>JASJET010000094.1:4800000-6000000 GCA_034092305.1 Diaprepes abbreviatus | reverse complement strand
CTTAAAAAATTTAAACAAAAGAGATCAAAATGAGAATTTTCGAAAAAATCTACAGGGTGTCCGGGAAAATGTGGGAAATCTCCCGGATATGAAAAAATACGTGAAAAGGATACTACAAGTTCCTATAAACTTTTGTGCTAAAAGCCTCTTCTTCGGAGATATGGGCTCCCAAAAAGCTGCAATGGAATCAAGTTTTTTACACATAATTATTGAACCACCAGGTATGTTTCAATTTTTTTTAAATATGATGTGAACCAGGTAAGACCTTTAAAATTACAATCCAAGAAATTATTGTGACTTATTCACAGTTGCAGGGACAGGCTAGCTGTGATACTCATGACCCCATTTTTTTACGCCCTGTATGATAAGGACTTTGGATAACGCTTTTTGCAAACCTTTAACTATTGACTAGAAATTAAGTACTCTTCATTCATCTCACTAATCCTAACTGTTTTCGAAAAAATAGTTTTAATAAAAAGTTAAACTAACTGCTTAGTTAAAAACTTCATTAGAAGGTTCAACATGAGCTCCATTGCAGCTCTTTGGGAGCCGATATCTCCGAAGAGGGAGCCTATACGAATGTGAACTTGTAGTATTCCTTTCACTTGTTTTTTTTCATATCCGGGAGATTTCCCAAATTTTTCCGGACACTTTGTATATCTACAAGTCAAATTTTGGTTAGTTTGGATATCCCTAAGCCTTATTCACTCTTACTTGGTCATACTTTGTTGCTATGATGTATAATCATAAGTCAATATTGATTTTTGCTAAAATTTTCATTTTCATCTTATGGTATTTAACTTTATCATCATAAATTAGTGACCATTCCAAGCGAGTGAGAATAGGGTTTTTAGAAAAATCATTATATTTAATGTTCCAGTGCATTCGGCATAAATCCGTGGCATATATTTGAGTTAATTGGCTTCGTTCCAGAATGCTTAGCTGCTGAAGCATTGTCAATTTTCTATCATTTTTATTTCGTCCGGTCAAATGCTGATTTATGCTGAAGAAAATTCTTCCAGATTTATTATAGGACAGAAAACTAACATATTTGCCGGGACACTTGGTCATCCAGCAATCAAACATGATTTTTTGGTAATATACGAGTACAGGAACAAAACGTACACTTTTTCTTCAGTGGATTAGCTGTGGTTTTTGAGTTATTAACAACTAAAGGTCAAAAAATGCATATTTTAATACATGTTTGCCTGCGAAGCAAAGTTTAAGTGTTTTTTGAAGAAAACAACCATGTTGTAGAGAATTAAAAATTCTTTGCAGATGTCAATATCCTTATTTGTTGATTAAAAAACTGCGAAAGAAAGTCAAAATTGGGATAATTTTTATTTAATAATAACTATTGCAAAAATCAACTTGTAGCACTAAATATACTGTTTCAGAATTCAGAACGATTCACCAAATTGTTTTCGCAAAATTAAATTTGTTTATCCTAGATGGTTTTTTTTGTTATAATATTATATGTACAATAATGAAGATACAATGATTCTACGGGTATCTCTTAAAAGTAGGAAAAAATTATTTTCATAGTCAAAATTTATTTAGAAAAACTTTATAATTTTCACCTTATAAAAAAATTAATTAGCTTTGTTGCTATTGCTTTAAAAAAAATCTTTTTCTATATCCAGGAAGCTGCACAACTTTTAAAAAAGAAAAAAATGTCCTAAGTCAATATGGGCCCAACTTTTTTTAGAAGTCGCCGCCACATTGTTATAACAATTAAGAAACGTTACTAACGCGATTTGGAAGCTAAATAGCTAAAGTTTTTTTTTATAAAAAATTTGAAAATCATTGAGCTTCAACAAAACCGTCATTGAAGCTTTTAATATGTTGCTCGAATAAAGACAGCTTGGAGACAGGCAAGGGGGAGCCTACAAATTTGCGCGCTCAGGAAATGAAATAGCGTGTTCAAAGTGCTATCATATGCTCTCTTTCTGGAACTTTCCAACGGATTTTGATGTTTCTTTTTTTACTTTGTAGTATCTCTTCGCGTATATTACGAATATGCCATTTGTTTATGAATTTTATAAATACATTCTCAAAAAACCGTGTAATTTGTTAAAACAATTTTTCCAAAACAAAAAAATTTTTAAAACTTCAATATTTTTCGTGCAATTTTTATAGCAGAATATAGTAATAGGTTATGAAATTTTATTAAATTAATTATTGTTGTAAATATTTAATTTTTATTTGATTTATATGAAAAAAACACTCTATATATCGATGGTGGGTACGAAAAACTTTACGAATAATGTTGAGGCGAATACAATTCCTCTAGAATAAGTGAGACGAAAAAAATCTTTCGAGACAAAAAGCTACGAAGAAAATCACACCGCTCACTGTGTTGGTATAAAAAATCTCTTTTAAAAATGTGCGGCGAAGAAAATCCTCCTTAAAGAATTGCCGTGAAATAAATCTCTCATAGACAATGGGCGGCGAAGAAAATCTTTGCAGCGTTTGTTGTGAAAATAAAAAAAAAATTTCTGAGTAATTGACGTGGAGTTAAATAACTCCCATTCTAATATACTATTTCGATACTAATATGACGCTACATGCTAAGATAATTTTTAAACAAGAAGTTGTTTTTTTATAATAATTATCCTATTCGTTACAAATAAGAATAGTTGTTAATCAAGAAGTGGATTTAATTATAATAATTATTTTAATCGTTGGAAATAAAGATTATTTTTAATTAAAAAGTTGATTTTTTTATAATAATTATTTTATACGTTTCAAATGTCTTTCAGCAATTCTAATTAAAATGTGGGTTGTCCAAAATGCTTTTCTATACGCGATTTATAATATTGATAAATAAATAATAACTAACTTGTTAGTTCGAGTTGCAGTAATAACACAACACCAACATAAAACTTTTAAAAATATCATAAACTTGTTTTCAATATACCTCCTAACTAAGACCAGTTACAACGCAGCTTCCTTAAATTTGAATACAATGACAAAAAATGTAAATATTTTTTTCATGTACATTTTTTTCACTTAACTTTATACAGAGCCTGATTAGACTTCTTACCTAATAATGTAATATAGTTATAATGTACTATAGCAGTGACGGGTGTTTCTTAGGTTTGCAATATTCTTCGTGAATTTGTGCTCGATATTCGTAATTAGGGGGTCAAAACACATATAAATAACATTGGTCTAGCCTTGTATCTTCATCAGCTACAAAAATCCGCTGAGCTCTTCGACTATCACTGAGCGTGCCAATTTACGACCGTTGTTTTCAAAATTAGAACTTGATTTTTACCAGTTAGTTATTACTAATTGTTAAAACTCCATTGGTCTCATTAATTTTTTTAATACTAATTGATTTTTAAGTAAATTTTCTAATTCTTAATGAATAATTTTCTAATTCATTTAAAGGTGTTTTAAGAGGATGGTGATCCAGAAAAAGTTGGGAATCCCTCATTTCTTTTTGTCTTGATTCTTACATATTTTCTTAATTTTTAAAGTTTTGCTAATTCTTACATATTTTGTTTCAAAGGCAAGTGAAAATTAAACATAAAAAATATTTTATTAATCGTATTAAATTGCGAATAAAAGCTTTTAATAAAATAAATGTTATGCTTACCATTGGAGCCATTTTCATTTTCACTCATGACTTGGTATA
This sequence comes from Diaprepes abbreviatus, assembly GCA_034092305.1. Classification (NCBI taxonomy): domain Eukaryota; kingdom Metazoa; phylum Arthropoda; class Insecta; order Coleoptera; family Curculionidae; genus Diaprepes; species Diaprepes abbreviatus. Next base: position 5,996,357 of record JASJET010000094.1, on the reverse strand, counting down.
ATAATGTTATAAGCGTATTCAGCGTAACAAACAGGCACTCCTTCACATTCAAAAGAACAATATCGTTGTGACTTGAATGATCACCCTTTTTGCTTCGGCTCTGCTTAGACAAATGAAAATTGTATAGTATAGACACAGTATAAATAAAACAATAAATAAGTTATCTTATTCTGAAAATCGCTAGAGTTTCTGTGACTAAGGCCGGCGCAGTGATGATTGAATTTCAACGAGAATAACTACTGTATAAATTTATTATTATAGAAAATCCAAGTGCTTTTTAAATGAGATATCATACAACTTCATTCACTTTTTACTGACCACTATCAATCTATTATATTTTAGCCCTCAATTTTACATTAAAAATAGTAAAAATTATGTATTATATTTTCCAATTCAGATTATTATATGGGAACAATTTATATACATAGTTTATACTTATATACAGTTTCATTTTGGGAATATCTACTTAACTATTACTGATAAGAGATAATAAAAAAATATTGCAGTAAAAGATAGTAGATAGAAATTCCAAAAATATCAAGTAAATATTTTATTGGTTATTATTATTATTTAAATTTTAGCTTATTCCTACATGAAATAATTGTAAATATGATTATTTGAATTCCCTAAAGTAATTTAAATTTAAACCACAAACAAACAAAATTAAAAAAGATCAGACGTAAACCTAAATTAATATTACATTTCGCTGATTCGCTTTTCACAATTAGTTTTTTTTGGTCCATTTTTTTATATTCGCATGTATACACTCGCACATCACTTCAACTATATGTATGATTAACAATATTAAAAAATGCTATTTACTCCAATTTCAATGTTTCATTATTCAATTGTAGGGCAAAATCTTCCCCTCTTCTCTACCGAGCACATAACTATACAACTATGCACAATCTTCTCAAGTTACACAATATGACTCCTCTCGTAATAAGTGTCCTTCTTTTACACTGTACAACCAACCTCGAATTTCCACTTTTGCGATGAAAGATTTAAACTACTTTTTTCACTTTTTGTGACGATGCAGTCACGCACGTGTTGTCACTTCAACGATAAAATGATACTTGTAGTACTTTGGTGATTTCCCGTACCCGTACTGCCCTTGCACCTCGTTTCTCGGTAACCCATGGAAAGGCTGACACGTTTTACGTCACATGAATTTCATGATTTTTGGAGCTCCTACCTGTCCTGGTCACAGGTGGTCACATTTGTATGATCCCCATGATTTGACATTACATATTTTAAAATTTTAAATTTATAAATTATTAAATTAAAACAGCACTTCCAAAATTATTTATACATTTCAATTTAATCTTTTTTTCATAAAATAAACAATAAATTAAACATTTCAGAAATTTTACAAAAATAACAAATCAAACGAACGATACAAAATTTAATCATTTTGTGTGTATGGACTTTGAACCAATTCCTTTATATTATTTATAATTGGCATATCAGTCACTTTGTTCTTGATATAGATAATGTTAGGAATATTCGATGTGTCAATATCTTCTTCATCCAAACATATAGCATGGTCATCATTTATTAAACAAAGAACTTTCCCGACACGTCTAGGTGCAATTCTTTGAGGACGAATCTTTGTGATGGACAAAACCTCTTCTAACCGCTTACGTGATTGCGTGTGTTGTTTAGTGGCTTTAAATGGCGAAAAATATAGAACACAGATGCCACATGATCGTTTGAGTAAGTATACCTCAACATTGGGCAATAGCCATCGTACAGAATTTGTTTCAAATGTGACGCTCGGTAATCCAAACATAGTTCTAGTAACAGTACATACCCGTCTGACCTGTTTAATCAAAACAGGTGATGGTAAATCCTCTCTCGTAATAATCTTCCCAGGCTAGATCACCGCACACCGCAACTCGCGACCACCTCGCATTTTATTATTTGTAAAAAATATTGTGATTTGCGTATTAAGTAGCATCATTTTTCAAGTGTCTTAGCCTGTAAAATATCCAGTTTGGTATCTGTTGGCACAATGTATTCGGCAACCGAAGGTAAATCGTCAGTGACCAATTGGCTCCAAATATTAGCCCATACGATACCTGCACTCCTAAAGTTCCATTTTCTAGCTCCGAGATAGTAGTTTGATTACTAGAATCAAGATGTGAACCGAAATTGTCATGTTTTAATACAACAGCAGTCAGTTCGTGACTAAGAGGCGCCATTCGTCGTTCCATTCTATTAAATGCACTTCTTCCTGAAGCATTTCTGGCATTGTTAATAGCATCCAAGTCAAAATCTCTAAAATGTACAACTGACACTATAACTAGCTCGTATCGTGGATTTTTTTTTTGGGACCACCATCGCAAGTAAAAATAAACACGGGTTTATGAAAACCTTCTCATTTACTTTTCGAAAGCAGGTAATTAAAAAAGTCTATGTACTGTGGTATGGGTATCTGCGTTAGAGGAAGAATGTTTTCCAGTACGAATCGCTATGTATGTAGGACCAGAGTGTATCACAGCTTCAGGTTTCTCTTCTTCATCTTGCTTGATTACAAATACCTGCATAGAACAGAAGGAATAACTTTATGTTTTTCGACGAATATGAAATCATGATTCGGCAAATTTACACGGTAGTTAAGGCGTATTAATACTAGTGTTTGAGCATTTGTTGCTGTAATACCTAATGGCACACGCGCTTTCGTCATCCATGTTGATAAAGTTGGTAATATTTTAAAGTTTTCGTTAGAGTTAAAGTTTAAGATATTTGATAGTTTAGATTTATACATGTGATATCACGAAGTTTATGAGTCGTCCTCCCTTGTCATACTATGTCACACTTTATTGACCTCCTCCCTCTCCGTTAACGTGTGATATAATTTATGGATGGCTTCTTAATTATAAAGTAAAAACTACCCTGGTCTAGAACAACAGAACACACATCAATGCACAATCTTCGCAGTATGCGCAATGAATAACGAGATAATATTTTTATTTATATTTGAAAAAGTGTTGATAAACAGTAGATATTTAATTTCTTGGTACACACATACCGATTTTATGCTATCCTTTTCTAAATACTTTATTTAAACGAGTATCACATGATAATCAGTACGTCAATTCTGAATACATAAAAGTATTAATATATGGTTGCCTAAATTATTATTATTGTTATTTTCAATATATAAACGTAGTCTCCGGTTATTAAACAAATTATCACAAAAATGAACTTATTATAGAAAATTTGTTAACTATATCACGATGTGTATTGATTTTACTAATTTTATCCTCCGTGGAACTTTTTCAGAACTTTTAGAAAGGTTAGAAACAACATACCAAGTAAATTAAAATGTTTATACTTACTTAACTATATTGATTTAATATTTAACCATGATTTTCATCGTAAATAACCGCCTAGTCTAAAACTTCAATTAAAATAAACTATATACATGGCTTTAAAACAAATCCTTAAAAATCTGTTAGCAGAAAGAAAAGAAAATAAAAATACACATACCCACACTTTGGCTTTTTAATATTTACAAAACATTGCACAACTTATGATTTTATGCTATGTTGCCACTTTGTACAAATATAAATACTTACATATAAAATTTGAAAATTTCTTGATAAATAATGAATATAAAGGGTGTTTCCAAATAAGTGCGAAATATTTTAAAGAGTTATTCTTGAGCTAATTTTAAGCATAAAAGTTGGTCCTATAATGCTTAGTTTTTAAAATACAGGGTGTTAAGTTTTATTATTATTTCTAGTTTTTAAATTTATATCATTTCTTTTTAAAGATAATTAAGTCAAATTTGGAACACATATCACTTTTTACAGTTCTCATAAAAATAATTATGTGGTGTGGTACCTTAATCCGGTTCTGCAAAATTTTTCCCTCCCGAACATTTTTTTGACTGACTCGATTTCATTATTCAGTTAGTTTTCCTCTAAAAGTCAATAGATTTTCCACCAAAAAAAATAAAATATGTTTAGATGCATCTCCAATTAAGTTCTGCAGGAGTAGATTATTAAGTGACGAAAAGATATAGTAGGATGTTGTCAAATAAGTTCACGCATAATTTGTCATATAGTTTTCTTGTCGTAATGTGTTATAATTTCTGTGGATAAGTGTGATTGATTTTATGCACTCTTAATAGGAAGTAAGTTAAAAAAAAATAGGAAAAATGAAAAAGTTTATAAATGTTGAAATATCAGATATGCATTTTGTTTATGGTCGTGCTAATGAAAATGCATTAGAAGATCAACGAATTTGTGCTAAATTATATTCACAACGTAGGTTACCTCATCATGACATATTTGCTCGTCGTCATCAGCGCTTACGAAAAAATGGTACGTTTCTAAAAGGAACTTCTGTTTGTGAACGTCCTCAAGAGATAAGAACCGAAGCGCTTGAGGAAGCTGTTCGTAATTTAATTGAAGAATCTCCTAAAACAAGTACAAGGAAAATTGCTGATATATTAAATATAAGCAATTCCACAGTATTTCAAATTTTAAAAGAACACCAATTGTATCCCTACCATATCCAGCGAGTGCAAGCGCTTTAACCTCGAGATTTTTTGCCACGTATAGTTTTCTGCCAGTGGATACTTTAAATGATCGCCCAATTTTCCTCTTTTTTAATCTCGTATTTTAATTACTGATGAGGCAAACTTGTCAAGGGAATCCATAAAAAATTTTTACAATAATCACATTTGGGTTGAAGAAAATCCCCTTGAAGCTAATTATATCAACATCAGATTTCATTAAATGTGTGGATTGGTGTTATAGACGCTTATCTAATTGGCCCATTTTTTTTCTATTAAGATTAAATGGCGACCAATACTGTCACTTTCTCGAGGAAGAGTTACCTGCCTTTCTTGAAGAGGTTGCTCTTCAAGTTAGAAAAGAATTATGATTTATACATGATGGCGCTCCAGCACATTTCAGCATCAATATGCGACGTCACTTGGAGGCAATGTATCCAAATTATCGGATAAGTCGAGGAGACACTTAACACTGGCCGGCCTGATCTCCAGATTTAAATCCTTTGGATTTTTGTGTCTGGGCTTTCCTTAAATCTTTGGTTTATGTATCTATTGTTGAAGATGTTGAATATTTGAGAAATCGCATTATTACGTCTTGCGAAAGGCTTAGGGTGGTCATTTTCAACATTTGTTGTAATTTCTGTTATTAATATTTTGTTACTGTTGTTCAAATTCTGTTATTATTATGTTGTTTTTTTTTCTTAGTCTCTGTTAGCTCAAACAAATATAAATGAAAATTGACGTTATGATTTTTCATTGATGTATTTTCTTTTTTTTTGTGGAAAAACTATTGACTTTTAGAGGAAAACTTAAGAGACAAAAAATTTACAATAGGATGAGAAAATTAACTGAGTAACCAAATAGAGTCAGTAGCTCCCGAAAAAAAAGTTGGAGAGGGTAAAATTTTACAGAACCGGAAAAAAGTACCACTCTATATATTATTTCACGTAATAATATATAGAGTGATGATAATAGTTACAAATTTGACTTAATTATTTTTAAAAATAAATGATATAAATTTAAAAAAATAATAAATTTTAACACCCTGTATCTTAAAAACTAAGCATTATCAGACATATGATCACATGAACTTCTACGCTTAAAATTAGCTGAAAAATAACTCTTTTAAAATTTTTCGCACTTATTTGGAAATACCTTATATATATATATATATATATATATATATATATATATATATATATATATATATATATATATATATATATATAAACAGAAAAAATAAAATCTTTGGCATAGCGGATCTGAAATGTGTCAATCTGTACTATTCTCATGTTAAAAAGTGCGGAGCATACCAAAGTATGGAAAGACTCCGGGTCCGACAGATGGCGACAGCGCTGTTTCGTCCTAATGTGGGACTCGTCAGGCCACCGCAGTCGGTACAAACCATCATCTCGCCTCTGTATCCTATAAAACTGAATTTATGATTAAAAACAGCAAATAGGACGACAAAGGCGACATCTCGATGGTTCACTCGATAACACAAGAACCATACAGATTGACAAAACTTGTAAAAACCGCCATGTGGTGGCGCGACGGTGAATAAAAATAGAAATCTGTAAAATCCAATACACAAAACGCGCTGCCCAAAGGATAGGGGTCGCATTATTCGGTACAAATCAACTAGGCTTGCTGCTAGATTGGCAACGAAAGTCACGTGTCGCTCCAAACGATCCTCCTATGAGAGCACCGTTTAGTGTGTTTTTAAGCCAAATAAGTAGAAAATAAATAAATAAAGTTCTTGTCCGTGTAATATAAAAACAGAAAAAATAAAATCTTTGGCATAGCGGACCTGAAATGTGTCAATCTGTACTATTCTCATGTTAAAAAGTGCGGAGCATTCCAAAGTATGGAAAGACTCCGGGTCCGACAGATGGCGACAGCGCTGTTTCGTCCTAATGTGGGACTCGTCAGGCCACCGCAGTCGGTACAAACCATCATCTCGCCTCTGTATCCTATAAAACTGAATTTATGATTAAAAACAACAAATAGGACGACAAAGGCGACATCTCGATGGTTCACTCGATAACACAAGAACCATACAGATTGACAAAACTTGTAAAAACCGCCATGTGGTGGCGCGACGGTGAATAAAAATAGAAATATGTAAAATCGAATACACAAAACGCGCTGCCCAAAGGATAGGGGTCACATTATTCGGTACAAATCAACTAGGCTTGCTGCTAGATTGGCAACGAAAGCCACGTGTCGCACCTAACGATCCTCCTATGAGAGCACCGTTTAGTGTGTTTTTAAGCCAAATAAGTAGAAAATAAATAAATAAAGTCCTTGTCCGTGTAATATAAAAACAGAAAAAATAAAATCTTTGGCATAGTGGACCTGAATCTAGCAGCAAGCCTAGTTGATTTGTATCGAATAATGCGACCCCTATCCTTTGGGCAGCGCGTTTTGTGTATTCGATTTTACAGATTTCTATTTTTATTCACAGTCGCGCCACCACATGGCGGTTTTTACAAGTTTTGTCAATCTGTATGGTTCTTGTGTTATCGAGTGAACCATCGAGATGTCGCCTTTGTCGTCCTATTTGCTGTTTTTAATCATAAATTCAGTTTTATAGGATACAGAGGCGAGATGATAGTTTGTACCGACTGCGGTGGCCTGACGAGTTCCACATTAGGACGAAACAGCGCTGTCGCCATCTATCGGACCCGGAGTCTTTCCATACTTTGGAATGCTCCGCACTTTTTAACATGAGAATAGTACAGATTGACACATTTCAGGTCCGCTATGCCAAAGATTTTATTTTTTCTGTTTTTATATTACACGGACAAGAACTTTATTTATTTATTTATATATATATATATATATATATATATATATATATATATATATATATATATATATATATATATATATATATATATATATGTGATGTGTAATCGAAGGTTTTCGGGCATCGCGTGTATGTGCTGAGTCCCTCTCAGGACTGTAAGGCAGCTGACGTTTCGGTGACATCTCATTCACCATTTTCAAAGCTCACTACGAGCGAACGAAGTTTTTTCATTTGAAAGTCAAAAGACTACAATTTTTCTGACGTTTCGCTCTACATAGTGAGCTTCTTTAAAGCTATGGTATATTCTCTTTCATCTACAAAATTTCAAATTTTTTTATAAATATATATCTCAATAATTGTTTTACATACCTACTACATTTATATTTTGAGTTAATATTTAAAATTAATAAATATAAACAGATTTTACAACACTTTTATGACTGATGAGGATAATAATCACTGGACTAGATTCACAATCAAGCCGTGTTCAATCATTTTCGAACCTTAAATTCGTAATTTATAGCTCTAATAAAGTCATTTTGCCAGCTGGAAAATTAAATAACTATTTCCATATCTTTGTTTCACTGTAACTTTGATACTGCTAAAAAAACTATCTAACTATGGAACAATTGGTATCATATTTTTTCTTGAAATTTACGAGTAATTTTCTGACGTGGCAACATCCAATTAGTAGAAGTAGAAGCGATAGATAAATTGCGGAAAATAAACTTACAGCGGCTAATCACAATATAAAAATAGAACAATATATCTAAATTATTAGTCCAGTCAAATTAATATTTCAAGGAACCCTTTTTAAAAATGTGCAATTAGAAATTTTATTCTGAAAAATTGTTCAACCCAGTGTTGTTATAAATGATATGTTAAAATAGAAAACCATTTTTTTAGCGGGCTAAACCAACAATAAACAATTGAAAGGGCAAATCCTTTGTTCAATACTTCGCTTTAGAAATCGAAAATTTTGAATTAAAAATATTTTTTATTAAATTATCCTCAAAATGAACCATGCTTTATTTGCATCTAAGATAACCTGCCATCATCTTGTCATTGTTAGAACTAAATTTTTAGTGAACTCTGCTTTTGCAACCACTTTTTTTTACAATTATTTCTTGGCAATGTTGTTTATAATTATTCTCTTTTCGGGCAGTTAAATAAAAGAACATATAAAAACGATTTATTTCCTATAGTTACAACTCGGTTTTTCTCCATAGGCGTGATTGAACAAGCATGTACGTATATGATGCATAGTGCACAAATGTAAATACAATGTAGGGGGAAAATGAGTTATGTAGCCCAAAGCATTAATATGAATGTAATAGATCTGTGTGCAAACATGTAGTATGCCCAGAACAAGAACGTTAGGTAGTACGCATTTGTTTAGATATGAGGTCTGTAGCGCCATCTAAAATTTATTGTAAGTACTGCCAGTGTTAAGTATTAACGCACACTTTTTGTAATAACATTTATCACAGTTATGTTTTTAAGATTTCACTTACATAATCAATACGTCGTATACATAGCACAAGTGAATATTCAAAATTATAGGTTATGTTTTGTGTTTTATTTATAAAAGACGTGATATTAGATTTATGAATTCATTATGGAGCTTGTAATATTTAAAACCATATTCTGGAGGGAAAAATGTTAGCTTTGGCACTGGCTATAGAGAAAATTTTCGGTTTAAATAAATTAATATTTGATTTATTTTAATAAAATACATTATATAAAATATTTTTAATTTTGTACCTATACAGAAAATTTTTATTATCGAATCCTAGGTTTAAGGACCACAAAAAAAGAGTGCGATAAAAATTTCTCAAATATATTTTTAGAAAAAATTATACAAAACATACCTATATTATGTATGCTCTATTTAGGCTCTAACATGGTGGAGAATGCTGTCTAATTAGATTCTAATATTACATCTGATACTCTAGGTAGTAGTGATATTTCTCACTCACCAGAAGCTAGTCATGTTATTAACGACATAACAGTTGTGATACTGCCTATCCGTTTTTCAAATGGAAAAACTTACGTTACCTGAAACCGTCTTAAATTGTCTTGATGTAGTTTCATTTTTCGCCATCCTACATTTTAATTTAGTAGTTGATATTTTGGAATTCAAGTGAGACAAAATTAAAATACATGCAAAAAATCAAAGAATAATTTTATTGAGCTATTCATTTTATTTCTGATAACACTTATTTTATTTTCAACGATAATTTTTGCATATAACTTTTTGGAACTCCCTGGTATTCCCCCTAAGACCTGCAAAAATTACACAGCTCTACAAAAAAATCGAAATATTGTTTGCTGGGATCTTACTACATATAATCGAGTGTGCTAAAACCGAATCCGAATCCAAATAACTCCATCACATCAGGTTTTCTCCGAAACCTCAATAAATAGGCTAAAAATCATAAAATTCGATAAAAACTCAAATAAAACCTTATAATTATATATTCCATCGACTCCGTAATCTTACAACGCCATAACTGTGAGCCCTAAAATAGCTGCTGCAGCCCGCTGTCGGCGGGTTTCCATAATTTGTTTATTAACAAGATTTTTACAAAAAATTATAGAGAAAATCATATAAATATTCAATAATATATTATATATTATACTGTTTTTTCCTTTATAATATTATTACTTAATAGTTTAAAACAAAATTTTTAGGAAAATTTCTATAAGCAAATCATATAAAAATATAATAATATATAATACGTCATATAAATATTTAATAATACATTAAAATACGTTCGAAAATCATACAAATACAATATATCAATTATACATTAATTTTTCTTTTTTTTTCTATTACTTCTATGCAGTCGGCGTCCATTTCATCATCGCAATTATTACTTTCACTTACATCGCACATACCATTTTTTTATCATTATTCTCAATTTCATTGTACATATCATTCTCATCATTATTAACATTTTCAAAGTCAAAATTATTCTCACACATATTATTAATTTCCTCTGAATTGTCATCATCGTTTTCTAAATCGCAAGAAATAAAATTTTTAGAGCAATTATCGCACTGTCCGTCACAGTGCTCACACATATCTGTACATTTTAGAGATTTCTCAAATTTTCGTAAAAACTTTGTTAATAAACTATTAGGTAATAATAATATAAAGGAAAAAAGCAGTATAATAGGTAATATATAATTGAATATTTATATGATTTACTCTATAATTTTTTGTAAAAGTTTTGTTAATAAACTGTTAGATAATAATAATATAAAGGAAAAAAATAATAGAATATATAATAGATAATTGAATATTTGTAGGATTTTCTCTATATTTTTTTGTAAAAATTTTGTTAATAAACAAATTAATAATTAATATGAATAAACAAATTGTTACTATCATATTAATTAATAAAACAACATCAATATTATAAATATTACTTGTGATGCATAAGTTTCCTTGAAGCGCCAATGAATAATGCGCCTCAACTATGGCAACCCTCCGACAGCGGCCTTCAACAGGTTCGGCCCACTTTTCGAAGGTACACAGATCGTATGGAAGTGTATTTTTTGGACCAAAAAAATTCACAGGTAAAGTACATACAAGTATCTTTTATAAATTTGAGTCCTTAATATTTATTTGTCACGCCATTATAAATTTTTGAAAAGAAAAACCTTTTTTTCATCTAAAATTAATTTTTTTTTGAGATCGGAAATGATACATCTAAATTCAATGCACGCATTAAAAAAATTTCATCCAGGGAAAAATTATAGCAATTTTTTTGGTACAAAATTTGGTTTTTGCAAAATTTCTCAGCCCACGATTGAAAATTTTTTTTTAATAGATCTTTAAAATATAAAACAATACAAACAATTTCCATTAAAATTGAACATTATATCTTAATTAGAAATGCGGAAAATTGAGGCTGAATTTTCAACTTTGCCATCGAATTTCTGGAAAAATAAAAAATTCACTTATTCGGGGTTTGACGTACTTTTTAGAATGATAATATCATAATTTATATTAAATTTTAAATAGGTAATTTGTTAATTAATGTTTTTTTTAAACAAAAACCGTAATTTTAGTCGAAAAAAAAATTTCGATAACTAATGGCGCTACCTATAACTTATATTATATGATAGGTTTTTTAATTCTCAACAACTTTTGCTCGAAACGTTTTTCGATGCAACTTTTACTTTTCCAGATAAACTCAAAAAACCGAAAATCGTGACAATTTCTGGTCCGCCATTTTTTTTGCGTAGGTCTTTCAGAGTTACCATCGAGATATGTTTTCTAGGATGCTAAAATGAACACATTCCAACAAAAACACCAATGTTACATTTTTGTTAACAAAACAGCTCTTTTTTGATCTAACTTCCATAGAGTACACAGGAAAGTTTATAAATAAATTTTCATAATTTGTACCATTGTAAAAAAAATGTCCAGTTTAAGTGTTTATAGGTAAACATTATTTTGTTGTATTTAATGTTCTTTTTCATTAAGAGAGAAGTCCTACTTTGTGTTTTGTGATAATTTTGTCTCTCTCCAATAAATATTTTTATTATTATTATTTTACTGATATTTTCACTTACCTAAACCCATGTTGCAATTTTCCCCTTTTCCTGATAGTGAATCAGAAAATTTAAGGAAATTTTCAATCAACTATCTAGTTCAGTTCGTCGGTACAAAAGATATGTCTTCATGAATATAAAATTTATATTGACTAATTAACTTTTATTTAATTCAGACGAATGTTTCTTTTTGCTTGACCAACTGTAGGTATATCATTAGTAAAACGACTGATCGGCTAGAAGTCCTAACTTCCATGGCAACCAGTTTTAGACCCTTTTAGTGAATCTGGCAGTGTTTTTTATTACTTCTTGATTATTTTGATTGGTTCTTAGTCCGTGTAATAACTTTAATTCTTAGTATCTTATAAATGATCTTTGAAAGGGCATATAATTATAATAGATGCCGCATATGGCCCAAATGATGATGCTACACAACTGACTAAGGATGCATTCTACGACCAACTAAACGAAACTATCTTAAGAATAGGAAACCAAAGAGAAACAATAGTGATTGGTGACCTAAATGCTAGAGTAGGATCAAAAACGAACAGTAATATAGTTGGAAGGTACGGTGAAAATACGCTTAACAACAACGGACAAAGGCTGATCGAGCTTTGCACACAACATAAACTAAAAATTCTGAATGGATTCTTTCAACATAAAGATATCCACAAATATAGTTGGCACCAAGAAACTAGACAACTGAAATCGATTATAGATTATATAAGTATTAAACAGAAATCCTTTCTGAAAGGTTAAGACACTAGGGTATACAGAGGAATAGAATGCGTATCTGACCACTTTTTCTTGGGTGCAAAGATACAAATTCCCTTCAAGACAAAAGACAACGAAACAGACAATACAAACACCTCAACAATAGAACGAATATCTTACAATGTGGAAGGACTTCATGAACCTAGTGCAAAATATCTATTTAAGACTCGATTAGATAACAAACCTCAAACTGAATTGCTGTCAGGGCGCACTGATGAACTGTATGAACACATCGTATCCTTTCTACACTCCGCTACACAAGAAGCTCTAGGAATTAAGACGAAAGACATGAACAGACGAAACTACAATGTTACATGGGAAAAGACACTGGAAGAACAAAAACAGATAAAACAAAAAGCTTTCAACAAATGGCTAAATTTAAAAGATCCACAAGATAAAAACATATACAAAAATGAACAATCCAAATTTAAAAACATGATTAATAAAAACAAAAACGACACATGGGACAGGAAATGCACTGAACTAAACACACATGTAGGAGGTACAAGATCATCAGAAGCATGGAAATTAATAAAGACACTAAGATCAGACACCACAAACAAGATTAACCAATTAACCAATCCCAATCAAAAAATGGATAACCTATTATCAAACGCAGCTTACCGAAGACCGATAAGAGTACCTCGTTAACTTCCCAAGACGGTACAACGTACAAAGCCACTATATAGAGGTAACAAAAGAGATGGTATGTAGGGCTGTGGATTAATTGAAAAATAGGAGAGTAGCTGGACCGGAAGGAATACCTGCTGAACTGTTAAAGAACGGTACTGAAAAACTAACGTCCTTTCTTCAAAAACTATTTAACAGACTCCTAAATAATGATAATCCTATCCAAAATATATGGAAAGAAGGCTAGACAACACCAATCCACAAAAAAGGAAGACACGACGAATGCTCAAACTATAGATGTATAACTGTAACCAGCACAATGAGTATATGGAAAACTGCTTAGAAACATCGTAGAAACAGAATATGGCCCCAAGAAATTGAAGAACAAGCAGGTTTTAGAGCTGGCTGATCATGCGTAGATCATATATTTAGTTAACCCAACTTAATGAAAAGAAGGCGGCAAGAAATAGAGCGGTTCATCTGCTTTTTGTTGGCCTCACAAAAGCATATGATACGGTACCAATCCAAAAATTATGGCACGTGATGGAGAAGTCTCCAATTAACAATATAGCCATCCAAGCCATCAAACAGCATTCTCCAGAATTAAGATCGGCAATAACTTATCAGAAAGTTTTCATGTGACCAAAGGCCTTCGCCAGGGATGTTGTCTATCACCAACTCTCTTTAAAATCTACCTCAATGAAGCTTTAAAGAATTGGAGAAGATCATGCAGTAGAATGGGAATAGAATTAAATAATGACACCCACTAATACACGCTTCATTTTGCAGATGACCAAGTGGTAGTGACCCAAGATAAAGAAGACCTCGAATTTATGACGAGGAAACTATTTAAAGAATACGCAGAGTGGGGATTAACTGTCAATTGCAGTAAAACTAAATATATATGTATCGATGGAGAAGAAACAGATTTGGAAGTGGATGACAATATCATAGTAAAATCTTGTTCTGATTATACTTACCTTGGAACAAAGATCAGTCAAAGTGGACGAACTGAAGAAATATTGAAGCGAATAACTAAAGGGAAAAAAGCTATCGGATGCCTAAACTCACTATTATGGCCAACAAACATCTCCAAGGAAAGAAAACATCTTTTATACAATGCAATATTTAAAAGCGTATGGATGTGAAACATGGCAGATAAATAAAACTTTAGAACGTAAACTGCTGGCTCTTGAAATGGATTTTTGGCGAAGATCTGTAGGAAAGTCAAGAATCGAATGTATAACCAACGAGAGAATTAGAAATTATGGACGTAAAGAAAACTATTCTCGATGAAATCGAACAACGTCAGCTGGTATGGTATGGACATGTGGAGAGAATGACGGACGAACTTCTACCAAAGCAAATCCTAAAATGGACACCAAATGAAAAAATAAAAAGAGGAAGACCAAAAGTTACCTGGATTAAGCGCATTAACCGAGCTATGTCCGAAAGAAACTTACTTCCAGGGGATTGGGAAGACCGAAAACAAGGGAGACTGGGAACCGGAAAGCGTAGAACGCTGTGAAACCGGATATATATATATATATATATATATATATATATATATATATATATATATATATATATATATAAATTATAGGATAAATTAAGAACTGATAGTTAATGAAAATTTTATTTATTTACAGAAATTTCTAGCTAAGAAATCTTTAAAAATTTCAAATGGCGATTCGTTAACAAACTTTTAATGTCCTGGGCGACACACATTTCTAAAGCCGTTTTTCCATTATTGTCTTGAAGAGTAACATCTGCTCCCGCTTCTAACAGATAAGATACTGACTTTTCCGATTCATTTACAACTGCCAGCATTAGTGGTGTTTTACCATCATTATTCTTTACATTGCTAGGTGCTTTTGCTTCCAAAAGTCGCTTTATACATTTATATTGATTTTGTTTTACAGCTTCATGTAGTGCTGTGTTACCATTTTCGTTAACTTCATCAATTTTAGCTCCAGATTTTAACAAACGGGAAAGAATATCTTCATTTCCATGGAAGGCGGCAGTAATTAATGAAGTGGCATTATCTGTGTCTCCTGTTGAATTGACGTCTGCATTTGCTTTAATCATCTTCTTTACGCTTTCAAGTCCATAAGTCTTAGCAAGAGATAAACTATCTGCCCAATATTGGTTTTTGAGATGAACGTTGGCTCCCTTTTCAATTAAATAATGTACAATGTCTGTATCTTTCCTATTAGCAGTACCTAGTGCAGCAATGGCCAACAACAATGGGGTATATCCGTTATAATCAGGTAAATTGATATTTATCTTTGTGTTTTCTAATAATACTTTTACAGTATCTAGCTGTAACGTTGAACAAGCATAGTGCAATGCATTCCAGAGGCGTCCGTCATTGACAATTAATGGATCAGCACCTATAGTGGAGAAAAACAATAATCAGCGAATATGGTCTCTGTTTAGGAAAATTATTATTAAAATGTCAATTTTGTAACTGAAATGATTGCCATGATGATGTTTTTACTTTAATGACATAATTATTATTATAATGATCGGTCGCTGACAGTTCGTGGAAATAATCTGAAATTTTAGTTGACCAATGGACTCCTTTATAACAGAATAAATAATTATGAAAAATTGGGTTCGTTAGAAGGCTTAATGTATCAAAGTTATTTTTTTTCAACCTGCGTAAGACTAGGTATTATCGAAGGATTTCGTTTGCTGAATACAAATTTGTTGTCCGATTTGGTTTAACATTTCAAAATTTCAATAAAATGGGGAAAATATCTCAAAAATGACATTAAACATCTGCTGATCCATTAACTTATCCCAGAAACCGGTAATTTAACGACTTCAAAATCCCATGTCCCATAATTTCATAATCCAGAAATCCAATAAAACTCTCATTCTACCATCCCATAAACCAGACATATTTTGTTTAAAGTAGCGTCATATTAAATGTGTTTTTCTACAAAATCCAAATAGGGCTATTAAAATTTGGTCACATGTGATGCAAAATTTATTTGTTTTTGACTCTATTTTTGAAAACGTAGTTTGTATCTAAAAGTAGTACACATTAATATTAAGAAAACAGTTTAATTGAAAAGACTCAATTTTTCTAACAAAAAAGTTAAATAAAAATTTATTTTCCACTTAATGCAGATTTTACTAATGACACTGTGTACTTGTCTGTCTTAATTATCATGTGTATTACTTTTAAACACAAACTACGTTTTCAAAAGTAGTTATTTTATTAAGTTACCTGATTTAGGGCCAAAACAAATAAATTTTGTATCACATGTGACTAAATTTTAATAAACCTATTTGGATTTTGTAGAAAACCACACACGCTACGTTGCGTTGAGTCTTATTTTGCAACAGTGGTGCAATTTACAAAAATTAAAATTTGATAGATAATGCTAATCAAGTGACTACTATTTTTTTTTAGTTAATTTTCATCTCGATTGAACCAAATTGATGTCAAAGTCTAATTTTGAATAAAGCTATTAATAAAAAAAAAATCACATGGTGCGGACTTTACGAGTCACCCTGTATATACAGTTACTTCGTAGAGTACGGAAAAATTCAATTAAATGGGTACTTGTTTGAACCCGTCGAATTTAATTTTTAGTTTTAACTAAAACAAGAAGGAACTAAGACGTCACCATCAAGTATACTTTAGTTTTTAAATATCCCCATAAGAAACAATCAAGGGGGGTCAAATTTGGTAATCTGCCTGGTCACTTCATTGTCCTTCTTTTGCCTATCCAACAATTCGGAAAAACCTCATCCAAATAAGCACGAACAGGGGCAGCATAGTTGGGCGCGCTCCATCTTGCTCGAACATATCGGGTTCTTGTAAGTCTAGATACAACATTATTAGTGCAGAAATGAAGTCATTTTGAAGAAACTCCAAATATCTCGTACCAGTAAGGGTCTCGTTAAAGAAATAATAGGACTCTTCTGTCAACTATACCGCACCACACATTCACTTTTTGAGAGGTTTTAACTGCTGTGAACTAATGAGGATTTTAAGTTGCCCAATAGTAACAATTTTGTCTATCGACATGGACATTTGAAATGAATGTTTTTGCCTCGTGTTACCATTGCATAATTGTTGCATTTGATCGCAAAATTGATTTCGGCGATCAGAATCATCTTTTGACAACTCCTGAATAAAATATATCTTGTAGGGGTGATACTTCGACTTTTTCAGCATTATATACCTACTAAAATGTGCTGTATTGAAAGCTGATCCGTGTGGATCGAAGAATATCTTGAGCTACCAACAGAATATTAAGTTGATCTTATTCCATTATTGAGGGTCGATATGATTTCTAAATATCCTGAACATGCAGTGGCGTAACGAAGGCTTCACAGGTCCCGCGGGCAGAGGGGCCCCGCTCACAAAAAAAACTTTAGAATTCAATTTAATAAATCTCTAATAAACTTGCTACTTTACAATCCATTTAATGGAAGGTGTCAGTAATTATTTATTATGAATGGACACGTATGTAACGAATGGCGTTTAGATTTATACACAGATATTAAGAAATCACTTTAAGACTCACTACTTAAACCCATTGAATGCAAGGCTTCAGTGACAGTCTGTATTAGTATCTATACTCACCGCGTCTAGAAAGCAACTTTAATTCAAAATATAATGTCGACAAAATCAGTCTCAACAGAGAATTGGGTAATAATTTGTAGTGCTCAAAATTTTCTTGTTTGAAATCGTAGCTGATCGTTTATTTGAGATATATATGTTTGAAGTTTTCTCCATTTAAAATGCGGGATAAAATTTTTCCCATTTCAAAAACATTGCAAATGAAATAAAAAGCGATTACTCATTGTTGTAGAACTGCGAGTTTTGAAGCTTTTTGGATGCTTTTTAAACGTCCAAAAAAAGAAATTCTGCGTATTTTTATAACGCGTAGTTCCTTTTTTTAAGTATCTAAATAACTTTTGAGAATTGATAATCATTTAAAGTTGAAATAAACGCAATTACCATTTAGATTTCTTATAATTTATTTGTTTATAGGATCGCGAGTACTAGAGCTTTTCGGACGATTAAAAAATAAAAAGAAGCATCTTCAAGAGACACCCACCTTTTTTTTTAAATGTTCTAAAACTCTCAATTCTAAAGGCGATTGAAGTTAGAATAGTGGCTCGCCCTTGCATTACAATCCTTTTTAAATGGAGAAAGCGGCACAATTATGCAAGTAAGAATTAGCAGCTTTAGCTACTTTATCTATAGAATGAGAAAGAACTAAAAAACTTGATATAAGACTACTCTTAGAAGAGTTTGCAAATAAAAAGGCCAAACGTTTGGAACGATTAAGTAAGAACACATAAAACTGAATATTTTATAATATATGTGATGTTTGTTTTGATGTATATGAATAAAATTAGTTTTATTAAAATCAATGTAGAACTACTTTTTGCTTTTAGAAAGTTGACGTGATACCTTTATCAAAACATAAGTTGTCAGAAACACACCATAGACACAATACATTGGGTATGTGGGTTTGGAAGCTTGGTGTTTAGTTTAAAATCTTGCTTTGCTCGCCTGTGTGCTGTGTAATAGATATCAATCTAGCTGAGTGTAGGGTATGTGGTTTTGAGAGCTTGGGTTTTGGTTTAAAATCTTGCTTCGCTCGCCTGTCTGCTATGTTACGATTATCGATCTCGCAGCACGTGGAGTATGTGGATTTGGGAGTTCGGATTTTGGGTTAAAAGCTTGCTTCGTTCACCTGTCTGCTATGTAACGATTCTCGATCTCGCTGCTCGAGAAGTATGTGGATTTGGGAACTTGGATTTTAGCTATACACTTTTAAAAACTCACTCCGTTGGCTTGTCTGCTGTGTAACGAACGTCAATCTCGCCACGCGTGGGGTATGTGGAATTGGATGTTTGACATTTAAACGTCGATATTATGATTGATGAATGTCAAAAACAACCTGTTTATTTAGCATTTGAATCAAATTATATTGCTAAATTAAAAGGGGACCCCATTGAGATTTCGCGGGAGGGGGGGGGGGCGAGTTTTCAGCTACGCCACTGCGAACATGCCCATATTTCCTGAACTTTGCCTCAACTGACTTACTATGATTTGGCTTAAAGGATGCTGATCAGGGTGAATGGCACTGAATAACTCAACCACCTCTATTTGTGTGCACTTTCTATTTCTAAAGCCAATCATGCATATTAGCTTTGTTCGCGGGTCACTTTCCGAACTGATTCAGAACTAGTACGGAATTAGTTCAGGATTGTCGTACAACGCATGCCCAGTTATTAACCGGTTCAGGATTTTTTTTACCACGAACGATTTTGGACCTTTAAATCGTCTACTGTGACATGAGTCTCATTATTTAACATACTGATTAAACTAGTTGTTTTTGTTAATTCAAATAACTTAGAACTGTTTTTTATTAGGTTTTATTATGTGTATTATTTTAAAGAAATATTGAATTATAATTGTTGTTCTTATATAATATAAAGTCTAACTGAGAGTTCCTTTTAGAGTAAAACATCTTGTTTTTTGCTAAATAGAATTTTTGATAAAAAAAATATATATTTTAACTGAAATCTACTGTTTGCTCTTTATTTTGTGCTTATTATTTCCTCAAAATAATTAGCACTTTTAGGAATTTTTTAATACTCTAACATTTCTGTTAAGTCCTCATCGCAGGACGATAAATGATTTGACATAATGGAGTATTCACTAAAAACATATTTTTTAGGTTTAAACTAAAAGGTAAAAACACTTTTTTAATTTATCAATTAAGATTCTAGTTATATTAACACTAATTAAAGTGAAACCAATATAATATAATAAAATATCTACTGGAACATCAAATTCAACAAATGACATAAACAAAAGAAAAACCTAAATAAAATAAAAACAATTGTCAAATAGTTGCACATTGCGGCCGCAGCATGAAAGCTGGCGCTGCGTAAAATTCCGAACTTACAGTTCTTGTTCAATCCTTAAAACCGGCAGAACTGGTTCAGGATCGATTTCGAACCGAATTATTTTCTCCGCGAACATGGGACTGTAATTAAAAATTCTGAACTTTGTTATCCGCGAACGTTAGTTTTTCAACTGCGAATGCGTATTAGTTCAGAATCGGTTCTAAATCCTTTCCGCGAACAAAGCTATTATTTCAATTCTTCTACGTTCCGTTAAATTTATCATTTTCGAATAAAACCACAATAAAGTTAAATAAACATTCTAACACACTTGGTTCGCTTACCACGGACGTTAAGCACTCATTTAAGATACAAACTGTTAATATCTAATGTCCAAACTGACTTTTTGTGACATTGGAATCAAGAAATTTTGTAAACAAATTAAATATTGTTAAGAATATTACAGACAGGCAAGTAGAAGATCTTGTTCTTGACAATTTTCTTGCGTAAAGAACATTGATATTTACCTTGTGGTATGTAAAAAAATGTACCCTTTCTGATTCTGAATTAAAAAATCGGGTTTACAATTGAAAAAAAATATCGATAACGTCTTAGCTCCTTCTTGAGTTATCCTGCACATTTCGATATTACGCAAAAAACTCTAAACTAAAAATAAAATTCGACGAATCCAAGAATTATTCCAAACACGTACCCTTTTAAATATTGAATTTATCTGCTACTTTACGAAAATACTGTATATTGAATAAAACTTCAATCCGTATCAAATATACAAATCAAATATTCTAAATATCAATGTTATTTTAACCAATTTCCGTAGTGTCCAATATGTCCTTGCACTTAAACACACTGCTTACTAACCTGCTTCTAATAAACATGAAACTATCTCTGTGTTCCCTCTTTCAGCAGCAATCATTAATGCTGTTTTTGGAGGATCACATGCTATTATACCACATGTATTATCATATTGAAACATAACGTTTAAATCAACCTTAGCTTCAACAGATCGTTTAACAGAATCCAGGTTTTCATCTTCTACAGCCCGTCGTAGATTATACTGGTCCGATGAATTTTCAGTGTCTTCTGTGTTACATGTGAGCTCTAAAAATGGAAGTGTTGTAAAAATGAATTAATATAAAGTCAGGAAATTTTCTCATGAGTTTTTAGCTCCGTTCGCAGAGCAATCAGAAATTAGCCAGCGCTAATCAAATCATCAAAAAATATTTGCAAACTATTGTTTGACTATTTTTGTAATCCCTGGTTGGCTCTGACTTATGATTTCTCTACAATCTTCACGAAAATTTTACATTACAAACTTTACTTACCAAAATATCTTCTTGTTGGCCTACGAGCCTCCAAGAGTGAATATACTGCAAAAAATACAAGGTATCCCACTATCAACCGTTGCAATCGATTTCTCGGTAAATAGATTTTGAAAAATTTTTTAAATTTGGCAGTTTACGAAAGTCGATGGGGACAATTCGGGTAAAATATTTTCAAAATTGTGGAACTTAAGATTATACCAGAAGTTGATTCCTTCTGGCTTATTTTAAATGAAACACCCTACATTGTTTTTAATTTTTAGACCCTACGCCAAAATATAACTCTATTTTATGTATAATATCATAAAATTAACTGTTTTTGACATATTTTAAATTTTATGTCAAAAATGGCGTTTGTAGACATAAACCTAATTATCAATTTTTCCTATATTAAATCTTTTAATATTTAATTGGAGTTGACTTCCTTCTAGAAGGGGATTCGCTTTAATGTAGTGTGTCGATAATGTGATAATAAAGAAATACAGGGTTATCAAAAATTAATATTAAATATTAACTTAAAAAAATCGTTAAAAGTCATCTTTTTTTAACGTAAACCTTCTATTTTTATAATGTTATCTTATTTAGCATTAAAACTAAGGGTGACTTTGTGTAAGGTTAGACCATGACTCATAAGACTGATGACTCTATAATCCTCACATTTTTTGGCAGTGGGTTTTTTCGGGACAGGAATAAAGGACGAAACTAGCCAGCCATCAGGAATATTTTCTGAATCATAAACATGATTAAAAAAGTCGGTTAAAATATCTAAATGCTCTTCTCGGATTAGTTTCAGCAAGTCACCACAAACTTCATCTGGTCCTATGGCTTTATCTTTTTTGAGATTTCTGAATTTATTACTTCTTCTTTTGTGATTGGAGGCCTTGTTATTATTTCTTTTTCTGTAAGTTCATCTCTGTTTTCGTCATTGAATAATGATTGCATATATTCTTTTAATTTCTTAACTTTATGCTCTGCTTCCACAATGACTAGTCCATTGTCGTCCGTAATAATCCCTTTATCCGTTATTCTTCCTACGCCAGCAGTTTCTTTCAGTTTTTTTGTGTAGATTAAACAAAGCATGCTGACGGTTTAACAGTTCTATTTTGTCTCATTGTTTATTCAACCAATCTTCCTTTGCTAGTTTTATTTTATTTCTAATCTCGCTGTGGACATTATTGTATTTTGTTTGATCTTTATTCTTGTATTGTCTACGTTTTTCCATAAGCTCCAAGATTTCTTTCTTTTCATGTTTGTTCCAAGTTTTTCTTTAGCAGCTTCTTTAATTATGCTCTTGACAGCATTCCATTTCATTTCTACATCAGTCATGTTCGTTTTTATTTAATCGATCTTATTATTTAGATGTTCAGTAATATCGTTCTTGATGGACTCATTTTTTAATTTGTGTGGATATATTCGTATGTTATTCCGTCTTCGTTTAAGTTTTTTAGGTTTCACCTTCAGATTTCCAAGCAGCAAGTTGTGGTCAGATGAAACATCTGCTCCGGGGTGTGTTTTCACTGAGGTCGAAGCATTTCGAAATCTTTTGCTTATTAAAATAAAGTCGATTTGATTTCTGACTATGTTTCCTTCTCTGTCAGTTGAAGACTTCCAAATGAATAAACGACGAGTGGCAGTTTAAAGTAAGTATTAGAGATTATGAAATGTATCTCTTTGCAGAATTGAAATAAGGCCTCCCCTCGTTCATTTCTTATTCCGAGTCCACAATCGCCCATTACGTTTTCGACCTTTCCTTTGCCATCCTTAGCATTAAAGTCTCCGATTATTAAAGTTGTTTTTTCTTTGCGTGTTTGTTTCAGTGCCTTTTTGATGTCGTAGAATTGTTCCAACTCCTTATCGCTACTTTCAGAGGCTGGTGCATATATCTGCACTATGTTTAGTTTGAATCACTCCAAAAGTGGGAATTGAGTCTGTTGAAAAGTTTTTGCTTGATCAGTCCAGATTATGTTGTCCAAAAATCGAGGGTCGTCTTGTATCATCTTTCATATAAATTCGCCAAATTGCACTCTTTTCGGAAAATCAGTATTTCTTAGGTATTAAATCAAATCAAGGGTGGAAGTTGTGTTTCAACATAATTCTATATATTGAGCTGTTCGAGATTTCTGTTTTTAAAGCCACTTGTCATAACGATGTCATAGGATATGCCGCAAAATATCCCAGAATTGCAATTTCGACATTCTCATCATTGAAAATGGGTTTCCTTTTATGCATTTTGCCTTAACCCTGGCAAAATTTTTTTAATTTTCCAATATTTATTTATCAGAAAATATCTAGCATGTCCTTCATAAAACGTTGTTACGTTCTCCATTGATAATAAACAAATCTAAATCTTCGTTCGTATAATTTAATCGCCCCGGCATGAATTTTATTAATAATTGTTAAATGGCTAGAAATAGTGACATTTTTGAAGTGCTTAATAAGATAACATTACAAAGGACATTACACTTGAAATATGTCAATAATTTTGAATAGAATTTGAAAATAAAATAACCTATTGGTTTTCCCATTTAAAGTAAACAAGAAGGAAACAACTTCCGGTATAACCGGCTTGCCCCCCTCAACTTTAGTAAAATGCCAAATTTTAAAACTTTTCCAAAGTCTATTTTCCGATAAACCGATCGCGGCAGTTCTTCGTGGGACATCCTGTATACCATAAATTTTGTCAAAAGTTGCAAAAAGAAGTTTTTCCCGAAAGAAAAAAATTTATAAACCCCAAAATGTTCTTCCTAATTGATAGATTTCAAATTTTTATTTTAATCGTATCCTAAAACTGTCAAGTGCGAGTATAACTCGCGAGCTGAGTTTTCGGTACCATCTATGATAAACTGTTGATAAAAGCTACTAGTAAAATAAATTTTATACTTACCATTGTCGACGTTTTCATTGTTACTCATGACTAGGTACAATTTACGTAAATGTTCTTGAAACGAATGGACACACGTACACGTGAGAAGGAACTATTTGGTTTTAACTTTATTGTTGGCACCTTAAACAAAAATTGTCCATAAATAACGACAGCATTGTTTTACAATAATTCCTTATATTTCTACCACATTTTTGCACCATCCTTTCTTACACAGATAAAAAAATTGCAATTAAAAATAAAAATGAGAGGCGGTACCTGGGGCATTAAAACCCTTTTGTGGTACCAAGTACGGTGCCAAATTTAAAGATAAACAACAGGCCAGGAATGTTTTTAAACTCATATTTAGTAAGTTTTTATATAATACTAGTCGTTCTTTAAATTAATTAATTAATAAACAGATTACACAGGTCAATGAAGAAAAAACTTTTTCAATAATTTTGATTAATTTCTGTCTTATTTGGTGTGCTGATTTCGAATATAATAATAAAAAAGTCGTATTACCCACCAATTTCTCACAATTTAATATTAAATAAAAATAAATTTTGTTATTCAAAACGTATAAAAAATATTTTTATTCATTTATATTATTAAGGTGGCAATAAAAAAATCAAACGTTAATAGGTTGGTAATTCTGACAAATTACACAACTGTTTAATTTCTTCCAGGTAATATAAACTCGCATTGCAGTATTTAACTTATGTGCTTTTTATTCACACTTTAGTATAGCTAGTCGTGGTTGTAAAAACTCTCCTAACACTTTTTGTTATATAGGTGGTGCTTTGTCATTTAAAAACATCAAAGAAACATTACCGACTTTGTAAAAAAAGTGTACTTTGCATATTTTGGTGCAGAAATCGGTAGTCAAGACAAATATTGGATTCCTCACAAAGTGTGCTATGTTTGTGTTGAGGATCTTAGAAAATGGTATAAGAAAGAGAAAAAAACTTTTAAATTTGCAGTATCCATGATATGGAGAAAGCAAAAAAAAATCATTAAAATGATTGTTATTTTTGCAGCATAGATGTTTTTGGTATTAACTTTAAAAATAAGAAAGTAATTGTCTATCCTAACCTTATTTTATCTGATCGGCCGTAAGACACGGACCGGGACTTCCTGTCCTGTGCCACCAGAATCTATTGATGACGTTTTACAGTCTAGTTCCGAAGTTAATCTAAGTGAATCGGGTCATGGTGAGTTCCAATATTCTCCAAAAAATTTAAAACCACAGTTGTTTCAACTAGCTAAATTAAATGATTTAGTGAGAGATTTTGGTTTGTCTAAGGAGAAAGCTTTGGTTCCAGACTAAAAGAAAAACTTTTATTGGAATTTGCAACATCTATTTACCATTGTAGAACACGAGATGAAAAGTTTCCTCGATTTTTTAGGCAGGAATAGGATTTGGTTTACTGCCATAATATTGACAGTCTAAGGAATGCATTTGTCATTGAGTACAAGAAGGAAGATTGTAGAGTTTTTAGACTCATCAAAAACTATTTTAAAGGTGTATTATTACATAATGGAAATAATTATGCTTCATTGCTGACATATGAAGGAAACTTACGAAAATCTTCATATAATTTTTGAATGAATATTTTGTATAAAACATTACTACACATAAAGTTGGGCTTAATGAAACAATTTGTAAAAGCTTTACCTAAAGATGGTGATTATTTTAAATATTTGGGTAGAAAATTTCCTCACTTATCAGAAGCTAAACTGAAAGAAGAGATTTTCGTTGGGCCTCCTGTTCGTAAATTGATGTTAGATTCCAACTTCGAAGTAACGATGAATACAAAGGAATACGAGGCTTGGATATCATACAAAGAAGGTATGACTTTTTGGGCAATGTAAAAGCCCCTAACTATGAACGTATCGAAGCTAATATGATATCTTGGTTGAATCTTGATGAGCCTTAAAGAATTTTCATATTTTACAACTTTCATTAAAATATTTTGTAAAATTTTTGAAAAATAATGCGTCACCCTGTATATTTTCCCTACTTTAGGAATTTATACATGGGACTTTCGGATAATCGGGCATGCGACCCCGAAAGTTTTGATGATCTCAGTAATGCATAAAATCTGAATGTATAGGTGAATGCCGATTCCTGGTATATCCTCTGTTTCTCTTGATACACGAAGGCACGAATTGTGTGGTAAAAAAACACGCTTTTCTACAACAACAGAGGAGGCAATTATGCAAAATCTTCCCAATATGCATAGTAGGACTCATCCTGTTATGCACCTTGAGCGACATTTTCGTCCCCGACGGTCCAAACCCCATTTTTATCATTTTAAAGCGCACTCGTTCGTCATTTTAACGATAGAAACGGAACTCCTTGAGATTATAAATCAATAATGCATCTAACTAAAAGAAAAATATTACTAAAAAATTTGACGTTGTTAAGTACGTTGTGAAAATCTAACTTAAATTAAACTGAATTCAAATATTTCAACTGATTTAATTATGTGCGTTTATTTCAACACACGGTTAATACGGGTATTAAATAAATTTCGGGAATCTCTTTCAAAAATGGCCCTATTATAGAAAATGTCTTAATTAATAATATCGCCTCGTACATTGAATATATCATTTTTATCTTCCACCCAACTATTTTCGAAATTTTAGCAAATTGGGAAAATGTACTGAATAAAATAGATTATACTTACGACATTTATTCACCACTTAATCATAATAAATAACTGGAGTAGCCCAAAAATTGAACGGGAAGAAAAGAAAACACACACGCACACACTACACTATGGTTCAACGAAATTTACAAAACATTGCGCAACTTATGATTTAATGCTATGTTGTCAATTCGGATAAATATAAATACTTAAAACTAAATCTTGATAAGTAAAAAATATATTATCGTGTTTATTTGGCTATAGGTTCGATTCACCCAGCAGATAAGATAGTGCCATACTTGGTGTGTAATTTATATATATATATATATATATATATATATATATATATATATATATATATATATATATTATGTCGGATATTCTCACGGGTGTGATGTGTAATCGAAGATTTTTGGGCATCCCGTGTATGTGCTGATTCCCTCTCAGGACTGTAAAGCAGCTGACGTTTCGGTGAAATCTCATTCGCCATTTTCAAAGCTCTCTGTATAGCGTCTACGAGCGAGCTCAGTATATAGCATTCTTTTTTAAAATTTATCTTTTGTTGGGGTAAAATAGGGGATGAAAGTTGGTAGTTAGAAATGCAAAATTAGTAAATGGGTTGGAGGTCGGAAAAAATGTTTACTATATCATTATTTTTTAAAAATTCATATTTTAACGGGATAAAATAGGGGATGAAAGTTTGTAGGAAAGTTCTCCATTTTAGCAGTTAGAAATGTAGAAATTTGTATATAGGCTGAAGGTTAGAAAAAAATATTTACAGTAGCATTTTTTTTTAAAAATTCATGTCTTGTGGGGATAAAATAGGGGATGAAGGTTTGTATGAAGGTTCTTCATCTTGGTAGTTAGAAATGTAAAAATTAGTATATAGACTGAAGGTTAGAAAGCAATATTTACCATATCATTCTTTTTTTAAAAATTCATCTTTTAAAGGGGTAAATTCGGGGTTGAAAGTTTGTATAAAAGTTCTCCAATTTGGTAGTGAGAAATATAAAAATTAATATATAGGCTTATGGGTAGAAAAACATGTTTACTATTTCATTCCTTTTTAAAAATTTATCTTTTGTGGGGGTAAAATAGGGGATGAAAGTTTGTACGAAAGTTTGTATGAAAGTTCTTCATCTTGGTAGTTAGTAAAGCAAAAATTAGTATATAGGTTTATGGTTAGAAAAAATGATTGGTATATCATTATATTTCAAAAATTTATATTTTGAGGGGGTAAAATAGGGCTGACAATTTGTATGAAAGTTCTTCATTTTGATAGGTAGAAATGTAAAAATTAGAATATAGGCTTATGGGTAGAAAAAAATGTTTAGTATATCATCCTATTTTAAAACTTCATTATTTAGGGGGGTAAAATATGGAATGAAACTTTGTATGAAAATTTTCATTTTGATAGTTAGAAATGTAAAAATTAGTAAATAGTGATTAGAATAAAATATTTACTAAATATATTTTTTTATAATTTCATCTTTTAAGGGGGTAAAATAGGGGATGAAAATTTGTATAAAAATTCATTATTTTAGTAGTTACAAGTATAAAAATTAGTATATAGGCTTATGGTCAGAAAAAAATAATTGCTATATCATTCTGTTTTAAAAATTTATCTTTTAAGGGGGCAAAATAGGGGTTGAAAGTTTGTATAGAAGTTTTTTATTTTGGTAGTTAGAGATGGGTAGAAATAAATATTTACTATATCATTCTTTTTAAAAAATTCACCATTTAGGGGATAAAATAGGGGATGAAAATTTGTATAAAGGTTTTTCATTTTGGTAGCTAGAAATCTAAAAGTTAATATGTAGGTTGGAAATTAATTGTAGTGTGCCACCTGTATTTGAGAATTCACCCTTTTGGGGGGTAAAATAGGGAATGAAAGTTTGCGTGAAATTATTATTTTGTTGATAGAATCATGGTGGATGGGTTGTACCTACGATGTTTGATGTCGCCTACCAAGCGTACGAAGTTGCAGGCAAAACCTAGTATAGAATAAGAATAGAAGCAAATTGTATTTTCTACTCGATGAATGACGTGTATGTAAAAAATATATAAAATTAATTTGTTCAAATTTAATTTCTGTTTTATTTTAATATTAGTATAGGGGTAAAGCTTTTGGCTGTACTAGGAATTGAACATTAAATAATGCAGTTAATAAATATAACACAAAATGAATTTTTATATCAATATTTATTTAATAAGTTTATGTACAACATTGCATATTATTGAAAAATACCAATTTTTACAAAAAAAATTTTCATCCCAATAGAACATTTTTCTTTAACATATATAAATGGCACTTAACAATTATTAAATTATTTATATTCCGAACAGTAAGTATTTAAATATAGAATAATTTTAAACTAAATTTATAGAACTTAAAAACTGCGTTTTAATACAACTATTAGAGGATAATGAAATTACGGACCATAGTGTCAGAATGTGATAAATATACCAAATTTTAATTATAATGATATGAACTCCATCATTGTAATGTTTTGAAATTTAACTACGTATAGTAACCTAAAAGAGCAAAAATTTTGTCGCTCACTGTATATCAAATTTTATTTTAAATAAGAATTTTATACAGACTTTTTAATTTTCATTTTCCATGAGTATTTCGTATAAATTTAGTCTCTTGATTTAATTTTATATAATTATATTATCGAAATTAATTCGATTTCGTATTAAATCGTTAATAGTTACTAGATATACTATAATATTATTCGGATTCTGAAATAAATTGTCGTCTATTAAGTATCAAAGGAAATTAAAATTAAAAATTAACCAGAAGAAAAAATCATTTGGTTACCAATGGTTAATTTCAATCCAACTTACTTATACTGTTCCAGTATAATCTTAGTCGCCCATTAATGTATAAATGGAGTCCTACCTGGTGGCTAATTTCATTTTATTGCCTAAAATCATTTAATTCAGTCGCTATTGCCCGTAACTTCACTATCACCCGTATACCTGACAGCTTGTCGAATTTTACAATATTTTAAATTGTTCAACATTGTGCATTAACCTATTTGATACTCTTAAAAACACTGGTCACGTGTGTGGCAGATCAGAGAAGTGTTTGATATTGTATAATTTTTTTCTGTAATTTCATTGCCTTTGAAATAATTGAAAACATGTGCAAACTTGTATCACAAAAGACGGACTTTTTGGCTGAAAGAATATTGGGTAAAATTATAAACCGATATAAAGATTGTATTAATTATTAAAGCGGCAAATTAAAAACAAACCACGGGAAAAAACTGGAATAGAAAATAAAACGTACACAGTCAAATAAATGGTGACGAAAAAATAACTAGGAGTGAAACAAAATCAAAAGAACATGTAATTTTGACTTCTTACAATTAGGTGATTACATTTACTTTTTGACCTCACATATTTTAAACCCCTTCTTTTCATATCAAGGAGCCCTCCAATAATATTTACTTTGGATTTAATCACCACCGTATTCACCAAAAATCACGCGTCTAAGATAGGGAGACAACTTTAGAGGCTTATGTGTTGTGAATGAGACGATTAAATAAGAAATTTTATTATTATATTTAATTATATTTTTGAAGACCTGTTGAATAGGTACCCTATTCGGTGAGATAAACGATTGAGATGAAATTAATATTCAAAGAGTTTTTATTTCTCATTAATTAATGGACGACGATGAACAATAATATAAAGAAACACAACGGATACTCCGTACAAAAATCAGAAAAGCGAAGGAAGACTATTACAAAAAAAATGTGAGGAAATTGAGGAATTACAAGCAGAGCATGACTGTTTCAACTTACACAAAAAAGTACAAGAACTCGCCGGCACCAATAAACAAATGCAACTCAATACACTTTATAACAACAGAAAGATAATCACTGAACAAAAATTGGATACATGGAAGAACTACATTATAGAACTCTTTGAAAATGAGAGACGACAAACCAATCTTGAAAATATAGAAAGGATGATAGGCCCGGACATTATTAAAGACAAAGTGATATACGCAATGAACATGGTAAAGAACGGAAAAGCTCCAGGTTCAGACCTACTGCCAGTGAAAATTTTCTAAACTGATAGAGGAAGATCAGGTTCATATTCTGGTAGAATTAATCAACACCATATATAGAATAGGAATAATACCAAATGAATGGTTTTTATCAACTTTTATAACCCTCCCAAAAAAGAAAAATGCCAAGCATTGCTCTGACTATCGTACAATAAGCCTGATGATACACACTCCGAAAATCCTGTTGAGGGTGGTCGATAATAGAATATTCAGAAAATTAGATGTAGACATCGGTGATACACAATTTGGATTCCGTAACGGCCTAGGAACAAAGGAGCCACTGGTTGCACTTAATGTCCTGTACAAAGATGACTAGATATGAATCAGGACCTACACGTGTATTTTATAAACTACAA
Organism: Diaprepes abbreviatus; assembly: GCA_034092305.1. NCBI lineage: Eukaryota > Metazoa > Arthropoda > Insecta > Coleoptera > Curculionidae > Diaprepes > Diaprepes abbreviatus. The sequence goes on along the minus strand of JASJET010000094.1, from coordinate 5,964,865 downwards.
CAAAGTCTTTGATAAAGTTATACATAACCAGCTTATCGAAATAGTAGTAAAGAGAAGGATAGACCTCAGAGACAGGAATAATTTAAAACCTATACTATGGCCAAACAGCAGCAATTGGAATAGACGACATAACATCAGAAGAAGTAGAAATACAGAGGGGTGTCAAGGAAATGTACTTTCACCAATTCTCTTTAAACTCTATTTGGAGGATATAGTAAAAAAGGCACTTGGTGATATGGCCATGGGCATTAAAATTAATAGCATGACAATAAATAATCTGAGGTACGTTGACGATATGGTTCTTTTAGCTAGAACACATAAAGACCTACGCTATTTATTAAAATGGTCTCAATAAACGGAAAATATGGACCATCACTGAACATAAACAAAACAAAATATATGCTGATGACAAAAACAACTCAGGACATTCGTAGGATATATGTAAAGATTGAACCAATTGAAAGAGTAAGATAATACAAATATCTGGGCACAACCTTTAATGAAAACAATGACAGTTCCCAAGAAGTACGAATAAGAATTGAACCGGCCAGAAGCACATTTACAAGAATGAAGAGGCTTGTTTGCTGCCGTGATCAAAATATTGAACGAAAAATACGACTGGTGAGATGTTATGTGCTATCTTTACTATACTATATGGAAGCCTGGACATTGAAGAGGATTGACGTGAGGAGGCTGGAGGCATTTGAGATGTGGATGTTACAAATTATAACGATTAAGTTACGTCCATTCTTCTTCTCTTTTCTAGGTGCCATCTCCCCTTTGAAGGTTGGTAATCAACAGGGCGATTTTCACTTTTGATACTGCAGCTCTAAATAATTGATTGTTACTGCAACCAAACCACTCCCTAAAGTTCTTCAGCCATAAGTTTGTTCTCCTTCCTATTGATCTCCTTCCTTGGATTTTTCTCTGCATAATAATCTGTAGTGTTTCATATTTTTTTCCTCTCAAGACATGTCCCATATAGAATAGCTTTCTTTTCCTAATTGTTAGAATTACTTCTCTCTCTTTATGCATGCGTCTCATTACTTCCCCATTCGTTATTCTTTCCAACTATGAAATCCTCAGCATGGAGAATGCTGAGGATTTCATAGGTTTATTTTCCTCTACGGTTAAATCCCATTCGAATTGGATGAGATTGTTGACAAGGTTGTTGGTATAGGTATTATGATCTTTGATATAGAAGATATAGTGAATGATTATGGGATTGAGGGGGTGTTTGGCGAGGGAATCTGCTCTTTCGTTACCTTGTAAACCTACGTGACTAGAGACCCATAGGAGAATTATGTGTTTATTATATATGCGTCCCGTTTCGTGGAGATATTTGATTTCTTTGGTTAGAGGATATGTAAGGTTGTAAGAAAAGATGTTATGAATAGAACTTAGTAAATTGGTAGCTATTATCCATTTTGTGTGGGGTACTTAAGGGCATTATATTTTGCATAAAGTTTTGCAGTTTTATAATACTGGTTGTTTCATGCATTATAAATGATTTTTGTATACTTGAGGAGTAGACTGCAGCACTGGCTTGAGTGGCAGTTTTAGATCCTTCTGTGTAGATAATATCGTAATCTTTATATGTGATCTGAATTAGTTGACCGAATATTTTCCTGATCAGTTCAGGGGAGGTGTTCTGTTTATCATATATAGTAAGAGAGAGGTCTTGTACAAAGGGGAGATGCTCCATGGAGGAAATGTTAAGCCATTGGTATGCGGTATAAAGCATGGAGACCGAGAAATTAAACTCTTAAACTCTTGGAATTTTTGGCTAGAACTGGGGGGGGGGGGGGTATTTGTTAAAGGGAGCTATCCATGGATAGGTGGTTCTATGGAATAATTTTGATATAGGGAGGTTGGACCTAGTGAGGAGGAAGTGACCATAGTTGAGAAGTTCTTTGTCTCTGATGTAATCTATGGGAAAAGTTTCAGTTTCACACATGATTCTTTTATTATGTATGAGACTTAATCTGTTTAGAAAGGACGGGGGAGCAAAGCCATATATAGAAGAGGCATAACCAATTTTAGAAATAATTCAGGCTTGGTGTATTTTTACAAGAGCATATTAATCAGAACCAAATATAATGCCTGTCTAGATTTTTATGATTTTGAGATAAGACTTGCATTTATCCTTGAGTTTATTAATGTGATATTTAAGAAATGAAGAAAGAAGGCCAAAGAAAGTTTATTGAATCCGATTCTTACGTGTCTCTTCATGTATACGTTCCAGTGAAATACCATTACTTTAATAGCCTCAGTGCAAATAGATAACTATAGTTAACTAAGGCCAATAAATTATTTTAATCATCTTTAGGTTTAAAAAAAGAAATTTTGAAAAAGACAACAATTACTTTTCAGACAATCATATGTAGAATATGTGAAGCCAATAATCATGTAGGTATTGTGATTTTTCGCAGAGTAAATTACTTTTTGTCGAGCAATCATATAATCAACGTTTTGTCCCATTTTCCCCTTTTAAAATGTAAATATCGAAAAACCAAGAAATTAGTTTTCAGATATTGTCATGAACTATATTTTGAAATTAAAATCGGGTCCATATTTCTATTTGATCAAGAGGCATTGATTAATTGATGAAATGACAACTTAACCTTCCATCCCTTTATTTTTAAAGAATACCAAAAAAGTTCTTTCTGGAAGTACCTTCCTATATCAATGCACAAAGACCTCAATTTTTCATCTAGACCATCAAAATTATATTAATATTGCGGTTTTCGAGATATAATATTTTGTATTTTTCCAAAATTAAAACTCTCAATTTCGAAAAATCTAAAAATATCATCGGAAAGCTGAGAAAAAAATACATTGAAAGCCCTTATTCTAAAATTTTCTTTGATTCATTTTAGCTTCGCAAACAATAGTTAAAAACAGTATGATTTTGCGCTCGGGTCGTACGCTGAGAGAGTTGATGTAAAACGCCCCATATTCTTTCACTATTTACCATTTTTTTATTTTTATCTACCTTTTCCGTTGGAATAATAATTATAAAGTTATGGAAAAAACTTTTATACCATACAATTTATATTTAGTTATCATATTTTCGAATAAAACGACTTTTTTGGGTACCGTACTGTCACGTCAATTTTGATAATAAAACTGGGATTTGTGATCCATAAATATTTTTAGGTTAACACACAACATAATACCTCTAGTTTATGGTAGAAAATCAGATACACCATTAACAATAACTTTCAAAATTGAGCAATTTTGACCAGTGTGTCTATTTTCATTAATATATCTTTATAATACAAACTATATTTCTGTTGGCCTAAACTATAAATATGATATACATACATATAATTAATTTAACTATTCTTATATAAATTTATTTAAAATAATTTGTTAAATCTTAATACAACTTCTAAAAAATATCATAATGGTTTCGATTTCGTTGTGTATAATATATTATTATTGTTATCATTAATATTTACTTTACATTTTTCAGACTGACATTTGGGCCCTTATTCTTGAAATAAGGAACGCGTTATTTGATAAAACATTACTGAGAAATAGCCCCTCGGCAATGTTGCATCGAGAGGTATTCGCTATTGAAGAATCGGGGCCTTTGGAAAATGATTTATGCAAGCCATAAATCATTACAGTATTTTTAAAGAAACTATTGTATACCTTATGTGGTAAATTACTGCTACGCAGTGCGGTGCTTCTTGATAAGGACAACCTGTAACAGAAATATAAAATTTAAAAAATTATAATGATAAACGATAGTACTATTGGGAAGAAGCTGGAATTTATACACTGTTAAAAGTAACCTTGAATTTAAGGTACATTCATTAATTTAATTTAATGATTTTATACCTTAAATCGTGAATAAGTTACATGTACTTTACAATTAAAGCTTTGTACATTTTATTTAATTAAATGTTACCTTAAATTTCAATAAAGTTAATGAAATTATTGGCAGAATTTCATTAGATTTAATGCAAAAATTATTAAATTTAATTGATTAACATTAAATGCCTTTAATAAACTGTTTATGAAATTTGCTTTCAGCACATTACCTTAAAATTAATGTAAAGTTTTTTTACAGTGTAGGCTGTATTTTCTTTTATAGAATCGAACGAAGATATTCAATGTTTAGCATTGGTGTATATAAAAATTTCCTGCCAAATTTAATCCCTAGTTCACCAATATAGATTCACTTTAAAACCGGTCTGGTTGGCGATAAAGGGTTTAAATCGACCAGGGCAACAACAAGTCAACCTAGTTTGAACGTTAAAAATAGAAAAATAAAGAATTTCTTACCAAACCGCAAATGATAATTTTTGTTTACCTCACCAATTTTAATACTTTAAGTCAAGTCAAGGTATAGTCTATGTACAAAAATTCAATAATCCCATTTGAAAAGTTTTCTACATCTATGTACAATATATACAGTGTTAGGTAAATATTCCGGAACAGTTTAATTAAGGGCGACAGGAAAGTGATTTCCTTCAACCTTCAGAACTTCAATTCTTCTATTTGATTATGCATTCGATATATCGTGGATGTCAACAACAGTCAAATAATGATTTTATAAATGGAACATCCTGTATGTCAACAATCATTTTAAATTTCCAACAAATTAGAATATTTTTTGTATGCTAAATTCGTAGTAAATTTAAGGATGAATTAGCCATTAAATTTTTATGAAGGAGGAAAGTTCCTATAATGTGGTTTCTAATGATGTCTGCCCAAACATTGACCTTCTAATTCACCAACTCTAAAACCGGTCTTAATTGACAGTAAAGAGTTCAAACTGGCAAGTTTAACAATAAGTCAACAAATACTAGAACAATAAATCATTTATATGTATTACCGATCCTCAAAAATGGAAAATTTTGGTTATTTTCAGAAGACAACTATTTTTTCACGGTTTATATTTAAGTTTAAGTCAACTATTACTAATTCAGTTAATTTTACATTATTGTTTTAAATACTTACGTTATGGGCAAACACAATATGCTTTTCTTCAAGTATTTCTTATAAATTCCTTTACTAAAAAACAACCCATTCGTCAGTTAAGTTGCATTTTTTTGGTCATACTACCAACCCCGTAGTTTTACTTACTTGCTAAATTATTTCCCAGCTCAGTTATTTTTATCCTCCTGAATTTTGGATACATTCTTACACTACAAAGTATGGTTTTAAGTTACATTTGATTATCAGTTTGACCCTTATTTATGTTGTTTTGCTTGTCATTCTCTCGAATGTCGGTGATTATTTTTATTGATAGTGAATTCACTGTTACCTTTTTCCCAGTTAAATCTCAGTTTTTCTGCCTACTATCCCAGTCAAATTCTTCCTTTTATCCTTTGTTATAAGAGTCGTCTTGAAATTATTTTGAGTTCCGTAGACTTTAACTTGTTTATATTATTTTCAGGTAGTTATTTATCACTATCGATATTGCATTGATAGGTTATTTTACACCACCTATCTTTTAAGTTATTTTTATATTTTTTGGTTGCATAAATTTCTATTTTGTAACTTGCCTTAGTGACATCTAGTCTGCGGGATCCCAAAATTTCAGAAAATTGATATTTGTTGAAAGAAAGAAATCATTTATGTTTGATTTTGTAAGAACTTTTTCATTACCTGCTGGCGGGAAGTCTACTTCTTTAATTTAGAAATCACTAAGGGGTTACTTACTGGATATTGAGTACAGAGTGTTAATGGTTAATAAACTGGCTTAATTAGTAAATTTATTTCAGCCAACTGTTGTTGCTCAGGGTCATTTTTGAGCTGTAATTTCTGTCAAAGGTCTTATTTCTTAAAAATCTTTGAAACATTTTAAAGAAAAAGCGTGGTGCGTACGCATGGATCTTTAATATAAATAAAGTGAAGGCCATATGTTTTCACTTCATTTTTTCTATTTGAAACGACGAAAAAAACCGTATATTTTCCATCTTTTGGGATTTTGGGTTACAGAACAACTTAAATTTCCCCGTTAATGGAGATAAGTAGCGCAATTATTTTATTTTTTATTTCTTTGGAGTATTTCAAATTTAAGCTCAAAATTGATTCTTACCGAACGAGTATAATGTCTAATTTGAACCTGGCTATATTATGTTGTTTTAAGTCTCATTATTACCATTGGGGTATTATTAAGTTTTTTTGTTAGGTTTTAGAGCCTTTTATTGCTATTTTTTATGAATATTCATTAATTTTTCTTGAATTTTCTTACTATTTGATAGTTTTTACTTTGTAAGTGTTTTAATTGTTCTTTTTATATTAGTAAGAGTTAATTTTGAGATTAGCTTGGCTATTAAGTGTAAAATTTATTTTATTTTGGTACGTTTAACTCTCTGAATTTATCACGATAGCCTCAACTTACCGAATAATTAATTTATCTTATATATTTTAAAGTATCTTCGAATTGTGTTCAATTTCCTGGTATGGTGTCTGGTTTACTTTCAGTTTGACTCCAGTGTCAATTTTTTTTTTTGTGTTCAATTAAAATGTTTAGGTACTTGAGACCAACCAAATTAAATTAAAATTCAAGAGATAATTAAAAAAAGTTTAACTATTTTTATTTGACTAAGGAATTAATGCCAGAATATGTATCCTGGTTTTTACTTAATGCTATGGTAAATTTTGGCATTATATTTTGATTTATTATTTTTGCTCAGAAGCTTAGTTAACATTGCTTTTATTTGGCCAGCTTTCAGCTGCTTTGTTTAATAGTAATTAATGTTAGTAAAACTAAGCTTTTAGTGCTATCCACTGGTATGAAATCCTGATTATTACATAAAAATATTTTGTTATTTTTATTTCCAATTATGTGATGTTTAATTTAGTTGACTGATTAATTATTTTGTATATTAAATCTTTTGTTTTATTTTATATTAAACTAAATATTGGTGATCACTCGCAGTCAGACTGGATTTTAATTTTACTCTTACCTATCTTAAGTTCAACAATTAAAGCAGTTTATTCCTTTAAATTTTTTTATCTATTTATTTATTACTAATTAGTTATTACTTAATATTTCATTTTCTCAACGTTAATTTACAAGGCTGCATTCAATTTTCTTCAAGGATACTTTAAATTAATTGTTCCGGCTTATATATATATATATATATATATATATATATATATATATATATATATATATATATATATATATATATATATATATATATATATATATTATACAGGAGTAAGCTTTGTGAGGCAAGCATAATATCCAAAGATTTATTGATATTGGTAGCTGTTTTCGGACGCGTTTGGTAGGTTTTCTACATCACCCATATGTTGAAAATTATGAAATATTCTATTGGCAAGTGATGTGGAAAAGAGATTCCGTTCCAGAAAAAGTTTCATTGAAAAGATCAGTTGCTTGTTGTAAGGATCTCCGCATTGTATTGTCATAAGCAGAGTAAAATGATCTTATGCTGTTAGCTGAACCTAGTATTTGGTTTCGATAAATACTAGTTTACTCGATAATAAAATACTAACGCCAGTAATTAGAAATTAGTCTCAGGGAAAAGACAGAAAAGTAACAAAACTTGTTAAAGTAAATACCTGCTAACCACGGAAACTTAAGTGTACTTAGAGGGAATGATAAAAGGGTAGGATATGAATAAAATGTATTAAAAGTTCGGTAAAAAATTTACTCAAACGGTATTTTGTCAATAAATATTCGTAATTTGTTGGAGATGTAAAATAACTGATAATATGAAGGATTTTCCATAAAAAAAATTATAATCGACATTGTCATCTATAGTGTTATTGGCAAATAGAATGCACAGTCTATCAGAAGAATTTTATTTGAAGGTTATAGACTACGATGTTTCCTGTGAAGTAGTAGATATCCGTTCGACTTCCATGATCTTTATTTTTTTTTTATTTATTTTTTTTTGTTCAGAAGAATTTTAGTTCTAAAAGCTGAAAAAAAAAGGCTGGCGGTTTTTGAAAATTTATTAACTTGACGTATCTCGATGAAGTATAACGACCAAATTTCCTTCTGTTTATCAGTAGTAGTTCGTAGATGATCAAAATATTTATTTTTGCTTGTATTATCAGTTTTCTACAGAAAGACCGGCATTCCTTGAAATAGTTTTGAAAATCGGGATTATCAGTATACTTTTTAGTAAAATACAGATTTTTCGAAGAGACTTTTAATCCTTTAACCACAATTTCTTTATTGCTTTTGGATTTTTTTTAATAGAAAAAACTTCATTAAATATGCTGAATAAGCAGTCATAAAATATATCTCTAGATAAAAGAAGTATTCATAAAATGTTAAAACTATGCAAAATATGAAAATATTCCATAAAAAATATGACCGAGAAAATTGCTAAATACATATGATCTAAATTGACTTTTAAATTTTTTTAATAGTCTGACCGACTTCTACATTTTTTTCCTCTCATCCCATAATTCACAAAATTGATTGAGATCGCATAGCGGATCTACGGTGAAACGGTCGGGACAATGAAATTAAATGACCGTTAAAACGGATCCATTTCGAATGTGTTAACAATAAGACTTTTAATTAAGTAACGCTATTTTAACAACTCAACCGTAAACATTTATTATTTGTTTTGTAATATGTCGAAAGTTTTTTTTATTATTATCACTAAATGAGACATTAAATTTCCATGGTATTCTTCACTGATGTGATGCAGAGGCGTATTCAGGATTGTTTTCTAGTGAAGTTTCAAAAAAACTACTAAATAGATAATTAAGTGGACAAATTTTTATAAATGGACGATGGGGATTGTACATGAATTATAATGAAGTAACGATATTTTCAAAAATAAAACTTTTTACATGACGCCACAAACAGTATTTTTTTTCTTAGCGGAATTTTGAGATCATCTATTAATTTATTGCATTATATTGGATTACGAGGTGATATCGGAAGATGATGGAATTTCTTAATAAAAACCTTCTTAGGGCAGCAGAATTAAAGGTATTTTTGACATTTGTCCTCTTTCTATATATTGAAGAACGGGTGGAAACTGAAATATCATATGCAAAGTTATTTATTTTCTCCAAAATTTCAATTCACAATACATGTTAAGCACAACTGTCGTGAAATTTGCGGTATGAATTACTATATTGTTTTTTTTTAATTTTTTATAGAAATCATGACTAGGTAACCAGTGGAAATGTAAAAATTGAAATTTCAAAAAAGGATATACTTTTCCATTCGATATTTATGAATTCAAAGAAAAGTTATTATTTAACGATACATTGATTAATCATAGATTTAGAATATAATAGATTGAGCATTCCCAATGCCGGTCATTCGCATGCTGCGAGAGATGAAGAAAGAGTTAAAGCCGTAATCTCCTGTCTTTTTAATGGTGAAACATAAAACCATGTAACTCCCTAGCAGGGGCGGATCCAGCCTCTCTCTTTGGGGGGTGGGGTGGGGGGTGGGGGTGGTGATATCCCAAAAGTACAATATGACAAGCGAAAGCAAGTTGTCGACGGAGGGGAGACGCCAGCGACATTCCCATTTCTAGTGTAAAAGGCAGGGGCGGGTCTATTTTTCTGAATTCGAAGCTCTTGGGAGGGGGGTGGGTGCGATCGCAAGAAAAAACAAGTTGTCGACAGGGGAAAGATGCTACTAGCATACACATTCCTACTATAAGAGGCAGCATCGGGTCCATTTTCCTGAACTCAAAGCTCTTGGGAGGGGGGCGATCGCAAGGAAAGCAAGTTATCGACGGGGAGGGGAGATGCCAGCAGCATATACATTCATACAAGTATAAGAGGCAGAATTGGCTCTATTTTCCTGAACTCAAAGCTCTTGGGGAGGGGGCAATCACCCCCCCCCCTCCTCTTTGGGTCGGCGCCTGTTCCCTAGTGAATATATATGACAAACGTCTTCTCTGGGGCAACCTTTATAGAGAAGAAATATACTTTCATAGAACGCTGTAGACTGGCTTGGTGACAACTTTTAGTTCATGCGGAGGTCCCGGGTTGAATTTTCTGCGGGTAAAGTTTTCTCTTTTATTATTATTTTTTACATTTAATGATTCACATTTTCTTTTATGCTTTATGCCGGTAAATATGTATTTATAATAACACAGATCTACAAGGTGCTGTTGCTGGATATCTGGGAGCTATTTTCGAAGTAATTGGCTTTGTAGAATCGGAATCATATTTTGAAATATTTAAGGTTATGTTCTCGAAAAATGGTTTTTGGCTACTTTTGAAGCTATGTACAGGATGCACAAAACTTTTTGGTCTTCTTTTAGTCGCTTCATTTAATACCACTTTTTACCTTTTAGAATAAGCTATTGAGCGAGCACCCGTGTTTTTTTCTTGCAAAGATACGGTCTTTTTAACTCACGAAATATAGCACAATAACGTTATGAGCATTCACATCAACCCTTTGAGACATACATTTTTCTACCGTATATATTTTTCTCGAAATTTGTACTTGTCGTTTTTGGGATCGCTGGGTACGAATTTGAAGTAAAAAAAATTAAATTTTCGTTTCTAAGATGGCAGGCGGATTCAAAATGGCGCATCAAAATTTATAAAAAAATATATTCATATCTAAAAAATCTACTTGGGGATTTTCGGAGTCGCTGATAACGAATATTGTCAGAAAATGGGAATTTGTATTTTTAAGATGATTTAGCGGTTTGAAATTTGCAAAAATATATATCGGTCTCTACAAACCTACTAACCTGTACTTTAAACAGCAGTAACTTTGCAAAAAAAAATCATAGGTGACCGCTCAATAGCTTATTTTGAAGGGTAAGAGATGATGTAACTAGAAAAAAAAAACAAAAAAAATATTTCGCATTCAGCATATATCCTCAACAGTAGCCAAAAATCCATTTTTCGAGAACATAACTTTAAATATCTCAAAATCCTGACGTGATAGGCGAATCCTAACCTCGGATTAAATGCATGAAAGGTCCCCCAGCTGCCCAACAACAATCACGAACCCATATTTTGTAGAACTGTATAATTAATAGAATGGAAAATCTTATTCTAAAACAAATTCGCAATTCCAGAAAAAAAAAAGATTATATAAAAAAATACTTTAACAAGTGTGCTAAAAATATTACAAAAAGGTAGGTCTATGTATTATGATATACTGTAGAAAAATAAAGCCACTATAGTCAAATTTAAGTTTTCTAATGTTCGATTTATCTATAAATATATTATTATGTATCAAATTAATTTCAAATTTAATTTAGAGTAAAAATATTTCGCTTATTTATTAGTTATAAAATATGTATAATTAAATATTAAAAAAATTAATAAAAAAGCACTTGCGGAGAATCGAACCTGCGACGTTCGTTTACAAACTAAAGACTTTTTCACCGAGCCGAACCATTAAATCAAATAAAAAGTACATTTCTCTTAGATAAAATATGCCTCATAGAGGGGGGTTTGAGTAGTTATATTTATTTGGAGACCACGTGATTCTATGCTCCGTTCATTTGAAAGAAAGAATAATACTGCTTTCACTCTTCTTTCTTCATGTCTAATTCTATGCTGCGCCCTCTAAAAAAAGAAGAAAATACGGCTTTCATCTTCTTTCTCTCTCGCATTATGGGAGCGGCCGGAATTGGAAACGCTCAATCTATTATGTTATAAATCTATGTGATGAATCCAAAAAACAAAATTCAGATTAGCTTAGGCCAGCTTCATATTTCCACAATTTTCACAAGAATATTTGGTATTATTTACTCTATGAGTATGTTGTTTTATTTTTGAATATATTTGTCACGAGCAAATGATAAGCCTCTCTCCATCTAATGGGTATAATCATGGTTAATATTATAATTTTGTAACGATTCTTAAATAATTTTCATTTATTGATTTTCAATTCGGTAAATTAATTGACTGGAAAGGGGGTAAATACCAGAAAATATGTCCCCCTGCCGCCTTATTGGTTCGCCAGTCTTTTATTAAAATATTCTAAACTATTTTCCCGATACAGCATTGTAACACTTTAAAATCTTTATTCTAAATATCACCTTTATATAAGAAAATTATGCAAATTAACTTGAATGTCAGGTGTTGGAATCTGCAATAGAAATTAATTTTTGCCGGTTTGGTAATGATAAAAATATATTTTGGTATTTTCAACGTTGAAAACTTGGTTAATCCGATCTTGCTCATGTTAATTCAAATTGTTTACTATCAACAACAACCTGGTTTTAAAGACCGTGTTAGAGAATTAGAGGGATAAATATAAAAAAAAAGATTTGCTATAAAAGTTAGATTTTCTAGTTGGTCAGTTTTGTTTTGCTTACAGTAAAACAACATATATGCATAGACCTGAATAGTGAGAAGTTTAAAAAAATACTATTGCTTTATATTTGACTGAAATTTTAATTTTTAAGCTTCTCACTACTCCGAAGTATATATACATGTGGTTTGACTGTTGATAATTTACAGCTTGGCATAGAAAATATCTGCAGGTTTAACATCCCCCCGACAAGTCTGAAAATTTAAGTTGCAGTTGTTTTTTTGTGAATTTTTCTCTTGGTTTGTTATAGCTTCACTAATAATATCATTAGGTGTTCGAAAGGCTTATGGGCAAAGAGCCAAAATTCGAAAATTGTCTGTTTTTTTTTTCTTAACGTTGAGATGGAGAAAAACCAAAGCTTATTAAGTTTATATCACATGTTACACGTTAAAAAATCTGAATAATTGTATTTCAAGCCTTTTTGATAAGCACGCACCAATACGACAGTTCCGTAAGAATAGAAATTATTAATATGAACCTTAGATACCAGAAAATATTAAACTATTGCAAAATTTAAGAAATAGGGTCTTAGAAAATATAAAGACAAAACTAGCAGCCCAAGGAGTATTATAAGCATATAAGGAAATTTACAACGGCTACCAATAGATCGAAGAAGAAGGCAAAATTAAGAATACAATTTCAGAACTCTAAATCAAAAAAAAAATAGAGTGAGTTAAAAAAAACCTAATAGTGTTAAAGACAAACAACGCATTCTTTCAGATCATCTGGCGAATCCCAGTGAATTTAATAATTATTTTGTTAATTAGGTGCAAAATAATAATTTCTCTAAACAAGAACTTTTGGATTTCTATAAAAATAACAGTTTAAAAAGTATAAAAAAACTATTTAATTTTATTTTATAGACAAAAAGCGATATTTATAATATTACAAAGAATATATATAAAACCAAAATGACTGGCGCTGTTAAAATAAATATCACATTAATTCATTTTTGTTGTCCGTTCATTGTTCCATGTATTACCCACATAATTAATGAATGTATTTTAAATTCTTACTTTCTTACACTATGGAAGAATGCCGAGGTTATAACTCTACCTAAGCTAAATAATCTTTCTGGATTTAACAATTTAAGATCTATTCGCATTTTTCTCACTGTATCGAAGGTGCTTGAGAGGGTTGTGAAGAATCAGATTGAACATTTTTTGAATTTAAATTCAGTTTTACCCGCCACACAATCTGGAGTTAGTCCTGAATATAGTTGTGAAGGTGCTGTTTCAAATATTACTGACGATATTTTAAGAGTAAGTAATGAAAATAAGACGGGCGCTTTGACTTTGTTGGATTTCAGGAAGGCATTTGATATGCTCAAATATGAAATTCTCATATCAATTTTCCATAATATTGGTTTTTCTGAGGGAGCTGGTAAATTTCTTCATTCATTTTTATCTGATTGGACTCAGCCAGTGGTGTAAAATCGAAAGCATTCTTTCTCGTTGGTTGTTCACTTGAGCCCCTTATTATACATAATTTTTACGCTGAATTTTTTAACTCCTTTCGTCATTGCAGTGATCATTTCTATGCGGACAATACTCAAATTTACTATTATTTTGTCAAGAATACTTCAATGTTGCCGAGGAAATTATAAACTCCGATTTAAATAGGTTTTATAATATAGTTGCAGATTATCTCTTTAAATTTAATCCTAGCAAATTTTCAGTTGTTTTATTGGAAATGAAAATCAAGTTGATTAATTAAAAAATCAAATGGAAATTAAATTTAATAGTATTCCTCTGCTATATTTTGAATCACATGAGAGTTTGGATTTACGAGTATTAGTGGATTCTGGACTGTGCTTCAGGGCGCTTGTTAGAACTAAATTGCTTATTGATTGTAACAGACATTGCCTTTCTAGGTAGGCTAGGAAGTTACTGTGTGACAGTTTCGTACTGTCATAATTTAATCATTACAGTGGAGTTTATGGATCCTGTTAGGAAGCTGTTGATCGTAACAGAATTCGAAATCTTCAGAATTCATGCTTGTGGTTAATATTAATAAGGGGGGTCAGACGTAGGAATCATATTTTGCCATACTTTCCTGCCGCAGGTTGGTTCAATATGTATAATTATTTTCGGTTGCATGTGACAGTCCTCTATTTTAAGTTAATCAAATTTAAGGTTACTGCCTATTTATATCGAAAAATTATTTCTCGAACAGATATTCATAATTTGAACCTTCGAAAAGGGGATCTTATATCTGTACCCCAACACCGAAAATGCAGGAAAATGCATTAATTATTTAGGAAAAATTCATCTAGACTGGCCTGTTTTGAAATTTAAGAACTAGTTGAAAAAACAGCTATTTCAGCATGTGTAGATCTCACTCTCTATGCGCATTCTCGTATTTTCATTTTACGCTACCCCTTCAATCTCCTTCCTAGCCTTTCCGTTTTTCTCCTTTCCGAATTAATAGTATAATGTATTGCGCTAAAAATTTAAATTAATATTTTAGCATAGATTAGAGAAATATTATTATATAATTTAGGACCTGAACTGTATTTCGATATCCTAGATGTAGGCTTTTTTAAAATCTATTGTTAAATACTGAACTGAAAATCTCGGATTATAAAATCTTATCAATTTTACACTTTATTACAATAACGACATTTATTATTATTTTTATGATTATAATTATAAATGTCCTTTCTTCCAGTCTGGTACGATTTATTCTAATATTTTTAAGGTTGAAGACTTGGGTGACTTATTCTCACATTTGCCAGATTGAACCCTTTATTGCCAACTTAGACCAATTTCAAAGTTAATTCATCTTATTGAATTAAGAATTAACTTTGTAATATGTTATAAACGTAATAATTGAACTTGAGACACAACGTTTACACTTCGGTTTATCATTTTAAAGTTTTATTGTCTAAACGATTTTGTTTGTATATTACCTTTTATCTTCGGTGCCCTCTTCCATTTATTTGCGCGCCTGTCATAATGACCGGTCCAGGTGTCATTCCTCTGGGATCGTACATGCCTCTGGGTACTTCTGATCTTTCCAGTTCATCTCCTGAAAGATCTAGATCTTGAACCATTTGCATTATTTCCCTTTCTTTTTTAATATCTTCTCGATCTCCATCCTAAAACAAAACAATATTTATAGTATTTTTAACCACTGAAGTTAAAATTTTAAATATACATTATCTAGTACTTTATAGCCAATTTATGACTCTAATGTAAAAGGCAGTCTTTTATTAATTTTGGATCTCTAAATGTGAAAATGATGGTAAAACCTTCCTAATACGTAAGATTTTTGAGTTATGATTTTTTCGACAAAAATGAATGGGTATTTTAATCATATTATTTTAAAAAGTAATTTGTAATATACCGCAGCGCGACGCTGCAAAATTTACGTTTTCTATAAGTTAGGGAAATTGTGCATAATCTGGCAACACCACGTGGGGTGTCTAAGTAAATCACGAAGTCTCAACCCCTGAGTTGAAAGTAACGAAAGTACATATTTAAACTCATATAATTCCAAATTTCACTCTGCCCCGTAGCCGAATCTACTTATAGATAGCCCCTGCATACAAGTACACCATCATTTTTCGATATTCCGATATCCGACGTTTCTAGAAAATACCAGAAGTACGGAATGGCAGTCGTATCATCAGTACTGGTTTAGAACGAATGGTGATCAATATTAGATAAAGTGCGCGAACAAGCCAATAGCAGGAGCATTATATTAGTGTTGTCTTTGTGTCGAATAAAGTTAGTTGACGCCTGTAAACGTAGTATCACATCTCTGAACCAACGTACGCGACAATACAAAAATATCTGAAGTACAGCAATGTAGCTGTGTTAACCCCGTGAATAATTTTTGCTACATATGTGGTCAGTTTACCCTTAAATTGCGGAAAAGGACAATTAATGACTAAAGAAACTTATCATAAGTATTTTGGATGTCCTGTTGGTGATCAAGATCAGGAGTGGGCTCCTCACATATGTTGTCAAACCTGTGCAGCAAATCTAAGTAACTGGTTAAATGGCAAACGCTCTTCTATACCTTTTGCAGTTTCAATGATGTGGCAAGAACCAATAAATCATTTTAACGAGTGTTATTTATGCATGAAGTATCTAGTTTTTCAAGAAAAAGCAAACATATTATTGAACATCCGGATATTTCCTCAACAATAAAACCGGTTCTTCATGGAGCGCGTTTACCAGCGCCTTCGGCAAAATGGAAGGAAGATTTAGAAATGTATGGTGATAAGGCAGAACACGATAATATATCCGAAAAGGACGATTCTTATTTTCCCGAAAGTGAAGGAAAAGCACACCATTTAATCGAACAACCTGAATTAAATGATCTAGTTCAGGACCTCCACTTCTCCAAGCATGCTGAAGTATTAGGGTTTAGATTACAGTAATGGAATTTACTAGCCACTGGAACCAAAGTTACAATATTTAGGAAACGTAACCTGGTTTTAACAAGATAAAATGTGTGTTTGCGTTAATCCAAATAGTGTTATCGAAAAATGAGAATTTGCACATAACCCGGAAGAATGGCGCTTATATATAGATTATTCTAAAATAAGTTTAAAAGCAGTTCTGTTCCGTAATGGCAACAAAATACTCTTTATTCCTATTGCACATACAGTTGACATGAAGGAAAAATACGAAAGTATGTCACTTGTTCTAAATGCAATAAGCTATGTTACGTATAAGCGCCAAATATGTGGTGACCTAAAAGTCATAGGACTATAAGTAAGGCTTCAAGGTCAATTTACGAAGTACTGCTGTTTTCTTTTTCTAAGGGACAGTAAAGTAGCACAGAGCCAATACCAAGTAAAAGAATGGCTTCGGAGAGATCAGTGTCTCTTGTTGATCCCAAAATAGTACTGTTACCTCCATTACACATTAAACTGGGATTGATTAAAAATTTTGTTAAATCATTAGATAAAGAAAAAGATGCATTTAAATACCTTAAATAAATTTTTCCTAAACTAAGTGATGCTAAACGTAAAGAAGGAATATTTGTTGGACCAAAAATTAGAACAATACTAAGGGATCAACAGTTTGATCAACTTAAGTGGTGTTGAATTAGTTGAGTGGAGTTTTTAAAACAATTATTTCGGAGTTTTTAGGAAACAAAAAAGTAGAAAACTACGGAAAATTTGTAGAAGAACTATTTGAAAGCTACTGCAAAATGGGCTGTCGCATGTCTGTTCTTGCACTCCCATTCAAATTTTTTTCCAGAAAATTTGTGTACACTTAATGACAAGCAAGGATAAAAGTTTCACTCTGACATATTAACAATGGAACAACACTACCAAAGCAGATGGGATCCAGCATTGACGGAGGATTATTGTTGGTTTCTTATGGGAGAAAGCGATCATAAATATAAACGTCAATATTTGCAAAAAAGTTTTGTACAAAAGCCTTACTACAAATGTATTTTCATGTGTATTTTGTAAATAAATCCTGTTATCTTTCAAATATCTTGTTTTTTTTTTGTATCTATAAATATTATATGGAAATGTTTGTATTAAATAAAAATAACTGATACATTCTATAACTTAAAAGTTATACGTGGTTGAAAATTTTCGTTGTTGAATTCGCAATCAGGATGCTTTAAGCTTCCATGGATAGCCTTATTTTGGATTTGTTGACTATTGATAATTGGATTTCCAAGCAATTAAAATCTCATAACTACTTATGAATGATTGCGCTTGCACCATTCTGTGTCAAACTTGGTGGTGGTTGTTTTTGGATTATTTACTAACTCTCAAGCTGGTAGTAATATGCTGAAGGAAAATATTTTTATAATTAATTCAGAATGATACAACTGAGTTTTCTAAAGTAGACTAGCTTAACTTCATCACATTCAGTTGATCAAAGAAACAACAGTAATGAGAAAATTAACAATTTAAATATTATTTATTTAGTTTTTTTTTTATAATTTTTGTCTCAAGTAAATTTTTTAATATATTGCTATTTATTCATTTGGCTAGTTCAGTTATTTAACTTGAACTGACTCCATTTCTTACGAAATTAATAAAAAAAATTTCGATTTTTCGAAGCTTTGATTACTGGTGCTGTAAATCAATGAAATTACTCACATCATGAACTCCATTGGGTATTGGACTAGCAAACTTTAAATTAGCCAGACTTCCGTAACTTCGACTCCTGTGCTCTTGCCTGATCGAATATGAAAATGCCCGTTCATTTAAGTGCCCCTTTTTCCTAAAACAAAAAGTTTGAAATCTTTTTAGTATGTGTTGAACTTTAGTTGTCAAAGAAATTTGTTATTCATAATGTATTTGGTAATCATAAGCTAAAATTAACTATTTACAAATAATATGCAGAAAATTTTAGATATAAAGGGGTGTAAAATAAGATGAGGCAGGTAAAATTAGTTATTAATTACCTATAAATTCCTGTATTAAATGGACTCTCATCATCTCTCATCAGATTGGGATCATCTAATCCATTCATACTTTGGGCTAGCTTTTTATTTAATTTTCCTTGCTTTTCTACAGATTTTTCTCTACTTCGACGTTGCTTACCTGAAAAAAAAAGGAATTTCTTTATTTTTGGTGAAAAAACTGCTGGCTCTCTTATTATTAAAAAACGGGGAAAAAAATTCTTATGGTTTCATAAATTTTCATTGACTCGACTTAAAATTTCCTCAGTATATTTTCAAAGTCTTGTGCTTCGAGAATAGAATTAGGATTACTATTATGAATAAATAAATAAATAAAAGAGGTGATAATAGATCTTTGATGCCTATGCCTCGTTAGGCGTTTTATATTCCACCATAATTGCAAGTTATTCGAGGCTAATCGTCTTTAGGAAGCCTAACGGCTTTAGGTGCTAATATTGTATCTGCCTCAATCTATTGAGTAAAGGACATACTTTAAGGACACGGTCAATAGTTTCATCCACCATCAGACCATCTGCTCATCGGGTCATCAATGATGCCCATTTCACGAAAATTGCCTCGCAGGTGACAATGTAGCAACAAGCGATTTACGGTTCTTTTCTTTTTAGGGAGAGAAACTCCTTGTTAAGTTGTGAGTTAAGCACAATTGATTCCAGGGATCTCCCTTTAGGATTCAAAAAATTTATTTGCCAGCAGCAGATTTAATTCCTTATCAACAATACTATTTGACACAAGTAGTGACACAGTGGTTGGGGTCTGAATGGTCCAATCATGAACTCCTTCTTTTCCAAACAACCTGCTTTTTCACTCCTATGTATACTCAAGTGACCCGGGAGACTTGATCTCTTAACTTTCTACCTACCTTGGCTTTCCATTGTGGCATAGTGCTGCATCAAATACGCCTCATGCGGAAAATTCACTGGTTGATAACTGGCGACTGGACTAAGAGCTCTGTTGCTGGGCATGTAAATGGGCTCTTCCATAGGTGGTTGTTTCGGCTTCCTTTTGTTTTTGGTTAAAGTTGACGGGTTAGGTATTATGACTGGTCCTATGGGCACCATAGGCGGAGGTATTGGACGAGCTGGGATTAACATTTTGCCTCTGGGACGATGGGAAAATGTATTTCCTGAAAAAGATAAATAAATTTCTATTTAATGCTTATTTGAAAATATAAACCATTTAGAATTAAATAACTACTCCGTAAATTTAACTGATTAACCAAATTTAATATCGGTTCTCTTTCATATAGTTGGGAAGAGCAATTGGAGTATGTAATAGAATTGAAATCTTTATCTTAGTAAAAAACCAATATAAATTTATTCCTTAAATTCACACTTAAACTTTTTATTACTAAAGCAGCATATAAATAATATGTTCTGAGAAAATAGCGGAAGCATAACCAAAAACCAAAGAAATATGCGTTTAACCAATTTACCATCAAATATTGTACCACCATCACCGATTCTTCCTCCAAAATCTACACTGTTTAACTTACCGTGATGTTTAAAAAACTTTGGATTTGGTAAAGTACCTTGGTAAGGGTTGGGATAAGCACCTGGAGGAGGACCTACTATGTAGACAGGTTGTGGTGGCCCAGGTGGCATTCCCATCTGTACTGGCATACTATGTCTTGGTTTCATTAGAGTTCCTGAGACGCTGCTAGCCTACAAAAATAAATGTATTTATTAATCCAGGTTATTATTTTTTTTGGATACTTTAATCTAAAACAAGGTGCCCTTTTTTATTCTCTTTAAAAAAAGGTTATTTTGCCGGAATTTTTCTTAACTGAAGAAGAGATCTATTTGTTAAAATAATTGATTATCTATCTATATTATTTATATACAGTGTGTTCAAAATTGATGATGACAGAATTGGAATCTCGAAAACTATAAGGCGGTTAAATGGTGAAAATTTTAGGTAATTATGTCAGTAAGTTATTGGTGCTTGTGAATCGGTTCTGCTTTGTTGTGTTTTTGAGATAATGAAAAAAGATAAAACATTTTCTTAGATCAGCTATAACTTTTTTTTTCCCAATATTTTTGAATGGCCACTTTCTTCGAAGAATACGTCTATTTATTCAAATATTAGTTAAAAGGTTTTGGCTTTCTACAACCATCGTCAACTTCGTATTTCCTTATAACCGCTATATTGGTTCTCTTATTCATCGAAAAATACTTAATTTTTTCTATAAAATTATGTGAAACACTAAAGCAAAAAAAAAAAACAACGTTATTACCTAAAAATAACTAAAAACATATTTTTTTTTGGAAATTTAAATCTTTAAGAAATTTTAAATAATTCTTTCATCTAAGAATAAAGTTATATTAATGACAATATTTATTATCCTGAGTACACTTTAGGCAAGATTTGCTGAAGCAAAAACTGCCATTTTATAGGAAAAACACTAAAATCTAGGAATAAATAGAATACTGATGACTATGATGAAACAAGAAGAGTAAAATATTTTTATTAAATCATTTATTTTCACATGTGTATTTTTTTAACTTGACTATTTACTTAATTCATAACATGGGGCTATTTAAGAGAGGAGTTTATAATCACAAGAAAAAAATATAAGAAAAGAACAAACATTGTTTGCTAACCCTTGATGTAGATTTAATTATGTAACCCAAGGAGGTTCAATTAAATATTTACCACTCATCGAAAACGCTTTATCCCTTTCTAAGCGTGAGCTAATGTTCTTTTATATCTATAGTTTTACCTAAAAGAAACAGTTACACCCTGTATAAAAAAATAGAAAAAGATGTGGAACAGGTAAGAACAGAGTTTTGATCCTTAGGCTTTTGCAAGAATGAGCTGTCGTACGCATTGTACTCTTAAATGACTTTAAAGCCCGTAAATGTTAACAAAGCAATTAAATTTTTATTGTTCGCTACAGTTAAAAAATATACGGTGTTCCATTTAGAAAAATCAATTTTCAGATATTTTTTAAAAAAAGATTTAATTTACTTTTTACCCTTCCTATATAATTTTATTTCAATATAAAACGAACTATTGCAAAAATTTCAAATTTCCAGTGGTAGTATCAAGAAAGATATACTTATCAAATAATTAATATTTTAAAAATGGTAAGATATAGGTGTAGGAGATGCCATAGAAAATATACTCAGGATCATCCAAAAAATAACAAATACAATAATATGCAAGATAATACATTTAAAATTTGATCTTTGATATCAGCTAGTAACAGATCTTGCAATGTCTCATCTTCAAGAATATTTTAAGGAATCTGATTACTCTCTGTTATGACCACAAATCAAATTTTAAAAATACATTTTAAGTAGTTTTCTAAATAATTCTAATATGCCATCGAGTTTGGCCCACCCTACCATATACAATTCTTACATTCTTAAATATAATACTGCACCAGAAGGTTTATAAAACTGAGAAATATATCTATAAAAACCAGAAATAATACTAAATGTTTACCTTTCCATTCATTAATGGATGATATAAGTCTTCTCGCGACCCTGCTAACGACTTGGAAAGACCTTTGTTCTTTTTCTTTTTTTCTTTAACCGGTGGTGGAGGTACTGCCACTGGTTGAGCGATTTGACGTGGCCTCGATGGTCGACTTAGGGTAGACGGTGCATACACGTCATAAATTCCATCTAGATTATCTTGACTACCTGCCCAAACCTTAACAATAAAGAGACATATTTTAGTTATTTGTCAACCTTTTTTAATCTTTATAGGATTTAACTGAACTTACTTTGTGATTTTCATCACCATTGTATATGCTAACGTCGTCTTTGCCATTACCAATTGTGTTTATTGTCATTGTTGATCCGGACTGTGATCTGCTCATTTTCCATTCATCAATCTATAAAAATATGAAAACAAGGATATAAAAAAATAAAATCCATTAATTGTAAGGAATACGTCTTTATTTTTATTTTTTGCCTTTTATGAATTAACTGTAGAATTTCGACCATTTATTCTTAGCTTGCTACAGGAAAAAGCATTTATTGTTAAAACCTTAATATGTATACATTAGACACAAGTCTGAGCAAGTCTGATATATGATATCAACGCGATACGTCAGTCAGTTTAATTGGTCGAAATCGATCAGTGCCGCGTAATTTTTAATGTTGAAACTTGAATATCGGGGTGTTATAAAATTTCTTACTAAACGTACCCAAATCAATAAATTCATGGATTCTGTTTAATGCGACTCTTGCTCATCATTTGCTACAATTAAAAATTGATCAAAGTAATTTTGACGGGGACGTGAATCGTAGCAATATTTACAATTTTAACAGCTTTAGGAGAAGACGAAAATGTATCAGAAATGGGAATAAAAGAATTTTGAAGAATACTGCAAGAGTTGAATTTTTCTTGGCAGAAGAAGAACAGAAAATCAGTTTTAATAGATAGAGAAGAAATAATATATTGAAGAACAAAATATCTAAGAGATATCAGAGAATACTTGGAAGGAATACGGGTTAACGAAGGGATTGAATGAGTAAATGTTGGCAGGATGAAAATATTCTCGCCAAGCCTTACTAGGCTTGCATCCTGGCCTAAAAATTCCTTCTGGTAAGGAAGCGACGAGAGATTTTTGAATGGAGGTTTACTTGAATTTCGATCAATATCAACCAAAGATTAACGTGAAGAAATTACTGCAGATTATTTTTTTGAAATTATTAAAACAATACCTGATAATTTCGTTATTGCTATGGCCAACGACAGCTATCATTCTAGACTAACAGAATATCCTCACCTGCTGGCGAAAAGAATATTATAAATTCACTGAATAAAAAATAATTACCTTGTAAAAATATTGCCTTAAAAGTGAAGCTTTTGAAAAAAGTCAGAGAAAATAGATCAAAATTTAAATGACTAGTTACTGATAAAACGGCTGTGGAATGTGGTATCATTGCTTTCTTACTGGGAAGTAAATCCAATATGGGCCCAAGTAAAAGGGTTTATTGCAAGACATTATACTACCTATCAATTAAAATGTGTGTGAAAATTTTTTAGAACGACAGTGGGTAACGTCTGCAATCCAGTAGGGACATATTGTTTTGAAGTCTTTCCTTATCAGTTGCGATCTCCATTTCGTTCATCGCCCGTTTCTCAATCTTGCAATGTTGCGCTCATCTGTATTTTACAGCTGTAATGCGTTTAATAATATGATCCAGTTTCATTTTTCTTCGTAGGTGCTCGTTTGTAACCCTGACTCTCCATGTTAGTTCTTAATTTTTCTTTCTTGTAGATTTAGCACTGCAATCTTTGTAAGAGTCAAAATCTCCGCTTCATACATGATTACCGTCAGAATATATTAATTTAAAACTGTTCTCTTCAAACAAATGGATGTGCCTAACTTAAATATGTCTATTAATTTTTTTATGTTGCCCATCCCAAGTTAATTCTTCGTGTTAGTCCTCAAGTTTAGTTGCCTCTACGAATCTTAACTTTGTGCTCCAGATACTCTTCAATCAAATCAATTACAGATCCATTTATTTTTGTTGGGTGTTTGGTATCATTCTTGTTTTACTATAATTGATTTGTAAATTCAACTGTTTGGGATACATCATTAAATTCTATGATCACGTATTCGACGACTTTCAGGTTTGTACCATTAGAAACTGGGTTGTTCGCGTACCAAAAGTAGTGTGATGGTTTTTCGTTGATGCTAATTCCTTTGCTATCCCATACCACTTGTCTGAGTACGTGTTCGAAGCTAACTGTGAATGACGTTAGTGATAAGGTATCGCCTTATCAGACTCCGCGCCGGACCTCGACTTTCTTGCTGTAAACATGTAATCTAATAGACGCAGTAGCGTCTTTATAGATGTTATGAATAATTTTCGCATATGTTTAGCCGATTTTGAAATCTTTTAACGTTTTCATGATTATGTCGAGTTCTATGGTGTCAAATACTTTTCTGAAGTCTACAAATGAGAGTCAGAGGTCCATTGTAGTTAATTTTTCTATTATTTTTATTATTATTCCATATCAAGTTCGGAGATCAATTTACGGAATTTGTTTAATAATTTTTTTCGAATTCTTCTAAATAAATTGTATCAATATCAGGATAACAGGTCTACAATTTTCAAGAGCGGTGTTATCTCTCTCTTTGTGGATAAAGATCATGCTAACCTCAATTGTCTTCAAATACTTTCAGAGTTTTCACCTTTATTCTTTTTTACTTTGGTTAAGGTATATAATATTTCTTATTTCGAGATATCCGAGAGCTTCTCTGACTCCTAATTCACGACCTATTCATAAGTTAGTTCGTTCGATTTGACACCTATTTCATAATCTTTTACCCACTGAAGTATTTCTTTTCTATTTGTTTTATGTTTTTCTTGTTGTTTCTCAGTTAGGTATATCTTTTTTACATTGGCAAAATCTTCGGCTTAAGACTTTCAAGCTTTTACTTTCTTCAATGTTTTTTTTTTTAATTTTCTCGTGACCTTCTTTACCGTCTTTGATATTTTCTTGTGATATATTCTCTGTATTGGTACTTATATTTTCCTGAGAGTATTCCTTTTGTCCCTCATTGCTTTTGTATTTTTGCAAAGTGTGTCTTGTTTCTGTATTCTAGGGCTTAATTTATTTTGTACGTGAGTATGGTTCTACAGTTTTCGCATTAACCTTATCAATGTTATTGACCCAAAACTTTTCACCGATATATGTTCTGTTCTGGTTTTTGGGGGTTTTATGTTGGTATTTTCGTTTATTTCTTCATCATTTTACATCTTTTCCTTTTCAAGTTTATCACAATTAATGCTCTCATCATCC
This sequence comes from Diaprepes abbreviatus, assembly GCA_034092305.1. Taxonomy (NCBI): domain Eukaryota; kingdom Metazoa; phylum Arthropoda; class Insecta; order Coleoptera; family Curculionidae; genus Diaprepes; species Diaprepes abbreviatus. Next base: position 5,939,427 of record JASJET010000094.1, on the reverse strand, counting down.
AATGGTTGATTCCTGTAGTGAATTAGTTGAACACTGTCTTCTTCTTCTTCTTCTAGGTAGAACCAAGTTCTCTTATATATACAATGCCTCATCGATCCTCGTTTGAGGTGGAAATCCAGCAGTCTCTCCATCTTTTGGGGGGCCGTCAAGGCGGCCGTTTGGTGTTTGGTTTCTCTCTCATCACGGTTTTTGCTAGTCGGTCATCGTCCATTCGTTCCACGTGATCTCTCCACTGCCTACGACGGTTTCGAACCCACTTCACAACATCCCCCACTCCGCTGTCCTCGCGTAGTTTTGCGTCTCTTATTCTATCTCTTAAACGTGTTCCCGTGATCATTCTTAGCGTTTTCATTTCTGTGGTTCTCATAATTTGTTTTGTCTTTGTGGTTTCATTTCTTGTTTCTGCGCCGTAGGTCAGTATCGGTCTTACACAGACCCTGTAAATTCTTGCTTTGCTCTCAACCGTCATATGTTTATTGTTCCAGATTATGTCTCTTAGTTGGCCTGTGTGCGTACTTCTTCTGTTACTGCTCTGTTACTTGTTATATGTGCTCCTAGGTATTTAAACTTCCCAACCTGTTCGATATGTTTGTCATCAACCATTAGTTTGCATCTTACCGGTTCTTTTGCTATTACCATTGTTTTGGTTTTCTCCACAGATATTTTCATATTATACTGTTTGGCTGTTCGATTGAGATGGAAAAGCATTCTTTGTAAGTTGTCCTCGCTATCTGCTGTCAAGGCAACATCGTCTGTAAAGCATATAATCTGAACGGTGTTGTGTCCCATTGGGTACCCAATATTTGTGGGTTTTACCTCATCAATGATTTCGTCCATGATTACATTGAAAAGTGTTGGACTTAGGCTATCACCCTGTCTTATTCCTATGGATAGAGGGATTTCCTCTGTTAGAGTGTTATTTGTTTTAATTACCATGATGTTTTTGGAATTCAGTTCGTATATTGTGCGTATGATTGCTTCGTCTACTTGTTTTCTTCGCAGTAATTCTGTTATGTGTTCCAGTTTGACTCGGTCGAACGCTTGTGTAAAGTCCACAAAACAAATGAATAGCGGTTTATCGTATTCGATAGATTTTTCAACCAGCTGTCTGATAATAAATATACAGTCGATAGTAGAGCGGTTATTCCGGAAGCCCTGCTGTCGCACGCCCCTAACTTGTCTACGATCCGTTGTGACAGTATTTTGGTTAAGAATTTGGCTGAACTATTCAGTAGGCTAATTCCCCTGTAGTTTTCGGGTTGTTTCTTTGATCCTCTTTTGTGGATCGGAATTGTGATGCTTTTCCGCCATTCATTGGGTACTGACGTTGTGCGGAGTATTTTTTGAAATAGAACGGTGAGCTCTGTGACAAGGCTGGGGCCTCCGTACTTTAGCATCTCATTCGTAATTTGGTCGGTACCACTGTAACATCTTTAAAAATGTTTTGTAGAAAGTTTCAGTTTAAGAAATCATTCTTGTATAAGCCAGCTAAGTGTAAAAAAATTTAATTTGATTATTGGCTCCCTTTCATCAAGATTTACGATATTAAGTAAAATATTGTTTTCTGCTAGAGAGAATTCCTGCAGCATAAATATTTTTTCCGTGCCATTTTCATTACACATGCACCACTTTCAACGTAAAATAAACAATAAAACAACAAAAAGTCCTTCAAAAGTACCAGTTTGTTTAGTGGCATCTAGACAGGGAAGTTAAACATTACCATTATCTGACCACGTCCATTATCGCTCCAATCTCTCCTGGTACCATATTTTAGAACATAAAGTGGTATACAGACTGTATACAAAATCATAAAGTAAATGTAAACTAACTTGCCTTTTTTTTAAGCAAATATTTACAATCACTTAAGCATGCATGAAACATGCAACAAAAACGATTGAGTTTACTTACCTTATCTTTATTAGTTAGTCTTTCGGAAGCCAAAGTTCCGTAGATACTTCCGGCCGTGTCTACTTGTTTGGCATAACTAGAGTCAGCGTACGCGTGGAAGCAACATCGTACCTAATAATTAAAATAATCTTATTAAAAAAGTTTGTAGAGAAGCAATTTAATGATATAAAATATACCTATTTAATATCTGCACAGTTATAAAATAATTTTATACACAATGAGTAAATAACCTGGTGAATATCTCAGATTTAATGCATTTTCTTGATAAAATGAAAGATTATATATTTTTTTAAAGAAATTTAGAGCAAAATCAATCCAAAATAAGTTGAAGACTCTAATTGAATTTATGTCTAATTACTTAAGCCTATAGAGTTAGAGTCCTATAGAAGCACATTGGCTCTCCCTGAGAATGAGACAGATCGAAATAGATCAGTAGTACCTCACTTTCTATGGGCGGAGCTAAGAGCTCTTACGCGCGATACTTATCACATAATATATAGAAAATATCTTCTATTGGTTAGTTGTGGGTGTTAGACGAGAGGGGTATCGCTCGTATGGACCTCTTACTTCCGCGCTTAGAAAGAGGGGCACTATTGACCTATTTCGCTCTGTCTCTTTATAAGCGAGAGTTATCGCGCTGCTGTAGGACTTGTTATATCTTTATATCTTCTTTCTTCTTCCTGTGCCCTATCCTCAGTGGACGTTGGCGATGATTCTGGCCCATATTACTTTATTGGCAGCGGCTCTAAATAATTCAGCAGATGCCTTTCCGGTCCATTGTCGCAAATTATATAGCCATAAAATTCGTCGTCTTCCGGGGCCTCTCTTACCATCCATTTTACCTTGCATAACCAATTGTATGACTTCGTATTTTTGGTTACGCATTATATGTCCAAAGTACGCTAACTTCCTTTCTTTAATGGTCTTCATGATTCCTCTCTCCTTTCGCATGCGTTTTGTTGGTTACGTGATGTGTCCAAAATATTTTCATTATACGTCGGTAATATCACACTTCAAAAGCCTCAAGTCGTTTACATGCAGCCTCCGTCAATTTCCAAGATTCTACACCGTACATCAATATAGAGAATATGTAGCATTATAGTAAGCGAATTCTTAGTTATAGATTAAGTTTCATATTACATAATAGTGTTTTCATATGATTGAAATAGGCTCTGGCTTTCTCGATACGTATTTTTATTTCTTTTATTTGCTCCCACCAATCATGTTGTTGTGCGCCCAGATACCTGATAGATGATACTGTTTCAATCAGAGAACCTCTGACGCGAAACTGTACATTTTGGAGTACGTGTTTGCTTATTATCATCACCTTTTTTTTTGCTTATATTCAATCGAATGTTGTATTTTTCACAGATCTTATCTACCCTTTCTATCAGTCTTTCAATCGTTCATCTGTCTCTACGAGAAGGCCAGTATCATCTGCATATTTCAGATTACTAACCAAAACTCCATTCAGAGAGATACCGTCTTTTATCTCTTCAAGAGCTTTCCAAAATAGTTTTTCTGAATACATGTTAAAGAGTAATGGGGATAACACACAACCCTGCCAAACACCCAAATTTGGAATTTTTTCGATTCCTTTTCCTCCACCTGAACAAATAATTCTTGCTTCCAATAAAGGTTGGAAATAATTCGTAAATCTTTATTATCCAATTGACGTTCTTGTAGTGTTTCTATTAGTTTTTGATTATTTATTCGGTCGAAAGATTTTTCAAAATCAATAAAGTAGGTAAATATATCACAATTTACATCACGAATTAGCTAAATTAAAACATTTAAACTAAATATCGCTAATGTCCTATTCAAGTTTCGGGTATATTCGTCCAAGTATTATTTTAACAAATACTTTTAGAACATGACTCATAAGACTGATGGATCTATAATCCTCACACTTTTTGGCAGTGAGTTTTTTGGGGATAGGAATAAAGAACGAAACTAGCCAGTCATCTGGAATATTTTCTGTGTCATAAACATGATTAAAAAGGGCGGTTTAGATATCTAAATGGTCTTCTTGGATTAGTTTAAGCAGGTCACCACAAATTCCATCTGGTCCTATGGCCTTTTCTTTTTGAGATTTGTTATTTCTCCTTTTATGATAGGAGATCCTGTTACTATTTCTTTTTCTGCAAGTTCACCTCTGTTTTCATCATTAAATAATGATTGAATATATTTTTTTCATTTTTTAACCTTATGCTCGGCTTCCACAATGACTAGTCCATTGTCGTCCGTAATAATATCTCTAGCTGTTTTTCTTCCTACGCCAGAAGTTTCTTTCAGTTTTTTGTGTAGATTAAACAAATCATGCTGACGGGTCAACAGTTCAATTTCGTCTCATTATTTAGTCAACCAATCTTCGTTTGCTAGTTTTATTTTATTTCTAATCTCGTTGGAGACATTCTTGTATTTTGTTTGATATTTATTCTTGTATTGTCTACGTTTTTCCATAAGCTCAAAGATTTCATCTGTCATCGATTTTTGTTTCTTTCTTTTCGTGTTTGTTCCAAGTTTTTCTTTAGCAGTTTCTTTAATTATGCTCTTGACAGCATTCCATTTCATTTCTACGTCAGTCATGTTCTTGTTCGTATGTTGTTCTGTCTTTATCTAAGTTTTTTTGTGTTTTAGCTTCAGATTTCTAAGCAGTCAGTTGTGGTCGGATGGAACATCTGCTCTGGGGTATCTTTTCACTGATGTCAAAGCATTTCGAAATCTTTGTTTATTAAAATAAAGTCGATTTGATTTCTGACGATGTTTTCTTCTCTGTCAGTTGGATACTTCCAAGTGTATAAACGACGAGGGGACAGTTTAAAGTAAGTGTTAGAGATTATGACATGCATTTCTGCAGAATTGAATTAAGGCCTCTCCACGTTCATTTCTTATTCCGAGTCTACAATCGCCCATTACGTTTTTGACTTTCGTTTTGCCAACCTTCGCATTAAAGTCTCACATTATTACAGTTGTTTTTTCTTTGCGTGTTCGTTTTAGTGCTTTTTTGATGTCGTTGTAGAATTTTTCTAAATCCTCATCGCTACTTTCAGAGGTTGATGCATATATCTATACTATGTTTAGTTTAAACGGTCTGGATCTTTATATATCTATGTTAATCGTACTAACATAATCTCAAAAACTGTCCAAGTTCCACATGAATTGGGGAGTCTAATAAAAAGGCTTCTAGAGGACAACTTCACTTTAATATTCAAATACTCAGTCTTCAGCTAACCGAGGCATTTCATTAGAAGGCCTGAGATCTCAGGTCTAAGGCATTACCATGAAAAATAACAGTAATCGATGAGCTTTAATGTTTCTTTTAAATAAATTTAAAGCAATATCAATCCAAAATAAGTCGAAGATTCTAAATGAATTATAATTATAAGCCTATAGACATATAATGATAGAAACCGCGAGTTCTATACAAGGACGTTGGCTCTCGCTTAGAAAGAGACAGAGCAAAATTTAAAGAAATTTAATGCAAAATCAATCCACAATAAGTCAAAGATCCCAACTGAATTTATGTCTATTTAGTTAAGCCTTAAACAGAACCTCAATATCAAATATTATTTTTCAACATCTACCTCCAGGTTTAATTAAAATCGAAAACAGAATTTAAGCTGAAACTAAAGATATTGTTGTACGAGTACATTTACACGAGAGGTGAGATTATTCTTGACTAACAACTCACATCAAGTAAACTACATGTTTTCTGTCAGTGCTTTAAATAATTATTTATTAATGCTTTACCTTGGGAACTCACAAATTTTTTCAGACTTTTATATACCATTTATAGAAAAAAATCGAATATTGTTTTAAAAACAAAATTTTAATGAGATGTACGAGAGTAGCAATTTACTCTCTAGAATAAATTTCCAACAATAATTCCCAGCATTTACGATCTTTTGTTTGCCAGCATGGTTTACATATTTCACGACCAGGTCTTCTATGAGAACATTAGTCGATGACGATACTTATTAAAAGTGTTCTTGAAAAGACTCATCTTTGTGGAAAATAAAACAACTGGGTCATTTATAAGATCTTCTTTATATATGTATGTTATGTCAAGCTTTTCACTATTATAATCTTTTTTCCTGAGTTTTCACTCGAAAGTAATTCTTAAAATATACGAGAGATTCTAGAAAAAAGATTTACCTAGAACATTATGTTGAAAGTGTTTTCCATTAATTTATCAGTATCTTAAGTATAAAGTATTTTAAATTTTCTTCTAGAATGCCTCATACTTGAGAAAATTGTTGAATTCATTAGCCCCCTTTATCATGCCCATTGTATACCAAAATATATTTGCAGTCATTCGTCATTAAATTCTACAGCTATAATGTCCGGCGTCGTCCGTGTCTTCGCTTTCCCTCTATCTTTTCTTCGATAATAGGTTACATTAATTCATACTTTCTGCTCTTCAGTATACAGAGTATCTCATTTTACTTCTCTTTGTTCTTTGTTTGTCATTTGTTTAGGATAGCCATTTCTGTGATTCGTTAGTTTCATGTTATTGTTCTCATCTTTTTATAACAGCACATTTAGAAACTTCTGATACGGTTCTTCATCGTTTCTGTGATGATCCATTCCTCACCGCTGTACAGTAGAACAGGAAAGATATGGCACTATAGTACTTTTGTGCACATATCTGTGTTTAGCTTATTGTTAGATAGAATTTTTCTCATCTCGTTGAAGGCAGTTCTTGCAATGTTTTTATTTTTAGTGAGAAAAATGATTTTTATTTTTTTGAAGTTGACTTTCATATATATTTTCCACAAGCTTCCCCGAGTCGGTCAACAAGTAACTGTTGACTTTCCAGACTTTCATCAAAGAGTACAGTATTGTCTGCGGATCCCAAATTACTTAGGATTTATGGTTTATTTACTATCATGCCTTCATCGATTTCATGTAAAGTTTCTAGAAACTGTCCTTCAGAAAATGTGTTGGTGGGAACTCTCATTCCATCTGTATTTTCATGGAGTTTACGTCATCGATTCGAAAAGTTGTTCGCTAATATCAATATAGGTTAGTAATTATTTTGGAGTCTCTATCATCTATCCCGCATGCCTGCATAATTTCAATGAGCACATTGTGAGGGATCTTATCAAAGGCATTCTACCTAACCTACGGAGCACGAAGCATATGTATACATAGCGGTTAACATCACGACATCCTTTTACGTGTGTATGTAAATTCACAAATGTTTCTTTTGTTCTGAAAGCCGACATTTGTATTCCGTTTTAAATATTGTTACCAATGACTATGAGAAACTTATTGGTACGCCCTCGTATACAAATATTCCGACGCGATGAGCCATCATTATTATAATGTGACGAACGGAATGTTATATCGATGATTCATATTTCTAGATAGATCTCCATATTTATATTCTAGATTTATATAGGAATAGGATAGGAGTTTTAAGTTAGTTATATAGTGTTAAGAGTTAGTTAATATAAGTATTAGAAGTATTAGTGAATAGTGTTGAGTTTTATTCTGCGAACACAGTGAGCGATTTTAAAGAGAAAAAATCATAACAGTTGGTGTCAGAAGTGAGGATTATCATCGGGTTGCCAGAAAATTGTAGTAAAGTGTTGGACAGGGCTTTGGAAATAGAGGCAACTTATAATGTGTCAAGGCCGAAAATAAGAACTGTTACTATAAAGAAAAACAAGGACTTACCGAACCAATCCATGAAGACAGTATTACCAGATAAATGCTACAGATTTGGATGAACTGGATACTTGAGAAGGGACAACGTATATACCGTGTCAAGGAGACCATATAAGGAATTATACAAGCAATGCAGCCAAATAGAACAAAGAACAGGGTTTCTTATTCAGAAGTCAATGCTACACCTACTACCATATCTGTTGACACTAGTGCAGCAATATCTCCGATAAAATCAAACCTTATTGACAGATTTAGTAACAGTAACTGGAGAAGAAGCTAAAGTTATTGGAGACACGCAAGTGGAGCTTCAACTTGAAAGGTTAAAATTAAACCATTCGATGTTAGTTGCTCACATAGAAGATGAGTTTATACTGGGAATGGACCTGATTCTTCAACATGAATTTTCCTTCGATAATAAGCTTAAAATTATAAAGTTTGGCACCGAAAAATTTATTCTGTCCCAGAACCGTGATAGCAAACCAAGCAAAGACATTGACGAACAAACAACCAGAATAAGGGGAAACACGGAGATAACCATTTACGGAAGACTGGGCGAGAGTTCTGAAAGCAACGTCGGGCGGGCCCAATATTTTGTCGCACCCTGCAAATACCTGGTACTGAAGGCATTAGTCAATTTATATAACATCAAGGCAAACTCGGCAGGATTCCAGCAAGGTGATAGAGTTTGATTGTGGAATCTACAGAGAAAGAAGGGTAAATTGCCTAAGTTGATGCCATCATGGGAACTTTTCTGAAAAGAATCAATGACGTTGATTATAGAATTGAATGAAGTCCCAAGGCCAAAATGAAAATAGTACATCTCAACAGATTAAAGCCAAACCACGGATATATCGAAGCTGATCGGAACGATCAGAATTAGGAGGGGGACTGTGTTACGAACGACTAAGAGAAACTTATTGGTACGCTGTCATATACAAATATTCCGACGCGATAAGTCATCTTTATGATAATGTGCTGAAAGGAATATTATATCGATGATTCGTATTTCTAGATAGATCTCAACTTGCATGTTCTAGATTTATATAGGAAATTATAGGTATATAAATAGGGATAGGATAAGAGTTTTAAGTTAGTTTGTATTTGAATAGTGAATATATTAGGAAGAAGTAATGAGATAGTTAACTGTGTTTTAGCTGTGTTAAGGATTAGTTAATATAAGTAGTGAAATTATTAATAAATAGTAATGTGTTTTATTCTGCGAACTCAGTAAGCAATTTTAGAGAGACAAAATCGGAACAATATTTTAAATAAGAACACAAATCAGCAATGATAGTAACTGAATAAATTTATACAGAACATAAATTAACTATACAAGAATTAATACGATCATAGGAGGTCCAGAGAAGAATTCATCTCATTTGGATGGATTATGAAAAACTTAAAATCCTTTTAAACTTTCCTTTAAACAAAACCACAAAATCAAAGTTCTTGATAGGTGAGTCCTCCCCGTACTCACATAAACAACCGAATCATGGATATTAAGAATGATCAATATGCAAAAAGTAATGGTAGCCGAAAGAAAAATGGCACGATCAATGCTAAACATATTTAAGACAACAAATAGAAGTAAGCGATCTTGCAACATGGATATCAAGACAAAAATGGATGGAAGATGAAGTAGTAAGGTAACAGAATAGAGACTGCGAATGGAGAGAAGAGATAGAAAAGGACTAAGGGCGAGACGAAAGGATGATTTAGCAAGGATGAACGGCTTAGAAAGGAATAGGAGACCACAGAGTGTGGAGGCTTATAAATGATGAGTTATGAGAGTATACTAACCTAAAAAGCAGAACATCGTATAGGTAAATGAATTATCATACTGCTTGGAATATTATTATCATATGTATTGCACGGTAACAATAAAAATTGATTATGCTTTGTATATCTTTAGTTACTCAGAAATATTCGTAAATTTTTACTTTTAATCGAGGTTGCCTCCACTTTTCATTGTTATTTTAAATAAAACCTTGTACATATATTTTTTATTATCTTATTCTACATCAATCCTTTTCAACAAATCAAGATAACATAGTATTTGAAACTGACAGCAATATTGAACATTTTATCATATATCTACTAACCCGGTAAAAGTGCACACACAAACAAAATAATTATTTAAAACAAATGCTTGTAAAAGGTCCACATAATCGAAACTTCTTTTAAATTAACTAAATATTTCCGTTTAAATCGAAAGTGATACATCCGATTAGTTTGGTAAGTGAAGCAAGATGGTTAGTTCAGTTTTGTAAATAAAAATAAGAAAAGTTAATACCGGGGTAAAACATAAATATTCTATGTCTGGTTATATAAAATGCAATGAAACTACAACTTCTTACGAATTTGTAAATTTTTGAGTGTGACAATTTGTACTATTTCATAAGAATGAGTTTAAGGACTTTATCCTGCAAGTATCATATAATTTGTGACATGCACTGATCCAGGGCTTCCCCAAAGAGATTCGAATTCAGGAAAATAGATGTATTCCTCCCGTCGACAGCTCGCTTTTGCTTATCATACTGTGCGACCTCCCCCACTCCCTCCAACACCTTTGAATTCAGTAAAACAGTGGCACCCCCCGGTTGACAGCTCGCTTTCCCTTGCTATATTATGCGATCGCCCCCTCCCAAGAGCTTCGAATTTAGAAAAGTAGATTTGCTTCTGCCCGTTATATTAGCAACGTGAATGTGGCTAGCACTCACTCCACAGTCAACAACTCGCTTTCACTAGCCATATTGTACTCCGTGATATCGCCCCCTCCCCCATAGAGAGAGGCTGAATCTGCTCCTGACTTATGAGCAGATACCCTAGACCAGAGCTCTGCAATAATATTTTTTTAGTAATATTATCAAGTAATATTATCTATAAATTATGTAATGGACAATTTCAAAAATTGGAATATCAATTCATAAATAACATAGGACAATAAAATTTGACTGACTTTTTGTAACAGCAACTCTAGTATACATTTTCGAAGTATTTTGTTGCACTGAATTCAAATCTGGCTTCAAATTTGCTCGATCATGTCAGATTTTTGAGATATTCTAAACTAAAAGTGCCAAAAAACACTCTTTTTCGACATATTTGAGGTCATGTAAAATCACAAGGTATTTTTTTTTCATAAAACTAGTAAAAGCACCTGAAAATGTGATCATTTCTCTTTATAATTAATTTGAAGTATTTAAATATTTTTTTTTTTCACCGAGATATGTTAATTTCAATTTTGTGCCTCACCAATCTACTCGAATTCAAACGAATAGCATAGTATAAACTATCTCTTTGAGTGTACTTTTATAAATTCTGTTATTTTGATGAAAATAACTATATAAGACTGCTAGGGTTACCGATTACAAATCCACTGTTGAATTTTAAAACACTCCAAATGGCATAAATTTTCTTTAAAGTTTAAAACTTTTTGAAATTTTGTCCGTCATATTGAATCCGCCTTTTCGAATTTTCAAAATCCGACGCTGGATTTGTAATCAGCGATGTCTAAAATACTTATATTTTCTTTAAAACAACAGAATTTAGGAAAATACACTCAAAAAAAAGCTTGGATTCTGGTAGATAGATATATAGACATTTAAGAATTGATTTTAAAGAGTCAAAGATCATACTTTCAGATATTCCTACTAAGTTTGTAAAAAAAATTTACCTTGTGATTTAACGTATCCTCAAAAATGGCAAAATACAGTATTTTTTACGCTTTGAGCTTAGGATATCTCAAAAACCTGACGTGATGGAATAATTCTGAAGCAAGATTCAAATTCAGCGCACAAAAATCCTTCGGGAAAGTATATTAGAGTTTCTGTTGCTTGACCTGTGTTCTTTTGTAATCATTAATTCACAAAATAAAATTATCAACTACTTCATCAGTTGATCATTTTGAAAATAATACAGTATATATCGATTAATGACGTAATTCATAATGTCATTTTTGAAATTATCACTTGAAGAAATAACTGATAATTTTAGGAATAAAATTAGCAGAGTAATTGAAAATTTCATTTTTCCAATTACCCATTACAAGAGTAAGTTTTCCCATATTGTATTATTAATTGCTGATTTATCAAAATTATTTTAAAAAATTATTTTTTATTGGAATACAGTCTTTCTGGATTAAGGAATTGAAAATTAACAGTAGAAAAACTTGTCAAATGCATCATTTAATTCTAAGGGAAAAATTTTAACGGAAACGTATTTTACATCGCTGAAACGTATTTTGTTTTTTTTTAAAGGCTAAAATAAACAAAAATATTTAAAAATAAAATGACACTGCTTCTACCCATGATTATATATTTTTATTTAATGAGGTAACTGATAATTTGAATCCTATAATTATCAGACAATAAAGTAATTGATAATCTTTTTCATAGAATTATCAATTAATGAAATAATTCATTCACACTTGAAGAAATAATTGATAATTTTAGAAATAATATTTGCAGAGTGATTTAAAATTTCGTTTTTCTAATTAACCATTACAAGGGTAATTAATAATTTATTTTCCCATGTTGTATTATTAATTGGTAATATACCAAAATGATATCAAAGAATGATTTTTTATTTGAAACACTATCTTTTTAGATAGTGAAACAACAATAGAAAAAGTTTTCAAATGCATCATTTAATTCTAAGGAAAAAATTATAACGGAAACGTATTTTACATCGCTGAAACTTTTTTTATTTTTTTTTCAGGTCAAAACACACAATAAATAATTAAAACTAAAATGACATCATTTCTGCCCATGATGACATCCTTTGGACTCGTCAGTAAGAATTCAAAATAGCCAAAAAATTTAAATTTATCGATTTAACCACATGCTCAAGTAATCTTTTTCAAATAATTTGATGTTTTTCGACAACTTTTGATCAAAATATCTCGAAATCAACGCATCTAGGAGCGATTCATAATATAAGTATGGTTTGAATATATATTCTGCTCTTTATTGAAAGTAAATGATAATTTTAATTGGACAAACATGATAAATAATCATAGTTATATTACTATTTTTTATGATGCTGTATTATTTGAGCCAATTAAGAATTCAATAATTTGGAAAATTCATATTTTAATTACTCTTGGATATGGATAATTTGAAAAATGAAATTTTCAGTTGTTCTGGTCACGAGTAATTTTATTCCTAAAATGATTAATTACTTGGTCAATTGAAAATTTCAAAAATGAAATTATTAATTACTTGGTTAATTGATAATTCTAGGAATAAAATTTCCAAATCCTTTATTAGGTATATTCTTTTGAGTTATTATCACTTCCAGTTCTGTCACTTGAAGTAATCATGATTACTTCGACCCAATGACAAGTAAATGCATATTCAAAAGAACATGAAGTTATCAGTTTCACTTTGTTCACTTTGATCAGTGATAATTTACTCAAAAAAATACGGCCATTAATTCATAATTTTGGGAACAAAATATCCAAATACATAATTGAATGATAACTTGAAGAAAAAATCTTCAATTAATTCATTAATTGATAACATGAGTTGCGAAATCATTAACTGATAGAGTAATTGATAACTTCGATTTGGTAACTAATAATTTTACTGTAGTTAGTGGTTAATTATATAATTTTTTTGCCGATTACTGCCCTAGACAAAATATTTATTAGATCCTCAAAGTTTAATCTCAAAAATGGAAAATTAACAACGATAAAAATAAACTTAATATCTTACTTTTGAGTATGCTCATTTTAGAATTTAGCTGGCTATCGACAGAACCCAAAACAATTAAACTGGCAAGTCAGAAATTTGCGTTTTGAGAATGTTTTGTTGCAACTTTGATTTTACATTATCGATTTCGTTTTTTGCTCACGTGTTTAACTGAAATTGCGGGAGATTCGGATTTAAAAATTAAAATTTAAAAAAAGGCATATTAAGAAAAAGAAACATGTTTTTATGAAATTCCTTCGATACCTTGTCTCATTATAATATCTACGTTATTCATCCTTGTGCCCGGTTTCGCATTCTGTAAAGTTGTAATCTTCATAAATAGTAATAGTTCTGCGATTTTACAAGAATTATGATAGTTACATATAATTGAGAGCTAAGATGGTGGAACAAAGTGCATGGTGTATGTCAGTGCACTATTTTATTAGCATAGGATAAGACTGGAGTATAAGTTAAACCTAATTCAAAATATTATTTATATTTATTATATAACATCTTTGATTTAAGACAATCTATTTTTAACTTTTTGTTTTTTAGTGAGTAAAATTAACAAAAGTAAGATTTAGATGTAGGTAAATACAGAGCCTGTAAAACAAAAATAATCACTTCATGAAAGTATCCAAAGGTGATTCTGGATAAATATTCATGCAATAAAAGGCGGATTACTTGAAAGCTGTTACCTCGATTTAACGAAAAATCCATTGTACCCTCAATTTTTAAGATGGCGAAAGACAACCCGCTACGACACTCCTCAAAAAAAATCTCTGCCTATCCAAAATGAAGCTCAAAACATGAATTGATTGTGGTATAACCCCTATCTAACATTATCGACCTTAGGCCTCGTTTCGTATTATGTGCGGATCAGGTCTCTCTGGTACTCACTGCTACTTATATGGCTAAGGAAGCATAGTAGGGAGATCTCCATCATTTTCCATTCACACAGACCATATTGCATCAGTTGGAACCCAACCTCTTGCTAGAGATACTTTTTCCTCGCAACGAGGATTGGGGAGAGGAGCGAAATCTTTCGAGGTGGATTTTGGTAAGATGAAAGAACTGGAGCAGGATGTTTCAGTAGAAGCATGGGAATTAAAGAAAATTATTTTTGCTGACAATGCTTAAAAACCTAAAACAGAAATTTATGCTATTCTGCAATGTGGCTATCTCTGTGAGAGCGACGTAAACAAGAATGAGACAATAAGTGTATACTCATGCAGTAGGGATGTAAGACTGGCATTGAAGTCAAGGGTCGGAGCTTCGCGACTAGTGCAAAGTACCGGATAATCTGACAGGACATTGTCACCTGAGATTGGCATTATAGATGACCCGATGTGCAGATGGCGATCTAATTTTGTCCCATAAAGCTGTTTGACGATCTCAGTTACGAAGATGCCTATATTCAAAAGCGATCGGCCTCGAATAACTTACAGCCACGGTGGGATGTAAAACGACCAAAGAGGTCTAGATATCAAAGATTGAGTGTTGCCACTTTTTATTTATTTATTCATTCATTCATTCATTCAAGTTTCCATATCAAGGATCAAAATTGTTCTAAAATAGGAATAATTTTATTTCTATAGAAAGCTAAGAGACTTAACCAAGGAAGCAAGTATCAATGTCAGTTAATGAAATGAAATTTGCCGTCGAGGCTTATATTCTATTATATTCACAATTGTAGAGTTTCAAGTAGAAGTTAAGGCAACAGTTTCCTAGTCTATCAAGTCTTGATACAAGAAACATGAAAAAAAAATAGTTAAATGCATTTCGCGTAGTGATAGTTTTATTGTATTTAATTTCGACTATTATTGCTTAATATATCTTTTGAACCTTTAATGCAATAACGGAAAAAAGGGCTAGGAATGCGGTAAAACTAAACTTAAGCAACTTAAGAATCACAGCGATATATTGACATTCATTTTACATTTGGCAACAGTGCATATCGTGTTTCTTCATAGCTTGGAACTGTAGAGAGCTGGAGTAATGCAATAGGTGAATTTTTCGTGCAGTTTTTGATTTTTTAATTTCTAGTCAGGTGGAATATAGGTATTACCGCGGTGAAAAAGTAGAGGTTATACAAATTTCAACGATGTCTAACTTTTAATATTGCCAACGACAATCTTGTTGCACATATATTTTTATTGTTTTATTTAATAAAAATTAAATTATATTTTTCCTTTTCACCCTGTCCAAAAAATGCTACATTCCATCTTTGAAAACAATTAGCAATTGCACTAGTGTAGATATGGCAGTAAGTAAACGCTTGAAAAATGTCATAAAATGATGTATTAATTTTAGATGCATGTACTTACCAATGCATTGGCTGCAACTTCCCTCTTACAAATGAAAGCATGGCATTCCAGTACTTTGATGCCAGTTGTCCTCCTTAAAATGGCGGCAAAAAGGGGAGGATGCGTTGGATTAGGTGCCCTCGCGAACGGTGAGTCAAGGGGTAGAAATTTTGGTGAAGGTGAGTGTAGAGTATTTTTTTCTGGGACTAGAACATATCTGAAAAAAATAAAGGTACATTTAATACAAATATATGTAATAATTGTTATATCTATTGTCAAAATTGTTCAATCAAAACTGATGTTGTAGTTTTGTAAAATGTCTTGTTTGTGACGCCGATCTTTAAGAACAACATAATCGCACACCTCAGAGACATGTTAATAAACTGTGATAACGTAGCTATATATATATATATATATATATATATATATATATATATTTTTTTTTTCTAATATTTATATATATATATATATATATATATATATATATATATATATATATATATATATATATATATATATATATATATAAGATTTCTTTAGACAATCTGTAAAATTACTTTTAAAAACTGTAGTTGCGAAATTTGAGGATATCCCAATTATTTCCCTTTTAAACCGAGATTTAAACTTGAAACATTAAACAATTAATGTTGAATATATATTTCAAGATGCTGAGCACGTCTTTACATTTTCAATATACAGTGTGACCCGTAAAGTCCGCATCATATGGGATTTTTTTATTAATTGCTTTAATCGAAATTTGATTTTGGCTACAATTTCTGCTTCATCGAGATCAAAATTAAACAAAAAAAAATAGTCAAATTTTAATTTTTTTCCAAAAAAAATTCAAAAGTGGAGTTATATCTCAAAATATCGAAAAAAGTTATTAGAAATTGTTTTTTTTTAATTGAATTTTTATCCTACATGCAAAATTTTAGCTGTATACGTTAATTTAGCTTTTTTGCCCATTTTTTTGTAAATGGCACCACTGTTGCAAAATAAGACTCAATGCAACCTACCTAAAACTTAGTTCTGACAATGCTTCGTCCCAGTACAGGACCTAATAGAGCCAGATTCTAGGATTTTCCTTTAATTTGCCGGTGACCACTTATGGAATGGAAATAGTCATTTCACACAAAGAAATGCTGAAAAATTAAGAGTGACAAAGAAGCATTGAAAGAGCAATGTTGGGTGTAAGACTCGTAGATAGAATAATACGTATATAGATAAGAAAACGAACTAGTGTAACAGATGGTATTTGGAGAAATACAAAATTAAAACGACAATAGGCATGACAAGAAGAGAGGTGCACATCTAGAGTCATCAGGCGAAGAGCTAGAAAAACGATGCGAATTTCGTTCTACCATAATATATGATTATTTTAATTTATCATTGTATTTGTTGAGAAACTTGTTCCGATAGACCATTTTATTCCGACGAGCCAATATTTTGACACTTCTGCAGAGGTAGTACTTTTTCCAATTATCTCTTCGTAAGTGCTTCAGAGAAGATTATGGAGAGGATGGTAAACACTGTTAAATATTGCAGAAGGGCGAGAGTACTTTGCAAGAAGTTCATCGTCGTTTTCACTACTATCATCCTGCTTTTTTAGAATTTCGATTTTATTGTGGCCATTTTCCTGTTCTGGAATTTTGGTAGTCTTTTTTATTTGAGTGATTAATAACGTTTTGAAATTTGGACTAAAACCTTTAAAAAACTTTAAAACAGAAAAGTCTCTTTCATAGTTCCAACTCTTGCAAAATTAGAACTTTCTTTGTTAAGGTAAGTACTAAGAGTGGCAAAAATGATATAACCTCTGACATGGAATACTGTAAGAAACTTTTTGTTAATTTTTCAAATGAACTTAGCAGGTTTAAAATGCTTTCAACTAGTTCACGTTCGAAAAAGCTTATAATTGTGCGAGTTAAATTTACATATTTCTTTTTTGTGTAAGCAACGGTGAATATAAAATGTGGAATTTCAGCGTATTTGAATATTTTAAATAAGTTTTAATTTAGAAAGATTTAATCATTCTTGTACTTTGGCAAGTTCATCATCAGTTTTTGAGAGATTAAAATTTCTTTCAAATTTTACGCAATTTTGCAATTAAATCACTAATTAAACGTTGACTTCGTATTAATAAAACATACGTCATAATTCACTACAGCAAGAAAAAAACTATTTTCGATATTTGTTAATATGGTCCTGACTTACTACTATTCATTTAACCAAAAGCTACATGCTTTTGATATAGCTTCTCCCGGATCCAAGGCAATGTTTCCATGCAAGTACAAACTAACATCTATAATTCAAATTGGCGCTGTCAAGAAAATAAACTGTAAGGTATAAAAAAGAATGGTATGTAAACTTTCACGTCCAAATATCTGCTGTGAAAAATATTTTTCTGGCCATGTTGTGATTTTTTAGGTCATTTGAGCTTTGACCTCACAAAAATATGAAGTATAATATTTTTTCGGAAATATTTATCAAAAGGTACCTCAAGATTTGGAAGAGCCGTTTTCATTATATGAGTATAACCAATATTAGAGACATTGCTGTACTGCTGATAATTTATTTTATAATGAAACTATTTCGCTTAAGGTGCGCAAATTGAGGATATGTCAAATCAGTCAGAAAATCTTCAGTATCGGATGATTATTTGAATTTGCTAAAAAATCAATATAGTTCGATCATTAGTAAAAATTTCGTCATTGACAGCTAACTCTTTCAAAGAAAATTTACCATTAAATAATTTAGCAGTCTTGTTTCAAAATTCTATAAAAGAAAAATAATTGTAGAATCTCACCCGTCTTGTAATTAATTTTAAATCTATTACTGTTTTTTAAGTTAAAAATGAAAATAAAGTTGTCGGTAATATATTTTAACTAATTCACCTAGTGGTGTTATAATTTCTAAAAATATATTTATCATCAGATAGATGATGGCTTCAGGTATCCATTAAACTCAGGAAACCTTATAATTGCAAAAAAAAAATTGTTTTAAATAACAACGGTGAATCCTCAAGCTTTTAATTTAAGTATGTTATAACAACAATCTAGAAGGTTATGCATTTAATTTTATACTATTTATTTAATTAAAATAATGATATGTCTTCACAGTCTGCATGATGAAGGAGAGAGTCGAGTAAAATTATATAAACATTTTATTGAATATACTATATATATATATATATATATATATATATATATATATATATATATATATATATATATATATATATATATATAGTATCGAACTGAGCTCTATAATTTCAATATGAAATAACTTGAAGAATAAATAAGAAGAATTAATTGATATGATATTTAAAAATGAGCAACCCTCAAATCATATGTTTATTTGGAAAAATATGTTAAGAAAAACTGACTTAACATAAAATTGGTTCACTTATTTACAATCATCATATTTTTATGCTTTTAACGTTATCATTAATTAAATCTCAGATTTACAAATATTTTATAATTACTTTCATGAAAAGGTTTTCTTGGGTTTATAAAATTATTTTTTTAACATAATTACAGTGATGTGCCTACCATGGAAGTTAGGGAAGCGCAGCTTCCCTAAATAAAACTTGAACAAAATAATAAATAAATACTTTTATTCGCGTTAGATAAAGCAAATATAGTAAATTCTGCTTAATACGTCGGTCCCTACGATCTGAGCCATCTGAGCCCATGATTCTGTATATTTTGTTACGCTTAATATAATTCGCCTTATCGTTCAATACATCATTTGCCATACGCTACGCTGACCACTGTCTACGTGTGAAGGCCATATTAATATGATTACTTCCAGATGAAATGTGGACGGATAATACTATTCATTGTTAACTGCCCCGCTTTATCAAAAGATATTGAGTTAAGTTAAAAAAAGCTTGTTTTCTAACCTCCAAATACGACCAACACGTCGTAACTTATGAATCGGGGCATTTTAATAATCCCCAAACAAGATTATAGAACACAACTGACACATCGCTATTTGAACAAAATGAACGATCCTGTTTATAAAAGACCTCTGAATATGCATAATGCGATACTAAACATTGCAGCGACCTGGGAATCAATTAAGCTTGAAACAAGACACAGTTCTTTCAAGAAAATTGACATGAGAATTAGGTTTGTAATTTATATATGTATGACTTTTAACTCTTGAGTTGTTGAAAATCAAGTGCAAAGTTAGACGCTGTAAGCTGTGCTTATGAGAGGACAGCGGTGAAAATTAACAAAGAATTGGCGACTACCGCTGACTTGAAATATATATGCAATCTGGTGGCATGTGGTATTGGAATTTTCAGTTTTGAACAGAAAAGATAAATTATTTTAAATGTTAAGCCAATTATAATATTATTAAATTAATAACATACACAAAATAATACATTAGGCATATTTGAACTGAAAATCTCCAAAAACGTGACTGGTTTAGTGGCTGTTCTTATTTTGTTGATTGTATCTTTTATTTTTATTATTTATTTTCTTTCATCCAACAGCTTTTCTCTTGGCAAGGGTATAGATACCGCACTGTAGTTTAAAAGTTTTGTATTATAAATAAAACTTATAATAAAGTTACATTTTCTCGAGGACTATCGATTACAACTTCTGTTAAGACACAATACTTTTACTTTATTTATCTAGTCGTCAAAACTAAAGTAAAAGGTATAAAAAATTATATGCTAAACGACTATTTCATATATTTAGAATTAGCCTAATAACTGCTAAAATTAATGTGGGGTGTTAGAAGGAAAGATGTAGGTATTTTAAACATTTTCTGCTATATATGTATTAGTGTCCAGCCATTTAGTTTCTGAGATACGGCGATTTTTAAAATTTTTTTGCTTAATAGATTTTTTTTGTGATTAAAATCAAATAATACAACGATCTAATACATATTGATTTTATATTGTTACGAAACGATATTATCAATGAACAATAAAATTTCCCTAGTACCTAGAAAAAATAATACGACTTTACAGTCAATCTGCGACTGTAATGTAAAAGGCAGTCTTTGGTTAATTTTTCGTCTCTAATGCGAAAATGATTGTAAAAACTTCCTAACACGTAATATTTTTGAGTTATGATTTTTTCAGCCAAAAAGAAAGAGTATTTATACAAGAACGCGACGCTGCCAAATCTGCATTTTCCATAAGTTAAGGAAATTGTGCACAATCTGGAAACACCACGTAGAGATGTCTAGGAATGAATAAACCATGAAGTTTGAACCCCCTAGGGTTTAAAATAAAGAAAGTACCCATTTATACCCATATAATTCCAAATTTTACTCGGCTCCATAGCCGCATCTAAAGGGTGTTTTTTATAGAGGTATAGAATTTTTAAATGGTATAAAACAAAGATGAATTTTTTAAATTGACATAAAATTTACTTTATTCGAAAGATAACCTTCTGGCATTATAATTTAAATATGACTTTTGGCATATGACCGCCACGGCTGGCTCGGACGTAGTCAAATCTGGAGGTCCAATTTTCGATGACTTTTTTCAACATTTGTGGCCATATATCGGCAATAACGCGGCGAATGTTGTCCTCCAAGTGATCAATCGTTTCGAGCTTATCAGCGTAGATTAGCGACTTCACATATCCCCACAGAAAATAGTCTAGCGGCGTTAAGTCGCACGATCTTGGAGGCCAATTCACGGGTCCGAAACGTGAAACTATGCGGTTACCAAACGTTTCCTTCAATAAATCAATTGTGGCACGAACTGTGTGACATGTTGCGCCGTCTTGTTGAAACCACAGCTCCTGCACATCATGGCTCTATAGTGGTCACCATTGACTGTAACGTTCTGACCAACATCGTTTTTAAAGAAGTACGGACCAATGATTCCACCAGCCCATCAAGCACACCAAACAGTCAGTTTTTCTGGTTGTAACGGTGTCTCAACATACACTTAAGGATTATCATCACTCCAAATACGGCAGTTTTGTTTATTGACGTATCCATTCAAACAAAAGTGAGCTTCATCGTTAAACAAAATTCGCTTATGAAAATCAGGATCAACGGCAATCTTGTTTTGGGCCCATTCACCGAATCTACGCCTTGCTAGGTGATCGTGTGGCTTCAATTCTTGCATGAGTTGGATTTTGTAAGCACGCAAACCAAGATCTTTCCGCAAAATCTTCCATAAAGTAAATGGACACATATCCAATTCCTGTGCACGATGGCGGATAGACTGATTCGGGTCTCTCCCTACGCTACGCCCTACAGCAGCAATGACTTCTTCTGTACGCACTGTACGACGTCTCTGTGGATGCGTATTATCATTTAGAGTAAACGTGGTGCGAAAACGTTCCATAGTTAATCGAATTAATTGCTCTGATAGACGATTATGTTGACCGTAAAATGGACGTAGTGCGCGATACGTATTTCGAACAGAACCATGATTTTCAAAATAAATTTGCACAATTTGGAAGCGTTGTTCAGGCGTCAGTCTATTCATGTTGAAATGCCAAACCAAACTAAACATAAATCAATTGACAGCTGACAAAATGGCCGCCAGTTAAAAAAGTGTTGCCAACTTAAAGTTCTATACCTCTATAAAAAACACCCTTTACTTATAGATGGCCCCTGTATACGAGAAGTATGCCTTCGTTTTTCGAACTTCCGATATCCGATGTTTCTAGAAAATACCAGAAGTACGAAATGGCTATAAAAGCAGCTGGCTGGCAATCGTATCATTAGTATTGGTTTAGCACGAGTAGAGGTCAGTATTAGATAGAGAAGCGAAGTGCGGGAACAAACGAATAGTAGGAGCTTTGTATTAGTGTTATATTTATGTTGAATAAAACTAGTTGACGCCTGTAAACGTATTATCACATCTCTGAACAAAAGTACGCGACAGCACAAAAATGTCTAAAGTACTGAAACGTTGCTGTGTTAACCCCGGATAGTTTTTGTTGCATATGTGGTCAGCTTACCCCTAAATCGCAGAAAAGAACAATTAACAACATGATCAAAGTAGATTATCATAGGTATTTTGGACGTTTTGGGAACCTCACATATGTTGCCAAACCTGTACAGCAAGTCTAAGTAACTGGTTAAATGGCAAGCACTCTTCTAGGTCTTTTGCAGTTCCAATGATTTGGCAAGAGGCAACAAATCATTTTAACGACTGTTATTTTCATATGACAAAAGCTTCTGATTTTTAAGAAAGAGCAAACATAATATTGAATATCCGGATATTCCCTCAGCAATAAAATCGGTTCTTCACGGAGAAGGTTTAAAAATATATGATAATAAGACAGAACCCGATAATGTATCAGAAAAGAACGATTGTTATTTTCCCGAAGGTGAAGGAAAAATGCCCAATTTAATCGAATATCCTGAATTAAATGATTTAGTTTGGGATCTCCACTTGTCCAAAGAGCATGCTGAAGTATTAGGGTCTATATTACAACAATGGAATTTACTAGCTACTGGAACCAAAGTTACAATATTTAGGAACCGTAACCAGGAGCTATCCTCGTTGTTTACTCTGCAGGATAAAATATGTTTTTGTGTTATCCAAATAGTGTTATGGAAAAATTAGGACTTGTACATAACACGGACGAATATTGCCTATTTATAGATTCTTCTAAAATAGGTTTAAAAGCAGTTCTGCTCCATAATGACAACAAAAGACCCTTTATTCCTCTTGGAAAATCAGTTGACATGAAGGAAACATACGAAAATATGTTACTTATTCTAAATGCGATAAGCTATGATACGTACAAATAGTCAATATATGGGGACCTAAAAGTCATAGGACTATTACTAGGGCTTCGAGGTGGTTTTACGAAGTATTGCTGTTTTCTTTGTTTTTGGGACAGTACCGCAACACAGCACCATTATCAAGTAAAAGAATGGCTTCCGAGAGATCAATATATTCCAAGTCATACTAACTAAAAGAATTCACCTTTTGTTGAATGCAAAAAGTATTGTTACCTCCATTACACATTAAACTAGGATTGATTAAAAATTTCGTTAGAGCATTAGATAAAAATAAATACCTTAAACACATTCTTCCTAAACTTAAGGAATGAATACTTGTTGGACCACAAATTAGAAAAATACTAAGGGATCAACAGCTTGATCAAAAAATAAGTGATGCTGAATTAGCTACGTGAAGTTTTTTAAAAATAAATGTTTCGGAGTTTTTATAAAACTACGAAAAACGTGTAGAAGAGCTACTTGAAAGCTGATTCGTATATCTCTTAAAATAAACTTCTTGTACTCCCATTTAAATTTTTTCTCAGAAAATTTGAATGCGGTTAGTGACGAGCAAGGAGAAAGGTTCTATCAAGACATATTAACAATGGAGCAACGCTACAAAGGCAGATGGAATCCAGCAATGATCGGAGATTATTGTTGGTTTCTTATAAGAGAAAACAATTAAGAATATAAACGAAAGTCAACATCTGCAAAAAAGTTATGTACAAACGACTTACTATAAAAGTATTTTCATATGTATTTTTGTAAATAAATCCTGTTATCCTTAAAATATCTTGTTTTTTTATTGTTTTGAACTTATGTATAAATATTATATAAATATGTCTGTATTAAATAAGAATAACTGAGACATTCTATAACTCAAAATCTATACTTGGTGAAAAATTTTCTTTGTTGAATTCACAATCATGATTCTTGAAATTCCCACAGACAGCCATTATAACATAAGTCGCATTTTTGTTGTATTTGTTGACTAGTGTAAATTTCCTTAAACAAAAAATTGTTAATATTTGCATAACAATTTTTCCAAGTTCAATAAATTAAACCAAATTATTCAAATAATCAATTTGTTTATCCCGCTCAAATGGAATGAAAAATCGATTATCCGGATTTCAAGTTATTTAGGTTCGCAATTATCTATATCATCAATAACACATAATACCATTACGAATCTGCTTGATACCTCTAAAAATATGGTTTAGCTCTATTTCGTTCATTATTAATATTATTATACAATATATTTTTGATTTATTGTGTACTTTAAAATTTAATGTTTAATTTTATGTTTTGTTTCCATATAAATCAATATTTATTTAACATTGTTTATCTGAAACTTCTTTTTTCTATCAATTCAATTATCCGGAACAACAATTAAACCGGATAATTGAATTTCCACTGTAGTTATTTAATTGAATGAAATAATTTTTACGTTATGGACATTGTTGTTTTGGTGAATCTTAGTAAACAAGTAGAAAATATTAACGCAGGATACTGACAAATCTGCTGATTTTAAAAGAACCAAATTCAAGACGTTTTTTATTTATTGATGGGTTAAAAATCGTTTATGCATTTATAGCACATTTAATATGCTCCACATGAGATAGTAAATAGAAATATGAAGTTACTGTATGTGGCAAGCATGTTAGTATTCTGCCTAGCAAAATCTTCTCAGATGTGTATTTAAAACGGCAGTCTTGCATATCTGTGTACAATATAGTTAACATGCAACACAGATATGTGCCAGAATTTGTTTAGGATCTGTTAGTAAAAGCCTTAATTAATATTTGATTTTCTTCAGTGATCTAATCTATTTTACCAATCCACCTCATTTCACCCATCTCTCCTCTACTGGGTTGCCGTGAACGAAACTGAAATTATTGTCGCAAATCAGATAACAGGACAAGGTTGTATTAATTAAATTAAAAAATCTCTCGAGAGAATATATACTTAACAATTATATTTTTGCAACATGTTTTGTAAAGACTAGAAAATATGCACCTGTTAACAAATAGATGTAAAGCAATAACAAAATAAGAAAGGATATGAATTTTTGCTTTAGTTTTATTATATTGCACAGAGAGTAATAATTTTGATTTTGCTTTGTAGAATAAGAATTGTAAAATTTGAGATTCTATTGCATAATTTTCCATCCTAGGAAATATGTGAAAGATACTGGGAAAGTTTTGTTACTCACAAATAAACCAAAGACAACTGGTTATAGAAATATGCTGGAAACTAAAGAATCATTGCTTTTTATTGAGGTTTTATTCCAGATATGTAAAGTTATTAATTTTGATGCACTTATTTGTTTTTTCGACTACCAAAAAGCATTAGATAGGATTAAATGTAACAAGCTGGTTGATATTCTCAAGAACACAGGTTTACACGATAAGGATTTGATGATAATTTTAAATCAATACCGGA
The DNA here is from genome assembly GCA_034092305.1 of Diaprepes abbreviatus. NCBI lineage: Eukaryota > Metazoa > Arthropoda > Insecta > Coleoptera > Curculionidae > Diaprepes > Diaprepes abbreviatus. Next base: position 5,913,689 of record JASJET010000094.1, on the reverse strand, counting down.
AATAATCGGCAAGTATAAATATGGATTGAGAACTTACACAGGCTATTACAATTCAATGCGGAAGAAGACAAGGTCGTACTTTATCTCCCTTATTGTTTAACGGTTATTCTAAATGTATATTTTTCTAACCTCTCAAAGACATAGATGAAGGAATATTGAATAATAACATTAGATATGCACATGATACGGTTTTTTTTAGAAAAATTTACAACCATGAAAAGGTCACTCGTTATTTAAGCTTAAATCTTAATATCAGTAAGACAAGATGCATAATCTAACATATAAATCAAACTCCAGGTAGTCAAATAACAAGTAATAAATTATTCAAAAAGTCGCAAACTATATCTACCTGAGATAAGGTTTTGGTTTAATGACCCAATCCCTTTTCATTCTTTATTTTAAAAATAATGGTTCTTGGGTTCAGAGGGGGTCAAGGTTTAATTAATATACGACGTTTCGCCTACGACTGAACGAAACATCTTCAGAGATGTTTACTCCATGAGATAATCATCGAGAAGCAACAGTCCGGTATTTATTTTGGTGCTCAACGAACCGTGACCCAGAGTTATAATCGATTACAACGTGTGATATTGAATGTAACTTGTATCTCTATTAATATTCTTTGGTGACTTCAAGCATTTTCCAATTTTTTTATATGTATTGAAAATTGTCTGACTGTTTGATGGTCGTTGCAATTTAGCAATCTTGTCGGTGATTCTGTGGCAAGGCAAGACAACACTGTCCATAGGTGGTATATTTATGACATTTTATTCAGTAGTTGGGTTTTTATATTTATTAATAGAACGTCTAATATCTTCGGCACAATATCTGTTGCCTCTCAGAGCATTAGTCAGTTTTTTTCTTTCTGATTTCATTGATTGTTCATCATGTATTGAAAGAGCTCTATGTACCAAAAAGTTAACGACAGATTGTTTTTGAGAACTATGATGGTGTGACGTTGCATTGAGATTTGTATGGGTTGGTTTTCCGTACAGATGATATCCTAATTTGTCACTATCTACATCGAGAAAGGGACGGGCTCCCCTTGGTTCAGTTTCCGTAGTAAATTTTATAGTGTTATTGATTTAGACGATCCAGGAGATTATCTGCTCCATGTGGCTAAACTACGAACGTATCATCTACATAGCTGTACCCAAATTTAGTTTTTGGAGGAGCAGAAGACAAGGCGTTTTCTTCGAAAGCTTCCATGAAGATGTTCGCTACCACGGGTTACAGCGGAGATCCTATGACCGCTCCCGAAGCTTGCTCCTAAAAAGTTCCTTGAAAAGTAAAATAAGTGTAAATCAGTCATGTTTTAATTCTAGCAGGCTAAAGTCCATGTTGTTATTTTGTAATATGTCCGATATTATGGAACCTGAATCGTTTATAGAAACATTTGTATACAGGGATTCTACATCAAAACTGACCAATATGTCTCCAGGCTTTAACTGAATTGTTTGTAATCGCTGGACAAAGTGTCCATAGTTTGCAACAAAGGATTCAGTTTTTTCTGTAAATGGATTTAAAAGTTTGGCCAGATATTTACCTATTTCGTAGGTTAATGAGTCTAGTGCGCTGTCTTTATGTATTTTAGACAGTCCGTAGAGGCATGGAATCTTGGAGCTGCTTGGTTTAACGGCTTTCTTTTTTTCTGGAGTGAGGCTGAAGACATTGATTAGAGATGTGAGGTTCCTTTCGATTTTGTTTGTTGGATCAGTCCGAATGACTTTGTAAGTATCGTCGTCCAAGAGCTGGTTTATTTTTGCAATATATTTGTTTTTATCCATAACAACAGTTGAATTTATTTTGTCAGCTGGGAGAACTACGATGGTCTTGTTCTCGTTGTTTTTTAATAGTCTTCCTTTCCTCTTGTGTAATATATAATTAAGGTGGTTTTAAGTGTTTTATGATTTTTGCTGTTTCATATCCAATTGTATCTGCTTGCTTCGAAGGTAAATTAATAATGGAGGCTTCGACACTTGAAACTATAGATGATGCGTTCATAGTTTGACCGCATGGAGCAGATAACATCCATAATTTCCTGGATTATCTAAACCAACAACACCCTAGCATAAAATTTACTAGGGAACTGAATCAAGGGGTGCCCTTCCCTTTCTCGATGTACTAGTGCAAAGGACAGGTAGTGGCAATTAAGACATTCTGTGAACAGAACACATACAAATCTATATCTCAATGCAACGTCACACCATCATCCTTCTCAAAAATAATCCGTCATTGGCTTTTTGATATATGCAGCTCTTTCAATATCTGAAGAAAAATCACTGAAATCAAAAACAGAAAAGCTGCCTAATGCTCTGAGAGGCAATGAATATTGGGCCAAAAATATTAGACGTTTTATTTCATAAATGTATCACGTATGAACAGTGTTGTCTTGTCTTACATACACATAACAACCGGCAAGATTGCCAAATTGCTCCGAAAATCAAATATTCGGACAATTTTCAACACATGTTAGAAAATTGGACAATGTTTGAAGTCTCCAAAGGACGCAATACCATTACAAAATAGATGGTATTTATAAGATAACTTACTCTTGTGATAAAGTGTATGTGGGTGAAACAGGACGATCCATATCCACTAGGCCTAAGAAACATGTATTAAAAATAAACAAATTGTGTAATCTGCAGTAGCTGAACAACAGCATTGCACAGGTCACACCTTAAATGTAAAAGAAACTAAGGTGCTAGCATCGGTGTTTGATTCCTTTAAACGTAAAATTAAAGAATCAATCGAAATTTATAAATGTCCAAATAATATTAATAGAGATACAAGTTATATTCTATATCACATGTGGAAATCCATTATAACTCTGGATTACGGTTCGTTGAGCACCGGTATAAATACCGGTCTGTTACTCCTCGATGATTATCTCGTAGAGTAAACATCTCTGAAGATGCCTTGTGCAATCGTAAGCGAAACGTCGGATATTAATTCCAATTTAACACGGTCTGAACTCAAGAACCAAGATTTTCAACACATAGAATGAAAAGGGATGAAGTCTTTAAACCAAAAACTTATCTCAGGTAGATATAGTTTTCTTTAAATGTAAAATTAGAAAATCAATTGAAATTTACATTCAAATCATATTAATAGATATACCGCTTACTGTCTACATCACTAAAGATATCTCGTGCAATCGTAGATGAAACGTTGGATAATAATTTCAATTTAACACCGTCTAAACCCAAGAAATATGATTTTCAACTTGACCAAAGCCGTGAAAGCTTTCGTTTTTCATCTTATATATTTTCTTCCTTGTCATACTCTCAACTATCATATGTGGAGCTGTAAGGTCTATATTGTTGCAATAGAGGTTCTTTCTTTCATCAGACTCCTGGTAAAGAATGAGAGATCTTACTAAAGGAGGATTGGACTTGAAAAACTTGTTCTTTTTAAATGGGTCACTTTAAAGTTCGAAGGATTCGGTCCAGTGAAATTTAAAACACTGCACTCGAACTCGGACCGGCTACATATTGTATAGAATTAACAATGAACCATGATCTGTTGAATCAGACAGTGTTTGTTATGCCTTCATCGAAGATGCGATTCGACATACAATGGATCACTGATGTTTCAGGTTCGCTGATGGACCAAAGTACGTTAGATTAATAATCGGAAGCACAGTAAAAAATTTTATAGTCCTCTAAGATTTGTATGGTTACTATAGCAAACAATACAACCTACAAATTGTTAACGAGGGAGTCGAAAATATTACTAATTATTCAAAATTACATTTATATGTTATATTCGCTATTTTGGCTTTAACACTTGAAAAGTTGCAATTACGTTTAAAATATTTTCTGTTGCAAAAATGTAACTGGGAAAAATATAATCGTGGTGCATATGTCTTAAAATTATACATTAGATAAAAGGTAAATTCAGAATGTCTTTTGAACTTCTTTAGAATTTTTGACAGGAATCGGACGAATGATACATATTTTTGAAATAGGTGTTCCGAACGATTTGAATCACGAAAGTATTCGTTTTGTGTTTTCTGAGATCTTATGCATTGGAAGCTGGAGTACCTGGAGCATATCTTGGGAAATTACAGTAACTATGGTTTGTTTCAATTTATTTTGACGGGGACGGTTTTAAACAAGAGAGGACTTGAAAGAGGAAGAATATCCTGGCTAAAAAATCTGCGCACCTAATTTTCAATGACGATCGTTAGCTGATTTTGAGCAGCAGTTAATAAAACCAAAATACCAGTGTTATCCGCAAACCCACAGAAAGAAGACACCGAAAGAAGATGTATTTATTAAGAATCATAAAAGTAGTACATTTAGATAATTTAAGAGATCTTTTATCATCTGATTTTTTTAAGCCATAAAGTGGAGTGTAAGTGAAAACTATTAAAATTTCACGGGTTTGAGTCGCATTTTATAGTGATAAGATAATAAATTTGTATCATTGATATTTTTAAATCGTAGGTTGCCAACGGAGCGGTATCGCCATTCAGTGAGCCCAGATGATTTTTAAGGGGGTAGCAGCAAGTCCAAAGGACACTGGGAAACACTAAGGTGTTCAAGGTGAGTGGTGTATTGAAGAAATTAATTATAAATACCTTTAAATTTTTCGCCTTCTTGTTGTCGTACAACTTTTTAAAAATGCGGTTTAGCATTATTCGTGATAAATTTTTTGTAAATTTGAAAGTGTAATCATTACGCGATTCATCCAATATACCTAGCTTGCATGTTACGATAAGAATAAAGGAGATTGTAATGAATTTACATAGCGCATGTACCGGTATCGCAAACGAACTATGGCATGCAGGTTGGTGCAGGCAAGATTCAAATGCAGGAATATTAGGGATTTGGAAATTAGCTTCAATACTTGTTGTGTACTTCGCCAATAATCCTTATGTGTGACTAATACATGATATAAGTGACGAATCATTATAAATAATGTAAAGGTTAACTGTTGATAAGTAAATGTATTGAAAACATTGTGTTATTCATCGCTAACGTTTGGTGTTGAATATTTTGAGTGAATATCTAAACATGTTGCTCCATTACTTTATTAGAACTGTCAATAAGATTAGCAGCAATTTTTTAAATGACCGATTATTTGGCCAACTATGTAGTGAAAATGATGATTTTAGTCGCTTGGTGCTTAACACAGAAGTTCGTTGGCTCTGTAAAGGTATTTGTCTGAATGGTTTTTATAATCTGTTCGACTAAATACTAGACTTCTTAGAAAGCATAGATGAACTGCGTGTCAATTTGATTACATCTAAAAATTCTATTACTTATTTTAAAGACATCAAATATTTAATGAAGTAAATTTACAATTGCGAGGTGACGAGTTGAATTTAATTAAAATAAAAAATATTATAGCTGCTTTTGTGAGGAAACTTCTTCAGTTTAAACGGAATCTCGATAGAGAATAGAATACAGTCGCTTTCCAACATTTTCAACAGTATCTGAAAAACTGAAGGAGTTGCTGACTGCTAACACCTGAACATTATTTATGCTGATTTTACAGAGATGTTTCGGGAGATTCTAATCATGGAAATACTGAGTTAGGATTTAAATTCTTTCTCAAATTCAGATGCAGCAGAATCATCTAATTTAACACTACTGGTAGAGCTTACTTAGATAAACTAGCCCTAGATCCAATAATAGAGGAAGATACTCCTAGTGATGCTTGGAACAAAATCAAGATAAGTATAATTGATAGAGCAAAAGAAGCACTTGGTACTAGAACAACAAACATAAATGGGAGAAGAAACAACAAACCTTGGTTCACTTTAGAAGGAAAGGCATTGGCACAACAAAAGAAGGAAGCATACTTAAAATACAAAAATATAAGAACGCAAGAAGAATACTCAGCATACAAAGCCGTGAGAAATAAAATTAATAACGCGATTAAGACCTAAAGGAAATACACTGGGAAAAGTTCTCCACCGAAATGGAAAGGAATTTATACGAAGGGCAAAGGAAAGTTTGGAACGTAATAAGAAATAGGAAAAAAGAAGTCAACGAAGAAGTGGTAATCAACTGTATAACAGCAGAAAACTGGAAAGAATATATGCAAAGCCTTTACAATAACCAGGAGTATAATAATGAGGACATCCAAATAGATTTAGATAAGGTAAAATCGATGATGGAAGACAAGAACATAAAAATAGAAGGCGTACACGAAATGCTGACCAAACTGAAAAATAGAAAAGCTCCGAGAACCGACGATATTTCCAATGAAATGCTTAAATATGGGGGCCTTGAACTAGAAAAAGCACTAACAATACCATTCGACAAAATTCTATCAACCTGCAGTATTCCAGAACAGTGAAGGAACAGCCTGACTATACCCATCTTCAAAAAGGGAAATAAGAATGACCCCAACACTTATAGAACAATAACACTACTAAACAGTACAAGCAAATTATTAACAAAAATCATGACTTCAAAACTAACGAGTAAAATTGCAATAAGTGAAGAACAACACGGGTTTTGACAGAACAGATCGACAGTTGATGTGATTTTCATTATCCGATAGACTATTGAAAAATCGATAGAATACAATAAACCTCTTTTCATCTGCCTAGTGGATCTTAAAAAAGCGTTTGATAGAGTTCGATTTAAAGACGTCTTGCAAATACTTCAGGAAAATGGCGTTAACCACAACTATATTAGGGTAATTGAAGAGTTAAATAAAAACAATTAAACACGCATAAAGACACAACAAGGAGTAATAGAGGAAATACCTATCATGGCGGGAATACGACAAGGCGACAGTATGAGTCCATTTCTCTTTAATTTAATTATGGATAAGATAATACAAAATGTAAAAGAAGTCAATGGAGGATACAAAATGGGACGAAAATCTTTAAAAATCTCATGTTTTGCCGACAACGCCTTACTGTTAGCAAAAAATGAAGACGATCTGCAACGACTGCAATGATCCTGTCAGATGCAAATTGGTGGTGAAGAACCATCCTATCAGACATGTCTTGAAAATACTTGGGAGTTGATGTATCAAGTAATGAAAATCTATACCAGGAAGTCAGAGCACAGGCTAACAAGGCCTCAAGGATATCAGGATGCCTGAGGGACATAATCTGGAAAAATAAGTATATGTCCACAGAGAGCAAAGTACGCATCTACAGAACTGTGATAAGACCAGTACTAACTTATGCATCGGAAACTCGAGCCGAAATATCTAAAACAATCAAAGGAGTAACCCTAAGAGATCAAGTAAGAAGTTCCGAAATAAGGGAAGAGCTCAAGGTGCCTGATGTGGTACGGTTCATAAGGTCAAGGCGCAGATATTGGAGGGACCATGTGGACAGAATGGACGACGATCGATGGGCAAAATGGGCTAAGAATGAGATAACAAACACTACGACCACTGGTCGACCTCCAAAACGATGGCACGAATGTTGGACATCAACATCACAGTAGGCATAATATAGCAGAAAAACAAGACGCCGTCTTAAATAAAAGAGGAAGAAGAAGAAGAAGTAGAACTTACAACTAGCGAAGAATTTAAGGTATAATTTCTGATACTATGTCATGTTATGACTTCAAAAATCACTGTCAGGACTCTACCGTAGATTGTGAGAAATAGTTCAAACATTTTTATCGCATTCCCGTCGTCATATTTGGCTGAGTGTGGTTTCAGTGGGGTTGCAAATTTTCTTTCCAAAAAAGGAAATATACTATAGATTACTTATTAATTTGCTGCTGTTGTCAAAATTTGAATCCGATATTAACAAGTAATTAAAAGTTCACCAGCTTAAACCATTTCATTAATTTTTTTTTATTACTTATTGATTTTAATTTCAATTTTCTAATCCGTAATAAGCAATATTTTAATACTATGTACATCTACTGTGAGAGAGGGGGCGTTGCAAAGGGGGAATTGGTCCAGAAAAGATTAGGATTCTGTGTATTAATAAAGAGCTTGAGTTTCAGAATTATTGTTAGAAGCAATTTTTTAAAGTTTATTAAATATTCTCAGCAATCACCTATCAAACAATAAAAGTTTCTATAATGCGTTGACATTAAGGTAAAATTTAGATGTAATAATTTACTGCTTCCTCAATTTAAGTTACTTATCCGATGGTACCCACCAAATTGAAGTTTATAAAAATAATTCGATAAAATTACCGACAACTATTGTTTTTTACATAACATATTTTAATAGTTAATTCGTTAGGTAAAAAATAATTATTTTTAATTTCAGATTATTATGATGTAATTTATTATTTAAGCTTTAGTTAGATTACTAGGACGAGACCATACCGGATGAGGAAAAATATGATATTTAGACATGTTTAATTAAGTTTCGAAGGCTGGTATTTATTTGATGAGATTTTTCAATAAAGTTTAATAAATAGATGATTTTACTTTTACTTAGTTATTGATTAAAAATAAAACACCTGAAACTGTTCATAAAATTTAATAAGTTCTTTTAAACCTTATCTTTCAAGATCCTAATAAGTGAAAGTGAACTTAGGATATCTTTTAATTAGCTGAAGCGTTTCAATAACGATAGAAAAATGGGCCATAACAGTTTTTATATATTACTAAATAATGTAATTTCTTAGCAAGATGAAAAATCTCTGATTCATAATTACTTTCTGTCGAACTGGAAGTTGATATTCAAATAGATAGCCAAAAACAAGAAATAATATGTCTCAAGTTAATGAATTTTGATTTGTACCATTGAGATGCTATCGAAAACTAAAAATACAAGCTAAAATATTTCCCATTTGAATCTTGAATGGCATCAACCTTAAAAATTAAATATTTCTGGTGCTACTAATCTCACCATACCAGAAAACAGTATTTTAATCTCTTTTTATGTAACGAATATGTTTTAAATATGCCAAATAAAGATTGCTAAGAACAAATTGAAACCACTCATCAAAACATAACGCTAATCCAGTTGTAAAAAATGAAATTTATCACTCTTTGATCCTTGCGTTTCTGAAAACCACTTTAAACATAATAACTAATTCTACGAACAAAAAGGTGGGCCACCGATGGCCTTTCCCTTGGCAGACATTTTTATGAACATGGAAGAAAAGTTTTTTAAAACAAACTTTTCAAAGAACATCTTTTTCTGGTATAGACATGTTGATAACATCCTTTCTTGCTTTACAGGTAATGAAACCGAATTAAAAAGAAACAGTAAAACATCTCAACAGAATACACAAAAAAATAAAATTTACAATAGAAATAGAGGTAGATTATAAAATTAATTTCTTATATGTCACCATTATAATAATAAACAATAGTTTTTCCCCTTGACATTTACTGACCCCACTTCCTCACATCATTCAATGCACCCTGTAACTCGCAGCATACAAATCTACGATGCACAGATCCCTTTAGCAGATACAGACAAGAAAAAATAACTTATCCAAATAAAACAAATCGCATTAAATAATGGTTACAGTGACGTTCAAATTAACAATTTAATAAATAAAAAATAAATTACACTCAACCGCATATATCCACCCAACATATTTTGAACTTATTTCAGATTGAATAGCCAATGTCTTAAGAAAATAGAATTCACATATATTTTCTCTCTACAAAAGTCAGGAATTTATTGACTAATTGTTCGAATTGCAATAGCTGTTACATCGGACAAACGGGAAGAAATTTCCATACAAGTTTCAAAGAACACAAAACTGCATTTTTATTGAAAAAACATAATTCAAATTTCGCTAACCATTTCATAGAAATATGCCCCAGTTCTCAGATGCTAACAATATTCAAATTTTGCATACTGTACTCACAAGTAAAAAACTTAATATTTTAGAGGCAATAGACAAGTGCGATAAAACCAGTATAATTAACCTTCTTAATGACCAAACGGACCTACTAAACTCTCCCTTGTTCAGTATTCTTAGTACCTAGATAGTAGTAAAAGAAAATGTACAAACTAAAAAAGCCCGATTGACATAATCCATAGTTTTCAAGGTATTACGTTTGAAAATGTGACAGTGTTCTGAAACCTTGGTCACGCCAATTTAATAATAAAAGTAATAAGATTAACAAAGCAAAATTTTGTTTCATTAATTATGAATTATTTTAGTTAGTTATATTTCTGGCTAGGTCGAGAAAGATTGCTTCGAGAAAAACGTAGTTGAGAGTTTCAGTATACGAACAGAAGTTTTTAATATATACTTATGTTCGTCGTTTCCGGGCTCATAAAACAGACTTTCTTCCCAATCGTTGTCCTCATTGTCGCAACTGAATGTCAAATATACCATTGTATAAAATTCTTGCGTTTAGTAGGTATGGCCACTATTTGTAGCCCAAGGGAAAAATGACCGCGTTATGGGCATTCAGTTATAACTTGATTATCTTTTTAATATTGCAATGCGATGAAAAAATTAAATTTTTTCGACTTGTAACAGTGGTCTTTTCCACAAAGTTCTAAAAAATGATTTTCAGTTATTAAATAGACTAATAATTCAGAAAAGGGGAACATAGGGTAGAGAATTTGATGAAGTTGTGGAGAAAACCAGTTTAGTTTCTTTCCTTTTAATTTTGTATCTAATATATGTTGAATTTAACTCAAAACTAATGGATGTCTCAAAAGAAAGTTCACATTTAAAAAATCGATTTAAAAAAAAGTCAGGACTTTATTGAAAAAATGTTTATTACATATTAAAATACATTGTTTGGGAATTTATTTTTTAAAAATGATATCGTCCAAATGTAATCCGTTGCGTTCACGGCATTCATTTAATAGAGCACTAAAATTGCCCATGACGGCTCGGCAGGTATTCTCCGTGATGTCTGCCATTTCGTTGCGGATATTTTCTTTTAATTGTGCCAGGGAAGTCAGTTTGTTGGCGTAAACTTTTGATTTGACATAACCCCATAGGAAAAAGTCCATAAGTGATAAATCAGGACTGCGTGGAGGCCAACTTATGTCACCTTTCTTTGAGATCAATTTGCCAGGAAAAATTTCACGCACTCGTGGCAGAGACATGTTGGACGTGTGTGAAGTTGCTCCATCTTGCTGGAACCATGTTCTTTGATTATAGCCAGGAAAATTTTGCAGTTCAGGCACGAAGAAGTTGTCTAACATCTCCACATACCGCTCTGAAGTCACTCTTACTGTGCGTTCCCTTTCATCTTCAAAAAAGTACGGGCCGATAATTCCTCGCGCCGACATCGCAGCCCATACAGTCACTTTCGGCGAATGTAGAGGTTTCTGATGTTTGTGTTTTGGATTGTTTGCACTCCAATAGCGGCAATTGTGCTTGTTTATCTGACTATTAAGATGAAAATGGGCTTCATCCGAAAAGAAGATGTTGGTAAACGTTGAAAACCGTTCAGTTATCTGGTTTACGAAGTCAAGCCTCTGACCAGCATCCTGAGGCTTCAATTCTTGCACCAACTGAATTTTATAGGGGTTCAGCTTTAAATCTTTGTGTAAAATGCGGAATAATGATGACCTACGCACATTTAAAGCAACAGCACGCTTACGAATCGAAACGTTTGGGTCGTCACGAACAGACTGAGTAACACTCTTTACGTTTTCGACCGTTCTCGAAGAGCTCGGACGCCCGGATTTTGATTTATCTAGTGTTGAACCGGTCTCTTCAAACTTCTGGACCCATTTTCCAATAAGCCGAGCGCTTGGCGCATCATTTAAGTGACGAATATGTCGAAAATTGCAGAATTTTCTACGCGCTACAGTCGCCGAATTACCGTTTTTGTAAAACTCACGTACACACAAAGCACGGTCCGCTCCCGAGAAACGCTCCATAGCGACTAAATTCCCAAGAGCCAGGCTACCGATTGACATACCCCCCGCGCCGCTCGGAATAGTTGCGTTCACGCAATAAGCAAAACAAATGTGTACTTTCTTTTGAGACACCCTGTATTAAAATTTTAGGCGTCTTTATTTTATATTTCGTATTCATACAATTTTGGATTTCTAGAACTTTATGAACGCCGCATGTCATTTAGAAGTTTCAAGATATCTGAATATAGAATATCACATAGTCAAAAAACTGTCTTTTTTTAGTTTGTTGAACTTGATAGGCTTTTATATTGTTTTACTTTATTGCACAGTACTAAAAATCTACCATTTCTCATTTTCTTTCATAAACGGAACTACTTTTACATAATTTGTTTTTTACGAGCGTAAGTATTCGAATTCCTGTTGCTTATATTACTTTTTCTAATTAGCAGTCCATTTAGTAAGTAATTAATTAGATTAATAATGCGCAAGAATGCTTATGGCAAAGTAAATCCATATAAAATATGTAAAATCTAGCTTTTCCCATAATACGATCATTAGCCACATCCGATATTAAAACAGACACGCAAATTATTAAAAGGAACACCGTTTTTTAGAGAATTTTGACGGCATTAATAGACACAATAGTAACTAGTAAATATGCACATATATAAGAAATTATTTTCTTTCACTTTGTAGTTTTTATTTAATTTCTTCCAATCGTGCTTTCCGCCTAGTCTTTAAAACTCTATTTATAATGCTCACACACACGTAAAGAATAACCTTATAAGCAAGACTTACAGTTATGAATAGCATTTCTATGCAGCGCAATTGGATTTTAATTTTCTGTGGTTAAGAATACAAAAATTGTGACAACGCATTATTCCTTAACTTACTCAGATGGTTTACCGTAAAAACTGGACGATACGGTGTTTAAATTGACAGATGTAACAATAAAGCAAACACGTTTTGAAATTTAAAAATTCAGGAATAAAAAATCGCTTTCTTTTCTTATCATAATGGCAAAAGCGGAAATATACACGTATGTAGTTTATTACCAAAATAATTGCACAAAAAAAAAGTAGAGCAATAAAGTGATTCTATTCTTTTAAATTGAAAAAAACATGTATAAGCTTGTGGTCCCCAGCTAATTTTAATCAGATATTATTCTCACAATTTTAGCAATAGTTCACAATATTTGATAGACTTTAAACAAAATTTAGGTTATCAAATATATGTAATGAAACAAATACTAGTTATTTTATGCTGATTAACGTAGAGTATATTTCACTAAAATGAGAATTTAAATAATCACCCTGTAGATGGATTTTAATTATTGGAACTGAGACAGTATACACCTTATATTACCTAAACTAAACCTAAAAGAAAAATAAATCAGTTTTCATATTGAAGCCTAAACTTAGTTTAATTACTTTTGGGTCGTTTAAATGTTTACTTAAAAGTATATAAACCTAGACAATTTATGACAACATACACTAAAAAGATTGTACCCTCTTTTAATACTTATAAACAGATTTGTCGAAGAAATACTATCATGGTTATGTAACTAAAACTGAAGTGATAACTACCAAGGGTAGTCTTAACATGGGATATCCGTAAATACCGATAATATATTTTTAGATACTGAATGATTTTTCCATTATTAAGAAACAAAAAATAATCAAATATATCAAATCACTATAATGCAATATATTCATTTAATTACATGCACAAAGAATTCATATAATGACTGTTTTTTCTGTTCACAAGAAAAAATGAGTTAAATACTACCAAAACCACTAACAAGAGTGAATAGTTTTTTTACTGCTGTTATAGATTATTTTCATTATAGAAATAGGATTAACTCTAGGAGCGATACACAAAAGACATGGAGCATGACTTATACGGTGCGCAGAAGAGAATATGGAGAATGATTCAGAAACAGAAAAAAAAATGTTAATGAATACATCAGTACAGCTCACATCAAAAAGAAAGAATGGACATCATACTTTGAAAGACAATTTGGTAATTCAAATACGATTCACACTAGCATAACAGCAAAATCCATAAATCTGAGCACTACAAAAATGCAGGTAACATCGGAAGAAATAGAATATGAAATACGTAATTTAAAGAATAGAAAATCTCCTGGACCAGATCTAATTACCAACGAATTATTGAAATACGGAGGCCAAATGCTTACCGAGGAGTTACAAAAGCTTTTTGATAAAATTATTAAAGAAGAGCAAGTACCGCAAAAATGGAAAACCAGCTATACAATTCCCGTACACAAAAAAGGTGACCACAAAAACCCGGACAACTACAGAGGAATTACACTTCTTAACTCTGTCACCAAACTATTTACAGCAATTATTCGTGACAAACTTGAAGAGAAAATAGAGATCTCGGAGGAACAACAGGGTTTTCGAAAAAACAGGGGAACCACAGATGCCTTATTTATAGTGAGACAAATAATCGAAAATTCAATAGAATTTAACCACCCTGCATACTTATGCTTTGTTGACCTAACAAAAGCATTTGACCGCATCAAGAAGCAGCACATAATGGACATCCTAAAACAGAAAAATGTTTCAGCGGAGATCATAAACATAATTGATGACTTGTACATAAATTCCAGCACAAAAATAATAACATCCGAAGGTCTAACCGAAGACATCAAGATAAATGAAGGGATAAGGCAGGGAGACTCGCTAAGCCCCTTCTTATTCAATTTGATAATGGATCGTATAATAGAGGACATCAGACCGAAACGCGGATACCAGATGGGCGGACAGATTATCAATATAATATGCTACGTGGATGATGCGGTCCTACTCGCAGATAACGAAGACGACCTCCAGAGATTGACACACCTATTTAACGTATCAACTAAGAAATACAATATGCAGATATCAACGAATAAAACAAAGTGTATGGTAATTTCCAAGGAACTAAAAATATGTAAGCTACAGATAGAAAATGCCATAATTGAACAAGTCATGAACTTTAAATACCTAGGTATTGACACAACAAGCTGTCGTAACCTTACTGGAGAAGTACTGTCACAAAATACAAGAGCCCTACAAGTGGCAGGATGCTTAAGAGATGTTATATTTCGAAACAGATATATGACACTCGAGGGAAAAACAAAAATATATAAGACCATGATACGACCAATTCTAACTTATGCCACGGAAACAAGAGCAGACACTAAGAAGATAAAGCAGAAAATAAGAACCACCGAAATGAAAGTACTGAGATCAATGCTGAACGTGTCAATCAGAGATAGGCTGACAAATACTTTAATCAGAGAAAAATGTAATGTGCAGGACGTGGTCAAATGGACAAAAGAAAGAAAAAGAGGTTGGAAAGAACACGTTGAGAGAATGAGTGAAGAGAGACTAGCCAAAGTTTGTATGTATGGACGACCAAGGGAAGAAGATTACCAGGACGACCACCAAAGAGATGGGCCCAGAGCTGGTTCTCTTCATCAGCAGAATAAGGCGGGTGTAGATAGAATGACAAACAGGGATATCCCTAGTTAACGTAGAAGAAGAAGAAGAAGAAGAAGATTAACTGTGGTATAAAAAATAAAATTAAGATGCTTGGAGGTCAATTCGGGAATTAAATAATCGGCATAGAATGGATTACTCCCTCTACGAAGGAGAGAACCGAAATTTTAGGGTAATGGAACTGACATACGTACTAACGAGAACCGCTGCGGGGAGTTAGGGGAATAAAGTTCGAGGATGATCTTGTAGAAATAATAAGCGTTAGTTACGATTTGAAATTTGTTGGAAGCGTTACGGTTATGAGAACGTATTATCAGTCCTTAAGAAGGTTCTTATTTTTGACTTTTCATTTACCTATGAAAAGTACCATTTAAAAAAATTTAAATAACTATTTTTTGTGTTTTTATTCCTCTCTTAATTTATATTTTAAAAAGCTATTTATACGTATTATCTTCAAAATTGGGTTGTTCCATTTTTATTGATAGAACGTCCAACGAGAGTGATTGGTTTAGTTACTTTGGAATTGTTAAATTATTAATTAAATGTTTCTATAATAATTTCGATTTAATTTGTTAATACATGTAAGTGTTTCTAGAAACTTGTTTGTTAATTTCATAAAAACCTTCACACGATAAACTAGCGGGCGCACTGAAGAAGGGCTTGAAAATTAGAGACGAGATCTGACTAGCTAAATAACAGGTTTTCCTGAAGTTTTAAGTTTCGGCATTGGTAAGCCCTTAATAACTTATAGTTCTTTAGTACTAAAACTGCAAGAGACAAGAGGAACAATCAGGCTCCCAGAGTGCCTGTTTCACTGTGATATTTATAGGTTTTTTAGAATAGGTACTAACTAATATGGGACAGCAGTAAACTGTGAGCGAAACAACAATATGTTACCAAAATATTTCGTTTGCTAGAGTCCACGATCAAATGCTGTCATAATTTTAAAAATCGACGAATTCAATTGTGGTAAAAGTAAAGCTACAAATATTCAAATCAAGAGTAGTTTATTTTATGTAGGACAATAAAAGACATTCAACATATTTAAGAATTGCAGAAGCTAGAAGTATATGTTAAAAGAGTTTCCATTAATAATTATTACTTGACGACAAAATCACAACATTTTAAGTTTTGAAGAATATTTTCGAGAAGATTTGTCTAAACTCTATCGATTTTCTTTATCAACGATCCTTCATTTCTGAATGTTATTTTCCTAAAACGATCCTTCAGCAATTTTGACGAGTGCTTCGAATAGTTATTCTTCTATAAAAGAAAACGTAATGGCATTTCTCACTTTGCATAAGGTAGTATGACATTCTGCATTTTGTCCCATTGTGTGAGAAAGAACTATACATTAAAGCGCTACATATACCATATTTAACTGTGGGTGTAACATATTTAGGATGTAAATTTGTATTGACTAGCGGCCATACATATTTTATTCCACCAGAATTAAAAATCTTATTCCGCACTTTATTTATGAATTAAACTTTTTTCCATTTGTCAACCATTCTGTTTAAGTTGTATTTCTTCCCGAAATGGACTTTTTAGTCAAACGTCTACTAAACAGCTTGAATAACCAAAATTTTTTGAATTTCAGCAATAATTCTAGGTGTGGTCTACCAAAAATTATTTATTAGTGTTAAAAATTGTTCTTTTTCTAGGTGTTTCTAATATAGGTAGATTGGCTATGTCCCCTTTCATTAGAAATTGTTCATTGTAGATTGTGAATGGGTCGTTAAAAATTTTTTTGCTTCTCTAGAGCACTCTGATCTATAAGATCTATTCTACCTTCCCTAATTTATTATTAGTCCGGAATATATAGACTGCTCACGAAGTCTATTATTTTTCTGGTGGGAGGAATGGGGGCTAGTGCTTTATTTCTTCAGGCATTAAAGTGACGGTCTTCAGAAATTTAAGTCTCTTGCAAAACACTTGTACTAGCATAGGAGACGTTCCGCTGTTTCGGCTGAAATGATTAATGATTTTTAACTCACAAAAGAACAATATTTTAATCATTAATAACTTTTTGTTTATAACAAAGTACCTTACCATTTTTCACAATACATATAGAAACTTTGGTGGAGCCACGTCTCTTCATCGGCCACGAAAACCCAGTGGGTTCCTCGACTATAAGATATATCGTCAGATTGTGTTTCTATGAATTCATCAATATATGGTATTGTTTTAAATCTCGTGACACGATCCCGGGAATTAATTATTTTCGTTTCAAAGGCTATTTACAGTATATTACAAAAAAAAACATTTGTGGTGACCTTTAGAACATCGATAAAATGCACAACACTTTGTGTTAATGATTTGTGCAAAAATAATTAATATAAGTTATCTTTGCCTGAGGGCTTTCAATGGTAAAAATGTATAAATTAAACATATAATTTAGAATTAGGTGGGTAATTCACCTTTGTCTATATTACATTTCAAAACTGTTTTTTATGTATCTGAACATATAATACCATGCAAAATTTTTAAGGAAGACAATTAGATATCACTCCAGTCATATCTGTTACACTATTGAGTTTGTATACCAATGTATTCACACCTACATTTTCAATAAATATGTTTAACGAACTAAGAACACAGCTACGTAAATTGATCAGGAAAACGAAAAAGAACTTGAGACAGAAAGAGTATTTAACTTACAGGCTGATTTTCAGAACGGCAATACTAGGAGGTTCTACAAGGAAATAGGGAAGGGATTCCACCCAAGAAGTGCCACAATTCTAAAGCTTAATGATGGCACAATCACCGCCTCAAAAGTGGAGGTACTGGACAGTTAAAAGTGCTACTTTGATGAACTACTAAACGTGCTGACGTAGGAAGAACCTGAAGCTACAATATTCGCTACGGCAGAGGTTCATATCCCACCTCCATCCATGGAAGAGACCATTAGATTCATTAAGAAGTTCAAAAATAACAGACGGCAGGTCGAGATAATATCTTGGCAGAAAGTCTGAAACATGGAGGGCACGATCTAATCACACAAATACATAACCTCGTGAAACAAATTTGGAATCAAGAAATCATTCCTGATGAATGGATAGAAGGGGTAATAATTCCTTCTTCTTCTTCTTCTTCTACTTCTTGGAGATCTGTCGATCTGTTAGTTCTGAAGCTGCCTCTGCATCTTTTCCTGAGAGGCAGATTGCCAACTATCTTTCCACCTTTTAGGGGGCCTCCCGGGAGGTCTTGAGCCGGGCGGGTTATTTTCTAGGACTATTTTCGGAAGTCTGTTCTCGTCCATCCGTCTTACATGGTTGTACCACTGCCTCTTACGTTGTCTTCCCCATCTCACAATGTCTTGTATCCCGCATTGTTCTCTGATACCTGTGTTTCTTACTCTGTCTCTTCTTGTTTTCCCCACTATTGTTCTCAGTGTTTTCATTTCGGCCACTCTTAGCATGTGTTTCGTCTTGTTAGTGTCCTCACGGACTTCCGTGCCGTATGTCATGATGGGTCTGATACAAGTCTTGTAGATTCTAATTTTGCTATCTTTGCGCATGTACGAGTTTGACCAGACTATATCTCGTAGGCATCCTGATAGTGCGGATGCTTTGTTAATCTGGCTCCTTAGGTCTTTAACTGGGTCGTGGGTGCTTGATATGTCTATGCCTAAGTATCTGAATTGCATCACCTGCTCTATGGGATTGTCCTCCACCACCAGCTTACATCTGAGTGGATCCTTTGCGATTGTCATGCATTTGGTTTTGCTGATAGAAATGTTCATATTGAGTTGGCGGCTTACTTGGAAAAACTGGAAGAGTTGTCTCTGTAGATCGTTTTCTGATTCAGCAATAATTGCTACATCATCGGCGTAGCACACCAAACCCACTCTTTTGTTGCCCAGTCTGTATCCGAGATTGAGACATGTTACCTTGTTTATGATTTTATTCATGAGGAGATTAAACAAAAAAGGACTCAGACTGTCACCCTGTCTAATTCCTCCCAGTGTTGGGATATATTCAGTGAATTGATCTCCTGCCTTGACCTTTGTTACGTTATTGTTATTTAGGTTATGGATTATCTTCGTTATGTTCGCTGGTGCCTTATTTTCCATTAATATATGTAGAATGTCTCCCAATCGGACTCTGTCAAACGCCATTGTTAGGTCAATGAAGCAGATATACGCTGGCATACTGTACTCTGTAGCCTTTTCTTTTGTTTGTTTTATTATAAACACTGCGTCTGTTATTGACCGTCCCTTTGTGAAGCCCTGTTGTTCATCAGCATTCTTAATTTGTGTTTCCAGTTTGTCCTTGAGAATACTCGTGAAAAGTTTCATTACTGTGTTTAAGAGAGTTATTCCTCTATAGTTTTGTGGGCAGGTTTTTAGTCCTTTCTTAAATATAGGTATGGTGATGCTATTATGCCATTCGTCTGGTGTTTCCGTTTCGTCCAAGATTTTGTTAAATAGTTGCGATAGTTTCCTTGCCAGTTCGGGGCCTCCATATTTTAAAAGCTCGTTGGGGATGCCGTCCGGCCCGGGTGATTTTCTGTTTTTCAATTTCTTGAGTTTTGCTTCTACCTCTTCGTCGGTGACAGTTCCAATTATATCTGTTTCGTATTCATCTATATTCGGCATTTCTTCAGCATCGTAAAGCTCTTTATAATACTGTTGCCATGTCCCTATTGGTACTCCTTTGGTCTGCACGAACTCGTTAACTTGTTTTTTTCTGTTCCGAAGCATTTTCCATATTTTCCTTTGAGCGCCATACAAGTCGTGGTCCATGTCGCTGGTAAAATTAGCCCAATGTTCTCTTTTGATTGATCTTATTCGTGCGTTTGCTCTGTTTCTTACTTGGACATATTCTGCGTGAGTTTCTTCCGACGGTGCGCTTTTGTATATTAGGTAACATTTCCGTTTTGATTCAGAGAGTTCTTTTACCTCTTGACAAAACCACGGTTTGGTGTGGTTTGTCGCGTTTACATTAATTTTACGCTTTCCAATCGCTTCCTCCGCTGCTTCGTTGATGCATTTCGCAATATTTTGCCAGCTCTCTTCTACTCCCCATTCTGGTTTTAAATCTTTCTCTTTTAATTTGTTAGTAATTCTGTTCTCGTAGAGGAGTTTTATGCTCTCCGTTGTTAGGGACTCCAAATTGTACTTTTCGATGAACTGTGGTGGTTTTCTCTTTTGTTGTAATAATTCCACTCCACAAAAAACAGAACCAAACGCAAGGTAAAAATTACCGAGGTATTGCTCTACTAAGCCACGCCTATAAGTTATTCTTCAGCATTCTCCTTCAACGTCTCTCTCCGTATACCGAGGAGATTATCGGAGACAACCAATGTGGCTTTCGAACCGGAAGATCAACAGTTGACCAGCTTTTCACTATCCGACAGATGCTGGAGAAATGTTGGGAGTTTAACAAAAAAATACGTACCCTGTTCATAGATTTCGAGAAAGCATATGACAGTGTTATTAGGATAAGGTTGTGGGAAGCTATGGAGGAATTTGGAATCCGGCACAAGCTGATTAGACTGTGTAGAGCATGCCTGGAGGGGGAAAAAGCTGTGTCAAAATTGAAGGAGAGTGTAGCCAAACATTTTCTATCAACCGAGGATTAAAACGGGGAGATGCTTTGTCGCCAGTACTGTTTAACCTTGCGCTGGAGAAAGCCGTAAGAACAGTATCAGTTGACGTGGAGGTTTTTAGGCCAAGTGGCCCTAAACTTATTTTGGCCTACGCGGATGATATATGCGCGATAGGAGAAAGCACAGTCAGTGTGAAGGAAAACTTCATAAAGATAGAAAAAGAAGCTCAGAGAATAGGGCTCCCAATAAATGAAGGAAAAACCAAAAACATGCATGTCTCCCGCAACCCCGCCCGAAACAGAATCAGGCAGAACGTCACCATGGATGACTATAATTTTGAGCATGTGCGAGTTTCCAAGTACCTGGGAGCAGTGATAACGGCAAACAATAATATACAGGAAGAGGTAACAGCACGTCACACAAGCAAATAAATGTACGATGCTTAAGTCAAAATTTATCACTAGAAAGGCAAAAACCGAAATTTAACGAACAATAATATGACCAGTAGCAATCTACGCCAGTGAAATATGGACCCTGACAGTCCATGATACGCAGCTGCTAAAAAGGTTTGAGAGAAAAATCCTGCGCATAATATATGGCCCATACCGAGACGGTGAAACAGGCCGTCACAGAATGAGAAGCAACATAGGGCTTGCGCGTATATAATACGATGGGTAGGTCATATACAAAGGAGTCAAAACGATCAACTAATAAAACGGGTATGGAAGGAAGTACCACAAGGAAAAAGACCACTGGGAAGACCTAAGCTTAAATGGAGAGATAACATCCATAAAGATCTAGCTATCCTTAAAGTTGACCAGCAAGAATGGAGGGAGTTGGCACAAGACATTTCCAGGTGGAGGCAGATAGTCGAGGCAGCCAGGACCCACCCTGGGTTGTAGTGCTACACAGTCAATCAGTCATATTTAATAAAAACTAAAATTTATTTTTAAGACTAGATTTTTTATAGGAGTAATCATTACAAAATATCATATCACTAATCTTTTTTTTTTTGAAAAATGTAATTTAATCTTCATTCCGTCGTCCCCATTTTACTTTTAGACAATATTTCGTTTACTTCTCCCTCATACACACATCGTTAATATATTAACGTTTCGCTGGACGGGATAATTCAATTAGTCAAATTTTTGACATAAAGAAACATATATTTTTTGTAAATTGATAAGTACTACGAAAATTATGCAAAAACAGGGGCGTACTATATTTTCATCCCTTTATATATCAATAACGATACTATTTCGGATCAATATTTATAGAAACATTTCCTCTTGTTTTGGGACGGTAAATCTCCATATGACCGTAGGTGCATATTTTTTGAAATACACTGTATACAACGTATCAAAAAGTTTATAAATTCAGTCCTACCCACTTACTTACCGCCTAAATGTAGTAAAGCCAATTTTAGGCAGTAAGAAGTTTATCTGCCAGATCAAATTCATTTTATGGAATTCTCCGGTATGCATGGAATTAAATAGTTTTATGCCAATGGTACTTGCATACACTGCTGCAAAAGCAGATTTTATTTTACTCAACAAAAGGTAAAATTGTTACCCAACCTAATTTAATCTGATTTAGAATCTTACTATTTCTTCTAATTACTCAAACTCTGAACAAACTACGTGGTGAAATTCAGAAGATTTCAAGAGATATCTGGTTAGAAACTTTAACAAATGAATTACAAAATTTGAAAGTATACAGGATGTAAAAGATAAATTTACAAATACTATAATTTTCAAAAACGAATGTGTCTGTGAGGACTAAATAACCTACAAATAAGTTTTTGTAAGAGATATGACATAATCTATGTACAAAAACCTAATTGGTTCCTTACCACATTCTGCATTGGTATAAATAATATATTTTTTCCTTCTCATAAGTCCGTCCTAAAACCAGATGAATTGTAGTTAGTATAGGCATATTGTGCTCCCCCTTTTCCGATCTTTATCATATGATGTGCTTTATTGTTTCCTCTACATAACCACATAGCCTGTAGCTGAAATGTCTGTTGTAAAGATTCATTTTATGCAGGTGAACATTGACGGCATTTGTCCCGTCATAACCCTTACTTGATTCCTGCTCATTTGGAGTAGTTTCCTAGCTAATTTCTGATCAAGATTCTCTATAAAGAGCCTGCTATAATTCAATCCTTGTTTGGCTCTCCAGTGATTTTTTATGTTTTTTCTTTGACCCATTGTGACAGCTTTCCGTGCTGTACACCTCGGCACTTCAAGAACCGGTTCCGATTCAATATATTAAGTTGATCATCCTGCTTTCACTAGCTCATTAGCTTCTCCATCTCCATGTATGTCCTTGTGTCCTAGGACCCACTAAAACAAAAGTTTCTTATCCGTTGCTAGAGTTATTGGTTCACTCTGACATCCTCAAACCAGTTTAGATAATACCTTGTGCCCCACGAAGATCTTTAGAGCTGTTTAACTGTCGGAATAAATATAGATCCGCTTTCCTTTGTAAACTCTTCTTGTTACCTCGCCTGCATATTGCAAAACTGTCTACATTTCTGCCTGACATATTGCTGGATATTTTATCAAGAGAAGAGTCGGTTCTCCTCTTCATTGTAGCTCATTTAACCTAGCTCCAGTACCATCTGTGATACCGTGTGAGTACCAGAGAAGTGCACGAGATGATGGTTCCGGTTTCTTTTAGTCTACCTTCTTTTCTGTCTTATGTAGTCGCCTCAAATGGTATATTATAACGATAGCCTGAGGTCATATGGCTGTGTCCATTTTCAACTTCGGGTTCCTGACTTTATTATATAAAGTTTCATGTCCTATCGTCTACAATTGTGCTGTTGGCAGTGAGTGGCTGATTAGCTCCCATTCTTTTCTCTCCCTAAATCAATAAATATAGTAGAGAGAGAGATCCAGAATGCACTTCACTGGTGAGATCACGGTTGATTTCATAACCCCTGTAATGCTCAAACCGACAACTCCCTATATGCTACCCAGCTAGAATATAGTTGTTCATTGGATTCCCTTGGGCTACCAAATCAACGCTGCATATGCGATCGCTGGTCTCACCACATTGATGTATGCAATGCACCATCGTGATTGAAAGATCTCATGTTTTCCAAACATCTAACAATCACAAGGGTTGTTTTAAATTTTCTTGTTGTCTTTTTCAAGTGCTTATTCCAGGTCAGTCTAAAGTTCAAGATTTTCCTTAGATATTTAACCTCCTGAGAAAGTTGTATTATGATTCTTTATAGGATAATGGAAACGAGGTCCTCTAATGTCCCCTTTTTTGCAATTAGTGGCATTAAGACAATCTTTTGGGAGCTAAAATTAAGTTCTTACTGTCGTCTTTCTACAAAACTGAGAGCCTTAAGCACCCTTTCTCCCACAAATATAATTAATTTACCTAGAATTAAAATTATCGGGTTATCAGCGTATCTTAAAACTGAATATTCTTTCACAAAATTCTGTCCATTATCAGTCTTTAGAGCAGAGGAGAGAGAACTCCTCCTTCAGGACATCCTCCGGTTTCTCGCACTATTATTTTCTCTCTAAGAAGTTCCGTATAAACAACCCTGTTTTTTGGCATGTTTTCTATCCGCCTGCGACAGATCTCTTCGAAAGTCTTCGCCCCTTCTATGTCCAGAAAGGCTCTTAGCAGCACTTCTCCGTTTTCCAGCATGTTTCTCATTCTGCTGACTAATTCGTGGAGCGCTGTTTCAGCAAGAATCCCGGTGCTGAAAGAATGTTGGTTCTGACGAAATGGGCTGTTTACCATTATGTTATCCCTATCATGCCTCTGTCATAGTTTCTCGAGAGTTTTAAGAACAAATTACATTAAATTAATCAATCTAAATGGCTTTGCTGATGAATAGTTTGGCTTCCCAGGTTTCGGTATAAATGCTACCCTGCTTATCCTCCATATTTGTGGTAGCTATTCTAGGGTCTATAATGTACCACAAAGTTTGCTGATGAATAGGTCTGGACCTTGTTGAAGTATTACTAGATAAATCCCATCTAGTCTTGATAACTTATATGGCTCAAATGAGTTTATAATCCATTGCCTTACTTCCTAGGTAACCATCTTTTTGGCAGTCTACCAATTGTCTTTGATGAAGGAGGTATTCTTAAAATTCTTCTGAAGGTACTTTAGTGACACAATAAAATATCAAGAATATTATCATTTATTGTTACTTGATTGCATGAATATTAACTAATCTTTCAAAAATTGTTTTCAAGCTTCCACTGGTGACCTCAAATCAGGGGTATATTTTTTAATTAAATAAAATATATTTTGTCTTCATTTTGAAATTCCTTTAGGTGTTAATATTTAATTTAAAAATCAATTTAGAATTTATACCGCGTTACTTAACTAATACAGGACATTGATCTTAGCGAGAAGTAATTAAGTATTCCGATAACGAATATAAATGTGTTAGTTACATAACTATTGTTTCGCGTCTATTGAAGACGGCAATGTAATTTCGGTATTCTATTCTATTACCTTAAAATGTGTATATTGGGTATTGTCTTTTATCACTTTCGGATGTGTTAACTAATAAAAAGGAATATGAAGACATAAAATTAACTCTCTATAGTTTGTAATGGAACCTAACTTGCAATAAAGTCAAATGATCTATCTTATAAGCTTTTAATAGACTATACAAATATTATATTTTTCTTTCACTATCTTTACAAGTTTATAAAGGATGTTTTTTATAGACTGCCAACTGCCAAATTTAAGTTGGCAACACTTTTTTAACTGGCGGCCATTTTGTCAGCTGTCAAGTGATTTATGTTTAGTTTGGTTTGGCATTTCAACATGAATAGACTGACGCCTGAACAACGCTTCCAAATTGTGCAAATTTATTTTGAAAATCATGGTTCTGTTCGAAATACGTATCGCGCACTACGTCCATTTTACGGTCAACATAATCGTCCATCAGAGCAATTAATTCGATTAACTATGGAACGTTTTCGCACCACGTTTACTCTAAATGATAATACACATCCACAGAGACGTCGTACAGTGCGTACAGAAGAAGTCATTGCTGCTGTAGCGCGTAGAGTAGAGGAAGACCCGAATCAGTCTATCCGCCATCGTGCACAGAAATTGGATATGTGTCCATTCACTTTATGGAAGATTTTGCGGAAAGATCTTGGTTTGCGTGCTTACAAAATCCAACTCGTGCAAGAATTGAAGCCACACGATCACATAGCAAGGCGTAGATTCGGTGAATGGGCCCAAAACAAGATTGCTTTTGATCCTGACTTTCATAAGCGAATTTTGTTTAGCGATGAAACTCACTTTTGTTTGAATGGATACGTCAATAAATAAAACTGTCGTATTTGGAGTGATGATAATCCTCAAGTGTATGTTGAGACACCATTACATCCAGAAAAACTGACTGTTTGGTGTGCTTTATGGGCTGGTGGAATCATTGGTCTGTACTTCTTTAAAAACGATGCTGATCAGAATGTTACAGTCAATGGTGACCGCTATAGAGCCATGATTACTGACTTTTTCGTTCATCAATTGAACAACCATGATGTGCAGGAGCTGTGGTTTCAACAAGACAGCGCAACATGTCACACAGCTCGTGCCACAATTGATTTATTGAAGGAAACGTTTGGTAACCGCATAGTTTCACGTTTCAGACCCGTGAATTGGCCTCCAAGATCGTGCGACTTAACGCCGCTAGACTATTTTCTGTGGGGATATGTGAAGTCGCTAGTCTACGCCGATAAGCCCGAAACGATTGGAGGACAACATTCGCCGCGTTATTGCCGATATACGGCCACAAATATTGGAAAAAGTCATCGAAAATTGGACCTCCAGATTAGACTACGACCGAGCCAGCCGTGGCGGTCATATGCCAGAAGTCATATTTAAATTATAATGCCAGAAGGTTATCTTTCGAATAAAGTAAATTTCATGTCAATTTAAAAAAGTCATCTTTGTTTTATTCCATTTAAAAGTTCTATACCTCTATAAAAAACACAAACATATATAGATGTTTTTGTGAAGACCTCTGCGACATTTCATTAATGAACAAAGTTGTTTAAATTTTGACAGCTGACAACAATGCGTCACAGTCCAATCCATGTTGCCAAGTTTTGTCTGATAGATATGACAACTAATGGCGAGTTTTAAGCTACCTATCAATTTTAGGCTAATTTTTTTCTTTAAATGAATTGTTTATTTTAACTGTATCTTTGTACAATCATATGAGAATAGTATCATTAAAATGGTTCTATTCATCAACTTCAAAAATCCTCTGGAGTAACGACAGACCATCTTTCAACAGGGTTATTCCGTATCTGTAGGTATTTTCGTCATTTTCTAACCGACTTCTAAAAGAAAGAAGTTCCAAATTCGATCGCTATGTATTTTTTTATGCATGAATGTCGACTGCTTCGGAACGGCGCACTAATGAGCATTTGGCCTCAAAAACCGGACAAAAAGGAGAAATGCAAACTATACAAGTAATCATTTTTTTTGTATACCTGAGTAACCGTACTATCATAAAAATATGATAAAGTGGCCCCTCCACGCAGCTACGCTCCGCAATCTAAGCTTCGTTCAATACGCAAGCATTCGTTCTTGATAGATTTTTTTAGACTTGTGTT
The DNA here is from genome assembly GCA_034092305.1 of Diaprepes abbreviatus. NCBI lineage: Eukaryota > Metazoa > Arthropoda > Insecta > Coleoptera > Curculionidae > Diaprepes > Diaprepes abbreviatus. Next base: position 5,886,265 of record JASJET010000094.1, on the reverse strand, counting down.
TGGTGTTTGGTATTTTGTAAGGTGAATATTAAAAAAAAATTGTGATGGAATCTGAAGAACAAGGTATGTATTTAATTTTAATATATATTATTTAAAAATATAATGACTGTTTAGTATTCTTATGGACCTAAAACAATATGCAAGAAAATTTTCAATTTTTTTGTTTTTCTTTTTAACTAATTAGTGTTTTTGAAAATGTTCCGAGCTAGGTCGGGCAATAATTCTTTTTTTATAATAAACTATAGACCTTAGCCATTTTATTACAGTTAAAACATTTTCCACATGTTTCCACCTCTTAAAAAAACCGCTTTGGGTTCCACGGTTTTTTTTGCAATAATCTTGATTATTTTTTACCTTTATACATATTTTTTTCTTATAGGTACAAATTTAACATCAAATGTTATTGAGGTATATTGTAAAACGATATACATGCTTTTTAAACAAGGCACATCCAGCCACTTGAAGATAAGGTATCATTTATGGAACATAAGCTTTGCGAAATGATGAAATGTCTCCAAAACGAGTACCATACCTTAAGTCACGATTTAAAACATTTTAATAATGATTTGAATAAAAGATGGATATTATCTAACTATATTGAAGAAAGATTTTTGGAAAAAAACGAGAAATGGCTTAATACATAACAGTACATAACTGGGCCACAAATTCTACGGGACGCCCAAGGAAGCATTTCCAAGAATTACATGATCGTAGTAAACGACGAAATAGAAAAGAACTCCGCGAACAGGTACCTGTTGAGGTGCTTTCCTATGCAGCCAGCGTAAGTCAACGAATGTCTGGAAATGCCACGGCCTCTAAACTTATAATACACCAACAAGAGCCAAACTTTACAGGAAGGTAATAAATACTGCTCAGAAACCGAAAGTAAAAAATTACACACCTGAACAAGCTTTGCAAATCTTTGTTGAAGGTGACTTTACAAGGGGACAGTGGGAGTTGTTATACGATTCCAATAAGGATATAATTCCTTGGTATACTCTAATTAGAGAAGCAAAGAAACTCTGCTACCCAAAACAAGAGTCAATCCTAATTACGGAGACGAGTGTTGAAGTTGTGCTTCAGGACCTACTTTATCACACAGTAAAGAGACTTTGTTTTTATCTTGAGATAGATTTTTTATAGGAAAACGTACAATTACCCTAAGTCAACATATAAAACAATACCTATTACCTTTTTTTAATATTACTCCCCTCCACCTCCCTACCCTAAGTCAGCGCCCCTTCACCCGATTGGTAAAGTAATGCCAGCAATGAAATCGGAGCATCTAAAAACATACAAAACGATAACCATTACTTTTTTTAATATTACTCACCTCCCCTCCCCACCCTAAGTCAGCCCCCCTTCACCCGATTAGTAAAATAATGCCAGAAATCAACTTAGCGCCCTCAAAAATCCCAGGATACTGATTTTGACACGTCTAGAGTCAAAAACAACGACGTTATTAATTTTGTCCGGCTTTTGAGGCCAAATGCTCGTTAGTGCAGCGGCACTGATTTGAATGAATTTTTTTTGCTTAATGTTTAGGAAGTTACTGGGTGGTCCCGTATCAATTTGGCTGGAATTGGTTCAATGGCACTTCTAATACGGCGGACAAAACAATTTATTTTGTCCAATTTTTTCCAAAATTGGTATGGATAAGTTTACAGAGTCGCATATGATTACAAAATTATTTATAAAAAAATCAATATGGCGGATTCAATATGGGGTCCAAAAATTTTACATCCTCCGACTTTGTTCAAAATTGTTATGCGGCGATTTTTGAGGATGTAAATTACGAATTTAGAATTATTTTAGAAAATTTTTTTTTTGGAGACATAAAAACTTAGCATTTCTTGATTTTGTCTAAAATTGGTATGGGAAGGTTTTGTTGGCGAATTTGAAATTATTTCTAAAAAATTCAATATATATCTCAGTTTTGTTCAAAATTTGTAATGGGGAGGTTTCTGATGATGTAAATAACCTATTGAAAATTATTTTTTTTATGAGAGTCAAAGTCGGAAAGCAAATGTCTTAGGGGGGCATGTTGTGGAACCAACATCTTACCACCACTTTCCGGCAAAACTTGACTTAAATAGAGGTCCAAGTTTGTGGAAAGTGCAGTAAGGATGTCTGGGAAAGATATTGGTGGATCCCACCAATATCGGGATGAAACATCCAATCACTTTGATGGTGATCGAAAATTAGATCGCTCAGTTATATGTCCTTAACACCAGGGGCATTGCTAAATGCGACAGGACCTAAATTACGAACCTAAAATATTTTTTTATGTTCAGAACAGCGGATTTACAATGGCGGGCTAAACATTCGTTTGGTATAATTTCATTTAAAACTCGTAGAATTCGCAGAACCAAAGAATTTTTTTGTTGTTCAGTATATTGTGGATTACAACTTTGGATAAAATGGGCACTTTTTTGCGACATTGAAACATTGCGATGTGTACTACACATCTAGCTTAATACTTAGTTCAAATAATTTATGTATTCTTGATTCTTAAAATTCTCAATAATTTGTTTAACAGTACATTGTGATGGCTTCTGATTTTGCAGATATCGAATAACAAATGTCTTACATGTCCTTGATATAACTTTATCACATTCTACATAATTAATATATAAGTTTAAATAATTTTCGTTTGTATGATTATTTATAACTTTCAAATGGTGACAGCTTCATACATTTCTTTGGCATTTCATTGTTTTTCAATGCCGTCATTGCCAGCTATGAGTAAAACGTCATAGCCAACTAAGATTATAATTGAACTAAAAATCCTCAGCAAAATCGCCATTTAAAAATATTAAATTGGCAATATTTCGGAAACTAAAAATTTTCGATATAAACAACCTTTTACACCTTACTCTTATTTTTAATGCTAAGTAAGATAAAATCAGAAAATTTGGGAGTTTTTATTTCAAAAAATTGATTTTTAACCATTACTTCAATTTAATTTGTAAACTAATTTTTTGGGCACTCTGTATTATTGGTTATCAAAATACTATAAAAATCTAATAAAGTAGATACTTTTTAACAAGAAATTCAACCCAAATTAAATAAAAAAGGCTTCCTTATAGGAAAAATTGATAATTATTTTAGGGCCTGCAAACGTCATTTTTGCCATAAAAACTTAAATATGTCAATAACTTCTAGATTTGCAATAATATATAAGGTATTCCATTTTAAATAAGCAATTTGACATCTATTTCCGGTATAATCAGAAGTGCCACCATCTTGAAAATAGTTTAGCCCAATTGCCCCCATCAATATTACTGTATTGTCAAATTTCTCTCTCTCTCTCTCTCTCTCTCTCTCTCTCTCTCTCTCTCTATATATATATATATATATATATATATATATATATATATATAATTTTCCATATATAGATCTAATTGTTTCCCGGTGGGACACCCTGTAAAGTACATGGATATTTTGTCATGAGAAGCAAGGTTTACATTCCATCCTATAGGGGCTATTGATGCATTCGAAAAACCATATTTAGGAGATTGTATCGACAATTGCTAATTCTTTGTTCATCACACCATCTAACTATGCACGTGATTTTCAGTAATTTAAAAATTATATATTTTTTTATAAATAACAAACCTAATTGTTCAAGTTAATTTGTGCAAAAAAATATTTATGCTTTCGTCAAATTTAAAGAAATTATAACAATATTTATGCAGTTAAATACGCCCACATAATGGTATTTATAATGCTTCAATAAATAAAAATAATAAGCTGTTTGATTTCTGAATCTTCTTGATACTCGCAGGCTAGTCTCGTAACGAGCGCTCTATTGAACTTGAACTATTTTTTGAGTACTTTTTGGAAGGTACCAGATCATGATAAGAAGAAAGATAGGCATAATGCAATGTTGTGGGAATCGTCGCTTATAGTGGACGGTTTGAAATAGTTTAGGCCATCATTTTTTAGGAGCTCGCACATAGTTACACATCGTTGATGGTGGGGATTTTTCTTGACCTGAAGAACATCGTGAAAGATATTGATTGTATTCCTCTGTTGCCTTAAGCTCGATGCACTGGCTTTAATTTATTTTTAATACATAATAAAAGGGTTCTTGTTTGCATAAGATTCCTCTGATGAGGCGCTACGTGAAGACGTTGAATTGGAAGTAATGATTTGGTCAGCACGTTCACCAGATCTGAGTTTAATCAAAGAAGTTTGACACTATGTTAGCAGATAAATTAAACAAGGAAATTTTGTTCCAGACAGCAATCTGAAAGTTTTTAAAAGAGTAGGGAAGATATCTAAAGATATTATGGAAAATCTGGTTAGAGAAATATCTAGAAGACTTGAAGCTGTGCAGTGAGCAAGAGCGGAAAACAGAAAATTTTTGCAATTCATTTTTCTTCTTGTGAATTGTCTCTGTAATCTTAATGCTTTATTAAAAATAACAGTAATAAATTATATATACCATTTATAACAAAATATATCTTTTCTAAATATTCTTATTAGTAACTTTCCAGGTCGTAGATTCCAATTGATGATATTTTTTTAAATTGAAGATAACATATCTAATATGGTAGTTTATAAGCTTGATTTTTAACCAAATATGGTATTTGGGAATTTTCGGGGTCAGACTACGAATCTAAAAGTATAATTTAAATATTCCATGCGATGTGCCCAATTGATTTAAATCAAAATAAGAATTTCGAGATATCCAAGGTTATAGATTAAGATTTGTAATTTTACCTAGCTGAAAATTTTATAATATGACATGTTTAATGTAGTGCTTTAATTTTATTACCATAATTTTTAATCAAAACAGGTGGGCGTAAGTTATAAACCCAAATATTTATTTTTAAAAAGTGGACAAGCAAGAGTACGGCTTTATGCAACACAACTTGTGTTCATTTGCATTTTATTTCAACCGCAATGGCTGTGACTTCCTAACTTTTTCTCGGTAATTATCAATTTGCTAAAACAAATATGTTGTGACTAGATTTTTTTGAGGAACTAGATAAAAATAGTGAACTTAACATTGTTCCAGCATACATAGTGCGGTCCGTACATTCTTAGCCTCATATAAAAAAAATGTTTAATACTAGAACTCTCATGTGTATAAAATAGGCACAAGTCTCAACAAGTCTGATAATTATTATCAACGAGCTATGTCAGTTCATAATTGTAATGGGAGTTAACACATATGTAAATCAAAGAATGTATGGATGCAATTATGGCGGCTCTTGTCTTTCACTTGGTTCCATTAAAAATTGCTCAAAATTATTTCGACGGGGACCTTAATCGCTGGAAAATGATCGACGCGAAGGGGACCCTGTATCCATGATAACTTGAGAGAATGTTAATTGTGTGAAAGAAGTTGTTTTATTCGAACGACGACTCGAAGTAAAAGAACTAGCTGCATAAATTGTCATTCCAAAAAACATCTGAGGATGATCAAAATTAGTACAAGGTGGGTTCCCCGGATTTATAGTGCAGTAAAAAGAGCGTCGTATCCAGTATTGTGAACAATTTCTGGAGCTTTATCATGAAGATGGGAAGAGAGTTATCGAAATGATTCTGACAAGCGGTAAAATTGTGATCCTTTATTATAATCTACCTTCAAGAAAGCGTTCCATGGAGTGGTATCGGAAGAGAGAACCATTCCAAAAAAAGCTAATATCACTGAAAGTATCAAAATATTTATAGTTATTGTTTCTTGGGATTGTAAAAGTCTCCTGTTGAAAGGCTGAGCCAAAATATTATCGACAAACGACGAGGAAGGCTCAGCCGAGGTGTTCAGTTGTTTAACGATAATACTTCAGTCCACACCGCTACAATTTCCCATGCTATTGGAGGATGCAATTTCACTAAACACGATCATTCCCCATACATCCCTGATTTGGTCCCTTCGATTATTTTTTGTTTTCAAAATTGTAGACAGATTTTTACGAGGAAAAAAACAACTACAATGATGAAATTTAAAACCCCGTTTAAGAGCTTTGTAACACTAAAGATGTAGTTTATTTTTAAGTAGTATAGAAGCTTTAAACAGAGTTAAAAATGTATATAAATACTGAGAAACTATATTGAAAAATAATAATATGTTCTTTTTATTTTGACCCTAATTTCTATGTTAGGTTAAGAATACATGGATCTTCCTACGTACAAATGATTAACAGAATTTTTCTATTTATTCCTAGAATATTCAAATCTATGTGATCCTATTTCATATTTTAAATCGCATTGGATCTTACCTCGAGTTCAGATTGCGATGAAATCTACAAATCAAACAACTTTATAGACTTTCGATTTTAGTTTATTTTGTATCACTTTATTAGCTTTATTATACGGTGACTGTAGATTTGTAGCTTTCCAACATTTTAAAATTTTTTCCTATTTACTCATGCTACAGAGCACTGGCGATGATTGTGACGGTCGAAATCGCTTTGCTATACTTTTTAACAAGAGCTTTACATATGATTCACAAAATTAGTGTCCATATAAATAATCCGGGATATCGGGTAAATTCCTGTTAAACTACATATATAAGGCGTCAAAATAATTCTGGTGTCTCATATATTTCTTTTCCCAAAGATATCTCATAACGGAGATATGGGTCCAAGCCTGCCCAATGATTTATTATTTGGGCTGTAGCTTGTGAGTATACTTCTATATTTCAATGGAATCTTGGCATGACAAAGACTCATGAATTTAGATCACAAACAACATTTGACATTCCCAAGGAAGTCAGGACTTGCTACTAAACTCTTTACAGCCAGATTCACTAAGAAGATTTAAGATTTAAACCCGATCTTATATCCATGAAATTTAATTCTGATAGTCGGCCGGTTTTGTTTTGCTTATGATATTGTCGTAATTTATATTACATATGTCAACAAATAAACGCTTATATAGGGGTATTAAGGATATGAACCTTGCGTTAAAGCCTTGAAATATGTAAGAGATATGTTGTATCCCAAAAATAAATAAAGTTCTCTATTTTTACCGGTTCAGGAGTAAAACAGAATGATTTTTTCATTCTTGTGTTTTTAGAGTTTAAAACTTGCATAACCTATTGTTGCTCTTGTTATTTTAAGTCCTAAACTGTCAATTTAGGAAGATTTTAAATTTAAACAATGTTAGTGAATCCGACTGAGTTCCAAATTTTGATGGATAGCAATTTTCTGAGTTAGGTCTTGATTTTTTAGATTCTTTAGACAATTAAAGAGGTACTATAGGTATAATTACACATGATACTTCTTAGTTAGCACGTAATCAAATTATTGTAACTAAATGAAATCTAATATTAATATATCACTCCATAATTACTTAATTAGTGCTAATCTCGATTAGAGACCAATGGACTTAATAATTAAGAATCATGAAATATGTACTAAATTTATGATAACTTACCGGATCGAAGAACATTTGAAATGGTTGATCGTAACTTAAGAAAAACAAAGAGAGATGAAGTTTAACTAAAACTTTAACGAAAAATAAAGTTTTTATGACAAAATCTTGGAAGTCACTATTTTATCTGTGAATTTTTTTCCCCCGAAATAACATTCCCGGATCATTTTGAAGCAACTCTTTCTAAGTTTTTATTGGTATGAGCAAGTCCCTTTCGCTGGAAAAAACTTTCTGAAAGTGTGGATTCCGGTAAGCTTTACATCCAGTATTACACCTTATTACTCAACCTCTTAGCTCACTTGCAGTTGTGTAGTGGCTAGTTTTAACTCACTCAACTTCCTTCTTTTAGTGAAGGGTGTGAGTGTAGTTTTACCAGGATTTACCCTAAATTGTTTCTTAGTGCACCACTCCTCCACTATAGTCAGAGCTCTTTGTATGAATTCTGATAATATTTTGCTATGCATTTCTACGATGAGTATGACTATATCGTCAGCGTACTCTTAGGTATAATAGCTAACGTTGTTGAGGTTTACCAAAAATTCGTCATCTACCAAATCTCAATGAAATTGAAGACAAAACCCCTCCGTATGGGAAACCTTTAACTATTGACACCTCTACAGATTTAATTGTGCTCATGTGCCTTAAAGCATGTTTTGTGTCCGCCTACATAAAGTATCTTAAAGGCCATGTCTTCTGGTAAATGTTATTACAAAAGCGAAAAAGATATGGTCACATGATTCTTCAATATCAAGGCTGTTAGCGCTAAGTCCTTGTGATTCATGGCAGACTTTGTTCTCCTTACCAGGTGATGTAAAGCTGACTCACATGATTTTCCTCATTCATATCCATGTTGGTTGACGTGTAGTGGCCTTTCTGTTAGAGAAGTTTACCATATGTGCCTTTCAATTAGTTTTTCTGTCGGCTTTAGCAGAAAAGATGACAGGTTAATTGGTCTAAAGAATTTCGCTTCCAGCTGGAGGAAAAATGATTTTTGATGTTTTCCATTTCTTGGCTATGCTTTATCTTAAGATCCTGTAGAGCATCGGAGTGATGTCAGAGTCCGGCAGATGCGCCTGAAGGAATTCTTCAAAGATATTTCTGCCAGTCTTCATAAGAGTTCCATCTGATTTTCGTAACGTCCTCATAAGGCCGAGGGGGATTTTTAGTCAGAATCTTGTGGAGGAGTGATGCTTCAGAGGTGTTTTCGATCTACTGATATCGCTTATAATTGTAAATTATGGGAATTTATGGATCTTCTCAAAACTTTTGTTATACCAGTTGGAGTAATTAAGTCTGGCATGATAATCGTTTGATAACATTGAGTGTACTGTTTGAAGAAAACAAGAGGGAAGCAATTATTCTTGGAAAATTTCATGGACAATCCATTTTGATGTACCTTATTGAGCTATGAGCTTTCTTACGTTGTTAGAAGGATTATCAGCAATCTTAGGATGGGTTCTTCTAAATTAGGATTTCTTGCCCTCCTGGATGTAAATAATTTTTTTTCTTGAAAGTGGTTAATTTCCTCGAATACCTCGTTTAGATAATTAAGTATCTAAAAGCTCTGAACTGACACCTGTCAAAATCGTAGGCCTACAAGTTTAATAGTCATTACTGACTTCTTTGGCAATGTTAAAGGTTGTTTATGGTCTGAATTTGTGAATCTATATCGGCTGTATAATGTGCCAAAATTCCATTAAAATTTACAAATGTACTATAAAGCTACATCTCAAAAGGTAAATCCCAGGATATCCTTTTGGGTACCATATCTGCGTTATGAGGAAAAACTATATAACGTGCTAAGGTTATTTTGACACTGCCAATAGTCTGACATATACTTACAGCACACTTTTTATAATAATAATCGAGAAGAAATTATGAGAGAAATAAGTCAATAATTATTAACATTTTAATGTGGAGCTCAGGTCTGTTTTGCCTTCCCAAATGGTACGCCAATGAGACCTATGATATCCGATATTTTACACAAAATATATTTTTTGTGAGTATAAAGAAATCGGTAACTGTAAAATACTGCGTTTCTATATGCTGTGCTGGCAATGATTCGAATAATTATCGACAAAGAATTCCTAATGAATTAAACATATCGATGTTCGTGCCTTCTTAAGGCTGGTCTTCGGCTGGATTCTTTACAAACCTGTTCCATCGAGAACCGATACTTGAATCTTACGCAATTTGAGAAAATTTTTAACACGCAGATTTCTATTTTGTTACATTGTTTCAGAAAAGTAATTTTATCAAATCATATTGTGATTGAACGTGGGTTACGAGACTATTGAAGCAGAATAAAAATCATAATAAATTATGAAACAAAAATTAACTTCAGGAAGAAAAGTAAAAAATAAATGAACAACTCTTTTATATTGAAACTAATTTAATAATTGTTCATGTGATTAAAATGGTGTCGCAATAGTTGGAGAGGTTATTTTGAACTTAAATCTAAGTGGATTAGTGATTTTTCTATATCACTATTATATTGTTTGCGTGGTTTTTAATTTGAGTTTCACTTATTATTACCTTAATTAAAAGTGTGTATATTTTGAAAGTATTTTCTATACATTTTATTACGTGTGAATGAAAGCCACAATAAAATTCCTCCCTAAGCGAGGACGGAACAGATTATGCTGATGGCTGCGTCGTAAAGTAGATGATTTATCATCAGTATATGAACTTTGGACAATTAGGCATCTCCAGTTTAAATACTATTGTTCCTGCAATCTCTGCTTTGCATGAGTAGACTTTTCATTCCTTAGCTATTCGTGGACCAAGCGTTAATAAAAAAGATGACGAAAATAAGAAGAACCGAGCGGAAAATGCCATCTGTATTATTATAAGAATTCTCTCGTCCTCTCAAATGTAAGAATAGAGCAATGGAGAAGGAGATATAGAGTAAAAATGCCCCTTCCATATCTTCCATATTCTTAACGGGACGAGATATCCACATCAAAAATAAGTAGAACTAAAGAAAATATATTTGCCTTCACCACCTGATGGGAAAACTTGGAGGTAGAGATTATCCGATAAGGTGAGGATTATACACAGGTGGAGCAGTAGATTTTCAAGCTTAATTGGAAAGAGGCAAACGTCATTCCGCTACAAGGTCCAAAAATAAAAAGGAATAAGCGACAAAACCTCCACCTCTACGGGAAGTAACTATGCAACCGCCATAGAAAAAAGTGAGTTCACCGTCCTTCTTAAAACATTCCCTGAGACTATTAATGCAAACGAGAAGAATCTTACTAAGGGAAGCAATAGTAAAAGAAATGTATGAAGGATAAAAATATAAAGTCAAGTTCGGAGACCTCTATTTTTATCTGGACATGATCCTGGTCAACTGTGAAACACCACAGTCACTAGAATCGCTCCGGCTGAAATGCTGGAAGGGATTTAAGATAATTTATGAAGGGAGATGACATCTCAAAATTTCACAACGTGACAATGTTCCTTTCCAAAAGCCAAAAAATGGTAGCAGAAAAAGATCTACAGCTAATGCAAGCCCAAAACGATGGAATAAGAACTTCTTAATGAAAGGACATCAACCTAAAAGACAAAGGCAAAGCCAAATACTGATGGCATGAATTGATGACCTATCCTTTCAGAAAATCAGGAACAATTGATACACCCCCTATTATCCGTTTGAAAAAATTACCGTGCGTTGTCTTAGAAAGTATGAAAGGAACGAAGAAGAAACGAATCTTACTACTTCGAAAGATGACAATGCATAGAGCGTAGAAAGTCGGCACATTTTCAACCTTTATTTTGCTATTATTTCTAAATATATTTTCTTCAGTTCTACTTATTATTTTATAGCAAATAAACAACTTTTCAGTAATTTCAGACTAGTTTCTAAGACAATACTGTAAAAAGGAAATGCACTAAATTTAAGATAAATGTGGTTGAAGCAAATTTTATACGCCGTTTCTTAAATTCAATTAATGTGATGCATTAAATTTAATAACTTTTGCATTAATCTAAATTATTGTATTTCATTAAATTTAATGTAATCATACATTAAATTTAAAGTTTGATCATTACTTTTTAAGGTGACTATGTACATTAAATATACAGCCAGTGTCCATTGAATTTAAGATATGTTATCACATATTTAATGCACCAACAATAATATGAGGTCAAAAAATTCTGCTACCAGGAAAAAGTGTACACCAGTTTCGAACTCTTTGGTTTCCGTCAGTACCGGACATGTATACCTCATCATAAGAAAATTGAGTCCTTTAAGCAAATTATATCATACTAAATAAAACGTTCAAAACAAGTTGCGCCATCTCCAGGAGTCTCATGCAATATACCATTAAGATTAATGTAAAATCCTTTAATGTTAAGGTACATGTAAATTAATTTTAATGTACAGAAAGTTAAGATATCTGTTCAGTTACTTTATTGAAATTTGAGATATCATTTAATCAAATTTCTCTTTAGATAAAGGGTCGAAAACTGGCCGTTTGTATTAAGTTCACCTTCCGAAATAAATTTTTTAGAGAAAAAAGGAAACTTTCCCAAGATTTTCATTGTTATTTTATATATAATCTCAAAAAAAAAACATATTTTCGATACATTCGATTTCGCCTCTCTTAAGAAAACAAGGAGGTTATATTGCTAAAGGCGAAACAATCATCAAAATTAAGATTTCCCTTCGTATTTTGGCTTTATTAACCAAATTGTGATGTTCAATATAAAATATTTAATGCAAAATCTCAACTTTTCGAGATTTTCGTCACTATACTGCTAAAATTGGTTTGAAATAACTGTCTGTTTCGAAAAACTCTTACACGACTGTCATTAGGAAACAGATTTTTTAACAAATGAACAGTTTTTCAGTATTTTCGGATTATTTTCCAGGAATGAATTGAAACAAACTGCTACAGAAGAAATAAATTTCTTCTATTTCTTAATTTTTGTTGAAAAATTACAAGATATTGACATCGCTGATAGATGGATCGCCAGAAATTGGCCATTTGTATTAAATTGCCTTTCCGATATCAATTTAGAGAGAAATACAGACATTTATCAAAAATTGTCATATATATTTTATATATTTCAAAAAACCAGCATTTTCGATACTTTTGTTTGCACTTCTCTAGAATAGAAACAAGGAGATTATAGTGCTAAGGGAGAAATAATCATTTAAATTAGAAATTTCCTTTATATTTTAGCTGGATTTATTTCTATATTCAAGATTTAAAGCAAAATTCGAACTTTTGAAGACTTTTGTCGACATTTATATCCAATAATGCTATTCTGTATTCAAAATTCAATAGAAAATCCCAACTTTTGGGGATTTTCGTCATTCTGTTACTGAAATATCTTTGAAATTAGTTTTCATCTCGAAAAACTCTTACATGATTGTTGTTCCGAAAAGAATTTTATGGCAAATAAAAAAAATTTCAGTATTTTCGGAGCGTTTTAAATAATTTTATATCATATAAAAAACTCTTTTCTATTTTTGGAGTATTTTCTATGTTTGGCATACAAATATACTTCCATAGGGAAACTAAATTCTCATCAGAATCATCATCCAAGGAGATAATAATGAAACATTGAAGAAGAGGAGGAGAGAAATTCGGCTAAATCGCAACACGTTTACTAATGGGATCAGGTGTTGCTCTGTAAACTATGACTTATCGGACAACCTGTATATGCGTTATAAATATCTTATGGTTCTAAAGTCATGACTGACACTCTTCATCGCTAAACAATGGACTAGAGATTACGAGATATCCTAAATAAACCATTAAATTTAATCTAGGAAGCTTTTAACTGTTTTCATCTATTGTCTAAGCTGTTGTAAAATGGTCGAAATACGTTACTTTTTGAAATACCCGACGATACAGTAAATATGTTTTCAATAGTTTATTTTGTATATAATTATGGCAACATATGGTCGCTATAAAAACGGCTGTTTTGCACAAGAATTACTGCACTTATAAAGTGCAGAATAAAAATTCATAATTTAAGAAATATTCTGTTTTTTTGTTATTAATTAAAAATAAGCAAATACAGTTATATTCATTTTGCTCAATTTAAATCGTTTATTAGATTAATTTTAAGATTAGATCATGTAGTAAATTGGGGAATTAGTATGTACGAAAGATTTTTAGCATCCCAGATTATTTTAGAATGTATATCAAGGTGTATATACCGGGTGTCAACGAATCTTTTAGACAAGTCATAATTTCTAGAGTATTATGTATATCAAAATGAGAATTGGTACAGGTAAATGTTATGTGAAGAGGAGAGTTTTCGCATATTTTCCACTTTCCGGTCACTTCCGGTTTCTCCGGAAATGGCCCCGGTTTTGAATTCTTAAATAGAACACCCTTTATATTTTAACATCTTTGGATTTCTGAGACAATTCTAGATCAAAATGTGACACTTTAAAAACTTTTTACGTCTACATCATTTTTTTAGAGCCACTTTTAAAATTGCATCTAAGTGGCCATGATCGGACGCAAACTAATCTAACGGCCTTAGGTGATGTCAAAAAAATACAATCGCAAAGTTTTAGTGACTAGTATGAAAGATAGGAATTGGATTAAAAATTTATCAAAATTAACAAAAAACTAACAAAATATACTAATAACTTAGACGACGCACTTAAAATATTTGAAAGTACAGTAGCTGAATTTGTTAAAAAGTTTATTGTAGTAAATGTTCAAAGTGCATTCCTTCTTTTTCACGACACATTTCAGCTCGTTCAATTGTTTCTCTCAACACGTTTTGTAGCATTTGGGGCGTTATACTTCTAAATGCCCATAAAATTCTTTCTTCTAATATTTCAAGAGTAGCTGGGGCTGCTCCATAGTAAACCTTTTCTTTAACATATCCCCAGACAAAGAAATCGAGCACAGATCCGATGAGCGGGCTGGCCACCGTACCGGACCATCGGTTGCAATAATTCGATTATTAAAATGCTCTATTAAATAATTAAGAACTTCTCTAGTATTGAGAGGCGGTGCTCCATCTTGTTGAAAGTAAATTCGCCGTAAAACTGCTAAAGGTATATCATTGAGATGATTTTCGATTTCATTTTGAAGAAAACCTAAGTATCTAACCCCTGTTAACTGACCTTGAAACAATATTGGCCCAATTATTCTGTTTCCAATGATACCAGCACAGACATTGACGCCAAATCTTTCTTGAAAATTGCCCTCTCTCATTTCATGTTGATTTTGTTGGGCCCAGTACCGAGTATTTTGCTTATTGAACATACCATTATTTGTAAATCGGGATTCGTCGGAAAATAGAATAAAATCGATAAAATTTGGGTTAACTCTAAGATTTTGAAGCAGCCAATCACAAAACACTACCCGTCTATCGCCATCCTCAGTATACAAATGTTGATGTAACTGGTATTTAAATGCTCGATATCCATGCTTTTTCAGTATTTTTCTTGCTAATTCATAACTTATCTGCAGTTCTTGATTAATTTTTTTTAACGAAACTGTTTTATTAACCTCAACCATAGCAAGTACGTTAATCTCAGTCTCTTCATTTATGATAAACCTCTGTTCTGCCTCCTGATTTCCTATTTGCCTAAAACGAGTCTCGACATACGGAAAATACTGATGGGCTGGATGTTGCCGATTCGGATATCTATGAGCATACAACTCGGCAACATTCCTTGAATTTCTATGACACTCTCCAAATATTAATAACATATCCACTTTTTCACTTTGAGTATACATTATTTTAACGAAAATTTAAACTAAACTTAACGAAAATTAAGAAACTTTTACGTCTGTTCTTAGAGCTATGTCACTGTCATTATCTACTTAAGTGAGTGCTTTGTTTTCCAAAGAAGACTTGATAAAAATAGTTGCAAATTATTATGCATCATGGCTGTCCATGGCGCACTTGTCATAAGTAAATAAATTATCCAGTATTTTGCTTAATAATATTTAATTTATGTTCTTATGTCTAATCCAATCGCAAATAAATTAGTACCGTTAGATTCGTCGAAGAATGCTTTTTTCGAAAAGTAGTTGTCAAAAAGGGGTCGCCATTTGAAAATTAATAGTTAGAAATGAAAACGTAATTTTGTCAACTTGTCTTATTCCTGTCTTTCATACTAGTAACTAAAACTTTGCGATTGTATTTTTTGACATCACCTAAGGCCCTCAAATTAGTTTGCGTCCGATCATGGCCAAATAGATGCAATTTTAAAAGTGGCTCTAAAAAAATGAAGTAGACGTAAAAAGTTTTTAAAATGTCACATTCTGATCTAGAATTATCTCAGAAATCCAAAAATGTTAAAATATACAGGGTGTTCCATTTAAAAATTCAAAACCGGGGCCATTTTCGGTGAAACCGGAAGTGGCCGGAAAGTGGAAAATATGCGAAAACTCTCCCCTTCACATACCATTTACCAATTCTCATTTTGATACACACAATACTCTAGAAATTATGACTTGTCTAATAGATTCGTTGACACCCGGTATAAAGTGAAGCCCATTCATTGGGTGGATCTTCCTCAATTGTTTTGTTTTTCAACTTACGATGCATCACTATTTTTGTAAATAAATCTAAAACATAAAATGAAGGAAATCCTACAACTTTCATATACAAAATTTTTTCCATGTCTTATAATAAAGCTTCCAGATATTTCTATATAAAATATATTTTTAACTGCTTACGTTAATGAATATACTGTCTGAAACAAATATGGCTGATTCCCATCGACAAGTGATCCTTTGACTCACTATCAGTAGTTAATTGTTTGAGAGTTAAAACTTCAGCTACATTTTCTTATTTTGACAAAGGAACAATCTTTATTTGTACAATTTTCAGCAGTCCCTCTTAGAGTTATGATTCGTGCTTGGATTTAACCATTTTTTAATATTATAATTAATTATTAAGGCTAACTTTCAAATAGTTCTTTCTTAGAGTTAGAGCAAGGCTATAGTAACATTTCCCTAAATGTTTGCTGCTGCAGAATTTATCAAATATTTTTGAGCTTGTGTTCGGTTTCAGTAACATTTCCTTTTTTTTTATAAAATATCAAATCATTATTAACATAATTTCCTTTCCATGTTTCTAAGAGTTAATGCTTTTGATCGACTTTTCCTCAATCATTTTCTCAACCTGTATTAGTGCAGCTTTATCCGACTCTTGTGAAAGTTGAAGCTTGTGTTCGACTATGGCCACATTTTTCCAATTTCATAAATCAAAAATCTTAATATTTCTATTTTTTCCCGATAAATTTTTCATTTTAAAACTTATGGTGGGTATTTTCACAATTCTAGAAGATTTTCAGAATATGTTCTAAATAAGGAAAACATGTCGAGATAGGATTCCTTTTGGGCGAAGCATGCTAACTTGAAAGGTCAAAACTAGAACAAAGACTGGACTAAGTGACATGCTAAATAAGGAGATAAGGATTCAAAGAGATGTTTACTTAGTTGCAACTCAGTTATACGATAATTATTGACGGTTAAGAAATACATAACTGAATTCATTTCATCCACTATGTGTGAAACATATTAAAGGTAACAACCTCATTGAATGAATGAATGAATGAAAAAGGGGTGGTGATTCTAGATAATCGATGCCCAGGCCTCCATTGAGCCCTTTACATTCCACCATATCTGCAGGTTATTCGAGGCCGATCGCCTTTGCGAATCCAAGCACCTCGTTAGTTGACCTTGCCTAACCACTTCCGGTAACAAAACTGTATCTCTGACATATCTCTGTCTTAGTCCGTTGAGTGTTGGGCACTCTCTGAGAACATTGTCATAAGTTTCATCCTCCTCCAAACACCATCTGTATGTCGGGTCGCCTTCGTCACCGATTTTATGAAAATAGCCCCTGAGGTGACAATGTCCTGTCAACAATCCCAACACAATTCGCAGCTCTTTTCTTCTCAAGGAGAGAAACTCCTTAGTACGCCGTGCGCTCTGCCCAGTTATATGTTCCTTAGCACATCTCATTTCAGGAGCTCTCCTTCACGATTCAATAAATTTGCTTCCCAAAAACGATTTTAATTCCCTTTTGCCAATAACAATTGGGACAGGTAATATTGGTTGGGGTTCATACAGTTCGGTCGCCGAACCCAACTTTGTCAGACGGTCTGCTTCGTCATTCCTGCGTATGCACGAGTGACCTGGGACCCATACTGACTGTGCAGCCGTCCCTTGTCATACCATTTAGTACATCCTTGCACTCAGACACTTGTCGCGAAGTCACTCAACTGGACTTCAGTGCCAATATCGCAGCCTTACTGTCTGAGCATATATTTATTACTCTATTCCTGTCTATGTCCCTCTCACAGAGATGGATACACTGCATAATAGCATATATTTTCGTTGTGAAAATTGTCGCACATTGTCCGAGAGCGTAGTACTCTTTGACTTCTGTGCTCCTACCGAATACTCCGGCTCCAGCTCTTTCATCTTGTCGAGATCCATCAGTGTACCACCAGGGTCCATTTTTCAGAAGATTTTGTTCTCCCTCCCAATCGTCTCTACTTGGCACTCCAGGGAGAGGTTGGGTTTTAAAAGCAGCGTCTTGTAGTCTGTCCACATGGGGAGTGATGAATACCTCTCCACCGCGCTTTCTCAGACACCTGAGTCGCCGCTTCATTAATTCACATTTAATATGAAGGTATTAAAGACATTTTTGTAAATATATCTGCCATATTTTTACTAAATAGTATCGGAGTATATGAAATCAAAAATTTGCAAAGACCAAATTTGGACATCCGGAAAAGTTGTTACATTTGATATATTCTGTAATAATAAAAACAAATTACACTTTTTCGGTATTCAATATTTTATTTTGATCCTGGTACTCACACATCATTATATTATACACAGAACTTATGGGAAGACTATACACCATAATTCGTTTAGATTTAGTAGAATAGAGTTCCAATATTTTCTACATTTTTCGAATTTCACTTCACTTATACGGTACATAACAAAAACATGATGTAAAATGTCAAAGCCTTTTGTTATATCAATAAGTTTAATTAATTGTGTGTGTGTGTTGAAAATATTAAAGTTGACCGGTTTTCATTAATAAACATAAATGCCTATATACAGGTCTCCATTTCACATATCTTATTGCCTTTATTGTACATTATACAATCTATTATTCCAAACAATATAACACCAATATATGGGCGTAATAGCCCAAAGCACTTCACCTGTTAGAAGAGTATAATGTATGTAATGCCTTCTTTCACGCAATTTTGAGATGTAACAAAAGAGGGTGTGGTAACAAATTACCCTAGATTAAAGTTTAATATTTATTCTGACAGTTGCCCGATACGTAAGATAACAAAGTGCAGGAAGGTATTTTATAATTTTTTTCTTTGAACATTGTTGCAGATGACGTATACACATATTAAAACTATTGGGGTGCACGATATGTAAACGAAGTCCATGAAAGTTGATTAGATTTCGGCAGATCATCGCCTGAATTTAGTCATTCCTTAAATGTGCCTAATAAAGATTCTATCTATGTATTTACTTAATACTTATTATAGAATGGACAAAGAAACAACCTATTTATATATTAACATATATTGGAATATTTAATTAAATTAAGAAAGTGACTATTCGCTTTATGGTCAGTTTACTGAGAACTTACAAAACTTACGCATTTACTAACAATGCATTTTTCTTTCTCATGGGTCCCTCTAGAACCAGGATGCCCTGCATCCAGTATTGTGCTTTCTCTTGACTCACAGCCACTCTGTCAACTTAGCCTCCTGAACCAACTGTGTACAGGTCAGCTAAAGATGTCTCGTTCGGTTCCAAGTTTGTTGATTCGAAGGTTTGCTGTCACGCATATGATGTGACTTACCATTTTCTCGATCTGACCGCATAACCTCTAGCTGAAGTCTCCATTGTAAACATTAATTTCATGCTAGTGAGCTTTAAGTACCATGTATCCCGTCATTATACCTGTGACTACCCTTAGTTGGTTCTTGCTAGTTCGAAGTAATGTCCTTGCTAATTTCGGGTCAGGATGCCTGCTATGTTTTAATCCCTGTCTGACTGTCCAGTGATTTTTTTGTTTTTGTTTCATCCATTGTTTAATGGTTTTTAGTGCCGAATACCCTAGCATCCCAAGAGTCGATTCTGGGCCAGTATATTAAGTTGATGAGCCCGCTCTAGTTAACTTATCACCTTTTTCATTTTCATATATTTTTTCGTGCTTTATTAACCACTGTAGCATAAGTTTGTTGTGTTTTGTCAGAGTTATTACGTCGCTCTGACATTTTCAAACCAGTCTAGATGACACCTTTTGCCCCTTGAGTGCTTTCAGAGCTGCTTCACTGATGGAATAAATATAGATCTGCTTTACTTTGTAAGCTCTTCTTTTTGCTTGAAATACAATTAAAATTTATTTTCAAGCAAAAACTAAGATTTCTGTTAGAAATAAGTAAATCTGTTTTCTTGAAAACTACATCTCATAGTACGTCGCGCATATAAGGTCACCTTTATCAATTTATCTTACCAATTTATATAGCACAAAATAACATGGTAGTGGTTCAAACAAGCAAGACTGTTGACTTTTCACCTTGAAAATACCGCTAATATAT
This sequence comes from Diaprepes abbreviatus, assembly GCA_034092305.1. NCBI lineage: Eukaryota > Metazoa > Arthropoda > Insecta > Coleoptera > Curculionidae > Diaprepes > Diaprepes abbreviatus. Next base: position 5,866,293 of record JASJET010000094.1, on the reverse strand, counting down.
AGCGAATCTTTTACTATCGGTCTTATAAATCGCATATAAAGCCAGTCAACTTTGCAACAATGTGGAAACATAAGAAACCGTTTAGTTTCTTTACAGGTTGTGTTAGCCGTTGCGGAGCACGGTTGATTAAGATGACTAGTCAATTTAAAATGATATTCATATTTAAAACAAAACTTTTTCGATATCTCACTTTTGTGAGAGTAGATTGTACTTCCTGGTAACTAAACCATTAGATAAGTCATTGTAAACCAATATTGCTTCATGATGTTTGTATTTGTGAGTAATCGCAATCAACAGTTGTGTAAAAAATATTCAAAGATTTTGATTCACCGCTAAGTAGCCTACAGTAGGTATAAAAGTAGTTATCTCAAATATGTATCGATATCGATGAATCTTTCTTTAAATTATTTATGAGTGTCAATGTTCGTGTGAATTATTGCGGCACTATGGATAATATGCAGAGATAACCTCCAAAAATAAGTTCCAGGTGATGATATTTATTAAAAAATGATCAGGATTTGTAATGCTGAATTTGAAGTGCACTCATAGACATAGAAGATAATAGATTGTGTAGCCCCAGTACTGGCGATTCCTAAAGAGTGAAAGTACAAGGCATAATCTCCTCTCTTTCTAATAGGCGAAGGAAAAAAATAGATATTAAGTATTATCAACAACTCTTAGAATACAAAAATTTCTTTATATTATCGAAGCTTGAGGACTTACAGGAAGAAGATGAACGTCATTAAAAAGGGAAACAGCAAGAAGAAGACAAACAAGAAGAAAAGCAACGTCGCCAAAAAAAAGAACATTGCGTTAAATATAAAAATGAGGAGAAGCTTGATTTTTCCACTGGTGCTGGTGGAGATCAATTTAGTGTTATGCCAGTAGGATTCTGCAATCATCCTGCCACCTTTCAGCGACTAATGGAAACAGTTCTGCAAGGTCTTACATGTAATACAAGTCTAGTCTACCTTGATGATATCGTGACGATGGGAAAAAGATTTGATGAACACTTACAGAATCTACGAGAAGTTCTTGCAAGAATTAAAATCCTATCTTCGACCTAACCCCAAGAAGTGCTTACTGTTCCAACAAAAAATTGAATTTTTTGAACATGTAGTATTACCAAAGGGAATCTACATGGATGAAAGGAAAGTTAAAACAATAAAGGATTGGCTCCGACAACGTGACAAACATGAATTGAGAAACTTTCTCGAATTATGCACATAATATAGAAGATTCGTAGGTTTTCCCAATATTGCTTCACCCTTGCATAAGCTTACCAAACAAAAAATTCCCTATCAATGGAATTCTGATTGTGACCAGGTCTTCAGAAATTCAGTATTTTGTTCCAGTATAATTTAAGGTTACCCATAAGATTATGGAAAATTCATATTGGATACTGATGCCACTAGCGTAGAGGTAAGAGTCTGTCTTGTATACAGAATGACCAAGAACGAGTTACTGAATATTTCAGCCGAGTACATTCATATCCCGAAAGAAATTATTATGTCACGAGGAAAAAAATGTTCGCCATGATCAGCTGTTCAACATTTTCATAAATATTTGTGGATAGGAGTTTTTAATAAAAATAGACCACACAGCTCTTAAATAACTTTTAAAAATGAAGTAGCCTGAAAGACAAGTGGCAAGATGGTTTAAAAAATTATAACAGGACAATTTTAAGATCAAACATAGACAAAGCAGACTGCATAACGCAGATGCCTTGTCAAAAAGACCATGTAAGAAAAAATGCAAGGATAAGGTGAATGGTGGACCTATTTAGAGAGTCACTTTGGACGTTGATCCAAAGTGGAGTGTAGCTAGTTTTATTTCACTCCCTAACCGGGCAAAATGAAACCTTGTCTTTATTTCCAGGACTTAACGTTTAAAATTTGCCTGACTTACTATTGCTTTTGCCAATTTAAACCCCATACATTCATCTTAGACCCTGTTGGTGAATTAAGAATTATATATATATATATATATATATATATATATATATATATATATATATATATATATATATATATATAAAGAGGAAACGTACGTTCATATGTTCGCAAAAATCTCAAAAACTATTAAACCAATCATCGTCTAATTTTAACTGTAGTTTTATTTATTTGCAGAATTAGTATTGGCTCTAGTAAAGCCAAAAGAAATTCGATCCTTTTATCGATGAGTGTATCATAACTAAAAGAAATTAATCTTTTTTCCTAAATTTAAATTTTATATTTCCTTAACCAAATAATTGATTCTTTTATTAAATTCGTTTTAAAAGTTCAAAAAAATTAATTATTTCAGGTAAAAAACTATTCTAGGACGTGAGCAAAATGTATACTTTTTATATGTTAGTAAATTGTTAACTTAGGTAATAGAATAAACAGTTGTTTTTCTGATTTCACTTCTTTGTGAGAATTAATTTTGGTTTTTGGACTTCGATTTGAGAAATTCAAATTATTAAACCCGACGAGTATAAGAAGAAATAATACAGATACCACAGGACGATTATGTATATAAAATTAATAATCATTTGAACCGAAAAATTACCCGGATGATAATTTGCCGCAAAATAGTTGCTAATTAATTGTGAAAGAAAAAAAATTTCTTTACTTACTTTTGAAAAATATTGCATGTTTTGCTAACTTGATATTAGCGATGGTTATTAAAAAATATATTTTAATTGTGACAACATTTGATTATAGACTCCTGTAAACGGAATATTTTGGGTAGCGTTCGCCGTTCCATCTACAATCATACTGCTGTCTAATATTAATTTGTAGCTATTTTAAAGTCCTACAAGTAATTATCACAAAGATGAAGGCTCCCTGGAAGTCCACTCGCTCATCTTCGCTTTTGCCGTTTTAGTGCCAAACAACTACAGGTTATGTAAGTTTACTAAAACTGTTAAACACAAGTTCAGGACACAAAAAAAGCTGCTGTCTGCGCGCCGAGAATTTATTTGCGTGAAGGTTTTTAATAAATTAAACAAAACCAAGTTTCTCAAAACAGTTAAGTCTATTAACAAAAATAAATAGGAAAAAAATTATTAAATTATTTATAATGAGAAACTTAAAATTAGTAATGAATAACAATATAAAGATACTAAAATAATTGCTCCCGTTGGCCGTTCTATACCCAATTTAGAAGATAAAATGTATAAATAGTTTTCTAAAATATTAAACAAAAAAAAATACAAACGCTAAAAGACAGCTATTTATATTGCTTTAACAAACAGTATTGAAGTCGCTCCTTTTGCTCAGTGAAATAAAAACAGGATATTCCCCAAAAAAAAAAAATAAATAAAAAAAAAACAAAGAATAACTTCATTCCCGCCGAATATACGCGATACGTAATTTTCTATGACCCAACGTCCTACCGCACTTAACTAATTCCAGATCGTAACTGAAATTTATTATTCCTTAAAAGGTCAAAGTTGCATTTCCCGGTACCCCGCGGATACGCATTTCACCCCATGTATCCCTGTAACTGTAAATTTCATTCCCTAATAGTTCGAATAGTTTGTCCCAGAGGGCGTCTGCCGTTTTACGTCGGATACTTAATTTCCGAATTGATCTAGATTGGAACATCTTAATCTTTTTTTTTTGTACAAAAGGGTTAATATAACTATTCTATATCTTTCCATAATTAAAAGAATAATAAGATAACCACTGTTTAAAAAAACTATTCACTCTTCTTAGCTCTTTTGGGAGTAATATCTAACTAGTTATTTCTTGAGAATAGAACAGAAATTATACGAATTCTTTTTACATTTTATCAAACGATATACTAAATTAGGATGAGTTTATTTGATTATTCTTTTTCCTAACAACGAGCTCTCTCGGCTCTTATCTATTCCGTTTTAATTACACAACCGGGGTAGAATTTCTTCAACAGATTTATTAATAAATCTTAAAAGAGGGTCTTTTTTAGTTTATGTCGACATAAATTGACCGAGTTTATATATTTTTAAGAAAACATTTAAACGACTCAAAAGCAATAAAGTTGAGACTATGCTTAAGTACGACAATTGATTTATTTTTCCCTTTATACTTTCTTGGGTGGAAGTAAAAAAATGTAATATCTCGTTCCCATGGATAAAACCTATCCACAGAGCGATTATTTAATTACTCATTTTAGCAGAAGTTACTTCTCGTTCAACAGTATAAAATAAATTAATATTTGTTTCATTACATAATTACAATTAGTCTGCTAGGAATTTGCTGTCAATTTGCTGTGGAAGAATGGTAATGTGCGGAATTCAGTTGAGGCTGATTTCGCGATTACTTTAGCTGAAAATCCTGTATTCGTCAATAATTTCGAAAAAGCGAATACGACAAATTCCCACGGCCACAAATCAATTCTCAGAAACTCTTTGATAGGATCGCAAATTATTTTAGTGTATTTGCGAGCGAGACACCGAATCTATCGTTTGTGTGGGGGAGTGTTTAGTGGAAAATCTGGAAGAATAATTAAATCTTCGGGAATCATTAGTTAAAACCAATCGCGTTAATTTGGATGCGAAATAGCTGGAGAAACGACAAATTTCCACGGTGATTGAGGGTGCAAAATATCAAATGCCACCCCTTTATTGGTGGTGTTTCGCTTGAATGAAGAGAAATGTGATATTCCGTGGATAATTCTCGGTGTTTCCTTAAGCTTTACGACTAACTCGCCCGGAATAAACGATAAATTCCCACCACTAATTCGCCAGATAAATGAAGTCTTGCTACTTTCGGAGAGGGGGGTCTGCAAATCCCCTCAAAATTACTTCTTTCGTCAATGGATTGTTCCATCGCGGAAGATTTCCCAGCTTAAATGGCAAATTTACATTTAAACTGTGCATATACATTCTAATTTAGCACCAGTGAAAGAGGTGTTTAGTTGGAAGTCTTGACAATCCCAGGTTTTCATAAAATTTTATTATGATAAATTCTTAAACACCAGAAATAATTTCCTAAATCAAGGGAGGATTCCCATTGGATCGTGAAAATTTACCGTTCACCTCAGGCGAATTAGTTATGGACTTGGGGAATTTTCCGCGATAGAATTTTCCGACTTATTTCCGAAAAAAAAAGTGATTTTATGAGTATTTGCAGCAAAATACCTACCGAAAAGGAATAAGTGAAGACAACAATGTGGTTCAACAACCAACCTACATGTCGCTGCCCTTTATTAAAAATTTTCAGGTAAACTCAAACAAGTTTTTGAAAATGAAACTTGCTACTAAACAAATGAAAACAATCGCACTACTTTACTCGAAAATTAAAACACCAGTTTCACTGAAGGAAAATTGGAACATTATTAATAACATTACATGTCTAAATTATGTTCTTTATGATGTTTTCGGTATTCCCCTTTTTCTTCTCTCCCGTGGTTCTCACTTCAATGTCAGTCTTGGTAATCTTCTATCATGCATTCGGTTTATATGTCCATGCCGTGTTATCCGCTTTATTTCAGTGTATCGTACTATTGCTCCTTCAATTTACGTTCTCTCTTTTATGACTTCATTTCGGATTCCCTCTACTGTGGAAGATCTTATTGATCTTCTCATGGCATGCATTTCCACAACCTCTATTTTTCTCTTTTGTCATTCCGTAATTCTCCAGGTTTCTGTCGCATAGAGCAAAAAACTCATAATTATTGTCTCAAATATGTTAAACTTGATTTCTTTATTCCATAGTATACTATTTAGACAGGATATAGCTTTTTTGTTTATATGATTATTATATCTATCTCCCTATCATATATATCTGTGCTTATAAAAGCAATTCCCAAATATTTGTATTCATAACATGTTGATATTTCGTCATTTTACAGTTGTAAATTGCTCTGATATTCACCTACATATAGATAGTTGGTCTTCTCTATGTTTAGAGTTAGATTCCATCCCCTGTACTCTTCAATCAGTTTCCGAAACATGTACTTCATATCCTCACTATGATTTACTAGAACTACTTGATTGTCTGCGAATTGCACGGTATACAAGCACGTATTTTCGTTGAACTGAATACCCATACCCCAACCTTTCTTTTCCAGTGTTTTAAAGTAGCAGCTACATAAATTTTAAACAGGGTTGGTGATCTATGACACCCCTTCCTTAGCCCCTTTTGTTACAGCAAATTGTTAGTAAAACTTATTTCCTATTTTTATTCTTGAAGTTGATTGTTCATAAAGGTTTTATAGGGCTTTCATTACGGTGTAATTGATGTTTAATTTTTGGAGCACTTTCCAAAGTTTTTTTGTTGGAACCGTATCATAGGCCTTTTGGAGGTCAATAAAGGTTAGGTGCACATCTTGGTTGGTAGCGAGTTTTTTCTCGATTATTTATTTGGAATAGAAAACGTTATCACTGCACGATTGACCAGTTTTATTTAAACCTTTAAAACTACATTATTTATACAGAATATACCCCTAATTCCCTAATGACCTAATGGCCTTATCAGTATAAATTTTCACTTCTTGATAAGGTTTCGTTTATTTCTTGTTAACGTTAACATTCTTTCGCTTATAATATACTAATATAGAAATTTCATGGTGTGTCTATATAGACCAGGGTTTATTTGTAAAATGTCGAGGTTTCGTGGATGTGAAATGGAACATGGAGATATTTGCATGAGAGCCTTCAGAATAATCTGAATAACGATAAATTTGATATGTGTCATTCCAAAAAGTGGATAACAGTGTTTTTATTAATAAAAATATAAAATTAACGAAAAAAAATGTTTTTTTTTCAACGTTTCTCTCTTGTAACTTTGAAGGTATTCATTTTAGAGGAAAGTTAAAGGGAAAAAAGTTTCGTAGTTAAATTTGCCTTAACATAGAGTTGGTTGGAAATCTCAGAATATATTTCCCTTATTGCAAAATAGCAATAATTAAAAAAAGATAAAATTAAAATTTCTCTGAGGACCTTTGTGCCATGATAAAATAACACGCTAAAATTCGTTAGGATCGAATCGATAGTTTTTGCACGATAATTTTGTAATCCAATTTCGTTTACAAAAATTGGCCATTTTTCAAGTTTGTCTGAGTCCAAAATATCACGTTCGTTTCGACATATAGTAGGAAGCTCGTTATCCAGCGCTTTTTTCAGAATCAAAATCGGATAATTTGGACGCCCTCAGGAATTGTTTTAAGATATTGTTGATATTTTTGCTTATAAACAAATAGATTATCTCGGCGGATTTTCATTGGATTCCTTTTTGCAATACATGGTTTGAAAGTACTTGGAAAGCCGCTTCTTTTCTTCAAAGAAAATTTCAAAACCGTCAATTGGTTTCCGAAATACAAACTGTCAAAGTTGACGGCCTGTTACGGTGAACCTATAAACAATACAGACCTGATTCTTGAACCAAAAACCTTGTCTTGCCTAGTTCTTTTTAATACAAATATTTAAATATTTATGTTATCGGAAACTTGAATAAAAAATGAAAAGAATATTGCCCACATGCGTGAAAAGTGAAAAAAAGATGGGTGGGGAGCTCTCATTTTAAAATTGATTTCGAAGATTCAAAATACATACCTGAAAAAAATTTTCATTTTCTCGGCTTCTAATGGAGCGATTTCGATCTTTTTTTTTAAACGGATGTACCGCGAATAATGGAGCTCAAATATCATAATGCCTTGTGCCCATCATGCATTCATTTTGTTATAAATAGATGACGTTATTTATGCATCATACTTACGGCATACTGCGCCTTATAGTATTGGACTTTCCAAGCGAATCTATGTTTATTAAAATAATCAAGCATACTATAACGATATATATTTACTTTAATTATCAAAATTGTTTAAACAATTGTTGTTTTAACAAATTGAAAAATATTTTGGTTTTAAAATATTTTATTCATAAAATACGGATAAAAATAAAATAGTTAATTTTTACAAATTATGTTCAAAAAGTTCAATAAAGCACTCTTAACAATAAATGTTATATTACAAACTTTACAGAGTGCAGAAAAACGTTTTTTTTTACATTGAAATTTTTTTTTCATTCGAATCGGGCTCTCTTAGGCTGTGGAATGTCCGGATCATCATTTTCATTGCAATCTTCGTCATCTAAGCGTATATCGATATCGAAACTGTCATTTTCTATTTTTCAGTCAACTTCTTCAAAATCAATTTTCAGAAATTTCTTCTACGTCAATATATTGGTTTTGTGCATTTTTCTATTGTATTACTTATAACTTAAAAACTATTAGGTTTTCATATATGATTTATATAAAATAATTATTTTATTTTTATCTGTATTTTACGAACAAAATAATTTAAAACCAACATTTTTTTAAATTTGTTTTAAACAATGATTGTTTAAACAATTTTGATGATTGAAGTAAGTATATGTCGTTATAGTATGCTTAATCATATTAATAACCAAAGATTCGCTTGGAAATCCAATACTATAAGGTGCAGTATGCTGTAAGTATGATGCATAAATAACGTCATTTGTTATTAACAAAATAAATGCATGATGGGCACATGACATAATGATATTTGAGCTCCATTATTCGCGGTACATCGGTTTAAAAAAAATGATCAAAATTGCTCCATTACAAGCCGATAAAATGAAAATTTTTTTTCAGATATGTATTTTGAATCTTCGAATTCAATTTTCAAATGAGAGCTTCCCACCCCTCTTTTTTTGATTTATCATACGCGTGGGCGATATGCTTTTCATTTTTTATTGATGTTTCCGATAACATAAATATTTAAATATTTGCATCAAAAAGGAACTCGGCAAGATAAAGTTGTTGGATCAAGAATCAGGTTTGTATTGTTTGTAGATTCACCCTAACAGGCTGTCAACTTTGACAGTTCGTATCTCGGAAACCAATTGACGGATTTGAAATTTTTTTTCACGAAAAGAAGCATCTTTCCAAGTACTTTCAAACCAGAGATTGCAAAATCCAATGGAAACCCGCCGGGATAATCTATTTGTTTATAAGCAAAAATATCAACAATGTCTTTAAACAATTCCTGAGGGCGTCCAAATTATCCGATTTTGATTCTGAAAAAAGCATTGGAAAACTTGAGTTCCCTACTATATGTCGAAAATAAATTTAAATATCTTAAGGTGATATTTTAAACTCAGACAAACTTGAAAAATGGTCAATTTTTGTAAACGAAATTGGATGGCAAAATTATTGTGCAAAAACTATCGATTCGATCCTAACGAATTTTAGTGTGTTATTTTATCATGGCATAAAGTTTTCTTTACTCTGATATGAAGGTCCTCAAAGAAATTTAAATGGTCGAAAAAAACTGATTAAAAAACTGTTTCTTTAACCTTTTTTTTTAATTATTGCTACTTTGCAATAAGGGAAATATATTTTGAGATTTACAGCCAACTCTATCTTATGGCAAATTTAAATACAAAACTTTTTTCTTCTGCAACTTTCCTCTAAAATTAATACTTTCAAAGTTACACGAGAGAAATTTGAAAAAAAAATGTTTTCTTTTTCGTTAATTTTATATTTTTATTAATAAAAACAATGTTGCCCAACTTTTTAAAATGACGCATATAAAAATTATTGTTATTCAGGTTATTCTGAAGGCTCTCATGCAAAAATCTCCATATTCCATTTCACATCCACCTAAAAACAAATAAGGCCTGGTCTAATAATAAATTTTAACTTGGTCTTAGAAGTACTGAATCTAAGTACAAGGCTCTTAGTCGGTCCAAGGCTAGGTTTAGACTTTCTTTTTGTTTACTGGTATAAACAATGCATGTTTTTCTACAACACTGAATTTTTTCAGGATATAATTGGCGTTAGACCTTTTAGACGTCACCGGCAGCTTCAGCTGTCACGAAGGTGAAAGAACCTATTGATTATTTTAGATACACAATGGCTGAACTATATAATAGATCAACTTTATATTCTTTAAAAAAGTTATTTTGGTTTGTTAATATGATATATCTTTTGGTATCAAACCATCAAGAAACACGTCGACCTTAAAGAGTGTATTTCACATACTCGCCGCAAATACTAAAAAACTCTGAAATCCGTCTAGTGTAATTAATAATACATAATCGTAACCTTTCTACCATAACAATTCAGACCACACAGTATATACTTTTTGCGTTCCGCTGTGAACTTTCCTCGATTTTTTCGAATGCATGACTAACGTTTTTATTGCAAAACTAGATTGCCTATTATAATAGATGGTATTGCAATGGTATATTTTGGGTGCAGCGAGCTTATCCTTATGGTAACTCAGGTATGACAAGCAATACTAATAAGTCTGTAAAAATTTTTGTTTCGTAGAAAAATACTTTAAAAAAAGATTTTCAATTGTTAACTTGTAACTATTACGGTAAATTTAAGTTAATAGGCTATTTGACTCTCTGGAAAAAAAGAGGATTAAAAGGAACTAAACCATTAAAGTGTTTTCGTTGTTTCATATGTTCAATTGATCTCCAAATATAACAAAATCTCAAGGTGCTACTAAATTAAGGGGTGCGTTTTTGAGATTAAGATAGATTTTGTCTACTTTTCAGTTTTTTGAGTTTTATTCGAAAACTATGAATTTTTTTGTAGATACTTGTCTGAAGAAATATTGTAAATAATGAAATTTTATATCGAAGTGATGCCAAGAAAGTCATTTTTCAAAAAAATATAACCTAAAAACAAAATTTAAAAAGGAAAAAAATGTACATTTTTTAAAATTTTTTTTCCATAATTTCTTTCTCAAATGAGGATATAGGCTTCATGAAAAAGAACGCTGACATTATGCACTTTAAAATGAGTTCTTTTAACAGTTTGTAATACGAAAAGTAATCGAGATATGGCGTCTTAAACTTTGCTACTTTTCTTGATATTAGCAAATTTTTGCTTTTTTTTTCAAATTTCGTCACACAATCTATCTATTTAGGTATAGACATTCTTCTTCTTCTTCAAATGCATATCCACTAATTGATGCTTGCGATTACAGTTTCCATTTCTTCCCTACTTCTCGCGGTGTGTATCAGTGTCTGAATATCGTGCAACCCCATCCACTGTCTGATATTACGGAGTCAAGACATCTTGTTTCTTCCAGTTTCTCTTTTGTCCTCGATCTTGCCTTCAATCATCAACTGTAGGAATTGGTGTCTCTCATTTCGCATGATGTCCCAAGATCTTTCTTTTCTTGATTATATTGAATAGTTTACGTTCTTTCCCAATACATGAGAGAACTTCTTCATTGATCATTCTCGCTGTCCATGATATCTTAAGGATTCTTCTGTATATCCACATCTCGAAAGCCTCTAATTTACTGATAGCGCTTATCTTTAATGTCCAACCCTCCACACCATGAAGAAGTATTGACGTAACCTCTTATGAACCTCAGTCTTAAATTCAAGTCAAAATCCGAACACGTAAGCAGTCGCCTGAGTTTTACAAAAGCTTGTCGCGCCTGTTCAATGCGACGTTTTACGTCATTGTCAGAAGTCCATTCTTCGAATATCCATGTGCCCAGATATTTAAATTTGGTTACTCTTTCTATAGGTATTGCGTTGAATCTTATCTTGGCGTTTTGGAATAAATTGGGATTCCTTGAGATAATCATGAATTTTGTTTTCCTTGTATTGATGTTCAAGCCCATTGATTTACTGCGCTCTCCTATATGTTGATGAGTTTTTGGAGGTCGTTTATATTGTCGGCGATTAAAACTGCGTCATCCGCATAACGGATGTTATTAACCCATATTCCGTTAACTATAATTCCCATTTCAATATCTTCCAAAGCCTCCTGGAAAATTATTTCCGAATAAAGGTTAAACAGGAGAGGGGACAGCACACACCCTTGTTGCACTCCTCTTTGAATTGTATTGGGTTGGATGCATTATTTTCTGAGCCTATCTGCGCTGTTTGACCCCAGTGTAAGCTTTCAATGCATCGGATGTCTTTCTGATCTATGTCGAGTTTTCTAAGAAGCAGGATTAGTTTATGATATTGTACACTATCGAATGCTTTTTTGTAATCTATGAAGCATAGGCACACATCTTTTCTCTGATCGTAACAGTTCTGAACAAGCACCTGTGTAGCGACTATCGCTTCTTTCGTACCTAGACATTGCCCCTGCATAAAAAGCTGACATCGTCGTGTTCGTTAAAATGGTTCCCAGCCGAAGTCTGTACCGTGAATGGTACCTGAGAAATGACCTCTCAAAGTTTTCAACTTTTTACGATTTTTATATTTTTTTACCGCACATTATGTAATTTTATATTTGTGAGTGAAAATTTTTTCTTTATTTAATGAACAAATTGTCTTAGGGTGTTTGGTGATAAAAATAATTATATTTTAATGTAGCTTTTGGCAAAAGTACCAGTCCTGAGGACGTCGGTTCTGCATCTGAATGCATTATAAACTTTATTAAACGGCTGTCAATATCAACTATTCCAGAAGAATTTAACAAGTGTGAAATTTAATTTATCGTAGTTACCCCCAACAACTATTGCTATTAAATAGCATAGTCAAAGAGTATACTTGCAAATGCGACAGTGGAAATGGAATATTTCAAATCCTTTCGGCTGGGCTTGGAAAATATCGAAAAATGGGTTGATACCAATTTTTACCAATAAACTTCCTGCACTGCAAACTTTGCTTGAAAGAATAGCCTACGGATCAACCAAAGGATGCTAAACCAATTGTAGTTGCAGGAAATTGGGAATCAATTGTTCCATGTTCTACAAATAATGTTTGGGTTTTAATTGTGAAAATGCTGATATACTTGGGGTTACTGAAGACTTCTCGAAGATACTGACGAAGAAATTGACAAATTTATTGAAAATAATATCCAGCTTTTGAATAAAAATAAATAAATTAAAAAGATATAAAATAATGTGATAATTTTACTTTTCATTCCGTACTACATATTTATAGTTTTTTCAAAATATAATTATTTTTATCATTAAACATTCTAAACTTATTTTTTCATTGAATAAAGGAAATTTTTCACGTAAAAATATAAAATTATATAATGTGCGGGGAAGAAGTTTTAAAAACCGTGAAAAGCTGAACACTTTTAGAGGCCTTTTCTCCACAACTATTTATTGTACAGACTTCAGCTGGGGCCATTTAATCAAAGAATAGCCTATGGATTAACCAAAGGATGCCAAACTAATTGTAGTTGCAGGAACTTGGGAATCAATTGTTCCATGTTCTACAAATAATGTTTGGGTTTTAATTGTGAAAATGCTGATGTACCTGAGGTTACTGAAGACTTCTCGAAGATACTGACGAAGAAATTGGCAAATTTATTGAAAATAATTTAACTGAATCCAGCTTTTGAATAAAAATAAATAAATTAAAAAGATATAAAATAATGTGATAATTTTATTTTTCATTCCGTACCACATATTTATAGTTTTTTCAAAATATAATTATTTTTATCATTAAACATTCTAAAATAATTTGTTCATTGAATAAAGAAAAATTTTCACGCAAAAATATAAAATTATATAATGTGTGGGTAAGAAGTTAGAAAAACCGTAAAAAGCTGAAAACTTTGAGAGGACATTTCTCGACTGCTATTCATCGTACATACTCCAATTGGGGTCATTCTAACGAGCGTAATGTCAGCGTTTTTTTGAATATCTATACCTAAGTTGTGTGGCCAAATTTGAAGAAAAAAGCAAAAATTTGCTAATATCGAGAAAAGTAGTAAAGTTTGAGACGCGATATCTCAGTTACTTTTCACCTTATAGATTTCTGTGTGAGCTCATCTTAACGGAGGTAACATCAGCTTTTTTTTTCATGAAGTAATGTCTATAACTATCTTGTAAAAAAATCAAGGGGAAGAAATTAAAAAAAAAGAATTTTGCATTTGTTTGATTTGGTTTTTGAGGTGTATTTTTTTGGAAAATTACTTTTTTGGACTTTATGAACTTTATTTAGAAAAAAAAATTCATTATCTACAAATTTTCTGTAGCCACATACGCATGAAAAGGGCATAAATCTGCTTTAATCTCAAAAACCCACTCCTTAATTTGGTAGCACTCTATGATTTTCTCATATTTGGAAGTCAATTGAATGTATGAAATACCGAGGCCACTTTAGGAACGAAGGTTTTCACAGCTTTGGTTAAGTTGAAAATCATGGTTTTTGAGTTTATACTGTGTCAAATTGGAATTATTATCCGACGTGACGCGTACGATTCTACGAAGCAACAGCCCGGTATTTATACCCGACTAGTGTTCAGTGAACTGTGATCCAATGTTACAATCGATTTCCACGTGTGAAGTAGACAGTAACCTGTACCTTTATTAATATTATTTGGATATTTACAAATTTCGATTAATTTTCTAATTTTACATTTAAAGAAACCAGACACTGATGCTAGCACCTTAGTTTCTTTTACAATAAAAGTGTGACCTGAGCAATACTGGTGTTCACCTACAGTTACTTTTTTATTTTTCATGTTCCTTCAGCCTAGTGGATATAGAGCTGTATGTTTCATCTACATACCCTTTGCCACAAGAACAAAGTATCTTGTAAACGCCTTCTCTTTGAAATGGTATTGCATCTTTTGGTGATTTCAAACATGATCCAACTTTCTTAGATGTGTTGAAAATTGTCCGAATGTTTGATTTTTGGATCAAACTGGCAATCTTGTCGATAGTTTCGTGTATGCAGGGTAAAGCAACACTGTCCATAGGTGATACACTTATGACCTTTTGTTGATGAGTTAGGTTTTTATCTTTATTAATATGTCTTATATCTTCGGCTCCTCTAAAACGAAAATTTTAGTGCAGATATGATACGTTCATAGTTTGGCCGCATGGCTCCATAATGTCCTGGATCATCAAAAACAACAACACTCTAGCATAAAATTCACTTTATAAACTGAATCAATGGGTGCCTTTCTTGATGTATTATTACAAGGACATTCTGTGTACAAAAAACCAACATATACAAATCGATATCTCAATGGAACATCACACCATCATTCTTCTCAAAAACAATTCGTTATTAACTCTTTGGTTAGAGCTCTTTCAATATGTGACGTACAATCAATGAAATCAGATACAAAAAAAAGACTAATGCTCTGAGAGGCAATGGATATTGCGCTGAAGATATAAGACGTTCTATTAATAAATTTAAAAACCTTACTGATCAACAGAATGTCATCACTGGAACACCTATGGACAATGTTGTTTTACCTTACATACACGGAACTACAGATAAGATTCCCAGATTGCTCCGAAAATCAAATATTTGGACAATTTTTCCATGTAAGAAAGTTGAACAGTGTTTCCAATCACCAAAGGACGCAATACCGTTTCAAACAGAAGGCGTTTACAAGATACCTTGCTCTTGGGGTAAAGTTTACGTAGGTGAAACAGGACAGTCTATATCCACTAGGCTTAAGGAACATAAAATATATATAAAAAAGACACGAATTGTACAGTCTGCAGTGGCTGGATACCAGCATTGTTCAAGTCACACTTTTAACGTAAAAGAAACTAAGGTGTTAGCATCACTGTCTGGTTTTTTTATACGTAAAATTAGATAATCAATTGAGAT
The DNA here is from genome assembly GCA_034092305.1 of Diaprepes abbreviatus. Taxonomy (NCBI): domain Eukaryota; kingdom Metazoa; phylum Arthropoda; class Insecta; order Coleoptera; family Curculionidae; genus Diaprepes; species Diaprepes abbreviatus. Next base: position 5,850,788 of record JASJET010000094.1, on the reverse strand, counting down.
TAGTAAATATCCACATAATATTAATAGAGATACAGATTACAGTCTACATCACACGTGGAAATCGATTATAACGCTGGATCACGGCTCGTTGACTACCAGTCGGGTATAAATACCGGGTGGTTGCTCTTCGATAGTTATTCAGTGTTCTAATCTCGTAAAGTAAAAATCCCTGAAGGTCCTCGTGCAATCTCATGCGAAAAGTTGGATAATAATTCCAATTTGACACGGTCTAAACCCAAGAATCCTGATTTTCAAGAAGACACTTTAAATTTTTATTTCCATTCTAAAGTACATAGCCTATAATACCATATCATAGATTTAAAATTCGAGAAATTATGTAGTTTGATGGAACCACCCTTCATCTTCATCGCTATAATTACCGAGGCTTCTAGAGAATCTAATATACATATGAGCTCTACTATTTTTAAGTTTCAAACATTTTGAAGGCTTTTACGTGACAACGTTCTACTTTTTGGTTCCACAAAAGATCTAACAATTGGAACTAAGCTTATCCAACTATCAGATTCTATCTGGACCATGTAGTCATTTAGAAAGATATGGATGGAATTTAATTCAGTGTTTTCCAGACTAGTCAGAATATTCAGACTGACGCGGCAAAGGAAATTTACTTTGTACTGTGTAATGATGTAAAAAATCTGTATTAAAGAAAGCTGATTTGAAAGACAAACATATTTTTGTAAAAAAATAAACGGTTGGCTGAAAATTAGCTTTTTATTGGATAAACTAGAAGTATATAAAAGTAATGATTGGTTGTTAAAATAGGAGCTGTATCATTAAAATAACGAGATAGTTATATTAATGATCGTTAATAGTTAAGTAATAGCGCTGGTAATGAGTTTGTCTGCTTATTTGCTAACAAGGCTAACAAAAACAAAATCAAGGCAAATAAGAAATATCGAACATTTCCTATTAAAACGCCAACATGCTAAAAAAAATAACGAGTCTACCAATTATTTATGCAACAAAAAGTGCAAAATGTAATTTTTAATTGTTTATATTTTTACTCTTAAATATGTTTTTACGAAACGTCGTTGTTTATAACTTTTACTTGTGAATTTGCTTTAATTTTCCAAAAAATCAATAATAAGAATAAGTGATAATGATATTATATCATTAGTTACAAATTATATAGTTCAGTGTTTCCCAAGCGAACCTCCAGGGTTCGCTAGTTTTACAAAAGGGTTCGCGAAAAAAATATTGAAAAGGCGGAATTTTAAATTAAACATCACAACAGATAAAAATCTGTAAGGCAACGAGTCGCTATGCCACTGGCAATGTGAGTACATTCTCGAACGAGCCGGTAACTTCTACTTCGGCAGACCAAGACTTTTTCAATTGAGCACGAAGGAAAGCAAATAACGTCTGCCAATATAAAAACGCCACAGTCACATAAAAGGAAGAGTAGAGCCAAACTGAATCGTACGATGAGCTTATGAACCTGGAGTGATTTCAAGAAGATATTTGAGTTAATAGTACATAAACATTAGTAATGTAAACCAGTTTAGTGATTTCTTCTTGTCAAAATAAATTACAACAAATACCCAAGTTTTTCTCATCGCACGTGTGAACGTCGAATATGAAAGTAAATAATTATTGCTCCGTAAACGTTAGAAGAATTATTGGGTAGTAGTAGTCAAGTATGACAAAAAGCTGGACGACTAATCAGTCTGTGATTTGGAGCCAACACAGAGTGGCATTTGCAGTGGGCTACCATATCGCCAAATTGAAGGCAAAGAAGAAATAGGCGAATAGAGTGAGAAGAAAGGAAAGAAACGAAAATATGACAGTGGCAGTTTACAAATGGGTTTTTATTTTACCGGGAAGGATTCAGAAACTAAACCGTTTCTCGTAATCTGTAATGAAATCCTAGCTAATATTAGTTTAAAACCATCTCTTCTTGGTAGACACCTTGAAACAAAACATCCGGATCAACAGGAGAAACCTGTTGAGTATTTTAAAAGAAAACTGGCAGGTAATAAAAAGTCTAATGTTACTTATATTTTACCAGACTTAAACGAAGATAGTAAAATGGCTTTCGAGGCATCATTTGGAGGTAGTTACAGAAGTGCAAGATCTGTACAAGCACATACAGTGGCAGAAAATTTAATTGGACTGTGTGCTAAAGACATTAGGAAGTATTTGCAGAGAAATTTGACCTTGTTCCCTTATCTAACATAGTGTCGCGAACAATTAATGGTGTGGAAATTGAACTTTTAAGAAGAATATATTTGTATTATTTCGATATTCAGCATGACGAATTGACCGATGTAGTAAACGCTGCAGTATTGCTCGTCTATGTTAGTATTATTTGTAAAATTGCTGAAAACCTATGCGACAGGTGCTGCAATTTTCCATATTATCAATGATTATTTTGAAAAAAATTAAATAAATTGGTCTTCTTGTTTGGCTGTGTGCACTGATTATGCAAAATCAATGACCGGAACATTTTCTGGTCTTATAGTGCAGGTAAAGAAGATCAACGGGAATATTGAATGGACTTATTGCTCTATTCATAATATAATATACATAATATATTAATAGTAAAACACTATTAATAGTAAAACACTAAAACACTATTCATAGACAAGCACTGGCATGTAAACGAATTCCTATAGAGTAATCCATTATTTTAAGCAACGCTCTAAAACTTGTAAATGTTATTAAATCGCGTTAAACAAACTCTCGTCTATTCCGTGAATTTTGTGATAACTTTGAACTTCAAACAAAAGTTAGATGGCTTTCTCTTGGCAAGGTTTTGACCTGCTTGTTTGAACTCAGCGCAGAACTCAGTTGAAGCATTTTTTCTGGACAATCAATTTCATTTGTCCTCTTGTGTTTCTGATATTCTTTGACTGCAAAAATTTGCATACTTAGTCGACATTTTTTCTAAATTAAATGATTTAAATTTGTCTCTAAAAGGTTCAAGTAACATTATTTTCAATGTGCATGATTGATTAGCAACCATGAGGAAGACGTTCGAATTTTGAATTTAATGTCTGCAGGTGAATAAGTACAAATGTCTTGAATCTCTCAGCACCATTTTATTAGAAAATGAAATCATCTTAAAGAATATGTTAAAAGGGAAATTACTGAACATCTCAAATAACTTCAATTAACTTACAAGAACTATTTTCCTAATAAACTATTATATCTGGATCGAACAACTAGATACGTAATCTTCTTTTTCAAGGAGATATAACTTCGGATACTTATTTAACTTTTTTGGAAAAAGAAAAGGTCATTGACTTATCCTCTGACAATTCTCTTAAAACTGTTCTTAAAGACCAATCTGTACTTGATTTTTGGTTCAGTGTACACATTAAAAATAACCTTAAATTTAACGCAAATGTTATGTTCATTCTATACTAAATTAACTGTATTACCAAAAATCGTGAATAATTTACATTTACTTTGAATTTAAAGCAATTCATTCAAATATCAGTACGTTGTACATTAAATTCGACTAAATGTTAGCTTAAATTTCAATAAAGTAACTTACAAGATATTTCAACTTTTGTACATTAAAATTAATTCACATATACCCTAATACTAAAGGAATTTACATTATTATTCAATATACATTGCATGAGATTCTGGGAGATGGCGCAACTTGTATTGAACTTTTTGTTTAGTATGATATAAGTTGCTTAAAAGACTCAATTTTCTTATGGTGAACATATCTGCCCCGTACTGACGGGAAGAATTGAGTTCGAAACCGGTCTAGATGGCGGACACCACCTAAGCGAAAAATGTCCACCTTTTTCTGGTAGTTTCAGAATTTCTTGAACTCATATTAATGTTGGTGTATTAAATATGTGATAACATATCTCAGATTCAATGAACACTGACTGTATATTTAATGTACATAGTCACCTTAAAAAGTAATGATCAAACTTTAAATTTAATGTATGATTACATTAAATTTCATCGAATAAATTAATTTAGATTACCGTAAATTATTAAATTTAATGCATTACAATAAATGAATTTAATAAATGTTTGTGAAATTTCCTTTTTATACTATAAGAAATGAGTATCCTGTTTCGGCGGAAAAAGCTATTAAAACTTTATTGCCCACATATCTACGTTAGAAAGGATTTTCAACATACAATTACCTGAAAGAATACTATTTGTTTGTAAATGTTTGAAGATTATGTTTTAGTTTTTTATTATTGAATCTGGAAAATAAATTTTAATAACTGAATTTTAGTGTTTTGTTCAGTGTTCCAATTAAACTACACAGGGGTTTATCAATTTATTTTGGTTTTTAATAGGGTTTCTCAAGAAAAAAAAACGATTGGAAACTACTGATCTAGTTAACAGCAGGTAGTAGTAATGATGGACTATAACTTTTTATTTCAAGCGAATCAGCTGCTAAAAGTAAGAATCGGCTTTCAAACAAGCTAGTTTTTGGAATGCAGACCTTGGATTACCTCGTGCTGAAATATTATCATGTAAAATATTAGAAAATATTCAATTTCTAGAAAAATATAAATGCAAAATAAATTAGTCAAATTCTATTCTGCTAGTTTATTGAACCATCAGTGAAATTAATATCTATAATGTGAATGATGTATTTAGTTTGAATATGAAACGTGAAAAATTATGCATATTCTAGAATTTATGTTATATTCTAGCACCTCTTTAAACTTGATACCTATAGTGCGCAATCCCCAGTGATTTTTAGAAGTGGTTATACAAGATCACTAAATTATGATTGAAGAAGGTAAAATCTGACTTATTTGTTTGGATTTGAGAACAAGGAGTCGTGAGTTTTGTGTATTAATGTGTTCAACACATTTTCAAAGTATGTCAGAAATATATTTTTGCCATAATTTCAGTAATACTGAACTATTTAAAAAAATTGGTTTTATGGTATTCCGTATTCCACCCAGCACAAAACGTCATACGGATATCTAATTAAGCTCTATAATATGTCTGAATTTTTATAAATTTCTGGAGTAAAAAACCCATAGCAACCTTAATAACTGCCTCATAAATTTTTAAAATTGATTCATTTTTTTTGAGGAGGATCTAACATAAATATATATTAAGAGATTTTCTTTATTTAAAGACAACAAAATAGTAGTTTATATATAAACTTTAGGCCATAAACTCTACACATTTTATTCTAATTTTAAATTTTTTTCTCATATAACCCGTTTCTGTTGAAGAGATAGAGAAAACAAGATACCATGTAAGAGATAAAGTTTTTAATTTTCTTTTAAGGGCTATTTCAGTCTTTCAAATTTCACTTCTAACAAAATAGGGCCATTTATTATTGTTACGGACCTGCTGTTGTATCAGGTATTTTATTAGTCTGGTTGAGGGCTTGGCTACCAAACAGTTTGGCTTGTCTGTATCGAGCTATATTAACTCATATATTAATAGCTATTGCTTCCCTACAAGAGGCCATGATCCTACTGCTGACGTCTGTGTGTCAGTCTCTTTATTAGATTAATGACTCTCAGGTACATAGGCTAGTTACTAACTTGAACTAACCTATTGAAAACTAAGCGCTTCTGTTGAATTTCGGCTGTTAAAGTAGATTGTGTTTTCCAATTTTCCTCTTTTTTGTTTCCTTTTCACAATACTGAATGCCTGTAATTTCAGCGTGGAATCCTATGGAGGGTAAACTTATAGATATCGGTATTTTTGTTTCTGATCTAGCATTGAATATTCCTGCTTTTATTTCCTATATAATTATGGAGGCTTTTGTACATATACCATAATTTTTCTCGCCTTTTTAATGAAACTTTCACCTATAAAGTTCGCGAAAATGTCCAGTGTTTCATCTTCCTCAATATCTTTGCGTAATTTAATGTGTATTTTCTCATGTCTCTTAATTAGTTAATTTTTTAATTAGTTATATAGTTATATAAGAACATGTAGTGGCGGTATGTATAGAAGGGTTTCTAAAACAACGACAGCTGTAGTCTTCATGACTTTAGTTGCGCAGAGACCTGTCAGCCTTTGCACTCCATTTAGCCTAATGTTCGCCTACCTATCCCTTATTTTAGTCTATCATACTATTGTTCCCTAGACTATCATGGTCTAATCATACTTATGTATCGTCACAATTTTTGGGTTTAAAATCATGTTTCTCCGCACATCTTTCAACACTTTCTTATGTCTATTGCTACCTTCTGCGTGACTCTTAGAATGTAATTATTCCAAGTTACTCTCAAATCTATATTATTTTTAAGCAATTTGCTTCCTGAAAGAGTGATATTTCTTCATCATTAAACCAAAATTTTTAAGTCTTGGTGGGGCCTTCCTTTTTATGTATTCCTCCATTCAACATTAGGAGTTGACAATGTTAGGTATTTTTTGATGTCACTTCGCTAAGGCCCCAGCGGATTTTCCTCTTATCATTATCACCAAGTTGTCGGGTTTTTATCTATTAGGATAGCCCACATTAGTTAGGATAATATTCCTCTCTGTAGACATTTTCTGACCACTTTTGCTTCACCGGAATTAGTAATACTAACTTGTACCTTTAACTAATGCCTAACTAATTTGTTTTTGATTTCATAATACCATTAATTACATACGGGTTACGTGTAGTATTTTCTTACAAAAAAAATCTACTAATCAGCAATCGAAAATAAAATTATTTGTAAGGCATGTGCGATGTCGTTTCCAAATTTTAACCATTTTAATAATTGAGCCATTCAGAAAAAGTTCTACGTCGTCTGAAAAAGCAGACATTACGAATGAACAACATAGAGTCTTTTCTTTGAAAATAGATTGCGTAAAGTAAGACAAACGTTTTAAACTCCGAGCAGTTTTAGCACTGGAAATTCCAAAATTAAAAACTAAATTAAAATCTATGTTTCAAGGTCTAAATTTTAAAAAACCTTGTATATAATGGCCATAGAAACAGTTTGGTATTTTACTCTCATGTAACATTTATTTTTACTTATTTGGAGAATTTAAAACACTCGCCTTCGGCTCCTCTCTCAAACTTTTATCGACATAAATAATAGCCATCATTACATGTTCGTTAATAACACACTATTATGTATGTTAATTGTCAAAAAATAGAGATTTCTTCTGTCAGTAATGTCCAGTCATCCTACGAAGAAGAGAATTTGTACATATATACACGTAAACTTTTGATTTTTAACTAGATTAACAAGCCCATTGGTTACGGATGACTGTAAGCATTTAGATAACAATAAAAAAGCGTGACTGCTGGTAGACATGTGGTTTTCACAGTTGACAGAGAATCATTGTTATTGCAAATTATGCATTAGACAGCAGCAATGTAATGTATTAAATTAAATGATGACATAAGTATTTATAAATTTGTTTTTATGACGTTTACTGTTCTGGGATATTTTATAAGAATATATTTATTATATGGCAATGATTTTTTGTGAAGATTGTAGAAATTATACTTTAAAATTAAAAAACTATATTGCTGGATGAAAAGAAAATTTTTCATATTTAATGCTAACTAACTTTTTAAGTTTTGCATCGATCATTTTTTTTAATCATTGTTTATCATGTTGTAGACTCTGTCATCCAGGCGCGGATCCAAGGGGGGGGGCGGTGGGGGCGATCGCCCCCCCCAAGAGCTTTGAGTTCAGGAAAATAGACCCGATTTTGCCACTTATGCTATAGTTTATTCAAGAACTAGAGAGAGTAATAAATCATTTTTTACCCTTTTTTTTCTTCGCAAACTACCTTTGTTTTTTAGTCCGATTTCTTTGGCAAAATCTGTTAGACACATATATTATTCATAGAAATGGGTTAGAAATTTTAGAATCAAAAATACTGGTCTATAATAATGGACTATTTGGCTGGATAACAATAGATATTTGGATGTGTGAAGTGTTAAAAAGGATTTTAATCCTTGTCATAGGCGTCGGAAGGAGGTTTATTTTATCACTAAGTATTTGTGGCATAGAATATTATTTCGGTAATAAACCTGAAATAAAAAGTTAGTATAATTTTATTTAATTTCTTATGATTTCTTAATAATTCACATACATTTAAAAATATAGAAAATTTTGACATATTTCACACATATCACAACTGTATTTTTATTAATTTTAATTCTGACTAAAATGTAGCCTTTTTCTCTCAAAAAATTCTAAGTTATAATTTAAATACTTACAAAATACCCATTGTCAAAAATACAAGAAGTTAAACATATATAAAAAAAAATAAATTCGTCCATATAATATTAAAAATTTTTTGGGGCTATCGGTCTTTTTATTATTAATTAAAAACATTTTTAGGATATTTGACGGTTCAGTTTATTTATTTCTGAAACCAGAACTGCAGAACTAAAAAGGGATTGAAATGTAATTTATTTTTATAAGTTACAGAAAATTTAAATAATAAATTGTGTTTACGCTGGTAAACATTACGTATCTAATTCGTAATAAAAGTCAGTGAACCTATCTTCGCTCAGATCAATTATAATTGGATCTTCTATCTCTCCAATCATGAGATCGAGTTTTCACATTTTCTTTTATGCTTTTATTATATGGATTGTTCCCAATTTTCTGCACTAACTTTATTCAAAAAATCTTTCAAAAGTTCAGTTAAATTACTAATTTTGTAAGTTGTAATATTTTTAGCAACTCTACCTTTTACTTGAGAGAAATATTTCGTTCTCCAACGGACATATTCCAGACGATCTAAAGGGTGTTTTTTATAGAGATATAGAACTTTAAGTTGGCAACATTTTTTTAACTGGCGGCCATTTTGTCAGCTGTCAAGTGATTTATGTTTAGTTTGGTTTGGCATTTCAACATGAATAGACTGACGTCTGAACAACGCTTCCAAATTGTGCAAATTTATTTTGAAAATCATGGTTTTGTTCGAAATACGTATCGCGCACTACGTCCATTTTACGGTCAACATAATCGTCCATCAGAGCAATTAATTCGATTAACTATGGAACGTTTTCGCACCACGTTTACTCTAAATGATAATACGCATCTACAGAGACGTCGTACAGGGCGTACAGAAGAAGTCATTACTGCTGTAGAGCGTAGCGTAGAGGAAGACCCGAATCAGTCTATCCGCCATCGTGCATAGGAATTGGATATGTGTCCATTCACTTTATGGAAGATTTTGCGGAAAGATCTTGGTTTGCGTGCTTACAAAATCCAACTCGTGCAAGAATTGAAGCCACACGATCACCTAGCAAGGCGTAGATTCGGTGAATGGGCCCAAAACAAGATTGCCGTTGATCCCGATTTTCATAGGCGAATTTTGTTTAGCGATGAAGCTCACTTTTGTTTGAATGGATACGTCAATAAACAAAACTGCCGTATTTGGAGTGATGATAATCCTCAAGTGTATGTTGAGACACCGTTACATCCAGAAAAACTGACTGTTTGGTGTGTTTTATGGGCTGGTGAAATCATTGGTCCGTACTTCTTTAAAAATGATGCTGGTCAGAACGTTACAGTCAATGGTGACCGCTATAGAGCCATGATTACTGACTTTTTCGTTCATCAATTGAACAACCATGATGTGCAGGAGCTGTGGTTTCAACAAGACGGCGCAACATGTCACACAGCTCGTGCCACAATTGATTTATTGAAGGAAACGTTTGATAACCGCATAGTTTCACGTTTCGGACCCGTGAATTGGCCTCCAAGATCGTGCGACTTAACGCCGCCAGACTATTTTCTGTGGGGATATGTGAAGTCGCTAGTCTACGCCGATAAGCCTGAAACGATTGATCACTTGGAGGACAACAGTCGCCGCGTTATTGCCGATATACGGCCACAAATGTTGGAAAAAGTCATCGAAAATTGAACCTCCAGATTAGACTACGTCCGAGCCAGCCGTGGCGGTCATATGCCAGAAGTCATATTTAAATTATAATGCCAGAAGGTTATCTTTCGAATAAAGTAAATTTCATGTCAATTTAAAAAATTCATCTTTGTTTTATTCCATTTAAAAGTTCTATACCTCTATAAAAAAACACCTTTTATAAGAACAGATTTCCTATCTGCTTTTTTTCCAGCAAAAATTAAGTTCTCTTGGCAATTTCCAGAGTTCAGTTCTTTTAATTTCAGGTAAATCCCGATTTTCATTGATTTTACTTAGAATTTTGTCGACGGTTGGGATCTGCTTCTCATAATAAAATGTGTGTACAACTTCTTTTATTGCAGTTTACATCTCTTCTTCCAACGAGGTTTTTCGTCAGCCCATGATCAAATGTAGCTTGGGAGTACTAACAATTCATTTTTTTCCTTCAGTATTGGGCACATAGTAGATTTTCAAACTCCTGTCATGTTGGAACACAACTCAACAGAGTTTTTAACATTATTATCTAGATATTGATATCTTAAGGCATCATAAATATTCGTCGTAATAAGTTTTTCGTTGAGAAAAAAATGCCCTGGTTTTAACGATTTTGGAAGCCATATCTTTCGGGTATCTCACTAATCTCAAATAATATGTAAAACAAGCACAGACAAGATAAATTACTAAGGACACATTGTAAGGTGTACTTTGCTCACTGACAGAAATTAAATTGAACTACCAGAAGTTTTATTGTAGCAGTAAATTTATAAAAGTTTATAATGTTGAAATATAATTAAATATAATTAGATTTACGGCAGTCCTAAGATACCTGCGGCACTGGAGCAGGTACGTTGGAGGTGTCGATAACAGTTTTATTACTCTATAGTTCTTGAATAGAGTATAGGAATGTGTATGCTTGCGATCGCCCCTCCCCTTCCCAAAAGCTTTGAGTTCAGGAAAATACAACCGATTTTGCATTTTATATTAGGAATGTGTCTGCTGCTGGCAGTCCCGTTGACAACTTGTTTTTCTTGCGATAGCCCCCCCCCCCCCAAGAGCTTTGAATTCAGGAAAATAGACCCGATTCTGTCTCTTATACTAGGAATGTGTATGCTGCTCGCATCCTCCTTCCCTGTCGGCAATTTGTTTTTTCTTGTGATCGCCCCCCCCCTCTCCAACAGCTTCAAATTCCTGAAAAATAGACCCGACCCTGCCTTTTACACTAGAAATGGGATTGTTGCTGATGTCTCCCCCCCCCCCCGTCGACAACTTGCTTTCGCTTGCCATACTGCGCTTTTGTGATATCACCGCCCCCCCCAAGGAGTGAGGCTGGATCCGCCCCTGCTGTCATCTTGATCATTACCTATATTGAGTTCGCAAAAGTTTCAATTGGATTTGGTATTATTAAAGAGAATTAAACCAAATGTTGCATTTTGCTCTAAATTTCTGGACACTGTGAGGGAGCATTGAATCACATAATGTCAGTTTCCTGATTTTTAAGTATCATTATTTTTTTTTACTTATACCAATATTTTTATTCCAAGAGAAAATTCCCTTTTTAAAGAAAACTTGACAATTTATTTACAACAATAATAAATGAATCAGTTATTGTATAAAAAAAGTCCATATTTTCCTCAAGATGACATATACAAAAAGTCACGCGATAATCAATGAATTAATGAGCGTATAAAGGAAATATCTGACGGTTAACGTATATGCATTACCAGAACTGGAAAATCTTGTTGGGTTTATAAGAGTAACAAGTCCCGCGCTTGTTTCCTTTATACACTCATTTTACTAGCGCAGGTCGCAGAGGCGCTGCGATCGTGCTGACATCATTAATACTTCGACTGATTTGGCATAACTAGAATCGCAGTATTGTTTGGAATGTATATTAGGCTGTTCTTCTTTACATAAATGATATATTTATTTTAAAGGCTAGTTATGTTGAATTCAAATAGTGAAAGTCATGATCTACAACCGAGAAGAAAAAAAGGCATCCGAAATTCTGAAAAGTACAAAAACCATATTAGGAGAAGGTCAAAATTGTTTGAAGAGAGTTAGAGAACACAGAAAGGTGTTGTAAAATCTGTAAAACAAACAGATCCTGACTGCAGGTAAATATCTCAAAGTTTTTTGCTCTTTCTCTAAATAATTCTATTCGGCTTCAAAAACTGTTTTGATGTAAAGAAGGGTTCTTGAATGTAAAATATTTTTTCCCTTTGAAGGTATAAATACAAAGTCACAAAGAAATTTACCAGAAAAGAAAAACTATCAATCAAGAATGAGCAGCTAATGGGTCTTTTGAAATGTAAAGAAATAAAGGGACGGCGATAAAGAAATGAGGAACCCAAACAAGAACGAAGAAGTAACTTCACATTTTATGTCATACTAAAGATAAATGCTTATATTGGATGTTTTCGTACAAAAAACTCACTATAGTAGCAAACCTGGATTTACAGTTAACTGTGATGAAAATGCATATACTTTTTGTCAAATAATTCCGAAGAATCTAATATGATAAAATATGAATATTACTTGAAATATTCAGTGAAAACTTTGGATATAGATTTTGGCAGAGCGCAAGTTGATGTTTGCACAAAGTCCGAAGAACTGGGCATATAGCCGAAATCCCTCGCAACACAAGTGTTGCTGAAGCAGAGCTATTAGTTCACAAACGACGTTAATTAAAGGTCTATGAGAAGATAGAAGAAGTCAGAGAGATTTGTCGGCGAAATGCAAATGTTGGTGCTATAGTATTTGACGATATGCAGAATTTACCCATTCCTTTTATGCCAGTAGATGATATATTTTATCTCAGAAAGCTTTAGCAGTTTGTTCTTGGCCTTCATGATTTGAAAACTAATTCTACTCAATTTTATACATATTATGAAGGAATAGCTTAGCAAGGTGTAATGAGGTGGCTAGCTTCTTGTTGTGCGATAATAAAACGGAACTATATGTGTTCAGCGACAACTGTGGTGGGCAAAATATTAACCACACTATTATCAGAGTTTTATTAAATTTGATCATGAACGGGAGATTTGGAATAATTCATTAGTATTTTCTTGTTGGTGGATATTCCTTCCTACCCCGCGATAAGGATTTTAGCCTAATAAAGATAGCTTTAAGGCACTTTGATCGTATTTATACGCCCAAAAAAATCTAAACCCTATTATGCAGTGAGAGTATTAGATACAGATGAAATTATATATTTCAAATCATGGTAACCTCGATATTAAAAAAAAAAGCTAACAAGATTAGCACCTATCTTAAAAAAAAAATAAAAGAAAATTTCAGCATATCTAAATATAAGCAGTTGCAATATAACAGTGAATTTCCGGGTACGTTGCAGGGAAGGAGTTCATAGATGGAATAAATTCATCCAATTTTTTATTATCAAAAAGCGTTTTTAGATCACCACTGCTAAACAAACAGGCATATAATGACAAGATTCCAATAAGAACCAAAAATCTTAAAAATGTTGCAAAAGTTATTGGCTACATCCCACATGAGCAGCAGGAGTATTGGCCAATCATAAATCAAGAATATGACTCTGAGTAGGTTAGAATACTTTTTTTTGTAATCTTGAACTAATATTAGTTGTTGAAACAGAATAAAGTTGTTTATTTTAACATTGGTTTATTATTATTTGAAAATATTTTCTAAATTATTGTATGAAGCGAACAAGTCCAATGATTTTTTATATCAATTTCGATAATTTAGGCTATTAAATAGCAATTTCAAATCCAAGTTCCAAATGTCCAACTGTGAGTCATCGTCTGCTATTGAAAATTTGATCAAGAAGTACGAGCAGATGTTTACACTGAAACATTAGAGAAGTTTTACTGAAAACATCTCGATTGTGTCACTTCTAGAAATCACGAATTTTGATAAAAGATTTGCACCTTCATGCTTACAAGATCCAGCTGACTGAAAAACTGCATCGTACTGATCATGAGCAGCGCAGAAACTTTACCAATTGACTCTTGGAACAGCTGCAAGTTAATGATGCATTTCGTAGTAAAGTCATCTTTACCTGCGAAGCTTATTTTACCTCAATGGTTTCGTCAACAAGCAGAACTCTCGGATCTAAGAAGCAGAAAATCCACTTGCCCTGCAAAAACTTCTGATGCTTCATCAAAACGTGATCGTTTGGTGTGTTATGTGAACCTAATAAAGGGTGTTTTTTTTATAGAGGTATAGAACTTTTAAATGGAATAAAACAAAGATGAATTTTTTAAACTGACATGAAATTTACTTTATTCGAAAGATAACCTTCTGGCATTATAATTTAAATATGACTTCTGACATAAGACCGCCACGGCTGGCTCGGACGTAGTCTAATCTGGAAGTCCAATTTTCAATGACTTTTTCCAACATTTGTGGCCGTATATCGGCAATAACGAGGCGAATGTTGTCCTCCAAGTGATCAATCGTTTCGGGCTTATCGGCGTAGACTAGCGACTTCACATATCCCCACAGAAAATAGTCTAGCGGCGTTAAGTCGCACGATCTTGGAGGCCAATTCACGGGTCCGAAACGTGAAACTATGCGGTTACCAAACGTTTCCTTCAATAAATCAATTGTGGCACGAGCTGTGTGACATGTTGCGCCGTCTTGTTGAAATCACAGCTCCTGCACATTATGGTTGTTTAATTGATGAACGAAAAAGTCAGTAATCATGGGTCTATAGCGGTCACCATTGACTGTAACGTTTTGATCAGCATCGTTTTTAAAGAAGTACGGACCAATGATTCCACCAGTCCATAAAGCACACCAAACAGTCAGTTTTTCTGGATGTAACGGTTTCTCAACATACACTTGAGGATTATCATCATTCCAAATACGGCAGTTTTGTTTATTGACATATCCATTCAAACAAAAGTGAGCTTCATCGCTAAACAAAATTCGCTTATGAAAATCGGGATCAACGGCAATCTTGTTTTGGGCCCACTCACCGAATCTACGCCTTGCTAGGTGATCGTGTGACTTCAATTCTTGCACGAGTTAGATTTTGTAAGCACGCAAACCAAGATCTTTCCGCAAAATCTTCCATAAAGTGAATGGACACATATCCAATTCCTGTGCACGATGGCGGATAGACTGATTCGGGTCTTCCTCTACGCTACGTTCTACAGCAGCAATGACTTCTTCTGTACGCATTGTACGACGTCTCTGTGGATGCGTATTATCATTTAGAGTAAACGTGGTGCGAAAACGTTCCATAGTTAATCGAATTAATTGCTCTGATGGACGATTATGTTGACCGTAAAATGGACGTAGTGCGCGATACGTATTTCGAACAGAACCATGATTTTCAAAATAAATTTGCACAATTTGGAAGCATTGTTCAGACGTCAGTATATTCATGTTGAAATGCCAAACCAAACTAAACATAAATCACTTGACAGCTGACAAAATGGCCGCCAGTTAAAAAAGTGTTGCCAACTTAAAGTTTTATACCTCTATAAAAAACACCCTTTATTTTCACTTCTGACACCGCATACGAAACAAGGACGTTGTTGTTCAGAGGTTGTGACATTTTTCTTTGTCGAGAAAAAAATTGTCAGCCAAAAAGTTGCGATTTAACCTGTTTCGATATCACCTTAGGAGTTTTTTAACAAGCAAGGTCAATACGAATTATCTTGAAACGATTCAAGAACTTAAACGATAAATTAAACACCAAACGAAGTTTAGGGGCCGTATTCCGAAATTTTAACGAACGAGTACGTATCTGTCAATGAAGCCCCGGTAACCATCTTATTTTATGTTCAATGTAAATAACTACTCTGTGTATATGAATAAAAATTTCTAGAAAATTCATTAAAATGATATGTTTTTTTTTTTTTAATTTAGTTAAAATTCAAGTTCCTTTTGAGACAACCTTTATATAATAAAAAAATCTTGTTTTTAACGAATCATCTTTATTTTTTCCTTAGCTAGTCATTGCATAAACTTCTTTGTCTCGGTTAATTTTATGGTTCAATGTCATTTAACAAGGAACTAATTAATTAGAGAAGATTGAGTGGCAAAAATGCGAATAAAATATTCTGCAACGCATTTGCTAAAATTATTTTTGGTCAATGAGCCACATACATACCAGATAAATGGTTTTAATTTGGCAAATTATTATTGTAGATCGGTACATAAAGGTCGAGGAATTAGTATTTATGCTAAAAATTCGATTTCATTTAAAAATATTGATTTAAACAAATTTTGCAGTGAAATAAATATTGAAGTTTGTGGAATTAGCTATAAATGTAGTAAATTTAATGAAATTTTTTTCATAGCTTGTTATCGATCTCCGTCCGGAAGTTCTGATGTATTTTTTAACGAAATTGTAAATATTTTAGATTACATACCGGGTGTCAACGAATCTATTAGACAAGTCATAATTTCTAGAGTATTATGTGTATTAAAATAAGAATTGGTACAGGTAAATGGTATATGAAGGGGAGAGTTTTCGCATATTTTCCACTTTCCGGCCACTTCCGGTTTCACCGGAAATGGCCCCGGTTTTGAATATTTAAATAAAATACCCTATATATTTTAACATTTTTGGATTTCTGAGACAATTCTAGATCAGAATGTGACATTTTAAAAACTTTTTACGTCTACTTCATTTTTTTAGAGCCACTTTTAAAATTGCATCTAGGTGGCCATGATCGGACGCAAACTAATCTAACGGCCTTAGGTGATGTCAAAAAAATACAATCGCAAAGTTTTAATTACTAATATGAAAGACAGGAATAAGACAAGTTGACAAAATTACGTTTTCATTTCTAACTATTAATTTTCAAATGGCGACCCCTTTTTGACAACTACTTTTCGAAAAAAGCATTGTTTGTCGAATCTAACGGTACTAATTTATTTGCGATTGGATTAGCTGTAAGAACAGAAATTAAATATTATTAAGCAAAATACTGGATAATTTATTTACTTATGACAAGTGCGCCATGGACAGCCATGATGCATAATAATTTGCAACTGTTTTTATCAAGTCTTCTTTGGAAAACAAAGTACTCACTTAAGTAGATAATGACAGTGACATACGCTCTAAGAACAGACGTAAAAGTTTCTTAATTTTCGTTAAGTTTAGTTTAAATTTTCGTTAAAATAATGTATACTTAAAGTGAAGAAGTGGATATGTTATTAATATTTGGAGAGTGTCATAGAAATTCAAGGAATGCTGCCGAATTGTATGCTCATAGATATCCGAATCGGCAACATCCAACCCATCAGTGTTTTCCGTATGTCGAGACTCGTTTTAGGCAAATAGGAAATCAAGAGGCGGAACAGAGGTTTATCATAAATGAAGAGACTGAGATTAACGTACTTGCTATGGTTGAGGTTGATAAAACAGTTTCGTTAAGAAAAATTAGTCAAGAACTGCAGATAAGTTATGAATCAGCAAGAAAAATACTGAAAAAGCATGGATATCGAGCATTTAAATATCAGTTACATCAACATTTGTATACTGAGAATGGCGATAGACGGGTAGTGTTTTGTGATTGGCTGCTTCAAAATCATAGAGTTAACCCAAATTTTATCGATTTTATTCTATTTTCCGACGAATCCCGATTTACAAATAATGGTATGTTCAATCAGCAAAATACTCGGTACTGGGCCCAACAAAATCAACATGAAATGAGAGAGGTCAATTTTCAAGAAAGATTTGGCGTCAATGTCTGGGCTGGTATCGTTGGAAACAGAATAATTGGGCCAATATTGTTTCAAGGTCAGTTAACAGGGGTTAGATACTTAGGTTTTCTTCAAAATGAAATCGAAAATCATCTCAATGATATACCTTTAGCAGTTTTACGGCGAATTTAATTTCACAAGATGGAGCACCGCCTCACAATACTAGAGAAGTTCTTAATTATTTAATAGAGCATTTTAATAATCGAATTATTGCAACCAATGGTCCGGTACGGTGGCCATCCCGTTCACCGGATCTTACTGTGCTCGATTTCTTTGTCTGGGGATATTTTAAAGAAATGGTTTACTATGGAGCAGCCCTAGCTACTCTTGAAATATTAAAAGAAATAATTTTACGGGCATTTAGAAGTATAACGCCCCAAATACTACAAAACGTGTTGAGAGAAACAATTGAACGAGCTGAAATGTGTCGTGAAAAAGAAGGAATGCATTTTGAACATTTACTACACTAAACTTTTTAACAAATTCAGCTACTGTACTTTCAAATATTTTAAGTGCGTCGTCTAAGTTATTAGTTTATTTTGTTAGTTTTTTGTTAATTTTGTTAAATTTTTAATCCAATTCCTGTCTTTCATACTAGTCACTAAAACTTTGCGATTGTATATTTTTGACATCACCTAAGGCCGTTAGATTAGTTTGCGTCCGATCATGGCCACCTAGATGCAATTTTAAAAGTGGCTCTAAAAAAATGAAGTAGACGTAAAAAATTTTTAAAATGTCACATTCTGATCTAGAATTGTCTCAGAAATCCAAAGATGTTAAAATATACAGGGTGTTCTATTTAAGAATTCAAAACCGGGGCCATTTCCGGTGAAACCGGAAGTGACCGGAAAGTGGAAAATATGCGAAAACTCTCCTCTTCACATAACATTTACCTGTACCAATTCTCATTTTGATACACATAATACTCTAGAAATTATGACTTGTCAAATAGATTCGTTGACACCCGGTATACAGACCAGGTAGAAATATTTTGCTTTGGGGCGATTTTAATTTTAATTCTTATAACGACAGCACAGAATTTAGACATTTTGCGGAAATATTGTGTTGTTTTAATTTAGCGTCTAGGGTGGGTTGGCCAACTCGAGTGAGTGACACCAGTATCTCGACTTTGGATTACTTATTTGTCAACTTTGACGACAGTGGTGTTGTCTGTGTTCTTGATAATAATATTTCAGATCATCGTACAGTGTTTTACGAAATAAACGTATCTGGTTATGTAAACTGCAAGAATACTTGTTACAAACGATTTTTTTTTGAATAATAATTTTATAGGTTTTGAGAGGAATCTTGCAGTTGAAAGTTGGAATGAGTTGTATGGTCAGTGCGACTTGAATAAAGGTTTTGATATTTTTTATAATATTTTTATGCATTATTTTAACATGAACTTTCCTTTAAATAAATACTATAGTGATAGAAATAAAAAAGAATGGGTTAATAAAGAGTTCAGGGACTCCAGCGCAAAGCTAAGATACTTACATTGTTTAAAATTAAATTATTCTGAATTAACACAAACTTACCTTAAAGCAAAGAATGATCATAGAAAATTAATTCATAGAACAAAAAAGACCTTTTATCAGAACAAAATAAAATATAGTAAGGATATAAACAGAACTATGTGGAATGTAGTTTCTCTATTAACAAATGAACATAAGGATAAATAAAATCTGCAAATTAATGTGGGCAATGATTGCGTAACGGATCCTTATTTAATAGCTAATGCTTTTAATGAATTTTTGGAAAGTGATTCATATCAAATTTTGAAGAAAATACCACGTATTTATAATGTGGTGAGCGAAAATCTCAATGAAGAATCAACTGCGGAATACAGCTTTTCATTATGTCCATATTCTAATATGGAACTATATGATTTACTAAAAATTAAGCTTAAAAATAAGCAATCTGCGGGCGCTGACGATGTACCCAGTTTTTTAATAGGAAAACTGTTGGAGTTTTTTCATAAAACCCATTATTTTTTGGTTAAACTTTCATTTTGTTTAGAAATTTTTCCATCTCTATTAACACTGGGTAAAGTGACATCTATCTATAAAGACAATAACATCAAAGAAAGATCTAATTACAGCCCATTTACGCTCACTATGAGTTTATCAAAAAATTTCGAATATGCTTTTTTAAATAGAACGATAAATTTTTTGCAAAGTAATAATATTTTAAATTTAGATCAGCATGGTTTTACGAATGAAAAATCTACCATTACTGCAATAAATTCATTTTATCATAATGTTATAAAATGTATCGAGGAGGGCGAGTGTCCTGTTGGGGTCTTTTGTGATCTCAGCAAGGCATTTGATTGTGTTGATCATATAACTTTATTAGTTAAATTATCTAAATACGAAATTCGCAACTCCTTATTGAACTAGAAAAAACATTTTTGGAAAACAGGAAACAGTATGTAAGAATTTTTTATATTGACAATGGAGCACAACAAAGTATTAGTTCTAAACATATAAGAGTGAATGTCGGAGTCCTACAGGGATTCATATTAAGACCTGTCCTGTTATGTCTGTATATGCAGATGATACATCATTTTTAATTTCTGAAAGATTAGAGCATGATTTAGAAGTAAAATGTAATAACATTATGCTGAATGCGAGTAGATGATTTAATGAAAACTTTTTATTTCTTGTTGGTAATGAAACTAAATATATTAGATCCCATAATTATTTTTATTGGGTATTTGTATGGACAAATGTTTAAATTTTAAAAATCACTGTGAACATGTTTCGAATAAGCTGAATAGTTTGGTTTATATGTTTAGGAATTTACGCACTGTTTTTGGATGAAGTACAGCTTCTGGCTGTTTACTACGCCTAAGTTGAATCGTGCTTACGATATGGGATCGCTTTCTGAGGTTGGTCATCTTTTACCCATAAGGTATTTTTATCACAGAAAAGGATCATTCGATATATTGCCAATATACGTAGTACTTTCTCACATAAAAACATTTTTAAGAAGTTTGGAATTTTAACTCTTTCGGGTTTGTATGTTTTTGAAATATGTATCTATGTTTACTTAAATAAGTCCTCTTTCACTCTTGTGAAAGATAAACATCAAGTCAACACGCATCAGAAAAATAAGTTACATGTTCCCTATAATAAATATAATTTGGGTTATAAATCTCCTAATGGGTTAGGTTCCCAACTTTTTAATAAGTTACCAGGGAAAATAGTAGAAGCCCCTTCTCTTAAAAATTTTAAAATAAAATTAAAAGAATACTTGCTAGGAAAATGTTTAAACTGTACAGATTCTTTTTTAATCAGTAGTAATAACTGAATATACTTGTCTTTCTAGCGTTAATTAGTTAATTAGTTTTAGGTCTTAACAAGTTGATGATTCCTATACAAATTGTAATTTTGTCAAAAAAAGGAAAATAAAGATATTCTTATTATTATTATTATTATAAACATTTTTAAATATTCTATTTCTTTTTTCCAAGTAAATGTATTTCACAGCATTCTAAGAAATCATAAAAGTTCATTTGAAACCTATTTATGGAATTTTTCAATGACTTTTTCAAGGTAGTATTAATGTTTACTAATAAAAAGTTGTATAATGTAAAAGATGAGCGACCCTCAGGGATAGAAACAAGGCAAACTTGATTTCAATAGTAGATTTTTTCCTAGGTCAAAATTAAACACCTGTTACAAATTTTGCAGAACAATTATGGGACAATTTACGACTACCTACCTGGGATAATTTACGACTACCTATCGCATTTGCTCTTATTAAAAAACACATATTTCTAACTTAATCAACAAAAAATGGGTAGATGTTTCATGGATGTTGATGATACCGGCAATCGATGCTGCTGGATCTATTTTTGGTATTTTACATTTTTGTGCCAATAAAGTTTATTAAAATGTTGCATAATTAGTTCAGTTTGCTAACTGTTTATTTTTAAATAATATTAGGATGCGGAAACAATCAGCCATCATTATAATTTTAGGTAAAGTAATTACAATTCTGAACTTACCTTACTGCTGCGCAGTAATGCAAACTTTCTATGGGAAAAAACCTAGTTATTTTCTTGTGGTTTTCATCGACATTTTCTAAAAGTATTCCATTGGACCATACACTCAACCAGCTGTCTATGCCTTTTGCACCAGTTGCACCCTGTAAGAAATTTTAATAGAATTACTCTTAATATATATTTTATTGAATAATTATTTATTTCTGAAATTATCTTAATTTTAAAGAAAAAATGATTTAATCAATGCGCGAAAGATAATCAGAGCTAAATAAAAATGTAGCTAAAACTTCAAGTTCCATTTTGAAACTCTAATTCTATCTCTTGAAATAAATAAATTTTGTGTTATATCTTGAAAACAGCATTAAAAATACCAAGAAAGTGTTTTCTGGAAGGTGCCTACATAGATGTAGAAAAACCTTAGTTTTCGATGCAGGGGCGGACCAGCCTCTCTCTTTGGGGGGCGGGGGGGCGGTGATATCATAAAAGTACAGAATGGCAAGCGAAAGCACCAGCAACATTCCCATTTCTAATGTAAAAGGCAGGATCGGGTCTATTTTCCTGAACTCAAAGCTCTTGGGGGGGTGGGGGTGCTATCGCAAAAAAAGAAACAAGTTGTCACAGGGGGGGGGAGAGGGGAGTGCCAGTAAGATACACATTCCTAATATAAAAAGCAGAAACGGTTCTATTTTCTGGAACTCAAAGTTTTTGGGAAGGGAAGGGGCGATCCCAAGCATACACATTCCTATACCCTATTCAAGAACTAGAGAGAGTAATAAAACTGTTACCGAAATCTCTAACGTACCTGATCCAGTGCCGAAGATAACTGAGGACTGCCGTAAATCAAATTATATTTAAATTACAGTAAAAAATATTGCAAGCTTTTATAAATTTACTGCAACAATAAAATTTCTGATAGTTCAATTTAATATCTATCAGTGAGCAAAGTACGCCTTACAATGTGTCCTTAGTGATTTATCTTGTTTGTGCTTGTTTTTATATATTATTTGAGATCAGTGAGATACCCAAGAGATATGGCTTCCACATCTATATTTATTCCAAAACCGTTAAACCAGGGCATTTTTTTCTCAGCGAAAAACTAATTACGACGAATGTTTATGAAGCCTTAAGATACCAATATCTAGATAATAATGTTAAAGGCTCTATTGAGATGTGTTTCGACATGACAGGAGTTGGAAAATCTACTATGTACCGAATACTGAAGGAGAAAAAAACGATTGGAATTGTTAATACTCCCAAGCCATATTCGATCACAGGCAGACGAAAAACCTCGTTAGAAGAAGAGATGTAAACTGAAAAAAAAAAAAACATTTGTACATACATTTTATTATGAGAAGCAGATCCTAACCGTCGACAAAATTCTAACTAAAATCAAAGAAGATCGGGGTTTACCTGAAATGAAAAGAACTTAGCTCTGGAAATTGCTCAGAGAATTTAATTTTCGCTGGGAAAAACCAGATAGGAAATCTGTTCTTATAGATCGTCCCCCACCGCCCCCCTTAGATCCGCGCCTGTTTCGATATAGATTATAGAAAAAAAAAATTTAAATGCCGTTTTTGAGATATTAAACCTCTTGCTTTTTTCAAGGTCAAAACACCGAACGTTCAAGAATGAATACCTTCAAAATTTTTCCGAAAGTCAACAATATAAAAATACCAGCTTAATTGCAATCATAAAAAGTCTCCAACCACCTACCTTTAGTATACATTTAAATTATACGGACGACTGATGCTGAAGGTCATGGGAAAAAACATCGAACCGTCTTTTTTAACAAGCATATTATAGATTGGGGAAATTATGGACAAACTAAATTAAGAACATTCATAAAAACTTATCACTGGAATAATGGTAATTGATATATCGCTTGCTTACTTTATTTTAAGTTATTAATTGAGTCTGATAATTCATACATACAACTAGTGACGAAAAACTGTATTATAAAATAAATGAGTCAAAATAGAAGATGGAGAGATCAAAAGCAATGGCTAATGGGAGAACTTTAGCACCAATGCTATTCAAATCATCTGTAGCAATGGTCCGGCAAACTCATTCAAATGCCGTGTGTATAAATATATTTCGATGTTCCAGGCGAGATACGATCACGGATCATATGTGTGCAAGTCTGACACTAACCACTATATATATAAATAGTCTAACCTTATTTCTTTAAAACATTTGCTGATAAAGGGTGGGTCATCTGTTGGTTTTTCTTTTAAACTAAAATTAAACATATATTTTACTAACTAAATTTATGAATCTTTATTGAAAATGAAACGTGTATCTGTGGCAAATATGTATGAAAAATAATATCGTTCATATGACCACCACGGCTCCTTTGGAGGCCTGTATCCGAAGATGACTTTCTCCAGTAATAGGACTTCAATTGCCTCTATTTTTTGTTGAATGTTGAATTGTTCGTGGGGCATTGGCATAAACTTTAGTTTTCAAAAAACTAATAGTTCAAAGGTGTCAAATGACATGATCTTCCAGGCCATTTTACATCAGAATTGCAAAATCAAACGATCGCATAATTTTGATCTCAATAAACCCATTGTTTCACGTGTTACGTGTGGGGTTGCGCCGTTTTGTTGAAACCAAAGATTATTCACATTCAAATCATCCGATTGTGGCAAAAAATAGTCCATTAACATGCTCCCATAACGCTCAGAATTCACTCTAATATCCTTTTTATATTCATCTTCAAAGAAAAAGGGTTCGATAACTCCGCCAGCCCATAATCTGCACCAAAAGGGAACCTTTTCGGTATGGAGTGATTCTTCATGAATCATGTGAGGATTTTCCGAGCTTCAAATGGGACAGTTTTGTTTATGAGCATGTTCATTCAAATAAAAATGTGCTTCATCGGAGAAAATAACTTTTGAAGAAAATCCCTCTTCTCTCTAGACCATCCAATTGACGAAAGTGCGGCGTTGGTGATGATCTTGTAAGTTCAGTTCTTGAGTTTATTGGATCTTGTATGGATGCAAATGAAGATTAATATGCAAAATGCGACATAAAGTGGTTCGTGGAATGTATAATTCTTCTGAACGACGCCTGGTTGATGCTGATGGCATTTCACTTACAGCGGCTATATTTTGATTAGTACGAACTGGCGAGCATGTTAGTATGCTCCACGTCCTTCAACCGAGCCAGTTTCCTTAAAACATTGAAAAATTTTGTGAATTATGTGTTCTGTAGGACGTCTATGTTGACCGAAATGTTCACGAAGTTTTGATTATTAAAATGCGCTATTGTGTTGTCAAGAAATCCATGACTAAATTTGCCATACTTTTCATTTGACATATGTCAAAACATAATATCAAGAAGTTTGTTACTTGACATCGAAATTAGTAGTTCAAAAAGAAACCAACAGATGGCCCACCCTATATATCTTAGGGACGATAAAATTGTGGGCAACGTAGGTCGGCACCTACCTTGCTAACTTCGGACTAAATACTGCAATGCATGATTGAATTGGAACAGTGATTGGCTTTCTAAGAATTCAACCCACACTATCAACAAACAAGATTAAATTATGACAAAAATAACATGTAAAAATGATAATTTAATAATATAATAAATGAAAGTAATTAAAGGTCAAGTCTAGGTATATAATTTTAATTAAATAAACTGTCTAATATGACTGCTTTTAAAATAATTTCTTCATTTTCATTATGTACGCTCCAGTCGGCAATATTTTTAACAATAATTCTTAATTGAGTCGTAACATTTATTAACTAAAAAATAATAGGTGTGTTGTGCAATTAAGTGATGTTTAAAAATGATAATACTGGAGTCTCCTAAAATTAGGTATATAAGAAATGAAACACAATAATTCATTATACGAGTTTTAGAAGAGAGATCTTTGGGTTAAGCAGTAACTTCACAGAAAATTTAAATATTATATTTTGAATGTTTTTTATTTAGTTTCCTTTTCACTTACATCAGAAAGGTTCTGTTTGTTGACCTATCTGTCTCTGAGTTTGTATTCGGTCATGTGGGTTATCATTTGCAAGGCATAGAAATTAGAATTAACAAATGGTTTTAGAGATATTGCTGAAAGTATTCTTGGAAACACGACTCTCCCCATTTATTTCCGAAAGTAGTAAAGCTAAAATTTCTAAAAAATGGTGGTAGTAGAGAAAGACATAAAATTGCAGAGAGAGATAAGGCAAGGCACTACAACCATCTGTACAGTAATGTAACAAATGTTAATTATTTTTCATTGTTCAATGTCAACTCTATTATGTTAAAATAAATAATAAAATAATCACTCTGTGAATAGATATTCCGTGGCAATAGGGTAGTTATATTTTTTTTATCACTATCCACGAAAGTCTAAAGGAAAAATAAATCAGTTATAGAGCTTAACTTTTATTATCTTTGTCGTTTAAATGTTTTCTTAAAAATATATAAACTCAGTAAATTTATGAAGACATAAAACTAAGAGACCCTTTCTAAGATTTGGCTATAAATCTGTCGAAATAATTCCACTCTGATTGTATAAGTAAAAGCAGACGTGTGAAGGGTAGTTTTTAACATATGGTATATGAAATACCGTTAAAATGTATTAAAATATTGAACGATTTTCCCATTATTAGGAAACAAAAGAATAATCAAATAAACTCATTATACTGTAATATAACGTCTGATCTGTGAAAGGAGGTATGTAACGTCTGTTTTTCCTGATTGCAAGAAAGAATGATTCAAATACCAGCATTATGAATAAAAGGGCACTCAGGTTTTTTCACAGACGTTATATTATCTTATTGCTTTAGTTATAGAGAGAAATAGAAAAGTTTTATCAATTGTGTTTATATAAAAATTAAGCTTAAGATGCTCACAGGTCAATTCGTGAATCAAGCATCCGGTATAGCCCTCAGCACGTAACGATCGAAACCTTCGAACTTTAAGGGAAAGAAATTGACGTTTACCGGGTTCCATCGTGTAATATGGGTACAAACGGGAAACAGAGGGAGAGGGGTGTAAGATTTGAAGACACTCTTTTAAGGAATAGTAAATTTTAGTACCAATCTGAAAGTCGAATTAGGGTTATTGGTGCGGTTGTTTAAGTTCAGTGCCGTAGTGTATATTCGGCGGGAATGAAAGTTTTCTTTGTTGGATTTGTCTTTGTTTAATTTAGGAAATTAAGGGATTATCGGGTGTTATTTTAGTGGGGCATTTCGCGATTTTGATACGGTTCGATTAAGTAATATAAATAGCTGTTTTTCGCGTTTTATTTCTTTTTTTTGTTTAATATTTTATTAAGCTATTTATAGGTGTTTTTTCAAAATTGGGTTTTACGTGTTTGGTTAAAATAACGGCCGAAAAGAGCAAATATGTTAGTTTTTTTCGTAATTGTTATTAGTTTTAAGTTTCTCATTGTAAATAGTTCGTTTTTATTCTATTTATTTTGATAATAGACTAAGTTGTTTTGAGAAACTTGTTTTATTCGATTTAATTAAAACCTTCACGCGAATTAACTCGCGGGCGCGCTGTTGAGAGACCTACAAAACAAGAAATGTCTTCTGACCAACTAATTAGCAGCCTTTCCTGAGTCCTGAAGATCTGAGTCATGGTTGTGGTAAGCTTGATAACCGTAGTGTTTGGTACTAAAGCTGCAAGAGAGAAGTTGAACGACCAGACTTCCAGAGTGTCTTTATTACTGTGAAATTTATTTGCAGGTTATTAAAATAGTTACTAATTAATATGGGGCAAAAAATGATTATAGATAAAATGATTAACGCTACCTCAATATGTCATTGGCCAGAGTCTATAATCAAATTCTGTCACAGTACTACCAAAGAATATTCTTAAGGAGAAGTAACATCCCCACTTATGTGGGGTCTTATTGTAAATCGACTCCTCTGTGATATAGCTGACCTTGGTATATCCTGTTAGAGCTTTGCTGATGACATGATCATAATTGCACGGGGCAAGTTTGAGAATATTCCCTGCGAGATAATTAAAGAGGACTTGACTACAAAAAAGAATGGTGGCAGTTAATGAAACCTAATGTTAACGCAACTAAAACCACCTTAGTACCCCTTACAATGAAGGCCATGAGAACAGTTGGAAACACGATTGTGTGAAAGGAGGTTAAATATTTAGGCCTTACACAGATAATGAACTTCTCTGTAGTGAGTATGGAACAGAAGTAATCAACAAAAAGTTGGTGTACATACCTAAATATTTTGTAGTGGATGTACACTGCAATACTGGGACTAATTATCACATATGAGGCAGTAATCTGGAGTAAAATAAGTGGTTTAATTTCTAGAAAGTTAAAAAAATAATCTGTTAATGTGTGATCGGAGCAATGTAAATATGTCCAATAGCCGCTATGCAATTCTAAATCTTAACCTCTAAGTATTGGAGAGCAAGGCAAGGAAGACAGCGATGAGGGTGGAGTCGTTAAAGTTATCATTACTCATCTGAGAGTCTGGATATGCCCCAAGAAAAAATGAAAAAAAGTTCATTTTCGCGAAGAATAAACAAAGGTGAGTCTTAAAAGTGAACGGGACAGAGATATCTTTAAATAACGAACCAGAGATTCCATTAAATTGTACACAGATAATTTCAAAACAACGAACGAAACTGGAATAGGTGTGTCTAGACAAAGAAATTTCGGAAACTTTGGCATCGAGCATTTTCGGAGCAAAAATGTACGCTATAAAGAAATGTGTCCATTTTAACATGAAAAAAAAAACTATTACAGATAGGAGATCACTAATATGTCAGATAGTCAAGTAGCCATCAATGCTCTGAGCTTTCATGTAATCAGCTTTAAGATGGTTTAGGAACCTGTTATGGAATTTTAAAAAAAGCAAAAACCACAAGGTTGGGTGCTGGGATACACCAAAGTAGAAGGGAATAAAATAATAGACAAACTAACAAAAAAGGGTGCTGAACTTTTGGTGGTACAAGCAACACAATACTGGAAGTATTAAAAAGAGAGGAAGATAATAAAATATTCAATTATTGTACGAATCTATAAGAAATGAGACAAGCGAAGATACTTATTGGGAACTACAACCATAAGAAATTTAAGAAATGAATTAGCCTAAATAAAAACCAACTTAGAATTTTAACAGGAATCCTAACAGGATACTGCCACCTAAGAGGGCACCTTAAGAAAGCTAGACCAGCAGAGAGAATGCAAATTTTACGAGAAAAATAACGAAACCTTAACCCACATTCTTCCAGAATGCAAAGTCTTGCAAAATCCGAAGATGCGATTTCTGAGAGTGTATCAAAGAGAAGACAAATATACACTCAATCTAAAGTCATCCCATATTCTAAGCTTACCCGAAGGAAATAGTATTGAAAAACCTTTTGATGTTGAGGTGTCCTCAATGACAGCAGCAGAAGGGTGATATAAAAGATCTTTCCGGTCGCAGTGTATATATACACATTTGCACATACAAACTAACATACGCTTAAATTTACAGGAATACGATAGAGATAGTTTTAATAATTTTTGAGATATTTTAGTTATTGTATACAAGGTTTTCTATCAGTCATGATACAAAGAGTAACAGTTAATTACATACGTACAAATATTGTGATTTAGCCAGATATATCTTGGTCTAAAAGTTAATAATTACCAAAATACTGGGTGTCAATAAAATTTTATTTTAGATTTTTGCAAAAACTTAAATATTAGAAATATAATTTTGTAATTGGGGATTTCTTAAAGGGAGGATTCTAATTTTATTCTCAGTTTTACTGTTAGTTGTAAAGAGCGTCACCTACGACATTGGGCGTGTTTTTAAAACGTCATAAATTCTTTACTAATTATTGTATATTTCCTTTGTTCTTTACATAAAAAAAAACTGTCCAAATGCGCGTCAGACACTCATTACGCTATGATTCTGCAGTTATTGGCATTATTACTCTTTCCTGCATTTGTATTACATGTCTGTTTGTGAGTCCAATTTAAATGGCCTTGCAAATTTCTATCACAAAATGTGGACTTTTTGTCGAAAAGAATATTAAAATCGAAGATAAAACATATTCACAAATTGGTAGG
This sequence comes from Diaprepes abbreviatus, assembly GCA_034092305.1. Taxonomy (NCBI): domain Eukaryota; kingdom Metazoa; phylum Arthropoda; class Insecta; order Coleoptera; family Curculionidae; genus Diaprepes; species Diaprepes abbreviatus. The sequence goes on along the minus strand of JASJET010000094.1, from coordinate 5,821,224 downwards.
CGGAATTTGATCATACGATTTTCATTGAAAAGATTTACTGAGCACTGAGATATCGAATTTTTCTATATTTTTCAAATCTACCGTTGGAAAGCTAAAAGGAGGACCACAGAAAAATTTCAGATTTATGCCTAAAACAAATTAAGTAAGAATTTAGTAAAAATAATTCTAGAGTATACACATTAAGCGATATAAAGTTTATACTTACTATTAAACTGACAAATCGTATATAAAATATTGGAAAAAATTGAATTAAAAAATAATGAAACCTAAACTGACGAATCATATACAAAATACTGAAAAAAATTGAACTAAAAAACTAAGAAACATATAATTGGAACGCCATCAAACTTCATAAAAGTACAGGAACAAAGCCATTAAAATCCTGTCCTTCCATAACAAGGAACCCCATACGATTTACAACCCTTACAAATAATAGAACCAAATTTATAATTAAATTACCGGCTATCTTTCCCAGCGCATTCACCAGAAGTTACACCGTTAAAATAGGGCGACACATGTAAGCAACTTTATGTGATGATTTCCATTGGATGGAGTAAACGAAAAAAAATTCTTAATTTTTACACAGAAGAAGGTAGCCTAATTTTTTACAACTAAGCCTCAGCTCTGTTTTTGGATTTTTAAAATTTAATGTCAAAAGCCACTGGCGAAGTTATAAGATGGACAGACATAATGAAACTATAGGGGTTCTTATGAAAGACTAAAAATAGCAAGAATATGAACGCCACTGCATACAAGAGCGTTCCAGCTAGAACTGTAAAAATTAGTCTCCATTTTGAACCCTTCTTACGATTTTGAAAAAAAATTTAAATTAAAAAAAAATAATAATTATAATAATTCTCTTGAATTATTTTCTTTTAATTCGATAAGAAACAAGCATATGTTTGTTCACATGCTTTATTTAAAGTTACGCTATCGTACTAAAAAGTAACACAAGATCTTACCTGATCGGGATAAAGTTCTTGTAAAGGTTCCTGAATTCCTTGAAGTCCGTCCTTGGTCTGATGCGGTACGCTCGAACCCAAATAAAGAACGCGACACCTGCATATGGGTGTGGATTCAGTCATTTTTGAAGGGATTGGTAATAATATGGGTCTTTTAAATTATGGGATAAGAGTGACGTGTTTATAAGTGTAATGATGTAGTCAGGTTAATGTTAAGCGACGAGGTGTGTGTAGTACAGGCATGTTGATCGTCTTCCTGAAACAAAGAGTATACAATTACGAAACTGAGTTAAATAGCATATTCAGATTTTTTTTTATTTACAAGAAAGCATTTTGGTAATGCACAATTTTTCACCAGATTTGGGAAAATATATAGACAGGGTGTCGCGTTTTCGACACTTTTAGGAGATGTTGGAGTCATTATCAAAGATATAGTGTTGCGGTTTTCACTTTAGAGTCCTACTTTTTAACGACACAAAATACCGCGGTGTCAAATTTGTCATGACTCCTTTGGTTTGTAATCTACAAGATGATTTTGAATCTTTGTTTTTTAGGCCCATTTCGTATGATCATTATGCCTCAATTTATCAAAAAGGTAAACTGAGTTTTTTACGTAGAGTTCAGTGGCGCAGTCAGTTTTTTTCTAAAAATAATTTTTTTTTGAGATATATTATTTTAGATATTGATTAATTATAATTTAGGCTTCTCAAAAATATATAATCTGTTTATTTTATTTGAAAAACAAGGTGAGAATTCGATATTTTAAATAATTTACTTTATTTGTAACAGTAGGCTATCGCCAATTTATAAGAAACAAATGCAAAATTTTAACAATAAGAATTATGTCAAAAATTAGACACTTTGAAAGTTAATTTTAATGTTTTTCTATATTTTCAATTGTAAACACGCAACTATTATTATTGCATTTTTTTCCCAAGGCTACGTGAAACAAAAATTAAAGAAGGTGTTGGGCCACAAATTCGAAATATTGTGAAAGACAAACATTTTGACAGCCCTCTATTAGATATTGAAAAAGTGTTTGGAATCACTTTCCCCCCGTGGTCACTAATTTCTTCGGAAATAAAAAAACTGACAATCATTATTATAATTTTTGTGTTCAGCGCCTCAAAATTAACAAAAAACTCTTCATACAAAATACAATCAAGAAATTAAAATTTGTTGCGTACTGTTATTATTAAGTAAAACTAGTAACTTAACACGAGATATAAACTTGCTACAGTAAGGAAACAATCACAAATAAAGGCAATGTAAAATCATATTGAGAGTTTATGTATTAATGTACGAATATTTTGGTGGCTTTTCTATTGTGAAATATATTTAATTAATGTGTTAATTTAGCGCCGACTTCAAGGGCTTCTAGTCCATTTAAAAATGTATAGTGTTTTATGTATTTTAAGTCGATTTTGACAAATGTTTATATTAAAACTTGCTGTAAGCATACTGACAACCAGGGGCGGATCCAGCCTCTCTTTTTTATGTTTTTTTTTTGGAGGGGGGGGGGGCGGGGATGTCACAAAAGTATTGGATGGCAATCGAAAACAAGTTTTCGATTGGTAAGGGGCACCAGCAAGATTCCCATTTTTAGTGTAAAAGGCAGGGTCGAGTCTATTTTTCTGAACTCAAAGCTCTTGAGGGGACTCTCACAAAAAAAACAAGTTGCCAATAGGGGGGGGGGAATGCCAGCAGCATACACATTCCTTATATAAAAGGCAGAATCGGTTCTATTTTCCTGAACTCAAAGCTTTTGAGAGGGGGGGCGATCGCAAGTATACACTTTCTTATACTCTATTCAAGAACTAGAGAAATAATAAAACTGTTACCGAAAACTCCAACGTACCTGCTCAAGTGCCGCAGGTTACTGAGGACTGCCATAAATCTAATTATATTTAAATATTATAAGCTTTTATAAATTTACTGCAACAATAAAATTTCTGATAGTTCAATTTAATTTCTGCCAGTGACAAAAATACACCTTACAGTGTGTCCTTAATGATTTATCTTGTTTGCGCTTATTTTTATATATTATTTGAGATTAGTGAGATACCCAAAAGATATAGTTTCCACCTCTATATTTATTCGAAAATCGGGTATTTTTTCCTCAACAAAAAACTTATTATGAAGGATGTTTATGATACTTTAAGATATCAATATCTAGAAAATAATGTCAAAAGCTTTTTTGAAATGTGTTCCAACATGACAGGAGTTGGAAAATCTACTATGTACCGAATACTGAAGTAGAAAAAAACGACTGAAATTGTTAGTACTCCCAAGTCACATTTGATCACAAGCAACCAAAGAACCTCTTTGGAAGAAGAGATGAAAACTGCAATAAAAGGAATTATACATACATTTTATTATGAGAAGCAGATCCCAACCGTCGACAAAATTCTAACTAAAATCAATGAAGATCGTGATTTACCTGAAATTAAAAGAACTGAACTCTGGAAATTGCACAAAAAACTTAATTTTTGCTGGGAAAAACCAGATAGAAAATCTGTTCTTATAGATCATCCGGAAACTGTCCGTTGGAGAAGGAAATATCTCCCTCAAGTAAAAGGTAGAGTTGCTAGAAATAACACAACTTACAAAATTAGTAATTTAACTGAACTTCTGAAAGATTTTTTTGAATAAAGTTACCGCGGAAAATTGGGAAAAATCCAAATAATAAAAGAATAAAACAAAATGTTGAAACTCAATCTCATGATCGGTGAGATAGAGGAACCAATTATAACTAATTTGAGCGAAGATAGCTTCACTGACTTTGATTAGGAATTAGATACGTAATGTTTACCAGTATAAACACAATTTATAATTTAAATTTTTGTTTTTGTTGTATTTTATTGTTTAATATTGTTTATATATTTTTTTATTAGTTTATTATTGTATTTTTGTCTTTTTCTTAAGCGTGTAGAATTAACATGTTTATTTCATTTTTTGGGACTATCGAATTTCCATATAATAAAGGAAATAAATTAAAATATCAGTACAGTACAAATAAAAATAAGTAGGTCTAATTGTAACTGTAACGTATAAAAACTATTTACATTTGAATGTCTTTTTAGTGCTTAATTGTAATTCTGCAGATGGTTTAAGAAATAAACACACTGAAACGTCAAATGTCCTAAGAATGTTTTTAATTAATAATAAAAGGGCCGATTGCCCCAAAAATATTTTAATATTATACAGACAATGGGTGTTTTGTAAGTATTTAAATTATAACTTAGAATTTTTTAAGAGAATAAGGCTACGTTTTAGTATGAACGTGCTTAAAACTGTTTCTATAACAAAATTAAAAACAATAAAAATACAGTTGCGATTTGTGTTAAATATGTCAAAATTATCTACATTTTCTAATGTATGTGAATTATTAAAAATCATAAGAAATAAAATAATATTATAAAAACTTTTTATTCTAAGTTTATTATCAAAATAATATTCTGTGCCATAAAGACTTAGTGGTAAAATAAACCTCCTTCCGACGCCTATGACAAGGATTCAGATTATTTTTAACACTTCACACTTCCGAATATCTATTGTTATCTAACCCAAATAGTCCATTATTATAGACCGATATTTTTGATTAGAAAATTTCTAACTCATTCCTATGAAAAACATATGTGTCTAACAGATTTTGCCAAAGATACCGGACCAAAGAACACAGGTAGTTTGAGAAGAAAAAAAGGGTAAAAAATAATTTAAGACTCTCTCTAGTTCTTGAATAACTTATAGTAGTAAGGGGCAAAATCGGGTCTGTTTTCTTGAACTCAAAGCTCTTGGGGGGCGATCACCCCTACCGCCCCCCCCCCCTGAATCCGCGTCTGACTACATTAATTTTCTACATTTAAATTAATGCACAAAATGCCTACAAGGTTTATATTATTTAATTAACAATGATGCATCCCACAAATTAATTAATTCATCGGTATTTATTAATGCATAGGTACACATAACCTTTATTTATTTTAAAAAATTAAATGATGACCAGTGTTGGTTTCATCATTATTCGTTAATAGATATAAATAAACAAAGTATTAAAAAAAAGCATTATTGTTTTATTGGCAAAACAAAATAAATTATACGCAATTTTATACTCCATTGTTTCGGTGAACATTAAATTAGTGTTTATGGATTTACGTAAATTAATTTCAACGCGGTTTTTACGTTTTATTTAAGTATTTTTATTAAAGTACATTATTGTAAACAATTTTATTTATTGTACATATTGATTAATAATGTTACCTTAAAATTCACTGTTTTTTTTTATCAAGAGTCCGTCCTTATCTAGATACACAGATTAAGCGAGACTATCCATCCGAACATTGTCATGGAGGGTAATAAAACTACCAGAAACTAGTGTATCAGTCAGACGGTGCCACCAAGTAGTGGCTAACGCTAGTGGCAAATTAAATTCTTAAGTTCTGTTCTTTTTTAGGTGAAGTTTTTCAGAATCTTATTATGGTTATACTATGTCAGTGTACTCTATTAAAGATAATCTAGATATACTTAGCAATTTTGGACAAAAACGTTAATATTTAATGTATTCTTTTGCTGTTTGGTTTACAGTGATCGAGAGCCGGAAATTCCTTTATGCTGTCTGCCAATATAGCTGTGTCATCCACATATCGCAGGTTGTTGCGTTGTCACACCATTAAACTTTGGTCCTTGATGCATGTTTTTCAAAGCTTAATGATATCTATTTTCCACATAAATATTGTTGGGTACATCCTTTAATAAAATATGTTGATCTATTTCGTGGAGAGTGCGATATTAATTTTTAGTTACTCTATTTGGTTTTAGTGTAAAATATGTATGATTTGGTGAATAATCTTTAAAACATGCTTCATCAGACCAGTGGGTCTGAGAATTTAGTTTCCTTGTAAGAATGACAAATAATAATTTGAGTAAGTCTAGGGAATGGAACCGGTATAGAAAATTTTATTAAAGAATGCACACATAAATCTAGTATCTATCAGTTTTAGTGCTTCAGCGTGGATTTTATTTTCCAAAAAACCATTTTTAGGATGTCAAACAACTTATTGGACTCCAAAACCTATTATATTTGTATCAGACCCTGTAAAATTATTAGCGTTTATATTTTATGATTAGTTATTATTAGTTAATCTATCCAGGTTCGAAGAGCTCCCTTTAATCTTTCGCCAGGATTCCAAGTCTGTAGCATTTTTATACAATCTCCTATATGCAAAAATTGATCGTTCATTTTAACTGCAGCAAATAGCCTTTCAGGTGCTTTGTATAGGTATTAGGCGTCAGCCTGCCTTTTTTTTAGGCACCCAAATGTGGTGTCAGGAAAAATGTTGGAAATCTACCGGGTACGAAAAAAAAACCACATGAAAAGAATATTAAAATTTTATATAAACTTTTTTCGTATAGGCCTCCTCTTCATAGATATGGGCTCTGAAAGAGTTGTCATGGAACCAAGTTATTTACACATAATTATTGAACCACCAGATATATTAAAATTTTTTTGATATGATATATTCGAGATCATTATTATCTCCTTTGTATCTCTTACTTCATCGCCCCGGTTCTTTAGCAGAATTATCTTCTTCTTTCCTACTTTAGACTTTATTCCCTTTAAACTTCGTTTATTTTCTATTATTTGTTCTATGCGTTCTTCTTGGTATTTTCTTAAGTCGGCTTTTATTTGTTTTCTTATGGTCTTGTTTAATTCTGCGAACTCCACTGTGTTTCTTTTATTTTCACTCAAAGGTTGACGTCTTTTCCTTAACAGGTCTTGTGACTTTCTGCTAATTTTAGACTGTTTTTGTTGATGATTCGCGGCGACCTTATGATAACTGAACAATACTATGAAGATCTATAGAGCCCAAGAAACCCTCCCTCGGCTAATACTATAAAGAATTTAAAAAAGGCAATAACAAATGTGAATTCTGAAGACCTGCCAGATATTACAGAGGATGAAATAGATAAAGCCATACAAGGTATGAAAATAAATAAAGCAGCGGGAGATGACAAAGTCTTAATAGAACTTATTAAGGAAGGAGGAAGAAAAGTTAAGGAATATTTAAAGATCTTATTCAACAGATGTCTTGTCGAAGGTAGGATCCCCAGTGGATGGAACAACGCTAACACAATTTTGATATATAAAAAAGGCGATCCGGCGACTCTGGACAATTATAGGCCTATATCCCTTCTCTCCCAGTTATACAAAACCTTCATCTAAATCATAACTAGCAGATTGAGTATAATCTGCCTCTGTACTTTGTTGACTACGAGAAGGCTTTCGACAGCGTAGACCTATGGGCTGTTGAAGAAACTTTGGTAAATTGCAGAATAAACTCGAGATACAAAAATCTATTGCATAATATCTATCTAGACGCAACGATGACAGTACAACTTGATGACGAGCTAAAGATGAAACGCATCCCAATCAAAAGAGGGGTAAGACAGGGAGATACAATCTCGCCCAAATTATTTACAATTGCCCTGGAAGACTTGTTTAAATCATTAAATTGGGAAAATAAAAGGATAAACATTAATGGTAGATTCCTAAATCATCTGAGATATGCAGATGATATAGACTTGATCGCATCCGACTGAGAAGAGCTGCAATCAATGATAAAGGACCTCCATGAAACATCGCTCTAACGAGGATTAAAGATAAATCTCAGAAAAACAAAAGTAATGTCAAACTCAGACGAACAACAAGTTATAACAGTAAATGCAACCGAAATAGAACAGGTAAATGAATATATATATATATATATATATATATATATATATATATATATATATATATATATATATATATATATAATTAGGCCAGGCCATAGAAGCGAGTAAGGACAACCAGAAAGCCGAATTAACATAATTCTGCTAAAGAACTCGATTGGGATGGAGGAGTTCGGAAAACTCTCCTATGTTTTGAAAAATCAGAAAATTTCCTTATACTTAAGAATCAAAGTATTTTATTGTTGTATATTGCCGGTTCTAACATACAGAGCGCAGACGTGGACCTTTACAAAATCAAATTTGGACAGAATCCGCAAAACTCAAAGGGCTATAAAAAACGAAATGAGTGGATCAGAATAAAAACCAACGCAGTTGACGCTATAGAAAGAGCAGCATTACTAAGATGGAAATGGGCAGGCCATAACGAACGAATAAAAGACAACCGTTGGAATTCAGAAATTGGAAAATGACGCCCATATGAAGGGAAAAGATCCAGAGGCAGGCCACAGATGAGATGGAAGGATGACATAGTCAGACATGCCGGCTTGATGTGGCAAAGAAGAGCACAGAATAGAGAGATTTGGAAACAAATAGGGGAGGCCTATATCCAGTTTTAGAAGGATGAAAAATAGGCTAAAATAAAAATGAAATGAATATGCCAGATAAGACCCTTTAAATTATTCTCCAAGAAAGTGTTGTACTCACAGCTGTAGTGACAGGCTAGCTGTGACACTCATGACAACATTTTTTTACGCCCTGTATGATAAGAACTTTGCACAACGTTTTTTACATACCTTTAACTATTGACTAAAAATTAAGCACTCTTCATCTATGTCGCTATCCTAACCGTTTTCGAAAAATCGTCATTTGATTTACATCATGTATTTGGCGTATTTCGATAAAAGATACATACACCTTTGTTTCTATCAAATGTTCAACCTTCAACCTTAAAATTCGATCCAAAATTAGAGTTTACCTCTTTAGTTAATAAAAACGTCTAATTCTGTGAATTGCAGTTCGACCTAGGTTCGCAGAAAATGTGCGATTAATTTTATCGACACCAAAAACAACGTATTGTTATTGCAACGGTTTCTAGGTACGAAAGAAGTGAATATCCTGCATTTTAGAAGTTGTCAGCTAACACGTTGATTCTTTACTTGGATATTAATTTACTGACTTTTGGATTTCGTGGTGAAATTATTTGTGAAATAATTCGAAATACACGTTTATTGAGTATGCAGATATGGATCTGATGTATGGTCGTGCATCTTGCAATGCTTTGGAAACCAAGAGGTTATATCACGACATATATCCTAATCGTACTCTTCCAGATCAGAAAATATTTCAGGAAGTTGACCAAAGTCTAAGAGAGAATGGTAGGCGATTCCATTCAATAAGGTAATATTATTAAATTTCTTCATAATTCTAGGAAGTTTTGGGTAAAAGAATACTGATGCTGATCGAGGAAGAACAATACGTATGCTGCAATTAGAGGAAAATATTTTAAATGTTATAGATGACACTCTTTCAACGAGCACATTAAAATTATCAGAATACTTTAGTACGTTGAAAATAATAGCACGTGAAGTTCTTCAACAACAGCTGTTATATCCATATCATTTGAACAGAGTTCATTACCTGATTCCTGAAGATTTTCCCAGTGGAATGCAGTTTGCAAACTGGCTATTGGATCAGCAACGAAATAATGTAAACTTTATTAGCACTATTTTCTTGACAGATGAAGCAGGACTTACCAAAAATGGTATAATAAATTTACACATGTATAGGCTGATGAAAATCCTCATGGAACATTCACATTATCAACATCAATCAATTAATATCTGAGCAAGAATTATTGGCCATTTTTTGATTGGACCATTGGTATTACCGGCTCGACTGAATGGAGAACTTTATTTGGAACTCCTCCAGAACGCTTTTCACAGTTTAGTAGAGCACTTATCACTTGATACCTGTCTTTGCTGTGCGGGAGCACCGGAATAACGTCTAGCCAAACCGTCGAATAGGTAGACGAGGATCTATTGCCTGGCCTCCTCGATCACCCGATCTATAGCCGTTGTATTTTTATCTGTGAGGACACAGTAAAACCTTGGTGTATTCTACTTCGTTCGATAGTAGGGAGGAACTTCTACGGATAATCACGTTTCATTATGATCTAATAAGGAACAATGCTGAGTAAGTGTAGCGGGTGAAGCAGTTTTCAATTCTTCATGCTTGCGAGTGTATTAGACTTCAGTCCATGTTGAACCCTCTTACGAAGTTTATAACTAAGCAGTTAATTTAATTTGTTATTGAAACTATGGTGACAGGGGAAAATTCCTCTTTTTCATATTCAACTCGACAGAAGTTAGGAGACTATCAGTGTAAAAAAAATGATGCTTTTTCGAAAATGCTGAGGACTAGCGACATGAATCAAGAGAACTTGGTTTTTAGTCTATAGTTTAATTATGTAAAAACGTTATTCAAATTTCTTATCATACAGGGCGTAAAAAATGGGGTCATGAGTGTCACAGCTAGTCCGTGCCTGTAGCTGTGAGTAATTCACAACACTTTCCTAGATACTAATTTGAAGGATTTTATCTGGTATACATCATAAAAAAGAATTGAAATATACCTGGTGGTTCAATAATTATGTGTAAAAAAGTTGATTCCCTTACAGCTCTTTGGGAGGCCATATCTCGGAAGAGGAGGCCCATACGAAAAAAGTTTACATGAACTTGTAATATTCCTTTCACGTTTTTTTCTCGTGTCCGGAAGATTTACCACATTTCCCCGGTCATCCTGTACTTTGTCAGAATTCAATTTATGATATGTGTCAAACTTTTAATAAAATTTCCGTACCTTGTGAGATTCATTTTGACAATGTCCTAACAAGTTTAAGACATCTACGCAAGAGGTTTGATTATTCGTAAGATTGATTTAATTGGTTTTTACCTTATTAATTTGAATTTTTTTGAGAGAGAGAGAGAGAGAGAGAGAGAGAGAGAGAGAGAGAGAGAGAATTTTAATTAATGATGCATCGACAATGAGGTCATTTAGCGTCACTTCTTTGGTTTAGTTCACTGATTGGAAGATTAAACTGTTAAATCATGGATGCCTAATACGTGCTAACTTTTATATTTTATCAAATAGATGTGTTTCTTTTAAGAAATCGATTACTTTGATTATATTGACTGGATTAATGGACAAAGAATGATTAATAGACTCAGTAGGTATGTTATATCTATGAAGAGTCATAGAATATTTCGCACATTCTGTCAATATGTGCTTGATCGTCAGTGTTGTATTACAGTGAGGACATTCTGGGGGATCATCCCCCTGCAGCAGATACGAGTGAGTAAGCTTGGTATGTCCTATGAGGAGACGGCAAATCCTTGATTGTTCCTTTCTATTTAAATCGAGATCTAAGAAAGTATTGTGAGTAGAGCTGAGAATTTCGCGTGTGTGTTAGGGTTAGTTAAGGTTTCCAATTTGAAGTGAAATCTACGATTTATGAAATTGGATTTCTTGTAATTGGATTGTGGATATATATTGCTAAATAAATAAAGTACTTCTTGAAAATTGAAATTATCTTTCTTTAAATAAAAAAATCGAGATACATTATATTAAAAAATTTACCAAATTTTGCCGAAAATTCAAATACTTATAATTTTATTTTGATTGTTTTATTATCAGCTCCTGCTTTACTATTTAAAAATATTCTTAAGTCCTTTTTACTTTTTACTGTTAATTCTACTTCACTTGTCACGTCATTTGTGTTTATTTAATTTTTAACATAATTTATGGCAATATTTCTCTTAGTTCCTGATTTAAATTGGTTCGTATCCTGTAGTAAAAACAGAAAGAAAAAGTTCAAGTCGTTTATCACGTCCTGAAATAAAAACAAGAGGTAATGAAAGTAAAATTTTTATATTAATTTATTATTTAAGGTAACTTGTTCATGTGAAAGCAGTACAAAAGGAACGTGATAATGGTATTAAGTCGTAATTAGAATTAAGCAATAGAACATAATAGTTGCCAAAATGAAGTATTAATTATCTTAATTCACCTATCTCGGTTACAACTCAATACTCTAATTTTGGTTTAATTAATTCTATAATCAAGAAATTTAATGAGTAGTTACTTTCGTGGATGCCTCGAAAAATTATGATTATTATTTAGTATCAAATCATAACAGGATCTAGATAACGTCGTTTCAAATTTCCACGGTAACTTGTAAAGGGTGTTTTTTATAGAGGTATAGAACTTTTAAATGGAATAAAACAAAGATGAATTTTTTAAATTGACATGAAATTTACTTTATTCGAAAGATAACCTTCTGGCATTATAATTTAAATATGACTTCTGGCATCTGACCGCCACGGCTGGCTCGGACGTAGTCGAATCTGCAGGTCCAATTTTCGATGACTTTTTCCAACATTTGTGGCCGTATATCGGCAATAACGCGGCGAATGTTGTCCTCCAAGTGATCAATCGTTTCGGGCTTATCGGCGTAGACTAGCGACTTCATATATCCTCACAGAAAATAGTCCAGCGGAGTTAAGTCGCACGATCTTGGAGGCCAATTCACGGGTCCGAAACGTTTCCTTCAATAAATCAATTGTGGCACGAGCTGTGTGACATGTTGCGCCGTCTTGTTGAAACCACAGCTCCTGCACATCATGGTTGTTCAATTGATGAACGGAAAAATCAGTAATCATGGCTCTATAGCGGTCACCATTGACTGTAACGTTCTGACCAGCATCGTTTTTAAAGAAGTACAGACCAATGATTCCACCAGCCCATAAAGCACACCAAACAGTCAGTTTTTCTGGATGTAACGGTGTCTCAACATACACTTGAGGATTATCACCACTCCAAATACGGCAGTTTTGTTTATTGACGTATCCATTCAAACAAAAGTGAGCTTCATCGCTAAACAAAATTCGCTTATGAAAATCGGGATCAACGGCAATCTTGTTTTGGGTCCATTCACCGAAGCTACGCCTTGCTAGGTGATCGTGTGGCTTCAATTCTTGCACGAGTTGGATTTTGTAAGCACGCAAACCAAGATCTTTCCGCAAAATCTTCCATAAAGTGAATGGACACATATCCAATTCCTGTGCACGATGGCAGATAGACTGATTCGGGTCTTCCTCTACGCTACGCTCTACAGCAGCAATGACTTCTTCTCTACGCACTGTACGACGTCTCTGTGGATGCGTATTATCATTTAAAGTAAACGTGGTGTGAAAACGTTCCATAGTTAATCGAATTAATTGCTCTGATGGACGATTATGTTGACCGTAAAATGGACGTAGTGCGCGATACGTATTTCGAACAGAACCATGATTTTCAAAATAAATTTGCTCAATTTGGAAGCATTGTTCAGGTGTCAGTCTATTCATGTTGAAATTCCAAACCAAACTAAACATAAATCACTTGACAGCTGACGAAATGGCCGCCAGTTAAAAAAGTGTTGCCAACTTAAAGTTCTATACCTCTATAAAAACCACCCTTTATATTTGTTATATTATTCTTAATGATTTTTCTCGCTTTAATTAAATTTTAAAATTTGCAAATAGTGATATTTTTCCATTATTTGCTGTATTGATAAAATGTTTATCCTCCTGACAGAATTTGCCAAATTTCTTTTTTAACTTAGATTTTTTTTTCATATTGAGGGGTAACAAGGAATTTATTAACTTTTAAATGCCATTTAGATATTTTTTTCTGAAATTGAGTATTGTATTTAATTCCCACATAATGCTTTTCTTTTCTTTTAGCCCAAACAACATTTTAAAACACAAAAGTGTTGTTGTCTTGATTATAAAATTTTATTTTAAAGTTTCCAAACAACCCTGTGCAGTAATAAATACCAACGAATTCGACAACTAGGAAAACTATACCACTAAAAAGAATAACACTTCAGAGGTACCAAACTGATTTTGCTCTTATGATAGGTTGCAAAATATCAAAAAATATCCTTCAATTACTTTATCTTCGTGCTAATAGCCACATCTTAAAGATGAAAACATTACCTTGCAAAATATTTATTTTTAGATTATCTTTGCTATTATCAAAAATTTTCTTACCACACACAGCAATTATTACCAGTAATAAAAGAACATTTTAAATGTAGTATTTTTAGTCTCAGGGAATGCTAATATATACCATACCACAATACATGTTACATCAGAGAAGCCGGAAACGGACTTGCAGTTATACTCGTTAGGGCTAAGTTATTAAATACTCTAGCATACGCAGGGTGCGCTGATGTGCTTTAATTTGTAGGGATGCGCTGTCTCACTCTTCGAAGGCAAGAAGATGTTATGCTGAAAGACTTCCAGCTCAAACATTGGCAAGTTCAGCAATCTTTCAAAACATTGATCGGGGCTCAATTAATTTACAATATTTAAATGTTGTTTTGGCAAATATTCAAGATGGGCTCCACATACTTCAGTACATTTTATTATTCTTCGAATATTTTCCTGTTGTACTGCAAATAATATTCTGGCATTATTATAGACTTCGTTAGAATGCTGTGCTATTCTCGCTAGTAGTTCTTCTCCAGTATTTACTAGTGTTGAATAAACTAGTTCTTTTAGATGGTCCAGAAGTAAAAGCCCAAGATCTTTAAGTCTGGAGACCTTGATGGCTATAATACAAGACCACCTCGACCTATCCATCAAGGGCCAAAAACGTTACTTAAGTTTAGACGTACTATACGGTTAGAATGAGATGAAGCACCGTCATGCATGTACCACATTTGCATTCTTCTATGAAGAGGTAAGTCTTCCAATAAATTATATAAATTTTAAAAATTGTAAATAAATCTTACCATTGAGTCTTCCTTCCAAAACAAATGGATCTATAAGGTTATTAACGATGATGCCAGCCCATACATTTACAACAAATTCTTGTTGGTGTTTGTTTTGTATTACAGAATTTTTATTATGAAATCTCTTGTAAAACCGGCCTCATCGGTAAACAAAATAAGATTGTTTAGATTTTGGCTATGTTGCTCTATAAACCAGTTGAAGTATTGAAGTCTTGCGGGATAATCATCTGGAGACATAGCTCGTACTTTTTCAACATGGTACGGGTGAAGTAACTGTTCTGTTAGAGTTTTATGTACAATTCATTTTGTAACATCGAGCTTCCTTATGCTGTTTGAAGGATTATCAGCAATATTGTGCAAAATTTGTTCTTCTACGGGAGGGTCTCGTGCCCTCCTGGGACGGCCCTCACCGCCGCGTCGCGTAAAAATTGATTCTGAATAAAACGTAAAACATTAATTCGTTAACTTTAATAATTATTGTCTAATCATATTTTACCTATTTCCCTTAGGCTTCGATCAACTCTTTGAAATGTTTTTGGACTCGGCAATGTTTCAGCTGGAAATCTTTCAGCATAATGTCTTATTGCCTTCGAAGAATTTGACAGCGTTTCACCATAAATTAAATGCATATCAGCATACTGTGCGTAAGAATATCCTTCCATTTTTTTAAATTATTTCTACCTGAAGGCGGTTTTGACAAGTTCCGTCAATAGTAATTCATTATGTAGGAATCTATTTCGAAAACCGCCAATTTTTTCGAAATAAATTAAGGGGAATAACCAAAGTATTTAAAAAATTAGTTTTCATCTCTGTAAAATGCCACATGTCAAAAATTAGGCCTAACTAGGTTCTGACTTCCATGATATATGGCCTCTATAAAATATTAAAATTTCACTAAATTATACAAACTGGTTCAAAACTTGGAGCCGATAAGGTAAATCAACCCTTTAGGGCTCTGTATCTCCGTTAAAGAGCATTTTAGGAATTTTTTTTCTGCGAAAACGTAGGGTTATTTTGACCTTTCCTGTATGCTCCCGAGAAATTACGAAGTACCTACGGGATACCCTGTAAATTAATTTAAAATTCTGTTATGTCGGCAGTTAATTGGGGACTTTCAAAAAATCTTCGGATAGTGTTACCATCATTGGTGTTACCGAAATTGCCTTTTGGTATATCGACTGACAATCCATTTACTTTTCGACATCTTTCCTGGATATGTTTTCTTATAAATACTTCTATCTCTTTATCTTCTTCAGTTCTGTCCGCTCTGTACTTTTTAATGGTAATGTATACGCCAGATGAAAAACACTTTCAAAAATTCGAATCCTTGCGTGTAATACAGATAGTCTTAATTCCATAGCCATAGAGCTTGTATTTAACTTTTGGTCAGATTGTTAAAGTCTTTAGATGTTGATCCACATATATAATTCCGACTTGTAGATTTCGTATCTGTTGCAGCGTTGGACACCTTATCATCGTTCATCGCTATCTTAAAGACATGTTCAAACATGAAACTATTTTAGTAGGTTTTAGTTTCTGGGCAGATTCTTGAACATAACTAATTTATTTCTTTGTTACTTCAATAGTATCTTTGACAAACTTAAATCATATTGGTCTGCAATATCTAAGTGATGATGGTGTTTGATTTTGCTAAATTACTTTTTGTCACCTTTGCCACAAAGGATCCGAATTGGTACAAAAGATGTTAGATATATACATCTGAAGCAACGTCGTTGTGGAATTTTTGTTTATATTTGGCTTATTCAGATCCGTTACAACATTTACAGTTAATTTTCAAAGAATATCTTTTACTGTTTTTAGAGAACAAAGGGTTCCTTCTAATGCTATCGGTAAGCGGTTAACTAACAAGCTTTGTAAATTGCTTCTGCGTAGCTTCTTGTAAACTTCATATAATTTTTGGGCGGGTAACATTCCTCTTTTCTCCTTTTACAGTAGTTTATAAGAAGAGTAAAGGATTTATTGCTAGTGCTTGCTTGCAACGGTATAAGAAAACGTAGTTTCTTCTTGATCAGATTTTTTGTATTTTCCTGCACAGGTTGGAAAGATTATAATTTTTTTAAAAATATTTGTGAACCATTTCTTTTTGCTCCAGCCTGCAGTGTTATTTGAGCTGCATGAACGATTACTTTATCACCAAACAAAGAAAGTATTTCTTCTATTTTTCTTCTTCTAGTTCTCTCATTACAATCTTTAAATGATTTACAAGGCCTACCCATTCGCTTGTGTTTATTTACTGAAAACTCAAATGTTTCCCTAACCAAGCTTCACTGGTTTTAAGAAAAACCATTTATTTTCTATGGGCTTTATATCATTTTGCTTTCATGGATAATTTAAAATAAGCAAACCTTTGTTTTAAACTGATTAAATTATCTGGCGTATCACTATAATAGGACAACAAGTGGTTTCCCAGATATTTAACTTTTTCGTCCAAATTACATAAATATTGCTTTTCCATTTGGTCGTAAAGATATTTACGAGTCACTATTGTTATACCCCAGGTATCAGCTGTACCACAACAGAAGAGGGTACCCTAGGGGAGCTACTAAGAGTATACTTTCCAGGATCAAATCGATATGAGGGCGAATCTATAGAACGAAGACTCCCCTTAGCACATCATGACTGCAAGTTGGTTAAAACGATAGTGACATATGAATAGGTGAAATGGTCGATTGAAACTTTTGCTCCTTTAAAGTCATCTGGTAAGGATGGTATATTTCCAGCTTTACCACAAAATTCCTCCAATATTATAATAAGCCACTTAGTGAAACTATTCCGCTCATGTTTGAGCTTGGGATACGTAGCGACAGCGTGGAGGGAAACAAAAGTAGTCTTTTTTCCCAAGGTAGAAAGAACAGATTACACAAATCCTAAGTTTTTCCACCTTATCAGCCTGACCAGTTTCTTACACTGGGCAGGTTGGTGGATCGACACATTAAAGAAGGAATAATAGTGCAATATCCCTTACATCCTTTACAATTTGCAATCAGGTAGGAAAATTCACAGATGCGGCGCTACACCGACTCGTCACAAGAGTCGAAAACGCGCTATTGGGTGGACGATCTACCTTAGGTACCTTTATTGATATCGAGGGGGGGGGGCATTCGACAACATGTCTCACCATTCGATATGTAATGCTCTACAATGACGAGACTCTTTACAAAAGTTACATTGGTAGGAAGGACTGTTCAACACAAGAGGACAGTTAAATACCTAGGAATAATTCTGGACTCACGACTGAGCTGAAATGATCATATTGAGGCTCGAAACAAGAAAGCCATATGTGCTCTCTGGGCTTGCAAACGATCCTTTGGGTGCACATGGGGGCTGACACCTAAAGTGCTATTTTGGATATACACTATGGTGATCCACCCTATAATGACGTACGCCACTACTGTATGGTGGCGTAGTATAACAAAACGAAAACAGTATTTAACTTGACAAAGTTCAAAGAATGACTTGTATGGGAATATTGAGTGCGATAAGGACTGCTTCCACTAGGGCTTTTGAAGTCCTGGTGACCCTGCCTCCTTTTTACTTAGTCATAGAAGATAGGGCATCTTGGAATTGGAACGAGCGGCTACTCAGGTGTCTGGAAAAGCGCAGTGAAGAGGTGTCCATCACTCTTTGCATGCAGATAGATTACATGACTCCATTTTTAAGACCCAACCTATCCCTAGAGATATTTCTGCCAAGTAATTTTCCGAAAAATGCATCCTGGTGGTATCTGGATCTCGACAAGATGAAAGAAGTGAAGCCAGAGTGCTCGGTAGCAGCACAGAGTACTACCCTCTCGGACAACGTGCGACAATCTTCACAGCGGAAATGTATGCTATTCTGCAGTGTGCTCATCTCTGAGAGAGGGATGTAAACAGGAATAGGGTAATGAATATATGCTCAGACAATAAAGCTGCGATATTGGCACTGAAGTTCAGTATCGTAACTTCGCGATTGGTGTCTGTGTACAAGGACATACTGAATGGTATGACAAGGAATGGCTGCACAGTCAGACTCGTGCAGGTCCTGAGTCACTCGGACATACGCAAGAATGAGGAAGCAGACCGTCTGGCAAAGTTGGGTTAGGCAACTGAACCATATGAACTCCAACCAATACTACCTCTACCAATTGTTATTGGCAGAAGGGAATTAAAATCGTTGCTGGAAAGCAAATTTATTGAATCGTGGAGGGGAGCTCCTGGAATGAGGTGCGCCAATGCACTGGACTTGGTGCACGGCTTACTAAGGAGCTTCTCTTCTTAGGAACGAAAGAGCTGCGAATTGTGGTGGGATTATTGACAGGGTATTGTCACCTGAGGGGCCATCTCCATAGAATCGGTGTCAAAGACGATCCGATGTGCAGATGGTGTTTGGAGGAGGATAAAACTGTTGACCATATCCTGAGAGAGTGCTCAGCATTCAACGGACTGAGACAGAAATATTTCGGATATACAATTTTGTTACCGGAAACAGTTAGGCAAGTTCAACTAACGAGGCTGCTTGAATTCGCAAAGGCGATCGTGAGATGTAAAGGACTCAATAGAAGCCTAGATATCGATAACCTGGTATCACCACCCCTTTTTCATTCATTCATTCACTCATTCAGGTGCACCTAAAACAAAGAAAATCACACTTTATTACGTTTGAAATAAATGTTGATCATTTTTCTTTTTGTGACATATTCCACATAAAATCCTATAACTTTGTCATCTGCAGCTATCTGCATATAAATTGTACGTCATTATTTAGTGTAATATACGAAGTATACAATACAATAAAAAACAAAATCTGATATGAGGCGATAATGTAACAAAATATGAAAAGAAAATAAAATTTCATTACAAAACGGTCTATTGTTGAAGTTCTACGTGCAGGATAAACAAAAAGTTAAACATTATTTAAACATATCAAGAAACATTGATTCTTAACTGAATTATTCGAATTCATCACAATCACTTTAAAAGAATAGGTGAACAACACACAACTTCATTTTGTTGAAATGTTTATATTGATTGTAAGAGTGCTACTGACATCAAACGTGAGACGATCAAGTTTCAACTATCGGCACGCGTGCATGGTGACAGGTTTGGGAGTGTGGATGGTACATTATCGTTACTGGAATTGTCTTTTAGCTATGTGATTTTTTTTGTATTTTTAATACCAATTTTGACAGGTTAATTATTACAAGTCGATGTATGCGCGACGTCTATAACGTTTATTTGGTTTTGTATATCCATATTTCTTATGATTATTTATTACGAGTCCTATTTTAATTAATAAACTAGTATTTGTCATTACAACAATAATTTATTTTAAAATAAACATTCATAATTTTTATAACATTCAGCGTCAATTTTTTTTATGATTTTCTTCTCGCAAAATCTTAATATTATTCACTTAAAATTTTTAAAATAAACTGTCTTTCCACGTGCTGAAACGAGTTAATTATTCAAAATTAATTTTTTCAAAAAGAAATTATGAAAACTTAATATAAATGAAAAATATATTTACGTCTCAGCATATATTTTCATAAGATTTACTATGTGAAAAAATGACACCTTGCAGGAAGGCAATTACCGGTTGGTTTTAATTAGACTGGATAGTAATTATAATTAGAATGTGGCTTGTTGCATAATATTGAAATACGAGAGTAAGATTACTTTCCCATCATTTGATAATGCTGGTAGGTATGTTACGTCTGTCATACCTCAATAGTGACTAAACCGTATTATTTTTCATTGATATATAAATTAAAATATGCATATTAAAATCTAGTTATTTAATAGAATTTGGTACATTAAATAATTTTTCTACTACTATTAAATGACACCTTTATGACTTATTTGGTTTTAACTCAGTAATACGATTTCCTAGCCAAGAGTCTTAGATAATATTTTATTACATATGAATTCTTTATCAATCAGTGCTCTAGCGTTACGGTTCAAATTTCAGCTTAAGTTTACTATAGCTGATTCGATTAATTTTATGTTTTTGCAGTAAGTTTAAGTATTATTGATGTGTAAAAGACCATATCATGGCCAGATTCAAACTAGAAATTAAATTCTCCCAGTTTTAAGAGCAACTCAATACATCTAAGAGAGATTGTTTTAATAAATTGTAATTAATGGATCTTACCCTACGTTGTTATTGGGGTTTAAAAGGATTCCTTCGTTAAAAACTCAACCTCTCCCTGGATATATTTCTGCCAAGTACAGAGGATTTGAAGGGAGAGTAAAATCTTCTGAAAATGGATCCTGGTTGTATACTGATGGATCTCGACAAGATGAAAGAGCTGGAACAGAAGTATTCGGCAGGAGCACAGCAGTCAAAGAGTACTACCCTCCCGGACAACGTGCGACAATCTTCACAGCGGAAATTGATGCTATTCTGCAGTGTACCCATCTTTGTGAGAGGGATATAGACAGGAATAGGGTAATAAGTATATGCTCAGACAGTAAGGCTGCGATATTGGTACTGAAGTCCAGTGTCGTAACTTAGCGAGTGGTGTCTAAGTGCAAGGACGTACTGAATGGTATGACAAGGAACCGTAAAAACCCCAACTAATATTACCTGTCCTAATTGCTATTGGCAAAACGGAATTAAAATCGTTGCTGGAAAGCAAATTTATTGAATCGTGGAGAGGAGCTTCTGGAATAAGGTGTGCTAAGGAACATATAACTGGACCTAGCGCACGGCGTACTAAGGACCTTCTTTCCTTGAGAAGGAAAGAGCTGCGAATTGTGGTGGGATTGTTAACAGGACATTGTCACTCAGGGGTCATCTTCATAGAATCGGTGTCGAAGATGATTCGACGTGCAGATGGTGTTTGAAGGAGGCTGAAATTGTTGACCATGTCCTCAGAGAGTGCCCAGCACTCAACGGACGGAGATATTTCGGAGATACAATTTTGTTACCGGAAGTAGTTAGGCAAGTTCAACTAACGAGGCTGCTTGGTGGGATGTAATGAGCCTAATAAAGGCCTAGGAATCGATGATCTAGTATCACTACCCCTTTTTCATTCATTCATTCCTTCGTTGAAATATACAGAATTGCTAAAATTCCTGTCTCCGGGTTTATCCCGGTAAAATTAATTCAAAAACATCATTCAGGTAAAAAATAAGGTAACTACTCAACTAAACTCAATTACCGGAAAATTTAAACGATTTTCTAACCAAAAGTCCCAAAATATGGTTCAAGTAAACGGAGATGAAAAAATCTACAATTTATTTAATGGAATTAAACAGGAAAAGAGAAAGTTACGGCATATGGCCAAGAACTTTTTTATAACAAAGATCATGCATGCAGGAGCATTCAAAATTTTGACAAGTTTGAAAGAAATGACAGCTTAAAACTGACAGTCAGCTGAAATAAATTTGTTAAATAAGACAATTCATTATTCATTAAGATTTCCGGCTCAAAATTAAATAAATAACTGATCAATTATTTTCTAAATTAAAGAGAAACATGTCAAGTAACGGGATAGATTTCCCCAAAGTTTGGGGATCTCGTAGACTAGATGTTATCCTAAATCCACTACGACAAGGCAAGTTCAAAACAGAAATTTATGCAACCCAAAAAACATAATGACTTAAGAGAACACTCGATAATTGGTGTAAAATAACCTGCCAATGCAATTTCAGTAGTGACATATGATCTATCTTAAGAAAAGTCATAATGAAAACAAAGCAAAGTATACGGAATCGTTTGAAATAATTTTTAAAAAACTTACAAAAAAAAGAATAAGAGGAATAATTTTACTTTAATAGTAGGCAGGAAAATCGAGATTTAACTAGAAAAAAGATAACATCAACTCAACATGGAAAAAGTAACTACCTACAGTCTAGTAAATTCCAAGCAAAGCATTAAAAATATGGACCAAACTGATAATCAAATGTAACTTAAAATTGTACTCTGTAGTGTAAAAATGTAGTCAAAAGTCTGGAAGATAAAATAACCGAGTTGGAAAATAAATTAGCATGGAAGTAAAACTGTAGGATTCGTAGTATAATCAACAAAAAAATGTAACTTAACCGACAAATGGTTTGTTTTTATTTAAGAAATTTATGAGAGATACTTAAAGAAAAAAATATTATGTTTGCCCATAACGTGAAAATTTGCAACAAAAAGCTAACAGCAATCGAATTACACATAATAAAGTTAAGGTAAAAGTTGAATCATGATACCAGCATTAAAAATACTTAAAAATTCAACACAAGTCATTTTTAGGTTAGCTATGTCACGAAACAACATAAATAATAGTACAGTTCTATACGCCGAATCCAAAGTGGATTGCCAAAATTGAGTATTACGTCAGGATTTTGAGATATTCCAACCTAGAAGTGATAAAATGGCCACTTTTTGGAACCTTGAGAAAATCTATTTCAAATTCGACATCTAGTTGCAGAAATAAAAAATAATGGAGATAATATAGAGGTAGTCAAATACACACCGATCAAGTGCGAGTGTGAAATCAAAAAACCCAAATATTTATTTTATTAATTCCTATTACTTTTCGTTTTTATTTGAAGATGCAATAATATTCTTAAGTGAATACTTATATTGATATTGCTTTTCCCATGATGTTTAAAGTGTGAATACTTAATAAAATACAGCTATTTATTGGTAGAATTTTCTACGTCTCCTTAACACGTTGACGCTATTTTAATTAATAATAAATTTTATTTATGTTTTCTACTTTATTACATTATGAATTTAATTGCGTGTCAAAACGCAGTTTATTAACGTATATTTGAAAAACTAGATCTGGCGTTAGCTTATATTTCTTGTCTTTTACCTTTAGATAACTCTTTAAAAAGAAAATGATATAGGAAGGCAATGAACTGCGTCTTCGTTCCCACGTTTCGGTTCTTCAGTTAATATTATTTTTTATACAGACGTTATTAAAACTGGAATTTGTCACGCTAGGTGTCAGTTAAAAATGTCATATTATAACGCTAATTCTAAAAGTCATTTATTTTTTTTTTACTATTTTAAAGTTAATAGAAGATTAATTTAACTATATCTTTAGGTTTGTTCATTAAATCCCAATCATCCATGTTATTTAATCTTTATGATCTTAGCAGTAGCAACTAACAATATGGTCGCAGTTGGAAGACGAATCTAATATGAAGCTTAAAATGTATCAGCCAGGTTTATTAAAACGCTGAAACCGAATCTGAGAGTTAGATCTTCTAATTAGTCAGTTTTCTTTTGTTTATAATATTGTAATTTGTATTACATTAAAAAATTTTGACATTTTTTAATATCTTTCCATACTAATGTTGTAGTTTATTTTCTTATTTATCATTTTTATGAACGTTACATTGTACTACATTATAAACCTGAACGCAAATTTATTGACGGCAAATATGACATATAATTAACATACGAAAGTCTGAATATTTTCATTCCAACTGCATTTGTCATTGTGATTAGTTCAGGTAGTAGTAAAAATCGCATCTTTCCGCTGTCAGTCTCTAAAGGCATTAGAAGTTTTTTTTGAAAATTCCATTTCGGAAAACCACTGCCATTTTAGAGGTGAGCGTTTCTATATATAAAATGTATATATATATATATATATATATATATATATATATATATATATATATAGTTTTTGTCCGTGTAATTTTAAAATAAAAGAGAAAATTCGCAGCTATGCGGATATAAGATTGTTGATAAACATTACTTTCGTGCTAAAAAGTGCGGAGAACTATAGGACAATGGAGAAGCTCGGGTCCGAAAAATGACAACAGCACTCTTTCGCTCTAGTGTGGGACTCATCAGACCGTTGCATCCGGTACAAGCCATCATTTCGCAATTGTGTCCTAAAAACTGGTTGTAAAATTAAAAAACAGTAAACAAGACACAATACCAACATCTCGACGGATCACTCAATAATAGACGAGCACCACAAAACAATATTGTTGTATAAAACCACCATGTGATGGCGTGAGGGTAAATTAAAAAAAATATATATATCAAAATTCTACACACAAACATGCTACTCAAAGAATAGAGGTCGCATCATTGAGCACCGGTGACCAAACTAACCACAAATTTCGCATTTCAAACCAGGCATTGCACCAATGATCTTCCCATGAGAGCTGCTGCTTGTTTTTTTAGGCCAACAACTATATAAAAGGAGATAAGATTTCGTCCGTGTAGTTTTGAAATAAAATAGAATTACAGAATTGTTTTAGGGGGACGGGAATGAAAAGTTTATCCAATAGTATTCGAGCCTAGGTATCATCTGAAAGTTATTTAAAAGAAAAAATTTTTCACGCCGTTCTTCCTGGGTAACGCTCAAGTACAAAACAGATTGAAATGGCCTTGTAGGCACTTTCAAAGTCAGAGTCATTATTAAATGATATTTCTCGAATCCCTTATAATATTAGTATTTAACTGTTTGCTTGGAGATGCGGTTTTGCATAAATATTTTCATAAAATGTAAAAAAAACAAGCTTTTTATATCGCGGGATGCGAAATTTTTATTATGTTTCAATTCTGCATCAAACGACACGAGGGCCCTCTTGAAGTATCAATATGATCTTGTAATTATTTTGAAGGTCAATCTAAAACTCAACATCAAAGTTACCGTCATATGCTCCGTTTGATTGTCTTTTTCATTGCCGGTCATCGGATAATATAAAAAAAAATGAATGAAGATAACTTGACTTTCAAATGACCTCCAGATTGCACGAAAACCCTCATATTTATATTTTTTTCTGTTCTCCAAATAAAAAAGTTATTTCTGTTTAAAAAATCGACTTAACTTTAAAACATCCCTCTAGGTTAAATTCAAGGTCACTGCTAAACGACCTCATTCGAACTTTAACAATTTTTGTAAAAACCGTTTTTTTTTTTAAAAAAGCGTTACTGGTGAAATATCTAAGTGGATCAATGGAAGTTTGATCCTTAAATGACCACAAGATGACACCTCACATTTTTTATACCGTTGAATGTGGAACTTTATCCTTTCTTTATTTCCCAAATAAAAATAAGTACTCCTATGTATAAAATCGATTTGACTTTGAAATAACTTTTTGAGGTTAATCTTAAGGTATAATTGAAAGCTACTGCTATACTGCTTCTTTCGAAATCTATATGAATGAATGGATAAGAGTGGTGATACTCGCTCTTCGATGCTTAAGCCTCGTTGGGTGCATTATATTCTACTATGATCTCAAATCATTCGAGGTCAATTGCTTTTGTGAATCCAAGCAGCCTCATTGCGGGTGATATTCGCAATGCTATAAAGATGGACTTGTAGGTGACATGTCCCGTCAGTAATCTAATCTTACCATAATCCGCAGTTTCTTCCTCTTCAGGAAAAGAAGTTCCCATTTTGGATCCGCCATCTTGGATATCGAAAAATTGAAATTGTCAATATAGATTTGTGCTCAGCGACCCCAGAATCCCCCGAGTAGGTATTTTCAAAGAAAAATATTAGCTTTAAAAAAAATTATGGTCCACCATTTGGAATCCGCCATCTTAAATATTGACTGACTAACTGCCTGACTCCGTAGCACTACAACCCAGGGTGGGTCTCATTACATATTTGGACTTTGCAATCTCAAAAATCCCCTAGTGAGTAATTTTAAGCAAAAATAGTGAATAGAAAAATGTAAACTTTAAAGGAATTTAACTAAAAAATACAAAATAAAACAAATATACGTGGGACAAAAGTAAATATTGTTTCCGCAAAAAAGTCTGTACAAATTAAAGGAGCAAAGTTAAATATTTTGTTGGAAATCCCATCTTGTAAAACCTCCCATAAATGATTTTTATTATCAATTATTTATTCCCTAATTTTTCGCTCCAAGTGTTTCCAAAGGTGCTCAATCCGATTTAGGTCCGGCGATTGAGAAGGCCACTCCAGTAAATCAACGCTTTTCTGTAAAATCAATTTTTTGCTAAACGGGATTAGTGTTTGGGGCCATTATCTTCTTGATGTTTTCATAAAAGCGGCATTTTTTTTTCGGAATGAGGCAACATACTATTCTGTAATATATCTCGGTACATAAATCGATCTATTTTCCCAGTTATTTTCACTATCAGACCCGATCCAGATCTGGAAAAGCATCCCCCAACCCTAATACTGCCTCCCCCATGCTTCATAGTAGGATTTTGTTACTTAGTATCAAATTTTTTTCCTTCAGGCCTTCGAGCAAACGACCTTCCATCTGAACCAAATACTTTAAATTTACTTTCGTCACTCCAAAGTACCGTATCTCAATTCTTAGACGTCCAATTTAAATCCCTGTGAGCAACCTCAAGTCTGGCCTTTCGATTTATTTTGGAGAGTAACGGTTTTTTGGCAGCAAGTCTTTCAAACAATCCAACTTCACAAAGACGTCTTCTCACAGTTCTGTCTCTTATGTCTGTGTTGAAACGTTCTCGAATTTCTACACTATTTGGATGGATGACGTATGCGGATCACTTATTGAAATTCTTTTAATACACTTTTCAACATAGGGAGTAGTTTTTCTAGAACGACCTGACTTTGGCAAATTATTAACATTTCGTAGTAACCCAAAGTTCTATAGAATAGTGCATTGCTTTACACCTTGTCTTTTTAACTCAACAAAAGTCGCAACTCTTTCGGCAAATACTTATTTTTTTCACATTCTTAATACGGTATTGGTGACAACAGGGATACAACAGTACTAATCCAATGATTTTAAATTTAAAAAATGCACAGAAGAAATAATATTTTCATACATATGTCCAAGATATAAACAAAAAACGCAGATAAGGGAGGAATGTGTATAGCTCAAGATGTAAACACGAGATAATATTCAATACTTAACAAATATATAAAATAAACGGCACAAATTATTGTTGAATACGAGGCCTGCTGCAAAAATGTACAAAATAAAAATATTTCAATACTTTTGTCCAAAACTGTATATATATATATATATATATATATATATATATATATATATATATATATATATTTATATATATATATATATATATATATATATATATATATATATTTATATATATATATATATATATATATATATATATATATATATATATATATATATATATATATATAATTTCCTATTTTTCTTGAACCATTTATTATATATATTAATATGTTTTTTTTTGTATTCATGGGGTTGATTGCATACGTGGATGTTAAAGAAACAACGTGCTTTGGCATTTTCAACAAGTGTTTTTTTATATATTTTTCTTAATTTAGTAATCTAAAATTTAAAATACACAAATTTTATTTAAAATTCCACACATTAGCAGAGAAAGTTAAAAATAAAAAGACAATTAAAAAATTTTTTTAATTATTTTTCAATTTTAAACTTATATTATTTAAATCTTTACAAAAATGTGAAGATGCGTATGTAGGAATGACCACACAGTTAATTAAAAATAGATTAAATTGGCACAAATTTACTAAAAATGCTACGACTGCATTAAATAAAAATACGATTCCTTCAATAACAACAATACTTGAACGTGACCATAATTATAATAAATTGAGTGTAAAGGAGATGATGAAAATTTAAAAAAAAAGAAAAAAACGCAGTTAACGACAGAACGGATATAATTAACTTAAGCCACATTTACACAAATCTGATTAAAAATTAATATACCCTCTTAAAAGTCAATAGATGATAATATCCTCTTAGAATATTTATATGTTTCCAATTTGAATATAAAAAAAAACACCTAAGACTCCATAAGTAATGATTTAAAAAATAATATAATAAAAAAGGAATTATTTTTCCAATACCACAATTAATATATTTTATCAGTCAGTATCGAAATAGAAATGGCAAACTCGAGGTACGTATCTACACATTTTTGTAAAGATTTAAATAATATAAGTTTTTAATTGTAAAATAAGTTTAAAAAAAAATGTTTTTGAATTTTCTTTTAACTTTTAACTTTTTGTGTTAACGTGTGAAATTTTAACCATAATTTGAGTATTTTAAATTTTGGGTTATTAAATTAAGAAAAATATAAAAAAAATACCTTTTGAAAATGCCTTGAACAAAAGGCGAAATTTCAAAACACGTTTTTTATGAACTGACCCCAAGGATACAAAAACATATTGATACATATATATATATCTATATATATATATATATATATATATATATATATATATATAAATAATTAGATAAGTTTTAGTCCGTGTAATTTAAAATAAAATAGAATAAAATATTGGCGATGCGGACGTGAAAATTTGTCAATCTACATGATTCTCGTGTTAAAAGTGCAGAGCACTCCAAAATATGGAAAAACTCCGGGTCCGACAGATGGCAACAGCGCTGTTTCGTCCTAATATGGAACTCGTCAGGCCACCGCATTCGGTACAAACCATCATCTCACCTTTGCATCGTATAAAGCTGAATTTAAAATTAAAAAACAGCAAACAAGACGACAAAGGCGACATGTCGATGGTCCACTTGATAATACAAGAACCATACAGCTTAAAAAAGTTTGTAAAAGAACCGTCATATGGTGGCGCGACGGTGAATTAAAACAGAAATATGTAAAATCGAGTACACGAAACGCGCTACCCAAAGGACGAGTCCCATATTAGGACGAAACAGCGCTGTCGCCATCTGTCGGACCCGGAGTTTTTCCATATTTTGGAGTGCTCTGCACCTTTTAACACGAAACTCGTCCTTTGGGCAGCGCGTTTCGTGTACTCGATTTTATATATTTCTGTTTTAATTCACCGTCGCGCTACCAGATGACGGTTCTTTTACAAACTTTGTTAATCTGTGTGGTTCTTGTATTATCAAGTGGACCATCGAGATGTCGCCTTTGTCGTCTTGTTTGCTGTTTTTTAATTTTAAATTCAGCTTTATACGATGCAAAGGCGAGATGATGGTTTGTACCGAATGCGGTGGCCTGACGAGTTCCATATTAGGACGAAACAGCGCTGTTGCCATCTGTCGGACCCGGAGTTTTTCAATATTTTGGAGTGCTCCGCACTTTTTAACACGAGAATCACGTAGATTGACAAATTTTCACGTCCGCTTCGCCAATATTTTATTCTATTTTATTTTATATATATATATATATATATATATATATATATATATATATATATATATATATATATATATATATATATATTTATATATATATATATATATATATATATATATATATATATATATATATATATATATATATTGAAAAGTATGCTGTTTATGTGTTTCCCCTAAAGAGATCTACTTAGGGTGCCGTAGCAAAAAAAAATCCATGCTTATCGGTAACTAAGCCTACTGAGCCCGTGGTGAACCCCTAAAATCCTTGAGTACATTTTAAAAATACCTTTTTTTTTATCAGTGATCTATAACATGAAAAATTATGCAATAGCTAATTAATTAATGTTGAAAACTACGCATTCCAAATAAAATTAATTGCACCCACTAAAAACCGTAACCTAAATTTGCACAACTTTATACATATACAAATTTTTCGTTGCAAAACAACGCCTTCCTATATATTCTTGACATGACTAATAGCGGCAATTAACTTTGTCATTACCGTATGCATTGTTAAAAAGTTTATTTTGTTTATTTATTTATTTAAATTTCCTGCCTACGGCGCATTTCTATGTGGGTAATTCTGTTCTGCGTATTTTGCAAATCTTCTAGACTCTCGACTTTGTAATTAAGATAATTACTTGTGTCTACGCTTTATAGATTAAGAAATTGTTGGATACAGCTTTACTTTGCTTAATAAGGTAGCGTTAGTTATTTGTCAATTTTCTGTTACCCCCATCCTTTTTAAGAATTGAAATAAACAAAGAGAGTAACTACCATAAACAAGCATACAACATACCGTTATTTGAACCAACAGTCGTATTACCGATATTTGAAGGTTTTCGATCATAAGGTGGGTCCAGCAAATGATAAATACGTAAAAAGGTACTATCAGATCTGCTCTGTTTTTTTTTATAAACAATGCCCATAGTTGGAAAATTCGATTTTCTGCCTGTAGAATCCTCCGATGACATTTTAGAGACAAGTCGTACAATTGAAGGTTGTTGATATTGAAAAGACTTTTAATTTCATATTTTATCTGTCAAAATCGATAAACAATTTATCGAGTTGTGGCGAAAAATCTCCTTTTTTGCACTATTTGGTGAATAGTAATCACTTTTATAATAATGGCCGAAAGTAACATATAATACCTCGAAGATGAGGCCATTATAGGTCTTTATGAGTGTTCAGCCAGATTGGTTGAATAGTTTATGTGTAATGTCAATTGTTTATTAGAAACACCAAAAGTTTAAAGAATTGTTGCTCAGAAGATAATACATTTTCAAAAGTGAAGTGCATTCTTGAAAGGTCAAACTACAAGGAAAGTTAAAAAATTATATTGTAACGAACTTTATAGCTTTTTACATTTCATAGTATCAGTTTGTGTTTGTAGTTTGTAATTTGTAGGGTTTTAGGTTTGTTTTCTACTAGTTCATAATTTATTTAATTAATTTTACCTTTGATAATTTCCTCAGGAGACGTCTATGAAAGAAGGTTTGGACCTTTTTAGAGAATTCTATTTCCTTATTTTTAACATGGAACGCCTGTTATAGAAGGTCTAGAAATTGCCAGATTGCTCCTTTTTCTTATTTTTATTAAACCATGTATTATGAAAATCCTTCTAGAAAATTAGGGAATCTTCGGGTATGGACCAAAAGGGTATATAAAGGGTCCAGATCGGCTTTCGGTGACAGTTTAGTTTGAGAGGTCGTCGATGCCACTTGAATTATTTTGACAAATTGTCAAAGTTTTTACAATAAAAAAATTTTGAATTAATTGAGTGTGTTCAATAATACAGTGTGTGTTCAAAAATCTGCCGTCCGGAACAAATTGGGGTTAGAGGTGCGATCAAATCCAGAAGCGGTTAGTTCAGGTTAGAAAATTAGAAAAAAAAAAGTGAACTGAAATTGTATGTCAGTGGAAATTAGGAAACAAAAAGAAAAAATGGAAGAAATTCAAACGAGTTTAAATCAGATGTTGATGGTGATACAGGACATAAAGACAAACCAAGATGATATGAAATCAGAATTAAAAATAAGCCAAAATGATATGAAACAAGAATTAAAGATAAGCCAAGATGATAGGAAACAAGAATTGATAACACTAAAGACAAGCTAAGATGATATGAAACAAGAATTAAAGACAATCCAAGATGATATAAAACAAGAACTAAAAACAAACCTGGAGGACATGAGACAGGAACTTAAAAAAATCAAAAAGACACGAAATGCATAGAACAAGAAATGCAACAGAAGATTACCATAATTAGAGAAGACATACATGGTGAAGTGACGGGAATCCAGAAACAGATGCAATAGTTACATCTGCAAATTAGAGATGTACTTGGCGAAGTACAACATGAGGTAACAGGAATCCACAAACAGGTGCAATAATTACATTTGCCAATTGAGAAAATAGCCAGAAGAGGTGTAATAAAGGTAGATGGTGTTCCTGCCACTAGTTTGATGAAGCTACCTACCTTCGATAGCAAATTACTTTGGCTTACCAATGTCCGTCAATTCGAAGCCGCCGCCACTGGCAATCAATGGAATTCACCGGAGAAGGCACGTGTTCTTATTCTAGCACTACGAGGTGAAGCTATGGAGGTTCTATGTAACATTCCCGAAGAAAAGCAGAATAATTACGAGTTTATTGTTACATATCTCGAGATGTGTTATGGTGAAGCCCACCTCCAAGAAGTTTATAAGACCCAACTTCAAGGAAGAAGACAAAAGTACAACGAAAGCCTGCCAGAATATGAGGCGGATATAATGAGACTAATAAATTTGACTTACCCAACCTATTCAGAAAAAATAAGACAAGAGTTAGCAGTAAATAGTTTTATTGAAGGTTTCGTGATCCAGAAACAAGTGAAACGCTAAGAATGGCCCGACTGAAAAAAATTTCCGAGGCTCTTGCTTATTCCCTTCAGTTTGACATAGCCAAGCGGACTTCAAGGAACTAAGAAAGAATTATAAGAAGAGTCAAGATTCCCCGGGATTATCGCAAGTCCCACGAGGAAATTTTCATGAGGCTAATGAAGGAGTTGCAAGAATTTTTGAACAAACGAAAAACACATGACAACAAAGTAACAGAAATAAAATTCGTTGTTGAAAGTGTGACCAAGAGGGGTATGTACAGAGCCACTGTACTTGCAGTATTGTTCGTGATAGAGATCCTGATGGCTATCGGCTTCATATTGCTAATATAAGTAATGCAGTTCGAAGAAGCGACTTGGACAAAGTCTTTGCTCCTTATGATGAACTTAAAGAAATCTGGTTAAGTAATAGTATCCCCTGTTTTGAATTTGCTGTTTAAAAAGTTAAAAAAATGCTGTAGTTGCGTCAAGGCTTCTGATGGAGTTAAAGTATGCGGGTGTCGTATTCGAGTGACTTATGCCAGATCGAGAAGAAGGGATCAGGGTCGCTGGTACCATCCGAATAACATGCGTTGTTACTAGTGCAGATATAATATCACTTGTACAGAGATTGCCCAGAAATTACTGCTGGTGGAGACGATAGATAATAACATGCGTTGTTACCAGTACGGATACAATGATCACTTGTACAGAGATTGCCCAGAAATTATTGCTGGTGGAGACGATAGAAAAAAGGACTATTACGGAAGAAATATAAGGAGCACTCGCGGCCACCGTGGAGATCTAGACGAGAGTGACTGTTAGCGTGAAAGCGGCTACGGAAGGAGAACGTTCTACAGGTCATCCTCGAGAGGGTACGTCGAGAGGGAATGCGACGATGACAGGGACTATGGAAGAAGAACATCCTGCAGATTATCCTCGTAAAGGTACAGAGACGACTGTAAATAAAAAGCGATGGAATGAAGATCCTTTGTATGACCTCAAAGCCAATACTGTGGATTCATATTTGGTGAAATCCGATAAGAACCAAAAATCAAAACTTCAGAAGTAATGGGAAAGTCAGTACAACAGAGTGTCCTGTTTAAACGGTGTACCGAATTCAAAAAAGCCCTCATGCGAAGATGAAAATCGTGCATCTTGACAGAATGGTACATTAACAAGATCAAGAAGGTTGATCGGGACGATCAAGGCTTGAAAAGGGGCAATATAATGAACTTTATAGCGTTTTACATTTCATAGTATCAGTTTGTGTTTGTAGTGTGTAATTTATAGGTTTTAGGTTTATTTTCTACGAGTTCAAAATTTATTTAATTAATTTTACCTTTGTTAATTTCCTCAGGAGATGTTTGTGAAAGAAGTTCTAGAATTTTTTAAAGAATTCTATTTCCTTATTTTTAAAATGGAACACCTATGATTAAAGGTCTAGAAATCGCCGGATTATTCCTTTTTCTTAGTTTTATTACACCATGAAGTATGGAAATCATTCTAGAAAATTAGGGAATCTTCCGGTATCGACCAAAAGGGTGTATAAAGGGTTTAGATCGGCTTTCGGGGACAATTTAGTTTGAGAGGTCGTCGATGCCACTTGAATTATTTTGACAAGTTGTCAAAGTTGTGACAATAAAGATATTTTGAAATAATAGAGTGTGTTCAATAATACAGTGTGTATTCAAAAATCAGCTGTCCGGTACAATATATTTATACCAAAATTATTGTTAAAAATGTGGGTTGAAGAAGATGTATTTTTTTCTAATAAACAATTATAATAACTTTGTTATTTTTCATAGTATAGAGGTATTACTTGGTGGACCGCAAAGGTAGTTAAAAACCTCGGATTGAACATATTTGACCTACAAATGTCTTCTAAGTGAAATAAAAACTATTCGTTTGTATGGTTAGACCCGCAATTGTTTCTATTTTTAATTTATATAATTAAAAAGAGGGTTCCCATTAAAGATAGCACTGGTCATTGAAATAACCTTATTTCCCAAAAATTAATTCGGATTATTTTTTATGAAAAGACTGGTAAAAAATATTCCTCTTCAACTTTTAAAAAAGGGGACGTTCTGTATATCAGACAATAGGCAGAAACAAGAACAAATGATTAAAAATACTCTTGGCCTTCTATATTTCATTGTCGGTCTTCCTAGAATCACGTCCGACAAACACCATGCAAACAGTCCTATTCACACTGTTAGCAAGTTCTAGAAATAATAATCCAGTCCCTCATAAATGCAGTTCCATTCAAAATTTTTGAGCCGTTCAAAATTCACACGGCTTTGCACTTTAGGTATAATAACTCGTTACAGAAGACTGATATTTTTATTTTGAAAAATATACAATGCTCTCGTGAGAAGTTTTATTAAAAGAAATGAAGTTGACAATGTTTCCGGTTGGAGTAAACCATTCATTCAGGCACGTACGTGACTAAATTAAGATTCTTCACCCATAAAAAAATGTGGAGAATTGTTCACTAATATTTTTATTCCAAATATGCATAAAACATAATTTACCTAAAGAAAATATTTGACAGGAAATCTAAACAACCTCTCTAATATAAATTTTTAATTAAAATTTTACATAAAATAACGTTATTTCTTAAATCCATTTGAAATTATCATCATTCTTTATTGATATTTAGTAGGGGAAGCAAGTGTAAAATGTCCATACAAGATTTATGATGTTTGGTTTAATTTGAAACTTAAATATCTCAAAGAATAAAAAT
The DNA here is from genome assembly GCA_034092305.1 of Diaprepes abbreviatus. Classification (NCBI taxonomy): domain Eukaryota; kingdom Metazoa; phylum Arthropoda; class Insecta; order Coleoptera; family Curculionidae; genus Diaprepes; species Diaprepes abbreviatus. Next base: position 5,786,042 of record JASJET010000094.1, on the reverse strand, counting down.
TATCCCCCTAATTCACTAACATGGTTTAACTTTAAAACCCGTCTAGATTGACAGTAGAGAATTTAAATTGACAAGAGCAACAATAAATCATGCAAGTTTTGAAACTTTAAATTACAATTAAAACAATATCATGAGAAAAAGAAAACTAGCCATCTAGAAAATCTAATTTCCAAGAGAACTAGATCGAGTTTAAGTCTTAAACCTTCTTAGTGAATCTGACTGATTTTTAAAATATTCAATAAATGAAATGCCTACCGATTTTGTTCCATTTCAGACCGACTTCTCCTACTAATACGATTTTATGTTTAACCACTAATTTGCGTTTTTAACGTATTTTTGAATATATTATTGTAAATCAATCGGAATACAAGGCCACCATATTGCTTTTGGTCATTAGGAACTGTATGGGTATGTATGTCACAGAGAAATTTTATCACCTCAGACCAACAGGTGTGAATGTGTATTTTAGAATAATCGTGTTAAATTATTTCCCATGATTCCAATTCCGCTATGGGTTATTTAAATACTTATTATGATAAGTTGAATCCGTAAGTTGTACTCCATTTTATCAATAATGTAAAAATGATAGTGTGGCATTACAAATCATAAAAGAAGATAATAAATTCACTAAAAATATAAATGTGAAAAAAATATGTTAAAAATAAGTCTCGCAATCATTATTTTATGTAAATATATGCTGCTTTACTCATTAAATTTCTTGATTTTAAGCTTCTTATAAAGATGATTTGTGTCTATCTGACAGGCAAGAAAAATAACTATTGTATAACTTCATCTTCAAAAAAGGAAAAACAAGATCAAAATCTTACAATCTTACATTCATTCATTGAGATTTTGACTTTGTTTTTCATTTGTTAAAGATGAACTTATGAGTCAAGTTTAAAAAGCATAATCAGGTTGTTCAGTTATCACATGTAAAATAACTATTAGGCAGTGTACTCTTTGTTTGTTAACAAGAGTAGTAATAAGTAACATTCTGTAATTTATGTATATAATTCGGTTCAAAACGTTCCTCGATATCTTCCTCGATTTCCAGTTTCCATTGCTCTCTATCTTCCAGAGAACTGCTTCTAGTTACGTATTTCTCTTTTCATTTCTTTTCTTCAACTCTTCCTTTGTCTCCAATTTCGCTTTTCCTTGTGGGTACCAGCACTGATTTTAAGAGTCTTTCCTCAGGCATCCTTTATACATGTCCGTACTACCTTAGTTGTTTTATTTAAGTATCACCCACTATCCATGATCTCTCTAATTCTATTATGTATTATGCTGTCTATTTTGAACTTTAGTGCCTCCCGTTTCGAACATTCCATGTCACCAGATCAGACGTATCTCTCAGTTTTTTTTTTCTTTTTTTTTAAAGTCAAATATTCTTTGTATATTTGTTTTTTATATTTGTTGGTCCCTACTCATCATTACAATAGCTCTTCTTTCTTATGTATTCCTTTCTTCGATGGTCTTGTCGAATGTAATTTTCACTTCCGGATATGAACAGATTTCACAGTGTTATATAGATTTTCGATTTTCTAGTACTACGTCTTATTGCTCAGTTCTAATAGACATGAATTCTATCTTTGGCATGAATACTTCTAGATTTCATTTGCTTTATTCTTCAGTCAGGTTTCTCAACATATACTCTAAGTTGTCCTATTCCTGAGCTATTATTATCTGGTCATCTGTAAACCTCAGTGATATCTTGTAGGGGCAATTCCATTTTGCCACATTGTTTTCCACTGTTTTATGGTCTGTTCTAAATGAATTTTGAACAGTGTTGGTAAAAGACAACCAACATCCCTGTTTGAGTCTTTGTTTGCATTAAATTCTTCTGACAATGCGTTTTCGATTTTGACATTTGCCTTTATATCTTTATATAGGTTCTTTCAAGCCTTTATTAGTCTGATCCTGATATTCGTGTTTTCAGCATGCCATTTTTTCTGTGGGTCACTATCATACGCCTTTGTCAAGTCGATATATAGTATGTGCACTTCTTGACTGAATGCTATATTTTTTTACTACTTGGGAAATACAAAATAGATGATCTACTACAGATCTTCCTATTCTAAAGCCCGCTTGTTTTTTGGCTTCCGTGGCACTATACTTTGGTTCAATTTTTTGCATTGGGTTTTTACCCTTATTCTACTTAATATATTTGTAACTATTGTACGCCTGTAGTTGTTGCTTCATCCCTTCTACTTTTTTTGTATTGTTGTTATACAGGAGGTTTTTTCCATTGTTAAGGAATTGCTGTCCCAGTTAGATAGGCACTTCTGAGATAGATTTGTAACGTATTGGTATAGCTTCTTTATTCCTTTTCTTCCAATTCTGAAGACATATTTCCAGGTTTAGTCACCCTTTCATTTAGATAATTTAATAACTCCTGCTACATTTATTCTACAGCGAGGAGCAGTTATAAAATTCTTTTCTTTGAATTTAACTTTACCTTGTGGTAACTAATCGAGTGTATGAACAGCTATTGCTAAGTTTTTCCTTTTCCCTTTAATGATTTTACTACTATTCAGCTTTCTGAACTTTTTGGCCCGCCGAGAAATGAGTTGACCTTGCTACATTTTATTTCCCAAGATTGGTTTTTCTTTTGTAAAATTGTAATACCTTCTGAAAAAAATGTTTTTCTAGCATTTTTTATAATCGCTGTAAATAAATATTTTATATATATTTTTTTGCCTTCAGCAATTATTAACTTGCATATTCTAAACTGAATCAGCGTCTTGCATCTTTTTATCTAATTTAACTATTTCCTAGTAAATCGATAGTAATAATCATATAATTATCACCTAATAACTTTATTGCTACACTTGTATAATCTTTATTACCAAAATCTATAGCAACTTACTTATAATCAAATTAGATGACTACCAATCGAGTGATCAGATGGAATTTCACGAAGACTGCAGTACCATAGATCATCTCTAAACACTGCACAAATGCCGAGAAAACCATTGCATCTGGCATTTATCGATTTTAAAAAAGCCTTCGACTATAATAAACTTTGGACAATCTTTTTTATACTAAACAACGCTCAAATAGGCTCGTTACGATTTTAATAAAAAAAAACGACGACAGAGAAGCCACTATCACAGTTAAACTGCAGGACATGATAACAAGAAAAATACCCTTCAAAAAGGAATTCGTCAAGAGAACAAACTCTTTCCAAAGCTGTTTAATCTAGTTTTGAAAAATGTCTTCAGAAGACTAGATTGGGGTACAAAGGATTACGTATGAATAAGCGATACTTGCATAATTTGCGCTTTGTTGACGACGTAGTTCCAATCAGTGATACAAAAGAATAATTAACTGACATAGTAGTCAAAATAAAAATCGAGTTAGAACTCCTTAGTGCTAACAAAGAAAAACACAAAAGACAATCGAAAGAATAATGTTGAAAATAAGTAAAGAATTGAAAAAAGAAACGAAATACTGAAATTAGAAGAAGAAAAAAGTCGTGGGCGTTATCTAATGTTTTGCTTGAAATGGAAACTGGCGTTGGAGGTCCATAAAACAATGCATGGACGACATAAAGGAAAAACGAGAAGTGGCACCGAATGGCGGTTCAAATGGAGGCGGCACAGGGAGGCCTGTATCCAGGAGTGGATATTGAAAGGCTGCTGAGGAAGAAGAAAAATAATCGATTAAATAATCAACGATAACTAAATGAATTTTAAAAAATGTCTTTAAAAAAACATTTAAATCCATCGATTTAAAAACAATAATGATGGAATATATTTTGTGTCAAATTGGATTTCAGTTCATTCATTGTTTTGTATTTTATAAGGTATATTGCATCAAAAAATTTGTTTTGTAAAATTGAAACATAACATTTTGTCATCAATTTTTTGACGAGATGGCATAATTGTTCTAAAAATATTCACAATCGTATGACTATTGTGAACGGTAATGATGCTCCTTCTTATTTTGAAGTAAAGTAAAGGAAAAATAATATCGACGGGATCGTGGATTCCCAGAAGATGAAATGGAAGGCCTAATTGCAGGAAACAATGATTCTCGAAGATCCTCGTTTGAAAATATCTACTACTGCTAAAACATGCAATATGCTTGAACGAACCATTGCAAATGTAAGTTATTTAAGCTTGACCACGTATTATATAATCTGGACTTGGCTCTGCCTAACTTTTTTTTTATTCATAAGTTCGAAAAGGCCTCTAAAAAATGCACATTTTGGAGACGATAACCGGTTGAAAGGGGATACTGAATTATTTATTTCTACATTTATTGTTACGTAGTAAACTTTTGTAGTTATCCTCAGGACACACTGCATTTATTAGAAATTTTGCACATATGCTTTACGACCGTTTAGTATGTGAATGAAATAAGCAGAATTGGATACACATTATTAAAGCTTGGTTATAGGTGGAGCAAAAGAATCAGCCTCAGCAGTTTCCTTTGAAGCACATATTTATACAGGAGAAAACATACACGTAAATATGCGCTCTTGCCGGGTAACTATTTTCGCAAAAAAACATAAAACTAGCCTCCATTAGCGTAGTTATTTGTTCTTTATTTTACGGAACTATACTGCTTTCTCAATATTAAATTTTTCCATTTTTTTTCGGATACGAAAGTAACCGATTTTATTCCAGAAACTGGAACCACTGGTGTTACTAGGTGCAATCTGACATATCCACTGTAAAGTTTGACATTTGAATCGTATACATAGGCTATTTATGTTGTTTATAGAAACTTAAAAATTTGATTTCGTGCAAAAAATGGAATTAATTCCTGACGAGGTATATTTCTACAAGAGTACATCGTTGACCTTCATTCTTTATATGATGATGAAGCACTTACAAAAACTACGGTATATCGCTAGTTAATTAATTTAGTCGTGGCCGTCCTTCACTTATGGACGAGTCGCATGAAGGTCGTCCAAAAATCGGTTATAGTGTTTAAAAACATCGATGCTACGCGTACACTAAAAATGCAAGATGGTCATGTGCCATGACGTGCATTAAGGCATCCCTAGACGTTAGTAACACCAGGATATAATATATTGCATGAATATTCGTCCATGACGAAACCGTGCGTTGTATCCTTCAAAATTTGATATTAAAAAAAAAAGATCGTGTCGATTGGTGCAAGGAAATGCTGTGTGCTTTAGAAAAACATTTACAAGATCGTGACAAGTGACAAGTCTTGGAACTATGAATATGCTCAGGCAGAAATATATGCTATTAGGATGTATCTTCAGTTTAACAAGGTGAAAAACTATCACGGCCAAGAGATTATCATCATGTCGGATAGTCAAGCAGTGATCTGTGCGTTGAGCTCTCAAGTTATCAGTTTTAAGATGGTCTGGGAATGCCTAGAGGAACTAGATGATTTGAGTAAGAATAATAAAGTCATCTTAATGTGGAGTGGGACATATCGGGATAGAGGAGAATGAAATAGTAGACAAGCTCGTGAAGAAAGGGGCTGAGATACCATTTCTGAGGCCAGAGCCCTTTTGTGGAAGAAGAAAGCAGGAGATTAAATTATTGGCGGAGCTGCAAGATTTGAGACACGCGAAAATTCTACTGGGGAACAACGACCAGAAGAGATTCAAAGAATACATAAGCTTAAATAAAAATCAACTCAGATTTCGGAAAAGGGTCCTAACGGGACATTGCCACCTGAAGGGATATTTCTAGTAACTCGGTATGATAGAAAAAGAAAAGGAGGAGGACGAAATCCCTATTCATATCATTTCAGAGTGCAGCGCTCTAGAAAATCCTAGGACGCGGTTCTTGGGAACACACCAAATCGAAGAAGGGGAGCTATCCACCTTGAAACCGTCCAACATCCTAAGATTCCTGAGGGAAATAGGACTGGAGGATCTGTTCTAGCCGATAAGGTGACTCTTACGACTGGGCAGCAGTAGGGGGGCACAATAGAAATCCCAGGTCGCAGTGTACAGATCCCAACTCTACGCACATACTTCTCATACGCTCGAAAGAAAAGAGGCAGTTGGACGTATGATGTGTTAAAATTAACAAAAGTTGATTGCGCATAAAGCACTTCAAAGCAAATGGTCGTCTGTTTTTTCGGAGAAATTGGTCATGTCACAACTGTGTCTTTAGAGACACGTAAAACGATCAATTTCGAATGATACAAAACCGTTTGTTTACCGGAAGTCTGGTGAATGGAGAAAAATAAATCAGAGACGACAAATCATTTTCCACCATGACATTCCGAGCTCTCACATATCAAAATGTTCGGGTTGTTCATCTTCCATACAATCCTGATTTGACACCCAATGATTTATTTTTGTTAACGTACATGTAAAACAAACTGCATGTTCAACGATTTTCTACGCCAGAAGGGGCGATTGATGCGTTCAAAAACCATATTTTGGGAATACCATTTTCATAGTAGCAAAAATTCTTTTCGAGTGGGTTCTAGCGCATTCAAAAGTGTATTGATCATTGTGAAGAATATTTAAAGAAACACTAGAATCATTTTCAATAACATATATTCCCGAGATTTAAACTTTTTGATAGTAAAGCATATAAGTAAAATAAGAGATGTTTTACACATACATAGGATACAGGTAAATAATTAGATAAGTAATATCCAGTACAATATATTATCTGTGCATTTCTAGTAGCTAATCACAATTAAAATTAATACAATGCTAATGATTTTGCTTACTTCGCTAACCATTTTTTTTTGTAATAATGGTAACAAGATCCTATTAGAAATTATAAGTTCTATATTGAATTTTGCCTGTGATGTTGGTTTTTGTTGGAATATTTCCACGCTATTAAATAATACAACATATATTTAGTTTTCATAAATTGCTTGGGAAATTTGCCCATTAAAACGGAAAGCTATTAAACACGTTTTTTAAATTTTTTGAGAATATAAATTCGATACGTTATTTTCTAGTTAGATTATAGAAAAAAAAGTATCATTAAAGCAAAAAATTACCATAAAATAATAATAATTATTTTCAGGAAATATTAACGAATATAAAATAATAAAATATTGAAATTCAATACGTTTTTATAAAGTTCCCCCTATTACAGCTTTATGTACTTTACAATAATCATGTACCATTGAAATAAATAGAAGTTAAAGATTTTTGTTTTAGGTTATTGTGTAGGAACATTTTATTTCTTCTTCTTCTTCTTCTTCTTCTTCTTCTTCTTCTAGGTAGAACCAAGTTCTGTTATTTATACAATGCCTCATCGATCCTCGTTTGAGGTCGAAATCCAGCTGTCTCTCCATCTTAGAACGAGCGAAATTTTAAAAAGAGGAGCGAGAAAGTGAATCGGAAGAAAAAGAGCGAGATCTAGGCAAACTAAACACAGCTTTGTAAGTAGATTTGCAACCTACATGAAGCTTAAGAGACGGAATTAATCTCCACGTCTTAGATAGGCAACTCCATACACGCTTGGATTGCATTAAAATTGCATGTCAGCAAAGCGATAAAGTTTCCAGAAAATACTGTAATACAGACACATTATTCTTTATAAATTTAATCATTAAATTACCAGTGGAAATTTAAAAAAATATTTCTTCTTCTTCTTCTTCTTCTAGGTAGAACCAAGTTCTGTTATCTACACAATGCCTCATCGATCCTTGTTTGAGGTCGAAATCCAGCTGTCTCTCCATCTTTTGGGGGGCCGTCCAGGCGGCCGTTTGATGTTTGGTTTCTCTCTCATCACGGTTTTTGCTAGTCTGTCATCGTCAATTCGTTCCACGTGATCTCTCCACTGCCTACGATGGTTTCGAACCCACTTCACAACATCCCCCACTCCGCTGTCTTCGCGTATTTTTGCGTTTCTTATTCTATCTCTTAAACTTGTTCCCGTGATCATTCTCAGCGTTTTCATTTCTGTGGTTCTCATAATTTGTTTTGTCTTTGTGGTTTAATTTCTTGTTTTTGGGCCATAGGTCAGTATCGGTCTTACACAAACCTTGTAAATTCTTGCTTTGCTCTCAACCGTTATATGTTTATTGTTCCAGATTATGTCTCTCAGTTGGCCTGATATCATGGCCGCTTTGTTGGCCTGTGTGCGTACTTCTTCCGTTACTACCCTGTTACTTGTTATATGTGCTCCTAGGTATTTAAACTTCCCAATCTGTTCGATATGTTTATCATCAACCATTAGTTTGCATCTTACCGGTTCTTTTGCTATTACCATTGCTTTGATTTTCTCCACAGATATCTTCATATTATACTGTTTGGCTGTTCTATTGAGATGGAAAAGCATTCTTTGTAAGTTGTCCTCGCTATCTGCTGTCAAGGCAACATCGTCTGAAAAGCATATAATCTGAACGGTGTTGTGTCCCATTGGGTACCCAATATTTCTGCTTTTTACCTCATCAATGATTTCGTCCATGATTACATTGAAAAGTGTTGGACTCTGTTAGAGTGTTATTTGTTTTAATTACCATGGTGTTTTTGGAATTCAGTTCGTATATTGTGCGTATGATTGCTTCGTCTACTTGTTTTCTTCACAGTAATTCTGTTATGTGTTCCAGTTTGACTCGGTCGAACATTTTATTTAATCAGTATAATTTAGTTTCATTTTAAATGTAGTAAATGTTATTTACTGGTCGTTTTTCATCAAATCCATCGCGAAAGTGTAAACGCTACTTTATTGTAGATTCACTCTTTAATACTACGAACAGGCAGTCAATCGACTGACAAACGAAGTTCGAAAGATTATCATATCATCTAAAAATGTCGAAATTGTCGCTAGGAAAAAGATTGGTAAAAATTAAAAATTCGACTTTTGATATCTGTCTTTAAAGCAGTAAAACTGCATATAAATGTGGTGAATCGCGACTGTAACGAACCTCCTTTGAATTTTGCCGGCTTCGATTGATGTCGAACGCACTATGCGAATTTTTCACGAAACCCTAATGTCTTCAGCGGCCAGCGTCAAAGGAGATAATAAAAACATCTGGGACACAACAAGCCAATTTCGTCATATTTCTCGCGTCGTCAGTCTTGCTGCAAGAAAAATTTATTTGAACGAGCAGCTATAAAGCCGTCTAACTATATAAAAAAAATCCTTTCCAAAGTCCGACAGAAAATAGATCACTGCGAAACTCGGTCACGCTGCTCGCAAACCGTAAAAATATGATGACACTTTTATTATCTCCTTTGACGCCGACCACCGAAGGCGCTCGATGTCAATCGAAGTATGCAAAATTCAAAAGAATATCTTTACAGGCTCGTCACGGGCGCGGCGTGCCATATTTATACACACCTTAAAAGTGTCCCGTTGAAATATCCTCTTTTAGGGAGGCCGACACCCTTTTATTTAAAATGTAGCCCATTTTTCTTGTATCAATTTTTGATTTATTTTAGGGTTGTCATGAACTTTTGAACGTTTCCACGGACTAATTATAACCATTTCAGAACAAAAACTTGTTTCAAGTTTTATGTTTTATGCTTTTTGAGATATTATTATTCGAAAACCTCTATCCCTAAGACTGAGAAAAAACAAGAAATAGTTGTATTTGAGGTGAATTTAAAATTTACTGGAAAAGTATAGCAACTGTTGTAAATATAATTTTGGAGATATTTTCACAATTATATACTATTAACAGACTTAATTTTGCGTTTTACCAAATTGTTTTTATCGACTTACGTTTCGATGTTTCAATTTCGCTGAAAATTATGCCAAAAACTAGATTAACTTTTAGCCCCGATCAGAAAGTTAGTCGTAACATCTCGACTCGCATTCTATATTTTTTTATTTACTTCCCTGCGTAGTTTGCTAGTTTGGTCGGACACGAGTTACATAGGCAAAAAAAAAGTGTTCTTATCCCTTAGGTTAGATCCCTCTACCACCACGCAATTTGACACGTTGAAGGCAAATCTGGCATCCAAACGGCCCCATCAGGTTAAGGTTTTCTATAAATAGGCGAAAATGATTGAAAATTTGTAATTCTGATAACTCAGAATACTACTGTTAAGTAATATTACGCCTAAGCTCCTCTACTGCTATTTGCTTAATCTGAATCCGGGTGTCTAAGTTCTCTGTAACTAGCGAAAATGAACAAAACGCCAAAATTGAATTGGAGAGTAATTATGATAACTTAAATTACTCCTATCAAAGTAACGTTGTATTTGGAACTCTTACTTCTATATATTTAGATGCGCATAACCCGAATTCAGGGACTGAATTGCCCTATTAAGGCATAGTTTTCCACTTAGACGTTAAAAATATGGAGCACAATTCTTGATCGTTCTTGTGATTTTCTATTCTATAAACAATTAAAATTTCAAAAAATGAAAAAAAATCTTCAACTTTATACTTTCAGAGCCTTTTTTTACAGTCAAAAGGCTATATTTTCCTGGATTCATCACTCAGTCTTGAACCAGGAAAATTACATATCTTCTAGATAATATAGAAACATGTAACCGGAGTAATTTACGCTGATTATTTTTGCGATTAACGGAGAACTCTGACCTAATGGGGCGATTTAGACCCCGGATTCGGATTCAGCGTATTTAAATACACAGAAGTAGTGCTACGTCACGGGAGAGAAAAATAATTAAAATGAAAACGAATGAATGACAATTAAGTATTGAATGCTTCTATACAGGTGGTTATTTTTTTTAGTGTTGATCGCTCCTTCTTTTAGGGCAGTGCCTAAGCTAGCATGCCGGAGATTAGAGGGGGTTATATAAATTCAAAGCGCCACCTGTTTTAGGCCCGTCGGTAAGAAGAAGCGATGATATTATTGAAAACAGGAAACAACTAGATCCCAAAATAAAACACACCGATTCCAAAAACAATTAAAACCTATATTTAATAATAAAAAAAAGGATTCTGTTTTACAACTATGTGAATTCTATCTTAAACTAAAACAAAATGTGACTATTCGCTACCTGGATTAGAACAAAAAAAAAACAAAGAAACAATGAACAACACTACTGCAAGTATGACGTCATCTGCGCCATACGCCAAGTCGATTTAGATGTAGGTCCAGCTTTAATTTTCACTATCGGCTAAACTGAATAACCTTACTTTTTATGTACGGTTGTATTTCGCACTAACAAATTATCTAGTACGCCGATTTAGTCTAAAATTATGTCTACTTAAGCCTAATTAAAATTGTTGGACTATTAATATGTGAAGTGATGTTTTAAATTACCTAGTGTATACGTATACCTTCGGTTTAAAAGGTATTTTAAATGAAATTTAAAAATAAAGTGTCCTGTAATAGCTCGCATAAAGTCTTATTAGTTCTCAATCACAGGGGAAAAAGGAAAGTGTACATTAAAACCGGTAATTTCACTGTTTATTACGAAGTTCTAATACCTGAAAGTCAGTTTTGTCATTAAATCCAAATACTTTCGGCAAGCTGGATAGCCGATGGCCTCTATGGAGCAGTGATGTGTAATATCCCGGCTCTGGCATGCAAATCTAATTTTAGGCAGGAAGGCTAAGTCCCAGTATATTAAAAACTGTTTGTGGCATATACCTGATTGTCTTTAAAGGTGCAACAAGTATTTAAAGTCACAAAGATGGTGTTTTAACTTCTTAGGTGAGATCACTTCCACTAAACTATACTTAACGAAAAACGGATACAATAAAAATTTTGTTTATCCTCAATATCTGGCAAATGATGCCTTAATGCACTAAACTATGATTTTAGCTGCAAACAGGAATAAAAGTAGTATTGCACTCTGAGAAAATCAGTAAAAAATCTCTGCTTCCTGGGTTTCTGCCAGTTTTCACAACCAAGGCATGGCCCAGACTCTCTCTACTGACGCTTTTTTTTTTACAAATCCGGTTTTTGATGTGATAGTGACAAAAACTTTTAGCTTTTATTTTATATGTATTAAAGAGACTACTTGATGAAAATAAGAGTTTAATTTATGATGAGTATTGGCTTGATTGTTGGTATTTTCGTAAAATTATTTATAGTTTTGTTCATGAAATAACAAAACTGTAACCGTAGGGTGCCTTTGGCATGAAATTTCTCTGATAGGTGTAATTTGAATTATCAGAATTTTCATTCAATTCAAGAAATTACCACTTTTAGCGTTTTTGGACCATTTTCATGGATTCATGGAAAATCCTAACCTAATAGGGCAATTTAGACCCCCGACTTGGATTCAGTGCCCCACATTACATGGATATTGAGGTGTCTAGTCTACCAGAAAAAATATTTTTTTTTTATATGATTGTATTATTAAAGCACGCAGTGCGTTGTTACGAATTTAAATGAATATTTTCATATTTATGTAAACTCTGAAAAAAGATAAAGTAATAAACAGTTTAATAATGTATCTACTAAAATATTAAGATATGTTTTTTTAATGGAATCAGTATGGTTTTAATATATTATTATAGTTCCGTGACGTCCTTAACGTTAAGTAATACGGATCCCTCGGCGCATGGGTACACTAGCAGACGAAGTAATTCTTTTTACAAATTTATTTTCAGCAGACAAACCCAGTGATAAAAGTTGTAGTCAGTGAATATCTGAAGAAGCAAAGGAGAAAGTTGGTTTGCTTACGGTTATGTTTAGTTAACCTTATCAGTAAAACATGAAAAGTGACTATTGAAATTCGTCCTCTACAAGCTACTTATAATGTTTACAAGATAATATTGAAAAGTCGGTGTTTTATTTGTCTAGCTTGTGATTATTTTTTTAATTATTTGCTTTCTTGGTCATAAATTTTACACAGAAATGTTATGTTTGAAGAACGTACGCAATAATATACCTGTTTTAAACCAGTATTGCTTTTATTTATTTTAGATTAGGTCAATCTTTTTAACTTTAGCTGATCATTGTCCTCATTTGTCACTGGCAGGAGGGTTCAAAGATTAAACTACCTACGAAAAATGTTGAAAAAAATGGAAAAAATAGAGCTTTATAAGTACAGATTAGGTTAAATTTTAACTTTGTAATTAATTTTGTAGAAGTGTCCTGAAGAAGAGAAAAATAAATTCTCGAAAGCTTGACAGAAACAAACAAGGGTTTTCCTTATAAAAGCCTAAAACTTTATGACCATCCCCAATACCCCTACTTCTAGATATATATATATATATATATATATATATATATATATATATATATATATATATATATATATATATATATATATATATGTATATATATATATATATATATATATAGATATATATATATATATATATATATATATATATATACATATATATATATATATATATATATATATATATATATACATATATATATATATATATATATATATATATATATATATATATATATATATATATATGTTATGTCGGATATTCTCACGGGTGTGATGTGTAAGCTGAAGTTTCGGTGAAATCTCATTCACCATTTTCAAAGCTCACTGTATGGCGTCTACGAGCGAACTCGTTGTTGCCTTACAGTCCTGAGAGGGACTCAGCACATACACGGGATGCCCGAAAACCTTCGATTACATATATATATATATATATATATATATATATATATATATATATATATATATATATATATATATACTTATTGTATATATATTTTTTTTTCAGAACGTTTCGATTCTTTCGAATCTTTTTCAACAGACGGTTTCGGCGAATGCATTAAGAACAGAGATTTTTGTGTTAAACAAAAATTAATTAAATCATAACCCAATTATAATCACTCACTCTTTTGTGTATTCACTTTTCAAAAAAATTTTTAACAGTACAGTTAGAAGAATGGACACTACATTTTTAACCCTATAACTGCCTTGACTTGACTGAATGTCTGGCAAAGGACAGATCGGAAGGAAACATGCAACACTAAACGGGGCTTCGCCGACCTTTCGGCGGATGGCGTAAATATGTTTATACGGCCCTCACGGATTCTTCTGTGCTACTTTATATATATATATATATATATATATATATATATATATATATATATATATATATATATATATACAATAAGTATGACTACTTTATATATATAGTTTCAATATAAAATGAACCATATTCCCAAGAAAATAACCACCTAAAAATATATTTAATGGTTCAAGAAAAATTAATTCCTATACTATATATATATATATATATATATATATATATATATATATATATATATATATATATATATAAAGGGTGTTTTTTATAGAGGTATAGAAATTTTAAATGGAATAAAACAAAGATGAATTTTTAAATTGACATGAAATTTACTTTATTCGAAAGATAACCTTCTGGCATTATAACTTAAATATGACTTCTGGCATTTGACCGCCACGGTTGACTCGGACGTAGTCTAATCTGGAGGTCCAATTTTCGATGACTTTTTCCAACATTTGTGGCCGTATATCGGCAATAACGAGGCGAATGTTGTCCTCCAAGTGATCAATCGTTTCGGGCTTATCGGCGTAGACTAGCGACTTCACATATCCCTACAGAAAATAGTCTAGCGGCATTAAGTCGCACGATCTTGGAGGCCAATTCACGGGTCCAAAACATGAAACTATGCGGTTACCAAACGTTTCTTTCAATAAATCAATTGTGGCACGAGCTGTGTGACATGTTGCGCCGTTTTGTTGAAACCACAGCTCCTACACATCATGGTTGTTCAATTGATGCACGAAAAAGTCAGTAATCATGACTCTATAGCGGTCACCATTGACTGTAACGTTCTGACCAGCATCGTTTTTAAAGAAGTACGGACCAATGATTCCAGCCATAAAGCACACCAAACAGTCAGTTTTTTTGGATGTAACGGTGTCTCAACATACACTTGAGGATTATCATTACCCAAATACGGTAGTTTTGTTTATTGACGTATCCATTCAAACAAAAGTGAGCTTCATTGCTAAACAAAATTCGCTTATGAAAATCGGGATCAACGGCAATCTTGTTTTGGGCCCATTCACCGAATCTACGCCTTGCTAGGTGATCGTGTGGCTTCAATTCTTGCACGAGTTGGATTTTGTAAGCACGCAAACCAAGATCTTTCCGCAAAATCTTCCATAAAGTGAATGGACGCATATCCAATTCCTGTGCACGATGGCGGATAGACTTATTCGGGTGTTCCCCTACGCTACGCTCTACAGCAGCAATGACTTCTTCTGTACGCACTGTACGACGTCTCTGTGGATGCGTATTATCATTTAGAGTAAACGTGGTGCGAAAACGTTCCATAGTTAATCGAATTAATTGCTCTGATGGACGATTATGTTGACCGTAAAATGGACGTAGTGCGCGATACGTATTTCGAACAGAACCATGATTTTCAAATAAATTTGCACAATTTGGAAGCGTTGTTCAGGCGTCAGTCTATTCATGTTGAAATGCCAAACCAAACTAAACATAAATCACTTGACAGGTGACAAAATGGCGGCCAGTTAAAAAAGTGTTGCCAACTTAAAGTTTTATACCTCTATAAAAAACACCCTTTATATATATATATATATATATATATATATATATATATATATATATATATATATATATATATATATATATATGGTGTTCACAAAGTTAAGTTATTTATTTTAACAGCTTGTAGAATTCGTCAAGAGAAATCGATTTACCAAAAATCGTTTACATAAAAAGAAAGAAATTTTTAACAATTATTTAGAAAATTTTAAACCTTATTTCAAGATATTTTCAACCATTGAATCCTAAAAACTTTATTTACTACTGATACTGGGTATGCCTATTTTTTTTGAGTGCGATTTTCGATTTGACCAGTGCTAAATAATTGGTACAGTAGTGCGAGATATTATTTTTCATCTTTAGGTGTTTTGTGCAGTAAAAATGGCATACGGTTATGAAAACAATGAACTAGTGAACGTAATAATAATAATAACCTACGGCGAGTACCAACAAAATGTAGCCGCAGCATGTCGTCTGTACGCGGAGAGATTTTCTTTACGAATCCACCTGTTTGGGTTTTATTACTTTTTAGTTTAATTTTATTTGCATTTAGCGTGAAGGATAGTCAATCACGTGACACATTTACTGGTCCTCGCGCCTTTGGACAAGAATGTAAAAAGGGGCAGAACAGTAGTAGAAGTACAGTAGTTTTATAGTATAGTACTCGACGTATTGCACGTCCCAGGCCTTATCGAAAAGGGTTATCGCTTTGCTCTCAAATATATATTTATATATATATATATATATATATATATATATATATATATATATATATATATATATATATATCGCCTCAGAAACTACTCCGAAATATAGTGACAGTGTCCCCGATTCCTGGTTCCTGCATTGTTAAGCATGGGTTTATCCTGGTGGCCACCAAGAAGAAATTGGTGAAGTAATTTCGATTACAAGGTAGGCCATTTTAGTGTTTGTGTCACGCTGTCGCTGTATTTTGTATTTGCTCATTATTTGTATAATTTCTCATTTCCGCAACCAATCTATATACAGTCCACTAATTACGTTTTGTCTCAATCCCCCACACCATCCATCTTCGCGGATTCTTGTAAATTTAGTTATAAGACTTCACGACACCGGGTATTTAAAGAAACAACGAGGAGGTAATGCTGGAAGACCTCCTCCACGCGAAATGGTGAAGATCGAGGAAGAAAAGCACTAAGTCCATAGCAGGTCAAGTAGAAGTTGCTTAGAGTAAAGCGTGGAAAACTTTACGACAAGAACAACTTTATCCATACCATTATCAAGGGGTACAAGCGTTTTAACAAGAATACTATCCTATAAGAGTTAATTTTTTTTACTGGCTTTTACATCAGTACAACATAAATGACCACTTTATCATATTTATTTTAGCTACCAATGAGGCCACGTTTACATGAAATGGAGTAAATAATTTCCACAACAACCATATTTGGCAGTGAAAAGAAGTCATTTCTAGCCCAGATTTTCAGTAATTATTGGGGCTGGTGTAGTAAATGGCATGCTTATAATGCCTTACTTCTTTCCAAATCGACAAACAGGTGAAAATTATTCAGACTTTCTTCAAAGCAATTTGCCACAATTATTGGAAGATGTTTCTTTAAATGTCAGACAGAATATGTGGCTTGTTCATGATGGAGCTCTGCCACATTTCAGACGAGAAGTTCACGAACATTTAAAAAGTGTGTTTCCTAATAGATAGGGCGAAATGGACACATTTCTTGGCCTGCACGTTCCCCGGATCTAAATCCCTGCGATTTATTTCTGTGGCGATATTTAAACAGTTAGTTTATCACGATGGTGAATATAATACTGTAGAAGAACTACAACAGGGCATTAAAAATGCTTGTGATTTTATCTGCGTAGACTGGGATTTTATTTTCGATGGGTGTGGTCTCTCATGGATACGTCAAGCAAGACTTTGCGTTAACCGAACAAATGGTAACAATTTTGAGCACTTTTTGTAGAATAAGATGTAATCTGTTTAGTGTAGTAAACAAAGTTTTTACAATGCAGTGGTTCAAAAGATCATGAAATAAGATTTGTAGAATAAGATGTAATCTGTTCAGTGTAGTAAACAAAGTTTTTACAATGCAGTGGTTTAAAATATCATGAAATAAGATTTGTGTTACAATTTTTAAATTTTTTAATTAATTGTTAGTAGTTTCTTTATTTGCCAACTTTTATATAAACAATTTTTGGTAAATCGATTTCTTTTTACGAATTCCACAAGCTGTTAAAATAAATGTCTCAACTTTGAGAACATCCTGTATATATATATATATATATATATATATATATATATATATATATATATATATATATATATATATCCTTAAAAGACTTGCATAAAAGATAAATTCGTAGTCCAAGAAAGGTTAGTGATACAGTTGACCCAATCGTCGTATTAAAATGAAATTATGCCTGCCAGATGTAGAGATAATATATGTGCTAATATTTTCCCGCGAAAATAGTAATGTAAACATAATATGTCTAGTCACATTAAATATCTCTGATACCTCAGTTCAAACTAGCACTGCGTAACAAAGCTAATTTCCTAATTTTTTATCAAAATTAAATGTATAACAGTTTGTCGGTATATTATGTAACTTATTTTTTACTACCAATTTACTGACATAGTTTAACATATCTATTAGTAGTGTAGCTTTTCCATATGTTTATGATACTAATTTGAATTGATTTTAAGAAAACCGTTAACGACAGAACTGTAATATATCTTAACAAAAGCTTCCATATTTCAATAGCTCTTTTAAAAATAAAACCATTGATAGAACAAAAAAAAAGTGTAGAATATTCTATAACGATTTTTTAGACGTTCTTTATTTATGCAAGAAACCTATAGCAAAAAGTACTTTTTTAAAAAGGTTCTATTATGCATTATAAAGGCCATAACATTTCCATATAAACAGATGTCATTTAAACTGTCATTGCCTCCAAAAAAAAATCAATATTTTAAACCAGGAAACAAACATTTGAGGATTATTTACCATTGCCAAATTATTAATTAGTAGAACCAATTATGTGTGAATTTATCGCAAATGTGCCCGATTTTTTCCTTTGTATAGTCCATACTTCCCATTGAAATCAACATCATATCCAAGAAAATGGTCGAGTCTCAGTAGAGAAGTATATACTAAGTAGTTATTCGATGCAATTGTGTAATGATTTTGGGAGGTTTTGAGTTCAGATATGAAAGTATTCAATTTTGATTTGAGAAGATTTTCTTTACAACCCAAGAACTAAACTTTGAAAAAACCGCAAGAAAAAAAAACAAACTATTAACAAAGAATAATAATTCGTTGCCGAAATCAGCATTGATTCCAGAGCTGCTTCATTTTTCACAAAAAAAAAATAATTCCTCAATTTAGTAATTATATAGTACATAATAATATCTAATACATTTATTTATTCGCATCACTATGTAAAGATATCACTTTAAGCACTAAATTTAAATCAATATAATATGAACCAACAGGTAGAGCTTGTATTGTTTGTTTACTCGAGGTAATCTCCGAAATCATTGAACCACTTTTAAATCGTTTAGAAAAATTACATTCCCACTGTGTCCGTCTTTATAAAAAAAGGGTGATATAAAAGAGGTCGAAAATGAAGTAATGCTATATTGTAGAGTTATGTACAAACCCCATACATACATACATACGCTATATAAAAAAATTTTCTATAAATTTATTGGAGATTTAAAATAACCGGTAATATACAGGATGTTCCATTAAAAAAAATATGATATCGTTATTCAACAGTTGTTGACATTACTGACATATGAAATGCACAATCAAATAGAAGACTAGCAGATCTGAAGGTTAAGAAAAGTATTTGCTTTCTTTCTTTCCGTTTCCTCTTAATTAAGCCATTCTGGAACATTTGCCCAACCCTGTATAAGAGAGTCTTTTATTATTTAAATTAATCACTTCTTAGGAATAAAAAATAGATTAGAATTTCAGCATGTTTTAACTAAAAAATACAACTATATTTGATTAAGTTTTCCTACAGTCAGTATAGAGGTGCTGTAAAATTTCATCTTCAAAGGTAGAAAACCACGATGATTATTGCGAGTTAATCTTGTAGTATCTTCTTAAGTAAAAGAAGAAAAATAAGACACAAGACACACAGACGTTTGCCAACACAATAAAAAAATAATAAAATTAAAACGTTTGATGCAACTACAAAATTCGTAACCTTATTTTAAGTAGACGACATTATTAATTAACCTTGACTTTTAGAGTTAATTAATTTAATTACCAATTAGTTTTGCCGACAGTGCAATCTGAAGTAATTATTGACAAAAGTTGTTTTTTTAACTATACCGAGAAACCATTAAAAAATAATAACAATAATCTTATAGCGTTAATAACAAAACTGTTTTTTTTATGTGGTAACCTGAAGTTGCTCCATTTTAAACAACCGTGTTTTACCTTGACCTAAGCTAAGATATTTTGTCGATACTCCTACTTTAAATTTTATCTCAAGATTTGAATATTATCGATAACTTTCGGATGTTAAGAGACATATGTTGTTTGCGGAATGTACAAATTTGGCGATGATGATATATTTTTGCAAATTAGAAAATTTTAATTTGTTGTTTATTGTTTGGAACGCTACTATGTTTGTTTAAAGGAAGCAATATTTTTATTGTTGGTAAAATTCCAAACATCAAAAAATTGAAGAAGAAAAAATCTAAATTATAAGGCATTTGTCGCTAGTAATAGGCTAAGTTAGTGAAGTGTAGTAGCATTTAGGGCAGGGCGATGCTGATCTCCCTTGCTTAGGGAGCGACGCAAGTTGACGTATCGTTGTCATGGTGGGTAGTGGCGCGCAAAAATGGCGAGTAAAAGAAAGGATGTTTTATTAGATGTTCTCGATATTTGAAAAATATTCCATGTAGTCCCAGCCATAGGTAAAAATTAGTGCTGTTTTTGACGTAAATTCTGAGATGGGTAAGACCTATATAGGGATATAAAGAAAATGGTAAAAATTGCGTAAAACAGATTTTTTGATTTTTCAATCCAAGCGTATTTTGGAATAAAAGTTTCAAATGAAAGTAGCAGAGATTTTAAAAACATACAATCTGAGGCTTTTGTGCGATCATTTTCGCCAATTTGTCATTGCAAAAATGTCAAAAAATCGGTCATTTTTTGCATATCAATTATTTATTGTAAAACTAACTTTTTTTGCATTTATCTAATTTTGAAGGGAAGCGTTCGTCATTTTGTACAAAATGATACTTTATAATAGTAAATCGAATAATTTGTTGCAGACGCAAAATGTTGATTGCCATAACTTTTTTTTGGGTGAGCACTTTGACCTCCACAAAGGCTCAATCTCTTCGTCACGGCCTACATTTTCATATCTTGTTAGGAGCAAATGAAGAAATTAATTTTCAACCCCTTAAATATAGCTTGTAGCATTTAAATTTACCAGTTTACATTAATGCTACATGTTTTTAGTAATATGACATAATTTGTATATTTTTACCTGATTAAATTTAATTATTTATCCTGTAATTTAAAATAGTAAACATGGAATTTGTTTTTTTTTTGGTTCACAACTCTTTTGGTCTTATAATTTATCACTCTTTCTTCTTAACAGAGTTTGTAAATTGCTATAGCTTATATATCACATTATTTGTTTGGAATTTAAAAGTAATAAAATATTTTATTTTTAATAAATTCTCATTTATTTACATTCCATTTCAGTATTAAAAATATAAGATTATAGTCGGTAATATAGTTCAGTTAGCATTTGTTGTGGATGTATACCCGATTCGTTGACACGAGCACGGCATGTCGAGACCGATCATTTAAGGTTGAGTATACAGTATGGAATTTGTAGCAATTTTTTTGAACTTTGTTTTAATCATGATTAGTAAGTTTGGACTGTTTGATCATAATTTTCTTTTTGATAATTTTCCATGGCTTGCCTGGTAATCAGTGTAAGTTCGGAATCAGGTTAGAGTGCTCCAGGTTGAGAATAAGGTTGGCAAAAGTAACTACAAATATCCCTAAGATTTTTCACGTCTGGTTGCAAGAGATATTTTCATTTTCGTTCCCTTTACTGTTGAATCGTCGAAGGCAGTAGACCAATCCTGCCATTAGATTTGAAAGGGCAGACGGTCAAGTGTTTTTTTGTTAAAGTCCACTAATTAATGAGGTAAGATTTTGCCCCTTATCTTTACGAACATGTGGGAAAAATAACATTTTATTTCAGCAAGCATCTAATATCTTTTACTGTGATTTCCATTTTGATTTTGGTGTTAAGGCTTTCTGATGGTTCCGACCCTATTTTTCCTGTCCGTGTTATCACAACGATTTTAACCTTCACCCTGCGTTTGGTTGGTGAGTTGGAATTGGCCTTGTGAAACCCCCAGTCATCCACAAATCACAACAATAATCCTAACAACAGCGCTGGATTACATAAATAGAAGTGAGAGGTACCATAACATAGACCAGGTAGGAGAATTGGAAGTCCACATCAATTTTTTTACATGCAAATAAAACAATATAAATATATTTTCATTTGACATAATAAAAGGTAAGAATCTTTTTGATAACTTTCTTTATGAAAATTACTTTCTTGGCAATTGAAGGTTCTAGAACGTTTGCAGCCAAATTTTATATAACCTTTTAAAACGATGTAATACCAATAGTTATCAAGAAAGAGTACATAAAAAAAATTGTAGGTACCATTCTGATTTATGCGCATAATAATGTTTTTTGGAATAAACTGGAATTGTTATTTTGTTTTAATTAAGTCGTTTCATTATGGAGCTATACACCAGCAGTCAATAAATTAAAATCATTCCTCATACCTATGTGTTTTTTTGTTTAATCACCAGGTAAGTAACACAGATAATGTAAAACAGGTGGCGCCTATTGGGTGATCAAAGCAGAGCACAACTATCTCTAAAAGAGATACGAACCTAGCCTCCGACATATTGAGCTGCCGTACGCATCCGTTGCCGTACCCTGTAAAAAGGGAGACGCTGCACGCTCTAAAAAAGGGGTTATGCTATATTTATAATTTTTCGAACTACCCCAGATAAAAGAAAAACACCGAAATTGGTCCATTCGTTGCTGAAATACGGCAAATTTTTCCTAACGCTGCTGATTTGAAGCTACAAGTTCAGTTTTCTCGAGTGCGAGAGAGCTCTATTTTGAAAGCGATATTTAAGGGTTTGAAAATAAATTTTTTCATTTGCCCCTAACAAGATATGAAAGTTTACGCCTTCACGAAGAGGTTGGACCTTTGTGGAGGATAAAATGTTTATTCAAAAAAAAGTTATGGCAATCAACATTTTGCGTCTTGGTATGAACAATTAGGAATAATTCAGCAACAAATTAACCGATTTACTATTATAAAATATTATTTTGTTTGGAAAGACGAGGACTTCCCTTTAAAAGCAAAAAAGTGCAAAAAGGTTAATTTTGAAAAAAATAATTGATGTGATTTTGAGGATTTTTTGGCATTTTTGCAATAACAAATTAACAAAAATGATGACAGAAAAGCTTAAACTGTATAAATCTCTAAAATTTTATTTGAAACTTTTTTCCGTAATATGTTCCTTGACTTGTAGATCCAAAAAACCTGTTTTAGCCAACTTTAACCCCCCCTCTTGGCCTGAACCTATTTTTTGCTACTATATTTATGTAATTGTTCTTACATTGCCTCCAACACCTTTGGATAGGTCACATACATCTGGAAATTTAGGTCACCCTATTTACCTATGGCTTGGACTAATAGTTATGGGATAAAAATAATAAAGATTATTGGAACAACACTCTATTTCTATAGAATCAGGCACAACAGCTAGGAGAATGCCTAGTTTTACGTGCGCAGAGAGCACCTAGAAATCGGAGTTCTGGCGTGTTTGACGATCACTCTCGTCTAGTTTAGGATCCTTTCCAGGAAGAGTAAGTTCTCCTACTTCTACATTCTAGGTATGAATTTTGAATATAATATAGTTTATTAACCCTGTTATTCTTAAGGATATATTTTTACAGGATTAAACATTTCATATTTGGTTTTAGTTGCTGTGCGACTACATTAATTTAACCAAAGCAATGTTTCTTTCTATTGTTAAAATTAAAAAAAAAATCAGAATATCTTAAACGAAATAAATTAAATTATAAAGTATCTGTCGGTAGTCAGGGCAACTTAGTCTTAACTTGGAAGAAAATTCTAAAATGCAAATTATCAACATCAGTCACTATATAGTATAACAGAGAGTTCCCTGATCATGTCTGTCGGTATGTTCATGCTCAAAAACTATTAAATGAATTTTGATCGAATTTTCACAGTTAGTTAGGCTACACTCTATATACTGTATCGGGATGATAAGTCTCCAGGGGCTTCAGAGTTCCAAAGCTTCCAACTAGCTTCAGTTATAATACAATTTTACTTTTATTTTCCGACATGACAAGTATTATACATAGTTAAAAAGAGACTTATAATGATGAGAATTATTTACTTTTTAATTGTCAATATTTTTTTATTTGGCTTACCTTTGGGGTGGGCGTGGTGTCGTTGTTCCTCCTTTAACACATGTTCTGGAAATAATTGAAAATAATTAGTCTAAAACTTGCAATTTTGGTAATAAAATATTTAATATTGAGTAAAAATGTATGTTAATAAAAAAGTTGTGTGATGTTACGAACCTAAAACTGAGAGGCATTATATAAAAACCGTAGTAAAATACAACATAAGCAATATAAAATAATATTAGGGGAAATTTCAAATCTGAAAGCATTTTTTTCTTCCTAAAATGTTTTAGTGGCTAAAAAATATTGAATCGATTAGAAGGCGATACACAAAAGTTCATGATTTTTATTAAAAAGATTAATATAGTCTGTTTGGTGTTAAAGAAATTATATTCTAGGAAAATTTTAACTGATTCCTCACCATTTCTAAGATATACATTTACAGAAGATGCGATATACAGGTTTTGTATAACACGTCAGGAACACAGTCTGCCTTTCTTATCCACTGGGTTCCTGCCTTTTTTTAATATCATCGTATTTGGTCTTCATACACTTCTACATTCATCTTGGTCTCTATTCTATAATTATTTTGGTCCATCTATTGTCAGTTCTACAAACTACGTGCCTGGCCTACCTCCATTTTAATACGATCACGCCTTTGGTTTGTTGTTTCATACGCGTTTACAATCAATTGATAATAACTAATATTCTACGTTCGTGCGTTCGATAGGTGTCCTGAATTTTGAGCAAATTTCTTTTTGTTGTTCCATGTCTCAGTAGAAAGAATACTCTGATCCCTAGAAGGTTGACGTTGAGGAACAAGAACTTTATGAACATAATATTGTAGATCGGATTCAAACTGAAGAGGAAGAAGAAAAGAAACCAGTAGAGTTGGGACAAATAAATCGTACTATAATTGACAAAGATGATAATGAACAAAATTTTTAATGATTATTCGAAGAAAACCATGAAATTAAAAACGTGACATATGAAATTCAGCAAGCTGAAAATAATCCTCCTTCTTCCAATTTTACAACCGACAGTGGATAAGATTGGACAGAAATTTCATTGACTGGCCGTCGAGGTCTCCAGACTTATACCCTTGTAAGTTCTTTTTGTGGAGTTATGTTAAAGGTAAAGTTTTCCAAACTAAGAAAATTGAAACAGTAGACTTAAACGGTCACATTATTCAAGAAATATGATTAATTACTACAGAAGTAGTCAAAAATGTTCAGAATGAATTTATAAATCTTTTAGGTATAAGATATGTAATAGAATAAATGTTTAGAATTTAGCAAGAAGTCTAAATGTGTACAAAAAATTGGGGGTCACTACGTAACAAATGAAGGTTGGTTATAGCATAGCTTCTTTCGAGTCACCCTGTATCAGGGGCGGATCCAGCCTCTCTCCTTGGGGGGGGGGGGTGATATCACAAAAGTACAAGCGAAAGCAAATTGTCCCGGGGGGGGGGGGAGACCAGCAATATTCCCATTTCTAGTGTAAAAGGCAGGGCCGGGGCTATTTTTCTGAATTTAGAGCTCTTGGAGAGGGGGGGGGGGCGATCACAAGAAAAAACGAGTTGTCGACAGGGGGTGGGAGGATGCGATCAACATACACATTCCTAGTATAAGAGGCAGAATCTCTATTTTTCTGAATACAAAGCTCCTGTGGAGGGGGCTATCGCAAAAAAAAAAGTTGTCAACAGGGGGGGGGGGTGCCAGCAGCATACACATTTCTAATATAAAAGGCAGAATTGGTTCTATGTTCCTGAACTGAAAGCCCTTGTAAAGGTGAGGGGCGATCGCAAGCATACACATTCCTATACCCTATTCAAGAACTAGAGAGAGTAATAAAACTCTTACCGATACCTCCAACGTACTTGCTTCAGTGCCCCCGGTAACTGAGAACTGCCGTAAATCTAATTATATTTAAATATTATAAGCATTTATAAATTTACTGCAACAATAAAATTTCTGATAATTCAATTTAATTTCTGTCAGTGAGCAAAGTACACCTTACATTGTGTCCTTAGTGATTTATCTTGTTTGTGCTTGTTTTTATATATTATTTGAGATTAGTGAGATACCCAAAAGATGTAGCTTTCACATCTATATTTATTACAAAATCGTTAAATCAGGGCATTTGTTCCTCAACGAAAAACCTATTACGATGAATGTTTTTGATGCCTTAAGATATTAATATCTAGATAATAATGGTAAAAGCTCTGTTGAGATGTGTTCCAATATGACAGGAGTTGGAAAATCTACTATGTACCGAATACTGACGGTGAAAAAAAATTGGAATTGTTAGTAATCCCAAGCTACATTCGATCACAGGCAGACGAAAAATCTTGTTGGAGGAAGAGATGTAAACTGTAATAAAAGGAGTTGTACATACATTTTATTATGAGAAGCAGATCCCAACCGTCGACAAAATTCTAACTAAAATCAATGAAGATCGGGATTTACCTGAAATTAAACGAACTGAGCTCTGGAAATTACTCAGAGAACTTAATTTTTGTTGGGAAAAACCAGATGGGATATCTGTTTTTATAGATCGTCCGAAAAATGTCCGTTGGTGAAGGAAATATCTCTTTCAAATAAAAGGTAGAGTTGCTGGCAATAACACAACTTACAAAATTAATAATTTAACTGGACTTTTGAAAGATTTTTTTGAATAAAGTTACTGCAGATAATTGCAAAAAATCCATATAATAAAAGAATAAAAGAAAATGTGGTAACCCGATCTCATTATCGGCGAGAGAGGAATCAATTATAATTAATTTGAGCGAAGATAGCTTCACTGACTTTGATGACGAATTAGATACGTAATGTTTACCAGCGTTAACACAATTTATTATTTAAATTTTCTGTAACATATAAAAATTACTGACATTTGAATCCCTTTTTAGTGTTTAATTGTAATTCTGCAAATGGTTTAAGAAATAAATAAACTGGAACGTCAAATTTCCCAAAAATATTTTTAATTAATAATAAAATGACCGATAGCCCCAAAAAATTTTTTTAATTATATTGACGAATTTATTTTTTTTATATATGTTTAACTTCTTGTATTTTTGATAATGGGTATTTTGTAAGTATTTAAATTATAACTTAGAATTTTTTGAGAGAAAAAGGCTACGTTTTAGTCTGAATGTGCCTAAAACGGTTTCTATGCCAAAATTAAAAATAATAAAAATACATTTGTGATTTATGTTAAATATGTCAAAATTATCTATATTGTCTAATGTATGTGAATTATCAAAAAAATCATAAGAAATGAAATAATATTATAAAAACTTTTTATTTTAAGTTTATTACTGAAATAATATTTTATGCCATAAATATTTAGTGATAAAATAGACCTCCTTCCGGCGCCTATGACAAGGATTAAAATCCTTTTTAACGCTTCACACATCCAAATATCTATTGCTATCCAACCCAAATAGTCCATTATTATAGACCGGTATTTTTGATTATAAAATTTCTAACCCATTCCTATGAAAAATATATGTGTCTAACAGATTTTGCCAAAGACACCGGACTAAAGAACACAGGAAGTTTGCGAAGAAAAAAAAAGTAAAAAATGAAAAACTCTCCTTAGTTCTTAAATAAATTATAGTATAAGAGGCAAAATCGGGTCTATTTTCCTGAACTCCAAGTCCTTGGGGGGGGGGGGGGGCGATCGCCCCCACCGCCCCCCCCTTGGATCCGCGCCTGCCCTGTATAATGTAATATATTGGAAAAAATTCATACAATAATACTGAATTTATATATACTATATATACCCATATCATTTACAAAATAGCAAAGTTATTAAAATTATTCTAGAAAATAAACTGAGCAAGTTTGAAAATACTAATGAAAATAAACTCGACCATTTGAAATTTTTGGTTATAAAAAGAAGAGAGCTTTACCAAATTAACCCAATTTTGATTGTTTTGTAAAAACAATAGGGTAATTTCGAGAAATTAGATCATTTGTTCTAACTATGGTACTTTTTATGTCCAGTCTATAATTTACTGAATTGTTATGTTTAATTATATTATCATAATTAAACTTTTTAAATTAAAATATTCATATTACCGTTCAAATTATATTATATTTTATAATAACTGTAAATTTCTTTTTATCTGTGTATAGATACCTATACAATTATTTCAGCATTTTTTGAGTCATATATTTTAGCCATAGAAATAAATGAATGTGAAAAATGGGTTGTATCTAACCAATTTTACGTCACAATTTTCAGAGAAGCATTAGAAAATATCTACGTTGGAGTATAAGTTAGCATAGAGAGCGGTTAAGCATAATCTAGTATGGATTGGTCACATTATTTCTGAAACTGATTAATCTGACATTATGCTTACACTTTTGTCTAACAAAGTCAACAAAAAATAGGATTAACGTACTATCTGGTTGTGATCTACTTTTATACAGGATTACTCAAAAAAAAAAGTTAAATCTTATTTTTTGTCCAAAGTGAAAAAAATTTCACGAATTCATATATCTTTTAAATATCGACAATATTTCTTAATAAAAATATTTTCCGAAGTAAAAATAGGGGTACTATACTCTTAGCACTATTTTAAATTTTTGACTCTCTTCCTGTACTAATAAAATGCAGAACTTTTTTGAAATAAAATTAATTCATTAAATTCAAAGATAAACTTTTTTCCCTTATGCTGCGCACTTTTTGCCGGTCACTGTAAATATATATATATATATATATATATATATATATATATATATATATATATAGATAGATAGATAGATACATAGATAGATAGATAGATAGATAGAAGGTTGAGGTTGAGGTTGAGGAACAAGTACTTTGTAAACAGAATACTGTAGATCGGATTCAAACTGAAGATGACCGAGTGAAACAGGAAAAGATGTCAGTAGAGTTGGGACAAATAAATCGTACTATAATTGACAAGGATGATAATGAACAAGATATTTAGGGATTATTCGAAGAGAACCACGAAATTAGAAACGACATATGAAATTTTGCAAGCTGAAAATAATCCTCCTTCCTCCAATTTCACAATCGACAGTGGGTAATTTTATTGACTGGCTGTCGAGCTCTCCAGACTTATAATTTCTTTTTGAGGAGTTATGTTATAGGTAAAGTTGTCCACATTATTCAAGAAATATGATTAATTACTACAGAACTAGTAATTAATATATATATATATATATATATATATATATATATATATATATATATATATGTAAAGAAAATATTAAAATAATATCCAATCTTAAGAATAAAATTATCATTAAAGAAAGCAGTGTCAAAATATAGTATATTCGAACAGTAATAATTACTATTCTACTACTCAAAGCGTACGTTTCTGCTTAGGCTTAAGACTAAAAATAAATAAAAAGCTTTCCATTAAACAAAACCAACACCAGTTATTTTTAACTTTTTTCACAGGCCTAACAAAAACAGTATAAGTGGTACCCATTAAAGTGCATGTCGTGGAACCCGTATTTAAAACACACGTATCATGGGAACTACTAGGAAGTGTTTCTAGTTTACCAGTTAATTATATTATTCGTAAACGGTTCAAAAGCTTATGCGTCATAAGCATAAATGTTCTTTAATTATAGTTAATACTGTAGTTTGAAATAAAAAATATACAAATGAGATCAAAGGTTTACAATATACATGTATATGTTTAAGTAGGTACATTACCATCACAGAAATATCTATTTTTTAATGCTTAGTCAGGTGATTTACTACACAGGATAGATTTATTTTAGTATTAGAAATTAATTATTTTTGTAAAATCCTCGATAAATACTTGTTAAATACTTTCACTATATATATATATATATATATATATATATATATATATATATATATATATATATATATATATATATATACTCGTATATATCTCCAAAATTTACGGCATAATTAAGAATTTCCAAAGAAAATTATTTAACCACACTTCCCTATTCCCGATTTCAACTGACATCCCTGAAGTTTGTGTCTTTGATACAACCCTTTATTTACTGTACATGCAGAATAATTACGAGTTTATTGATACTTTTCTGGTCGAGAAACGGATGCAACAATTACATTTGCAAATTAAAGACGTACATAGCGAAGTACAACCTGAGGTGACGGGAATCCAGAAACAGATGCAACAATTACATTTGAAAATCGAGAAGGTAGACAGTACAGGTATAATAAATGTAGATGATCTTCTTGCAACTAGTGTGATGAAGCCACCTACCTTCGACGGCAAAGTAATTTGCCTTACCTATATCCGTCAATTCGAAGCCACCGCTACCAGTAATAATTGGAATTCACCGGAGAATGAATGTGCTTCTGTTCTAGCATTATGAGGCGAAGCTATGGAGGTTCTACGTAATATTCCCGAAGAAAAACAGGATGATTACGAGTTTATTGTTACTTTTCTGGAGATGCGCTATGGGGAAATTCACCTCCAAGATATTTGTAAGGCCTAACTCCAAGGAAGAAGAAAAAAATATAACGAAAGTCTCTAAGAATATGAGGCTAACAAATTTTACTTACCCAACAGGCTCTTGCTTATGCCCTTCAGTTTGAGATAGCCCGTTTCCCGGGATTATCGCAAGGCCAATGAAGAAATTTTCATGAGGCTAATGAGGAAGTTGCAAGAATTTTTGAACAAACGAAAAACACGTGACGACAGAAACATAACCTTTCGTACTCGAAATAGAATTCGTTGTTGAAAGTGTGGCCAAAAGGGGACAAAGCCCTTGTACTTGCAGCACTGTTCCTGACAGACATCCTGATGGCTACCAGCAACAGGTGATGAAGTTCTAAAGAGCGACTTGAAGTGGTGAACAAAGATTTAAAAAAATGCTGCAGTTGCCATCAAGGCTTGTGATGGAGTTTAAGTATGTGGTTTTCGTACTAGAATGACTTATACCAGACCGAGTAAATGAGGTCAGGGTTACCGGTACTATTCGAATAATATGCATTGATACCAATGCGGATACAACGATTACTTTTACAGAGGTTACTTGGAAATTACTACTGGAGGAGGCGATAGAAGAAAGAACAATTACGGAAGAGGTAGAAGGAGTAGTCGCGGCGACCGTGGAGAATGAGACGAGAGGGACCGTGACCGCGAAAAAAAGCGACGGAATGAAGACCCGCTTTGACCTCAAAACCAATACTGGTGGATTCATGGTTGGTGAAAAAGTGGTTGTATAATCCTAAAAGAATCAAAGGGCGTTCACTAAAGCTTTAGAGGTAAAGGGAGGGTGGTTCATACAATGTAGTGACCCGACTAAACGATCTGGTGTACCAAATTCAGAAAAACCCTTATGCGAAGATGTGGATATTGATATATTGGCCCATTATCAAGATCAAGAAGGTTGATCGGGACGATCCATACTTGGAAGGGCCAATGTAATGGACTTTATAGCAGTATACGCCACATAGTATTAGTTTGTGTCTCTAGTTTGTACGTTTTCAGGTTTATTTTCTATGAGTTTATAATTTGTTTAATTAATTTTAACTTTTGTTAATTTTCTCATGAGAGGTCGAAGAAAGAAGGTCTGAAACTTTTTAGTAAATTCTATTTTCTTGTTTTGAACATGTAACGCATATGACAGAAGATGTAGAAATGGCTAGATTACTTTTATTACACTATGTAATATGGAAATTCTAGAAAATTAGGGAATTTTCTGCTATCGGTCAAAAGTGTATATCCAAATCGGCTTTCGTGGACAGTTTATTTTGAGACGTCGTAGAAGTATCTTGAAATGTTTGACAAGTGTCAGAATTGAAGTTGACAGTAAGAAGGCTTTTGAAATAATAGAGTGTATTCAAAGATCGGTCGTCCGGGACAATATCATAAAATGACAACCTTATATCGTAAGCAAAATGTGGGAAGAGAGCAAGCGTGTAACCAGCACCTGAAGCAGCTACACTGAGTGAAGACCAAAGGTTTGTTTAGACTTATTGCCTTAAAATCGGAGGCCTCATTGAATAACCTTGGACTGCCAGCAGCCAAAGCTAACGGTAGACCAAGAAAAATTGGTAGAACCTTCAGTCTGGGCGAGTTTGAGAGAAGAGAAAGTATCCGAAACTACCTTTCACATTGTGTGAAGGTGCTTATGCAAAGTTTCTCCTCCAGGAAAAAAAATGTAAGGGTTGATAATAATGTGAGGAAATAAATTTAACATAAAAAAATATTTAGATATTTTCACGAAATTTCATCATTGATTATTGTCTGAAATACACAAGCCACTGAAATGGATTCCCCTGCTTATGAACCTAATAAGACATGGATTCAATTACAACTGTAGTAGGCAGAAATTTGACAATCTATTACCAGATTTTTCACCGAGTAAAAAATATTTACAGCTCCTGGTTCCATAAAAAAACCGTTGAAAAATCATCTTGTTTGGTAAATGGCAAAATAAATTTATAGAATTAGTTTAAAAGCCGAATTTTTAGTAGAACCAGTATAATATTCTATTCACATGTAACGGCTATTATTCACTTTCATTCTCATGAGTAATATTCATCATTAGGGGCTCGTTAAATATATACGAGTCTCTTCCTCTCATATATTTTTAACCTATCGGTATAAATAAACTACCAAAAAACTTTTACACACAAGGTGAAAATAATATTTAATTAATGTTTGCTCAAAATATCCTTCAAACTAGTTCATTTTTGCTTCAATATAGTCGTAGTTATTCTAAATAACAATAAATTATTCATAATTATCCGTTATGCACATTTCTCGATGTAGGTTTGTTAATTTTGCGGTTGGAAATTGTTTAATAAAAGAAAGTGGCATAGAATTCCAGTTTCAGGGTAGATATTTATGATTGCTTTACGTAAATGTTGTGTAAGAATAAGGATATTTTATGTAGCCTAAGATAAGAATATGTTTTTTAAAAAATCATGTTTTATTTATTTTCTTGCTTATTGTTATTGTAATCGAGTTGCTGGATTTTTTGTGGATATTATTTTGCGCCGTTATTTTTAAATTTTTAGCATACTATTAATATCATATTGAGAGACTTTTTCTCTTTTTAACGCTTGACTGAGATTTGGTAACCATACTTATTGATTGATATAACTGACCTCTAATTTGCCGAATCTGACCTCACGCTTTTTGAGTTTAATAAACTTTTATCTTATTTTGGTCAAAGATAAATCTACCATTGCAGCACTATTGTACAGTGCAATCATATTAATATAAAAATAGAATTAATTAATTTGTTGGAACAAAATGCTTTTGGTGACATTTTTTGAATTTGCTCGTAAACTAAATAACCAGAAACCATTAATCTGAATATGTATTGCTAATCTGTTAGGCGGTGAGGTATTCCAGGTAATATAGACCAATCATAAAACACTTAGACAGTTGATCTTAGGGACTGATAAATACTACGTGTCCAGTAATGGATTTCCCTTTTTAAACTTGAATAACTTGGCAACAGTGTAATGTAGCTAGGTCAGGTTAGTGTCGTTGGATAGTGGATCGATGAGGATTGCATCATATGTTCAATATTGAAGCATATTTCAAGAGTAATGACTCATCCACAATTACAAGGCGAAGTTTTGGTGCTCACCTCAATATTAGGCATGTGGAGAACGCACCAAGTAAAAATTTGGCCAAATTGTGGGTGAGGAAGTTTAGAGAAGCATATTCAGCAGCAAATTTGAAACCTTGGGGTCGTCGAAGGACTGTAACTGCTTCTGAGAATGTTGAGGTTGTGCGTGCCGCGATAATTCGAAATTCAAGTGGGTCTGTTCGTAAAACATCACGAGTGATGCGAATGCACAAATCATCTTTTCACATAATTTTAAGAAAATATTTGAGGTTTCATATAGAGAAAATCCAAATAGTACATGGTGAGTCAACGATTGGATGAAGTAGGTTTGTGCCTTTTCGGTGAAATTAACAAAGAAACTATATTTATTGTTTGATACAGTTTATTTTTACGCATATTTTAAAAATATTTAGGACTCTACAGGGTGAGCCAAAATCTAGGACAGCATAAAGTTGTATTTTTTTAAATAGAACACCCTATATACGAATCATATTTTCGATTTAGCTTATAATTTTAAATCTTTTTTATTAAGGGTTTATAATAACAAAACTTTATAGTTTCTGAGATAATTAAGTTTAAAGAAAAAAAGTCACATTTTCAAGCATCAATTCAATCCTAAATAACGTTTTCAATTTTGTGACAAATATATTCAAATTTGGAATTTAGCAAGGCCAAGGACAAGTTAACATAATTTTTACCTAATATTTGCAATAAAAGCTACAGGGTGTTGAACACATCGGCTCAAATTTGAACAAGTTTAAATGAATAAATATCTTTTTTTTTAAATGGTATACCCTGTATATTTTCATGTTATTTAATAGAGTAATAAAAACCCTAAAAGTTTTGTTCAATATATCCTATACCTATTTATAATAGTTTTTGAGATATTTCAGTTTTTCTTATTTTCCATAATTTTTTACAGAAATAGTCTTCAGTATCATAGTATCCATGTAAAATAATAAAAATAAACTACAGAAACAAACAGAATGTGGTTAAATATGATGAAATACATTATTCGTTATATTACAACGGCAATAGTTTAATTAAACATAATGTGAAAAAATTAACACAACAATAACGACAAGGCAAATACATATTTACTTTTATAGTAAATTGAAACAAAAAAATTACCTATTAAATACTGAGATTAATTATTCCTTTTTAATAAGTGTTCGAATAAACGACCCTCTTGTGCATTGCATAAATTTAGTCTTGTTTGCAGATTTTCTCGGACCCTGGACAAAATTAGTGGCGTTATTGTTCTACAGGTATCCCTAATCCTGTTTCGCATATCTTCCACTGTTTTTGGTGGATTAACATACACCTTATTTTTAATATAACCCCATAGGAAGAAATCTAATGGGGTGATGTCGCAAGACCTTGGTGGCCACTCAATGAAACCCCCACGTCCAATCCATTTTTGCGGATATCGTTGGTCCAAAAACGCACGAACTTCACATTGCTAATGCGGAGGCGCACCATCGTGCTAGAACCACATACTGTCGAGCTTATCCCTATGGAGACTTTGAAGTAAGTTGGAGTAGTTCTTCTTGTAGAAAGTTCAGGTAACTATGGCCATTTAGTGGTTCATTAAAAAAGTGGGGTCCAATAATTCGATTATGATGAATACCACACCAAACATTTAATGACCAGTGGTTTTGATGTTGCACCTCTCTAATCCAAAATGGGTTTTCTGTGGCATAATAATGCATGCTGCGTCTATTTACGGCACCGTTACTTCTAAAAGTAGCTTCATCACTAAACATTACCTTGCATAATAAATTTGGATTTAATTGAATCTCCGCATTTATTGTACGACAAAAGTTTACACGACTTTCAAAATCCTGTCCATGCAATTCTTGGTGTAATTCCATGTGATATGGATGATACCTATATTTCTTGGTATTACGATTAGCGGTGGATTGTGATGTTTCACATAATGCTGCTAACTGACGGCTACCAATATAAGGATTTTCCTGAACATTTAACAATACTTGTAGTTCTTTTTCTTCATTAGTTACTGGTTTGTTGACCACTTTACGTTTTGGATAATCAACAGTACCAGAAGAATCAAATCTTTGCATTAAGTTTTGAAAAGTATGGGTATTAGGCTGGCGTCGATCAGGATATTTCATTTTGTAAATTCATTGAGCAAGAAGGCAATTTTTTTGAGCCTCTCCTATTGTATAAATCATATCTATTAACTCATTCATTGGAAAATTCATTTTACAATATAAGATGAATGCAAAAAAAACCAAACTACACTACATAAAAACCAAAAGAAGCGATTGCGGTTATAAATTTGACACACAGAAAAATGTTCTTTTACATTGTTTTTGCCATGGCTACTATGATAATGAAGAGTATTTCTGTAAAAAAGTATGGAAAATAAGAAAAACTGAAATATCTCAAAAACTATTATAAATAGGTATAGGATATATTGAACAAAACTTTTAGGGTTTTTATTACTCTATTAAATAACATGAAAATATACAGGGTGTATCATTTAAAAAAAAAGATATTTATTCATTTAAACTTGTTCAAATTTGAGCCGATGTGTTCAACACCCTGTACCATTTATTGCAAATATTAGATAAAAATTATGTTAACTTATCCTTGGCCTTGCTAAATTCCAAATTTGAATATATTTGTCACAAAATTGAAAACGTTATTTAGGATTGAATTGATGCTTGAAAATGTGACTTTTTTTCTTTAAACTTAATTATCTCAGAAACTATAAAGTTTTGTTATAGTAAACCCTTAATAAAAAAGATTTAAAATTATAAGCTAAATCAAAAATACGATTCGTATATAGGGTGTTCTATTTAAAAAAATACAACTTTATGCTGTCCTAGTTTTTTGGCTCACCCTGTAGAGTCCTAAATATTTTTAAAATCTGCGTAAAAATAAACTGTATCAAACAATAAATATAGTTTCTTTGTTAATTTCACCGAAAAGGCACAAACCTACTTCATCCAATCGTTGACTCCCCCTGTACATGAATTAAACCCATTTGACTTTAAAAACCGTCATTCTTTCGCCGAAACAATGAAACACCGCTTTTTTTTTTAAAATGACCGAATTAACAATATTTTGTTTAGTAACAAGGCGCACTTTCACCTTTCAGGAGCAGTCAATAGGAAAAATTGTTACTATTGGGCACCAGAAAATCCAAGGCAAAAACCCAAAAGACCTCTATATAGCCCAAAAGTAACTGCGATGTCAGCTGCAGGAATTATCGGTCCATACTTTTTTGAGAACCGACGCGGCATAGTCCAGACTGTAAAGAGAGATCGTTGTTATGCGATGCTTCGGGAATTTTTGGTACTTCAGCTGCAAGCATTTGCTAGCTTTGATCAGGAGACATGGTTCCAACAAGATGAGGCCACCGCACATACAGCCCGAGCGTTTATGGAAGTTGTTCGAGAATTATTTCCGGAAAAAGTCATCTCTCGCTTTGGAGACTTGAACTGGCCAGCTAGGTCTCCCAACCTTACACCACTGGACTTTTTTTTGGGGGAAATACCTCAAAAGTAAATTTTATGTTAATAGACTTATCATTTTGCCAGACTTAAAACAAAAAATACGGAAAGAAATTAATGGAATTTCACCTAAGATGTGTTCAGCAGTTTTTAACCACTAGAAAATGGCATTGCAGGAATATTTGGACCGAAATGAAAAGCACCTCGACATAATCATTTTTAAAATATAAAAGCCGCTTATATTATGTGTGTTTTTCCATTAATAAATTAATTTAAAAACTTCAAGAAAATTTTGTATTAACCTTTTAAAAGGGAAATCCATTACTGTATACCTGGTATAAAAAAAAGTGTATGGGACAGGGTTTTATGTTATTATCCCTTCTCCTTAACTTTTATTCAGACTGTCTTCAAGCTCTTCAAATCGTCAATGAAGATATCAATGTCAACGAAAATCTTACTATTCAATCAATTCGATATGCCGGTGATACAAGTACAACCGGCTCATTAATTCGGGAGACTACAAGAACTGATCAACCATGTAGCAACCACAAGTAAATAATATAAATTTATTCTTAACATTGAGAAGATCAAATATATGATAATAAAGAAACAACCTCAGTCACATCAATTTCTCCAAGATCAACCCATTGAAAGAGTTTAAAACTTTCAGTTCATGGCTTGCACTGTTAGCAAGAACTGGAATCATCCAACAGAAATTAAGTGCAGAATTCAGAAAGCTAGGTTAATATTTGTAAATATGAGATTATCTCTTTGTGACCGAAGTCTCAATCTCGAATTAAATAGAAGAATTATAAGGTCATATGTCTCTGTTAGTCTTCTCTATGAATCTTAAACTACAACAGTTGTGTTCGATCCAAGCTTTTGAAATATGGCTTTATAGAGGATTACTTAGAATACCAGATAGATCGTATCATAAACGAGGAGGTTGTTGATAAAATTGGTTGTCAACCGAAACTATTCACAACCATTAAATAAAGGAAATTTAAATGCTTGGCCACCTTATGAAACATCTTGAGAAATATTTTCTCCTACAGCTATTACTTTAGGAATAACTAGAAGGGAAAAGAGGACTACGCAGAAGAAGAATATCCAGGTTTCATAACTTCATAAAATATTTTGGAGTCAAATCTGCAGAACTTTTTACAGCAGCAATAGATAAGGCCCTTTTATGATGATAATCAACATCCAGAATAGATAGAGCAGCGAAAGTAAAAGAATCACTGCTGAATGTAAATGATTCCAGTGATTAAAACTGTCAAAAATATTGCTGTTGAATTAAGCAAGGAATCTTTAAAGAGATCGTATAATAACACATCTATACACACTTTCAAATAGTACTTTGACCTTACTCAAATGGTGAATTTAACAAGATCCGAAACAATTCAACTTTTTATTCAAAAACTTATTTTGGACTATGATTACGTGTAGTCGCCATTGTATGCTGGCCCAGTGCAGTCAAGCACGGACATCGTATTCAACTTGAACAGATTCAAAGAATGGCTGAGGAGTGCACCAAGAACTGCCCCCACTAGGAGGAAAATAAGTTCCTGAAGTAGAAAGGGTTAGGGGGAACAGCAAACTCGTCCGAGAAATGGATCCTGGTGGTTTATAGACGAATCTCGGCAAAATTAAAGAGTCGGTGCTGGATTGTTCGGTACCAGCACGGGAGTCAGAGAGTTATATGCTCTGGGCCAGCATGCAGCGGTATTTCAAGCGGAAATTTATGCTATCTTGCAATGTGACCACCTCTGTAACAGATATATAAACAGGGATAGTAGAGCTGCAATATTGCCTCTAGGGTCCAATGGGACAGCATAACGACTATTATTTGAGTGGAGGGAGGCATTTTATATCTAAGAAAAAACGGCTGCACAATCAGACTCGTGTGGGCTCTGGGTCACTCGGATACACACGGAAAGGAGAAATCCGATCGTTTGGCAAAGACGGGGTCCACGGTTAAGCCATAATGCTTCCAATCCATTATCTCTGTTCCAATTACATTTAGTAAAAGAGAACTGAAACTTTCCAGCAAATTTGGATGCTGAATATATAACTGACCCAATGCTTACTACGAAGTTTCTTTTCTGAAAGAGGAAATAATTGCGGACTGTAATATAAATGCTGAGGGAACATTGTTCCAAGCGATGCGATCTTCAAAGGATTGGCGTGGATGATGACTGAGTATGAAGATGGTGCTTGGTGGAGAATAAAACTGCTCGTCACACAACGAACTGAGGTAGAGATATTTCAGAGATATGTTAACATCACTCTAAACAGAAACAAGATCAAATGACATACGCTGCTTGTATCCGCAAAGGCGGACTTATCGTCATTGTAGATGTAAAGGGTTTAATGAAGCCTAAGCATCAAAGATAGAGCATTATCAATCTTATTTGTATATCTAATCACAAAATATGCTGTACACTGAAGTTTGGCACTTTCATAAGGACATGCCAGTACGATATATTCTTCTTTTTCTTCTTGTTCTTTTGTAAGCAATGCTGGTGTTGGGAGCTTTCCCATAGTTGTTATAAAAGCAGTGTACACTTTTACTAATTTCACTCTAATTTGAAGACAAAAATGGTAAAATTTAATCACTTAATGATTTGAACCATATATCCAACATTGAATAATTAATGCTAATCCATAATATCTGACATAGTACGAAACAACAACATGGACTCCACCCTACTAGAATTAATTACAGTATGTCTGATTTTCACCTATTTAACTTTTCAAGGAAATTTCTTTAAGCAGATTTCGGGAGCGACCATGGGATCAACGCTATCACCTGTGGCTGCTAACCTATTCATGGAAGCTTTAGAAGAAAACGCCTTATCTTCTGCTCCTCTAAAACCTAAATGTTGGTGCAGATATGTAGATGATACGTTCGTAGTTTGGCCGCATGGCGCAGATAACATGGATCATCTAAATCAACAACAACCCAGCATAAAATTCGCTATGGAACCTGAGTCAAATGGTGCCCTTCCCTTTCTTGATGTAGTTTAAAAGAAAGAGAATGGCAAGTTAGGATATTCTGTGTACAGAAAACCAATACATACAAATCGATATCTCAAAGCAACGTCACACCATCATCCTTCTCAAAAACAATCCGTCATAAACTCATTGGTACATAGAGCACTTTTAATATGTGACGAACAATCACTGAAATCAGAAATAGTAAAACTGACTAATGCTCTGAGAAGCAACGGATATTGCGCTGAAGATATCAGACGTT
Source organism: Diaprepes abbreviatus (assembly GCA_034092305.1). Lineage (NCBI taxonomy): Eukaryota > Metazoa > Arthropoda > Insecta > Coleoptera > Curculionidae > Diaprepes > Diaprepes abbreviatus. The sequence continues at coordinate 5,745,836 of JASJET010000094.1, read as the reverse complement.
CTATTAATAAATATAAAAACCCAACTCTTAAACAAAGTGGCATAAATGAACCTCCTATAGACAGTGTTGTCTTACCTTACATACACAAAACTACCTACAAGATTGCCAGATTGGTCCGAAAATCAAACATTCGGACAATTTTCAATACATGTAAGAAAATTGGACTATGTTTGAAGTCACCAAAGGACGCAATTCCATTTCAAACAGAAGGAGTTTACCAGATACCTTGGTCTTGTGGTAAGTGTATGTAGGTGAAACAGGGAGGCTATATTCACTAGGCTTAAGGAACATGAAAGATATATAAAACAGAAACAAATTGTACAATCTGCAGTAGCTAAACCCCAGCATTGTTCAGGTCACACTTTTAATGTAAAAGAAACTGAGGTGCTAGTATCAGTCGGGTATAAATACCGGGCCGTTGCTCTTCGATCGTCATTCAGTGTTCTAATCTCATGGAGTAAAGATTCCTGAAGATGACTCGTGCAATCGTAGGCGAAACATCGGATAATTTCAATTTGACACGGTCTAAATCCAAGAACCATGATTTTCAACTTGACCAAAGCCGTGAAACTTTCGTTCTTTAATGCTACACATATAAATCACATAATCGCTTTTTTCTAAATAAATTATTACATTATACTTAAAAACTAACCTGAACTAATTTTTCATTAGAAATATATTACTGAAATAATCTGTTTTGTATTGCAGCAAAGTTTTTTATCTGATTGTTTTTCAGTAAATAATATTATTAAAATACAAAATGCGAGCTTATCCTGGCTATTTTTGGAGATGCAAGAAACTAATTTAATCTCAGTTTTTCGCAAAACCAAACAGATTTGTAAAAAAACAAAGAAATATAGGGAATATTCGACTATTCAATATTCAGGCATTCTAATTGACTAGCATTTAGGGCTGTTAGAAACCTAATTAGGACGGTAGGGCGATGGTGACCTTTCTTACTCACTTGACAAACAGTCCAATAGTATTTAGGATGCTTAACTGACATGAGGCGAGCCACGCGAGCTAATCTAGTGGGCTAGTATGGCGCGAAAATGGCAAGTAAAGAAAATTAAGTTGTATACATGTTCTGGACATTTATAAAGATAAGCCATACTTAAAGACTAAAAACAATAAAAAAAATTTTAACATAAATATCACATATCATGTATATACGGTGCCGTGCGCTCAGCACTTCCTTTATATATTTTTTTATTTTCATTCAACCAGCCACTACGGCTAGACCTATTTTTACGTGCTTAAAAGGCTTGGAGCCATGATAAATATCGGCGTTTTAGCGTGCTTCACAATCATTCTATTACTTCTATCGTTCTATTACTACTATCCAAGTCATCTTGATCTTTTTCAGATAGTGCACACTAGATCTAGAAAGAATCAAAGATTTGAAAATATATATGTTTTGTAATATCCTTGTTCTATGATTGGTAAAATGTATAGGTTTATTTTTAAGTAACTAAATTTGCATCAATTTTAGTCAAAAATAATGATTTTCAGACCTCCTTTATTTTCACCTCACATTCTGGTACTGCTGGGAACATTTGAAGAGTTCTTTAAATCGAAATAAACTACACCAATTCATTTTGTTTATATTGTTTATTATATTAATTTCAAAGATGAGTAGAAATGGGACACCACAATTTGAGACAAAAATCCTGGTCAAAAATCGTTTGGGTATTTCCGATAAAATTATAATGGTTCGATCGATCATCAAATTAATAAAAATCTGTTCCTCATTTAATTATTCAGCTTAGAGTATGTAAATAAAATTCCAAACAAAAGTTTTATTGTCCAACCGGTTTGGAATCTGTTTTTTTGTGTTTATTTTTGTCCGTTAGTATTATTGTTAAGTTGTGCTCTTGACATTGAATAATGCGATTCATCATAAAACCGGACCTATTTCACCCAATCAACATGTTTTCCATCGAATCTTTGTTTTTACTAAAATCATAATGTGATTTTATAACCCTCGGTTTAATTATATCAATTTCAATAAAGAAAATAGATGATTTCTTTTACTAAATATTCCTGCTTTAGATTTTGGTCTTTATTTTACAAAACTTAATGTTTATAAACATACTTTGTCTTTATTGGTCCGTCCTGAAACCAGATAGACTGCGGCCAGTATAGGCCTATTGTGCTGCTGTCTCTTAACTTACACCCACTCTCTCAACGTAACCTCCTGAATTTGTACAGGTTAGGCAAGGAATGAGTGTGTATTTCATTTGGTTCCAAGTTTGTTGATCCATATGATGTGCTTTACCGTTTCGTCGGCCTAACCACACAGCCTGCAGCTCAATTTTCTTTGTAAAGATTCATATTATGTGGGAGAACTTTGACGGGCATGCGTCCCGTTATTATACCTTTAGTAGGTTCTTGCTCAATTGGAGTAGTTTCCTGTCTAATTTCAGGCCAGAATTTCCAATAAAAGGCCTGCTATAATGAATCCCTGTCTGCCTGTCCAGAAATTTTTGTGCTCTTTTTGGTCCATTGATTCTCATTCCGTACACCCTGACACACTTAGAGCTAGTTCTGGACAATATATTAAGATGATCAGCCAGTTCTTGCTGGCTCATCGGCTTTTGCATTTTCATATATGCCTTCGTGTCCTGGTATCAACTGTAACATAAATCTGTTGTCCATTGTCATAGTTGTTATTTCACCCTGACATTTCCAAACTAATCTAGATGATACCTTTTGACCTTTGAGGGCATTCAGGGCTAAATCGAATTGATTTAAAATACTTCCTGATCGTCAACTTGTTTCAACCTAACATTCTCATTCATTTAATTGCTAAATTAAATAAAAAAGCTCAAAATTTCTCTCATTCTATAATAATGGAACTATTATTTTTATATTTTGACGCTTATGTTATCCCTATAGTGCAGAACTCTCTTGAAATTATCCGGCTGCTCAAAGTGACAAAGAACTATCAAATCCAGTATACAGGGGATTCTCCGGGAAGTTTATCAATCCATTGTGGGAAAACTATAATTGGCAAGAATCTGAAAATTTGACAGTGCACTAACGTGCTGCTAAAATATTTTCAAGGTGGCTGCACTTCCGATTATACCGGAAGTAGGCGTTAACTTGCTTATTTTAAATAGAACACCGTATATATTATTGCATTTTTGATTTCTACGTAAAATTCTAGACTTATTTCATGCATAATATTTTATATTTAAGTCTCACCGTTTTGGACATATTTAAATTTTTATGTCAAAAATGACGTTTGCGGACCAAAACTTAACTATAAATTTTTCCTATAAGGAAGTCTTTATTATGTAATTTGAGTTAGTTTTCTTGTAGACGAAAATCGACTATTGTAGTTTTTTTTTATGATATTTTGAAAATTATTAGTTTGGAGTTAGTTCAGGTTAGTTATATTTAAAGAATCGTCAAAAGTCAACTTTTTCCAATAGAAAGCACCGATTTTTATAATTTTATCATATTAAGCATTAAGAATAAGGGTAACTTTGTATAAGGATATCTATTTCAAAAATTTATAGTTTTCAAAATATTGGCAATTCAATATTTTTTATTGAAAAATGCTATAAGGCCTTTAAGTTTTGCTACTAGTTGGCCATGACGGCAAGGCGTGGCAAAAATTAAACCATCGAACCCTGCAAAATTGTTACTATTTCTTGCCATTTGACATTCATTAATATTAATCGTGCCGGGGCGATTAACTTAAATGCACGAAGATTATTTAAACTTATTTTTTATTTATGGAGAATGTGAGTTATTTCAAGAACATGCGATACATTCGCGATTCGATATCCGATGAAACAGAAACCAACACTACCAACTGTTAAAAAGATTATAGAAAATTTCAAAAACTTTGGATATATAAAAGCTAAAAAAATAGATATAAACCAGTTATTTATGACGTGCTGCATGCAATCTTCCACATTGGTTAATGCGGTGTTATATAGTTTATTTTTGATTGTCCCTCAAATAAAAAAATCAAGTACTGTTAGGTCGGGGGAGCGAGATGGCCAAAAATGTGGTCCATTCTTGGCTACCCATTGATCATAAAACAAGTTTTGCAAATGATTGTGACCTAAATGATTATTATGTGGAGGCGCCCCATCATGATGATAAAATAGATTTCTATGATCAGCCAGCGGCAAGTTATCTCAATAATTCACTTAAAAATTCCTCAAGATGTCGAAGTAGCGCTCACCTATAAGTTAAAAAACGTATTTTGTATCTAGAAGTCTTCAAAAATGGCTAACTTACCATTCAGATTATCTTAGTAGAGTTCTTGAGCGATGACATTTCTTATAGCACAATGCACGTTAAACTGTCAATTCTCTAAATTGATATACGTTTAAATTGCTCCAATAGTGGGTATTGCGTCGATTAAACAATCCACTTTTTGTGAATTTGGCTTCGTCCGACCAAATAATATTATTCAAGAAACCAGCATTTTCTTGTGACTGAAGGACAATATATTAACAGAACTCTATTCTTTGTGGAAAATTATTGCCTTTTAAATGTTGAACTATGGAATTTATATAGGGAGGGAAATCGTGTTTCCATAAAATCCTTAAAACTGATGTTTGAGATAATCCAGACTCTAATGCTACTTGCCTTGTAGATATTGTCGGATATGTGACGAAATATCTTAAAATTGTACTTTCAATATTTTCATTATTAAGAACCAGTTTATTTCTATTTCTTTTTGCATTTATGGATCCAAAGTTATTGAAGTTTTCTATAATCCTTTTAACAGTTGGTGGTTTTAGTTTCTGTTTCTGCTGATATCGGATCGCGAATGTATCGCATGTTCTTCATTAACAATAAATAAGTTTAAATAATATTCGTACGTTTAATTTAATCGCCTCGGCATGATTATTATTAATGAATGTCAAATGGCAAGAAATAATGACAATTTTGTAGGGTTTGATTGTATTATTTTCGCCACGCCTCGCCATCATGGCCAACTTATAACAAAACGTAAGAGCCGCATAGCATTTTTACAATAGAAAAATGTTAAATTGCCAATATTTTGAAAAATACGAATTATTGGAATAGATAACCTTATACAAAGTTACCCTTATTTTTAATGCTTAACATGATAAAATTATAAAAATAGGCGCTTTCGTTTTGAAAAAATTGACTATTGACGATTTTTCCAATATAATATTTATTCATCTTTTTTAACCATTCTGTACTAATAATTTTCAAAATATCATAAAAAACGCTGCTAAAGTCAATCTTCATCTACCAGAAAACTAACCCTAATTAAATAATGAAGACTTTCTTGTAGGAAAAATTTATAGATAAGTTTTGATCCTCATATGTCACTTTTAATATACAAATTTAAATAGGGCCAAAACGGTAAGACTTAAGTATAGAATATCATACATAAAAATCGTCTAGAATTTTACGTAGAAATCAAGAATGCAAAAATATATAGGATATTCCATTTAAAATAAGTACGTTGACATCTACTTCCGGTATAACACCCATGCACGTTAGTACATTGTCAAATTTTCAGATTCTTCCTAATTATACTTTTCCCACAATCGATCGATAAAGTTCCCGGAGAATCAGCCTGTATAATTTTCGACCATGTTATGATAAAAATTGAAGATTACGAAATTTTTCAATATACCACATTGAACAAGAAATTTTAAATCTTTAAAATATAATTATAAACTCATCTGCAACGACTCCGAAAATTTATAAACACAAATTTTATGCTCACCAAAATAAAATTTTTAATTCGCCTCTTTTGACTCCCCTCTACCTGAATATCTAATTATATTTATTAAGCCTCTGAGCTCGAAAATCTTATCTAAACAACACAAAAAAAATTTCCATAATACTAGGAGATTTGAAAGTTTCTAGACTACATAAGAAACGTTAGTTAATACATTTATTCTTCATTAAAATCTCTTTTAAATTTAATACACTTTTTCTAGCGATTCTTAATTCACGTATCTCATCCTTAAAATGATTTTCCGGAAGGCTTTCAGAATACCTCTCTACAGCTGCCAAAACTTCTTCAGTCTACGAAACCGCTTTCCGCGTAGATGGACGTCAGAAGGAGCTAAATCTGGTGAATCGGGTGGATATCGAACCAATCTGAACTGTATTTCAGTCATGTTCGCCTTCGTCAAAACGCTTTTGTAAACAAGTGTATTATGAAAGATGATTTTTTTCCTTGGTAAACCAGGTCTTTTATCCCGAATTTTTACATTTGTCTGGTCTAGAAGGTTACAACAATATTCTTGTTTTTCTTTTACCCATTTCAGGTAATCAAATAATAATATTCCTTTTTATTCTGAAAAACTGAGGCCATAACCTTTTAGGACGATTTTCTCCCCTTTGCCTGCTTTGGACTAGAATGGCCTGATTTAGTCTACTCTGCGATTTGTCGTTGCACTTCAAGAGCATAACGACTGAATCCAAATCTCATCCAGCCGCTTACAGAAAAATGTCTTTTCGTACATGACCCTAGCAATTACGCTCTCTAGCGATAGAGTTAGGGACTTAAAAATTGTTTCCAGTAATTTCTCTTGGCTGCTTTATCAACAGGATTTTTTCTGCAAAGTTCCTGTACTATCATTTCCTGAGATATGCACCTTCATCTCCAGAAACTTGGATCCATTTACAAACTCCGGAATAACATTTGTTGCAGCGTCCATTGAAAGAGTGGACAAGTTCAAATACCTGGGAACATGGCTTTGTGAGGATTAGTCATCGGACAGAGAAATAAAAAGCCGTGTTGAGCAAGCCCGACAGGCTTTCCTGAAGCTTAAAAATGTGCTTACCTGCTCAGAATTCGATATTGACTTGAGGCTGAGGTTTATGAAATGCTACGTATGGTCAATGCTTTTTTATGGCGTGGGAGGTTGGACCCTAAAAACGAGTAATATCAATAAACTGGAAGCCTTCGAGATGTGGCTGTATCGCAGAATTCTTAAAATCTCATGGACGGAGAAGAAGACAAATGAGAAAGTTCTGGGGCGTGTAGGAAGAGAGTGTGAACTGTTCGAAGTAGTCAAGAAAAGATAAACAGCCTATCTGGGACATATCATACGAAACGAAAAATAGGGGTTCTTACAGTTGATGATTGAGGGCAAAATTGAGGGCAGAAAGGGAATGAGGAGGAAGAAAATGTCTTGGCTCCGGAACATAAGACAATGGACAGGGTTACGTGATGTACAAACATTGATCCACACGGCCCGAGATAGAGAAGCAATGGAGCATATGATCGCAAACATCCATTAATAGATATGCATCCGAAGAAGAAGAAGAATCTTAATGAAACACTCTGCATATATAAGTTTCTGACAGTACAAAATTAAATGAAACTAACTTAACTTCGCACATATATAATATAGGAGGAAACAAAGAAACTAATTTCGATGTGATTTTGTCAATTATTCTTGACCACCAAATCGAATTTATTATACCAGTTTAGCCATGAATCTCTCTGGTGTATTTAATATTTTTGCGCAATCAAGACGTTCTAAAAAAGCCAATTTTATTCGGCAAGAATATAATGTACTAAGTTATTACTATTTTAATCAAAAAAGTTGCACTTCATTTCTGATGAGCATTAAAAAGAGAAAATAAAAATGTCTTTTACAGGAAACTATCTGAAAATTTTATAGGAAGAGAGGATTTTCTACAAACTTCAAGTAATAGTTTGGACACTCTGTGTAAGGTTAAAAATGCGACATTTTTATATTGAAGGACGAAGCTTTGAATTTGATATACGTGAACGAAATCGTGGGCAGCAACTAGTTATTTAAATAATATAAAAAAATTATCATTTACCTTGCGAGTGTACGTTATTATGTTAAACAAGTCTGGGCATCTCTCTTTGTTTTCTGCTTCTCATGCTACTAAATATAACTTTCCATTGGAACAATGTACCAGACAGACGATTTTGTTCATTATGTTTATTATTATAAAAACACTTTGATTATAATAAGAGGAAGTAGGTAGTACAATGCCGACTTTTTTCGAAATTTTGGAGGTCATTATTTTATTATAAACTACTAAAAATTTACTAGTATGTAAAAGCTTAAATTTAGTTGTAAATAAAAAAACAGACTTCCTCCATGTGTCCAACTTCACATGCCTCATAGAAGGCAAGTATCTGCTTAATTTAATTAATTCTAACTTAAAATCTTGTTGAACTGAAGAAAGCCAGATATCATAGTGTTGCTCTGTAATAATTTGTTTTGCAATGGAAGCCCCAGAATAGGGCTTAAGCATTAACATACTTTGCGCTATTGGCAAAAGTGCCATCCTTCAGAAATAATGAGCCCACAACCTCCTATTTACTTGATGAATTTGAACGAAGATAAACACGTCGATTTTTGCTCATATACCTCTAATTGTGTCAATAAATACGTAACACGGTAATTTTCGGAAGTCCTTAGAACAGCTTCGATTTTGATGATTTTTTTTTTAAATATCGTTTCTTTATATTGTTTAAAATTAGAAAACTTTCAGAGCGGGGACAGAATTATTTACATTGTTTGAAGAATATTTATGTTATTTATGTAGAAAAATTTTTTTCATACAATACTCATTAGAAACTCAAAGAAAACATATTTATGTATTGTGTTCATATTGCTTTTACAAATAGTTTGAAATTATATGTCATTATATCAAAAAAATGTTATAAACAATTACTTACAAGTTTTATTTATGTAATAATAACATGCAATTAATATACGGAACAAAATTGTGGATAATTCATTATTCTATAATGAACATTTATAAGAAAATGATAAAATTTAGTTGAATAAAATTTAATTGAACAATTCTTGGAACAATAGATCAAAACTATTACGTACAACAAACTACACATAATACATTAAATATGTAAATTTACTGATTTATTTTCATACGCAAAAAAGAAAAACTAATTTTCTTTTATATTATGCCTATGATAAATTTCATCGTCTTCAAGTGATGGGTGGTTATCGCAGTTACTTCCACTGTAAACAATGCAGGCAGGTGAGTAATGAAAGCTACTTTTTCTGCAGCTACACGCTGTTACGCATCCTATTTTTCAAGAACAAAATATGATTTTCAAAACGTCGATAAGTGCTTCAGGAGGTACTAAAGCATTATTTTTTTGCTGCATCCTTTGTCGGAGGTAACGACTTATACGCTCTTATTCTTTGACGCTAATGCAATGAAACATATCGAAGTTGATTAAAGCTTTTGACAATTTTGGCATATTATGAGAATATAAATAATACCTTCATTAAAAAGTACTTTTTCGCCTTGTTCTTCAACCATGAAAGTTTCAGCTGCTGCATGTAACTTCTGATCATTATTGAATATTTTAATAAAATTATTTTTTCCTCTATTATAAAAAGCGGATGTAGTATCACATCCCGTGAATGCATGAATGAAGAAGAGATGATTTTTTTGTAATATTTGTATATTTCTTTAACATGTTTTTTTGTGGAATAAACTCGTTGCAAGGCATTATTTTTAAGTGGTTTTAAAAATAACATTTCTTTATTATCAGATGCTGAAGCCATCAATAACACTTACACATCAATGTCCTCTGCTACAACAACTATATCAAGACAGGAACAATCTAGAGCTAATTGTATATCTACTACGATTTCTCTCAGACGCTTTAGTTCTTTCATTATTATATCTGTCAAATACAACTTTAACAGTAGTGTTATAATTATTACGTAAATATGTTAGGTACAGTTGACAAATAGCAGTAAACTTTTTATTTTATTCCTATTTAAAACTATGAAATAACATACCACCATTAGTAATGTAGAAAAATTTAGCAACATCATTAACATCCATTTTACATTGTTCAAAAATATCATATAGTGTTGATTTCGTCGAAAAAAAAAAATCGTTCAAAAGAGGATAGGCGGCCAGCTCGTAGTTAAAATATTGCTGAAGTTCGTCAATACTTTTTCCCAAAAAACATAAACGTTGAAAAATTAGATTTGAGTTCACAACAACTTCCATATTAACTTAAATTTTATTGCTCATGCTCAATAAAGATTTAACTGCATCTTTTGTTGTCATTTTTATATCTTTAAAATTGAAACCTTTGATTTTCTTTCTTAAATTAATTCCAGTATCAAATGCCTTATAACAATTAATAGTTTTGTTACCTATAACTCCTGTGGAAATTGCTATGATTACCTGTATATTAGAAAAGGGGTTGTAAATTTTAAAAAATTCTGTAATTTTATCTCCTGCTTTAGAATCTTCGTTTATTCTGCTATTACTAGAGTCAATATGCTGATATGATGATTTAAAGGAATCACAAAATTTTTCCATTCCGTTTACTACGTCTTTTGTAAATAACCTTGCTCTTGTCCGTTTAAAAACAACACTTGGTGTTGTTCCAGGTCTGAAAGGACCACCTCTTATTTTCATAGACTTCATATTTTCTTCTATTGTTTGATCAGTAAAAATTTTTGGAAAATGCAAAAAATCTTCTAGCACTACGTTTTTTTTTTATTATCATATATATTAGCAAAAACAAATATACACGTAACGCATTCATATTTTTTGACCCACATAGTGAAGCTTTATGATATAAATATTGAATTATTACTAAAAACTTTATTTAAATAGCTATTTTTTACATTAAAATTAATTTACGAAAATTTTTTTCGAAAAAAATCCATACTAAACTGATTTTTTTTTATATAAATATCATAAATATTCTTTAAACAATATAAATAATTTTATCCCCGCTCCAAAATGTTTCTGATTTTAAATAATAATATAAAAAAACGTATTAACAAAAAAATCATGAAAATCGGAGCTGTTCTTGAGGACTTCCGAAGAAAAGACTTCATTGACGCGACTACTCAGTTTTGAAACAATTTTACTCGATAGCTAAAATCGTTCAAAATGAACGATAATTTAAAATTTTAAAAGTAGTAAATACCCATAATACTTTTTTTCCATGAGTCTGTCCTGAACCCGGATGCGCTGTGGCCAGTGTAGGCCTATTGTATTCACCTTTGACTTACAACCCCTCTGTTAACTTAGCTTGCTGAGCCAAGTTGTACAGATCAGTCAAAGAATGAGAATGTATCCCTAAGGTTTGCAGTATTTTCCACTCAAATGATTCGTAAATGCATGTGATGTGGTTTATCGTTTCCTCGACCTGATCCAATAGCCTGCAGCTGAGGTCTCCGTTGTAAAGATTCATTTTATACAAATGAACTTTGACGGACGAGTGTCTCGTCAATATACTCGTGATTTGCCTTAGTTGATTCCTGCTCATTTGGGGTAGTTTCCTGGCCAATTTCGGGCTAGCCTGCTATGATTCAATTCCTGTCAAACTCTTCAGTGATTTTTGTGCACCTCAAGAACCGGTTGTTGACCAATGTATTGAATTGATGAGCCCACTCTCGCTAGCTCATCAGCTTCTTTATTTTCATGTATGCCTTCGTGTCTTGGTGCCCACTGTGTGTAATCCTTTGCCAGAGCTATTAATTCGCTCTGACGTTCCCCAACTAGTCTAGATGATATCTTTTTCCCCTTGAGGATCTTCAGGGCTGCATGACCATCTCGCCTGTATATTGTAAAATCGCATATATTTCTACCTGATATACTGTTGGGAATATTCCTAAGGAAAGATTCAATTCTCTTCTTCAGTACCTTCTATGGATTTTGAACCGTTAGTGTACTAGATAAGTTCGCCAGAAGTGTTTCCCGTTTGTTGTTTGTTGTTGTGTGTTTTTTACTTACCATTCGATTCTCTATAACGACCTTGAACAATATATTATAGCGGTAGCCCGAGGTCATTTGGTCTGTGTCCATTTCTAACTAAGGGCCCCTAATTTTATTACATAAAGTTTTACGTCCTGTTATCATCATTAGTGCTGTTGCCAATGAGTGGTGTTGCCCCATTCTTGACTCTCCTAGAATCACTAAATGTAGTAGATGAAGATTCAAGATGCACTCTATTGTTGAGGTAGAGATCGATTTCATAGCCCCCGTAATGCTGAAACAGGCGACCCTCTATATACCGTCCTGCTTGATTACCTTAGTTATTTTGGACAACCAATTCAAAACTGCATATTTGATCGCTGATATCATCACACTGGTGTATAACCAATACACAAACTTCGGTGAAAAATTCCATGTTTTCACTAGGGTTGTGTCCACGAATACTCCTAGATATTTAACCTCTATGAAGAATGGTTAAAATTACATTTCCTTATATGACAATGGGATCTATGTCCTCTAATTTACACCGCTTTGTAAAGTTCCTCCTGTCTTGCTCATCTTTTTACAACCCCGAGAGCCTGTTAGATCCTCTTTCTCACTGTTGTATTAAATTTTCATTGGGTGAAAATTACCAAGTCATCAGCCTATCCTAAAACTGAGTACCCATTCCTACTCAGAGTTCGCGAAAGTTTGCCTATAATCAGGTGTCAGAACGGTGGAGAGAGAACTTACTTTTAAAATTTTGGGTTTTTATTTATATTTACGAAAACTGAGAGCTAAAAATGGTAATTTGTAAAGTAGCTAACTTTAATTTCTCACTATTTTGCAGTTTTTAGAAATTTGTCTTGTATTATGATATTATCATATTTTTCCTGCATCCATTCTAAAATTCGTAAAATTCTAGTTAGTAGTTTTTCAGTTTGGTAGCCATGGCTCTGACAAACTTTAATGTCCAAGGTAACTTCGAATTTTCATTATACTTCCTATATTATTGCAAGTAAAATGGTATTTTAACCCGTGTTCGTTAATCGATTGTTTGATAAAGGAAAGCTTAAGGTCACTTTCAGTTGGTGAATTAATGTAAATTGTATGATAATCGTTTATATCAATGTAACAACATTTTTCTACTCTCATATATCTTGTGAAAGTATAATAATTAAGAGGTCAGGTTTAGTTACAACTTAAAAAACAGTCTAGATATTTTATTAAATTTCTTATTTCACTTTATATTATTAATTTTTAAATATTGGGCATTTAGTCGCCCTAGATATCGAGTCGCCTAATACTTTAAAATTCCCCCTCTCTCCCTCTCTCTCTCTCTCTCCCTCTCATTTTAACCATGTATAAACATTTTTTCCATTTTCTCCTTGAAAATTATTTAGCAGTATTAATACAACAGACGTTTTTCAAATTACATTATGTGGTAATCACCACTGCGGTGAGTATGTCCATATAAAAACAAAACTGGTACGTGTCGGATACGCGTAATGTTAGAATTCTGTAATGGTTATTAATGTTATAAGTTTTTCTCCTTTTTTGCATGTGGGTCTTTAACTGATTTAAAAATACGCACCTGCAAAATTTTATGGCAAAAGGTGGTTAAGTCGGTTTTCAAATCCAAAGTCGCCGCTGCATTAAAGTTGTCAAAATTTAAATTGAATGCCCCGTATATTATTGCATACTTTGGTAGCGCGGGTTCAGTATGGGTAAAATATTGTTATGTTTCATATATCTAAGACAAGCCGTTCTAGAGATATTTAACTACTCTTCAAATTGTAGACCAAAATTTAGGAGGTGTATCTGCTTTGCCTATTCCGTTGGATGTTTTACCTTGTATTGGCTTTTTAGTAAAATCATTATTATTTGTCGTAAAATAACCCAAAAAAATATACAGGATGGCACATCATCAAGCATATACCATAGTTCTCGAAGTAAAATAGGCCTATTTATCAGAAAAACTGGTAATAAGTTTTGCAAAAATTTAGATAAATATTTCCATTTATTCTGCCTGGAATCAGTCTGGAATAGGACTAATTATATCTGCTCAAACATTTATTTTAAAATTATGCTGATGGTGTGCACTTTAATGGCGTATGGATTTCCATCCACACGCCTCGCCAGTAAACAAAATTTTTCTACCAAAATTTGGATCACGAATTGTTTTGTTTCGAATAAATTCACACAATGTAAGGCGTATGGAGGGATTAATCTGTAAAAGCTCTTGAACCTTTTACACGTGATATGAATGTAACCACTCTTCTTTTAAAATATTAGGGATATCCAACCCACGTTCTAAGTGGTGGGTACTAACAGTTGGTTCTCTCTCTACTCTTTCCAAAATTTCCTATTCTTTTTTGACTATTCCAGTTTTTCGAATACCCCACTTACAAATTTTTTGCTCAAAACTGCCCGTTTTTCGAAGATGACGATCAATATTAACAAATATTTGGCATTTTGGGGTTAAAAAATCTCCCCATGTAACCCCTAACACTTCGATGTCCATTTCCTTCACAAAACCCATACACCAGGAGCATTCTCAACCTTTTCGGAGTGTGTGTGTTTGTTTATGTTTAATAGGAAAATAAACTTAGAAATTTAGAATGTTGATCCTTCTTTATTCTACTTCTTAGACAGCGATGGCAATTTGTCAATAGTCAAATTATTAAATGTTATAGCAAAAAAATCAGTCGAAAAATTATTGTTACAGGTATCTTTTATTATTACAGTTAATTTCTGTATGCATGTAATTGAAAACATTTTTTCCTAGCGAAACTGCTCATCCAACGAAATTTTTTTAAGAAGTAAAATAGCGTCAAATACATGAGATTATCCGATAGAAATATCTAGGTTGTTATAATGTTGATGACATAAAAAATCAAAAGCGATGTTTACAAGTGACGTCACTTTTATAACTCTTACACTATTTTATAGCCTGTCGCTATACCACTAGAAAATGTCATATTATAATGTTAAACCACACACCAAAAATCACTAAATTCATTTATCATGTTTTCAAGAAATTTGAGAAAAATCAATACTTTCTTAAAATTTTGACGTCCCCTACCGCGTAAACGAAGCAACATTGGATTTAACTGAGTTTAAATCGACGTCAAGAATTTGTTGTCAAGCATTATACACGTATTTTCTAGACACCTCGTACATATACCATGACGGGTGAATGAAAAAATTTTTTTCATCCCTACTTTTCACACATTTTTTTCCGAGCTTCACCTCATGCGTATTTTAATATATTTTTGGGTTAATCAAAATCATACGCCTTCAAAATATCAATGCAGAAGATGAAAAACTGCCAAAATTTTAAGGATGTGACAGCTTAGGACAAAATAGCGAAGGACAGAAGTCAAAAGTTTGTTTTTGAAAAAGGAAAAATCGTTTTTTTAATAATAACAAAAAAAAAATTGGGAGAAAATTAAAAATCCTTCAATCAGCAACAATACTTGTATAATTAGATGAAGCCGACAATATTGGAATTAAATCGGTTCAGTAGTTTTACGTAATCGCGGTGATCGGTTTGAAAAACTCCCTTTTGAAAAAAAAAGCGGTTAAAAGAAAGGAATTTGCACGTAGCTAAATGGTTCATTTATTTCTTCAAATATAAAATAAAATTTATTAGTCACCAAATTATAAATATTCTAGCAATAAATTGGATAATTATTTTCACGTTCGCATGCATGAGGGATGTCTTTTGTATTTATGTATTTTGGGTTTGAGTTGACAGTCCCGTACGCTGCAAACATATATATATATATATATATATATATATATATATATATATATATATATATATATATATATATATATATATATATATATATATATATATATGTATGTATATGATTTAGTATTAATCCGGTAATACATCCATTCATTTATATATGTTTTACGGCAGGTGTCGCATGCGATTTTATATACACATTTGATTTTCTAGATAGACTTTGGTCTTTGAATTTCTTAGAGATGAGCCTATTATTTTTTGTGGTTTGTAAGCTATAGATATATTATATTTCCGGAGGGGCAATCTGTCGATTCTATCATCTGTGCTTTTTTTCTAAGACAGTATGGTAATCTGTCTATTTTCAGCAGGTGGTTTTATGTCTTGTGCGGGTTTTTGTTGCAATTTTGAATCCCTCAGGGATTCGCGAACTTTATAAAGGGGATTCACGAAGAATATTGTAATGGTCGAATTTTAAATTAAACATCGTAACAGGCAACAATCTGTAACCCGATAAATCACTACGTTACTGGCGAGAAAACTACATTCTTTAAAGAGCCGGAAACTTCTACTTCGGCGAACCAAGACTTTTCCCGAATGCTCACGAAAGAACGAGAATAACGTCTGCTGATATAAAAATGACGCAGTCACATATAAGAAAGAGTAGCATTGAACTGATTTCAAAAAGATACATGAGTTAGTAGTTAATGCATAGTCTTTCGTCTTTTCTAACAGATTTAGATGAAGATAGTAAAATGACTCTCGGCGTATCATTTCGAGTTAGTTACAGAATTGTAAGATCTGGACTTGCATATACAATATTTTACCATAATTTTTACTATTTTTTAAATCCGAAGGCAAGAAAAACATTTTATCAAGAATGATTTTTCCTCGAAAAATCAAAAAAATTGAAGTTTACTAAAGCATGGTACCATATATATACACACAAAAAACGATCCAAAATTTGGCACGATTACAGTTGACTTTTTCATCATGATAATGCAATATCCTCCTATAGCCACCATATTCGCATGATTTGGCATCGTGTGACTTTTTTGTTCCCAAAACTCAAGTTACCACTAAGAGGGCTTCATTATGAGATAATTAAAGACATAAAAAGACATTCCGTGTGTAAACTTAAGGCTATACCACAAAAATATATGTAGCGGCGTTTGAAGACAACAAAAAATATTAGCATATGTCATCTCCTTGAATGGAAATACTTTGTAGGCGACAAAAAAGTATTGATGATAAATAACCTTTATGTTTTTTTAAGTTCCGTGTATTTCTGGTTAGCAAGCATATAATTTGAATGGATAAGGGTTAATGAAGATTAATGCTAGAATTGCGTGTAAGATGTGCATCTTTGTTGGTATGTATTGGTAAAAAGATTATGCAACAAATTGAACTTAAAAAAATAAGCTTATAAATATTTCTATTTTCATGTCAAGGCCAAAACTCAAGGAATTTCTGTTTCTTAACCAAATGATGAAAGTAGGAGTAGGAAACTATTTTGTTAGTTTATAAAATTTTGCGTTGATAATTAATTTTAACTATGTATTTTATGGTATTTATAATTAATAGATCCTTGAAATGTGATCAGATTTGGTCAGCTTTATTTGATTTTGGTTAATTTTTCACTTTATACCGGATATATATTAGTGGTTTCCACAACAAGTGACTAGTTAATATTCATCCCAGGAAATAGATATAAAGAATGATAAATAAATTATGTCGTTCTTGTATGTGCATAGAGTTGGGGTCTGTATACTGTGACCTGGTAGATCTACTATGCTCCCCTACTGCTGCCAAGTCGAAAGAGATACCTTATTGGCTAGAGCAGGTCTCCAGTCCTATTTCCCTCAGGAATCTTGGGATATTGGACTTCTTCAAGGTAGGTAGCTCCCCTTCTTCGATTTGGGGTGTCCCCGAGAACCTCATCCTAGAGCGCTACACTCTGAAAGGATACGAATAGAGATTTCGTCCTCCTCCTCACAGAATCTGCACTCTTCTCTTCCTACCAGTCCGAGTTTCTTGAGGTATCCCTTCAGGTGGCAAGGCCCCGTCAGGACCCCTGTCAGAACTCTGAGTTGGTTTTTACTTAAGCTTATGCATTCTTTGAATCTCTTCTGGTCGTAGTTCCAAGAAGTACTTTCGCTTGTCTCAATCCTTGCAGCTTTTTCCAATAATTGGATCTCCTGCTTTCTTCTTCCATCTTTAGTTTTTCCGGCATTACACTGTTACTGTTTCTACAGAAAGGTTCTGGCCCCAGAAATGGTGTCTCAGCCCCTATTCTCGCGATCCTGTCTACTACTTCATTCCCCTCTATCCCGGTGTTTAGGCATTCCTAGACCATCTTGGAACTGATAACTTGAGAGCTCAGAGCACTGATGGCTGCTTGACTATCTGTCATGATGATAATCTCTTGGCCGTGATAGTTTCTTTCCTTGATAAATTGAATACACATCGTAATGGCATTGGTTTCTGCCTGGAAAATGCTACGTCTTTCTTACTATAACATCCATTGAGATAAAATGTTTAAATTTATTGTATAAAATATTTTTATATATTTGCAAGATTTCAACATTATTAAACAAAAACAAAAATTTCGAAAAATCTATAAGATTAAGTTTCCAAAATACAACTTTTTTGTTTAGATTGTGTAAGTGAGTTGTTAAAACTTTCCTTATTCGAGATATTTGAACTTTTTGCAAAGTCTATTGTTTTTCTGGGGGGGGGGGTATGTACTTTGTTTCTTCAGGGGCCAAGGTGATGCCTTCTAGAAAATTAAGTCTCTTACAGAACAGTGTCATGCACTCTTATAGCAGGTGTTACGCTGTTTTGACTGCATGGCCGCAGAAATGGCAAAACCCACTTTAAATTTTCTAAATTTTTTTAGATGATATCTCAGAGGGTAGAGTCCTGGGAATAAATATGTTATTATTCGAATACCCTTTTTGATTTATCAAAAAATGTGATGGATTATGAATTTATCCGCTTGTCTGAGACGACGTGTATTATTCTGCTATGATTTTATATAAGTTTGTTTCCAGCTCCCAAGCTCTTCTCTTATGTAGCTTTTTGGTAGTCTCCAGAAAAGTTCCGGGCTGAGAAAATGAATTTTTATCCCTTTTGTGAGACTTTCCACCTTTTTCATTTCTCTGTATCCTGGCGATTTGTTTTTTGTCTTTTAGATTATGAAAATATATCATTTTTAATAGAAAATGTTATCAAATTATATTCAAATTTGTCACATTAATTGATGTCATTTCTATGAAGTTGAATATTTTCAGCATTAGAAATGTACGTTGTTTCTCTTTTAGGAATTTGATAAGTTCTTTTACTTTTTTAAGATATCGCACTCAGGAACAAAAAGTAAAAAGTAAGAGAGAAGCAATTGAAGAAGAAAATATATATAAAAAAAACAAAATCAAAAAATTGCAAAGTGTCAAAGGATAAGTTACATAATGAAAAGACTAAGAATCATAATTATAGAATGAGGTTAAAAAGGTTAAATAAACTAATAGGTGAAAGAAAATATTATTGAAAAACAAAGGCATAAATGTTGGCTGTAAATTTCACTTTGTTTTTCCTGGGTTTTCAGTCAGTGAAAGTTAAACCATCTTCAGAACTATAAAAATTTCTTAGACCTAGTTTCTGGTTTTATTATACAGGATGTTTTAAAAGACCTTCATCAACGCTTGTCTGGAGATTAACCATCCCAAAATAATAGAAAAAAAAAACGTGTAAACATGGGTAAAATATAGGTTGATAAAAATTGCAAAAAAAAGATCGTATTTTTTATTAATTTAAAAATTATTTACTGATAATTTGTGGAAGCGTGAGGTAAACTATTTCATGCTACCTAAATCATTTTTTTTTTCATCATAAATATGCATATGGGTAATACTATTGATATTGTGTTAGAAAAAGTTAACACGCCACAGTTTTTTCTTAGCATTTCTAAAACTATTTCTTCTGGCTAAATATCCGTATTGTTTTTTTATAAAAATTGCCAAAATTATATTATAGTACATCGACAAAAGACAACAGAAGATGAGACAACAAAATCCCATGTAATGGCCACTGCACAACCTGAATTTTTTTGATAACTCTAATCTCAACTAACTGAAAGTTAGAACAATTTTAGACATAAAGATAATATTTGATTAAAAAATCTACTAAAAGTTGACTGAAAACTCGGGAAAACCACTTAAAAAGGAAAAAAAAGTTGATTTGAAAGTACTCATTTTGGAAAAAATGTGGGTTTAAGCAAAATATTATACAATCAGTGTAATTCCTTCAATATGACCAAAACTTTTGAGAAAACTAGGTACTTTCAAAATAGCATATTTCAGTATATCGGTCGCCTATGCTTGTTATCCTGTATTTTATAGATTAATAAATATAACAAAGTTTAAAATGATTCAATAATACTATTTTTTTTGCTATAGTTAAGATTTTAAAAAGTACTGTTTAGTAATATTTGACGCACTACGTAATATAAATGAGCGTTTCCCGCCTCATCTCTCTGTATGTCCAGGAAAATCTTGAAAACCCTTGAACGAATTTTAGTCTGGTTTTGTTAGGTCGTTTTTCAAGCAACTAAAAAGAAAAATTACCTTTCCCTTGGGAAAATACTCAACAGCATTCTAAGCAGAAATATCTGCAATCATACAATATGTAGATAGATAAAAAGGATAACGTACAAAGAGAAGCAGAGCTACATTCATTCCAACATCCAATCAACCGTGGATATCCTTAAGGATCAAAAGGTAACATCTAGATTGGTTTGAGAATGCCAGAGTAAACTTACAATTTTGATAAAGGACAAGAGAGTTGTGTTAAAGTGGGTCCTAAGACACGAAGGCATACATAAAAAAGCTGATGAGCTGGCGAAAGCTGGCTCATCAGCTCTGGGATGTGACGATGTGCTCTGGGATGTGACGATGTGCGGTATGAAAAGCTGTTAAACAATGAATCAAAGAAGAGTACAAGAATCGCTGGATGGCTACACAGGGATTAAATTATAGCATGCTATTTATTGGCAATCCTGACCCGAAATTAGCGAGAAAACTATTCCAAATGAGCAGAAAATAATTAAAGGCAATCACAGGCATAATAACGGTACACATAGCTGTCAAAGTTCATCTAAATAAAATTACTTTAACTGCAGACTATGTGGTCAAGACGAGAAA
Source organism: Diaprepes abbreviatus (assembly GCA_034092305.1). Classification (NCBI taxonomy): domain Eukaryota; kingdom Metazoa; phylum Arthropoda; class Insecta; order Coleoptera; family Curculionidae; genus Diaprepes; species Diaprepes abbreviatus. The sequence goes on along the minus strand of JASJET010000094.1, from coordinate 5,725,178 downwards.
ATGGTAAAGCACATCATATGTGATTGGTAATCGCTGGATCGAAAAAGACAATACACATTCGGGTCACCAAACCTGTACTAACTCTCTCCTTAGAGGACTTGTACAAAATGGTTCAGAAGGCTAAGTTAATAGAGTGGATGTAAATCAATGGTGAGCAAAATAGGCCTATACTGGCCTCAGTGCTTCCAGCTTAAGGACGGATCCATGAAAGGAAAAAAGGGGAGGCTTTGGTATATAATATATTGATATATATTTTTCATATTCTTCTTCATTCATTTATTGTAAGATAAACGGAAGATATATATAATAATTGTCACAATTCTGTTAACAGTCATTCTGCTGATCTGCTCATTCAATGTAGTTTTTCTTTCAAAGACCCTCCTGTTAATATTTTCTACTTTTTACAACCTTCTTATGTTTTACTTCTCTCCCTGTTCAAAATTGTCTTCCCTACGACTCCTGCTTAATATTTTTATTTCTGCTGTCTGTAGGAATTGCTATATATTGAACGTAAAAGTTCGCGTGTCATGTCGTAATAAGCCCTATTGGGAATATATGCTCAGAGAGTAAGGCTGCGATATTGGCACTGAAGTTCAGTGTCGTAACTTCGTGACTGGTGTCTGAGTGCAAGGATGTACTAAATGGTATTACAAGGAAAGGCTGCACAGTGAGACTCGTATGGGTCCCGAGTCACTCGGGCATATGCGGGAATTAGGAAGTAGACCGTTTGGCAAAGTTGGGTTCGGCGACTGAACCGTATGGGCCCCAACCAATATTACCTGTCCCAATTGCTATTGGCAAAAGGGAATTAAAATCGTTGCTGGAAAGTAAATCTATTGAATCCTGGAATGAGGTGTGCTAAGAAACATATAACTGGGCCTAGTGCACGGCTTATTGAGGAACTTCTCTCCTTGGGAAGGAAAGAGCTGTGAATTGTGGTGGGATTGTTGACAGGACATTGTCACCTCAGAGGCCATATTCATAAAATCGATGTCGAAGACGACCCCACGTGCAGATGGTGTTTGGAGGAGGATGACTGTGTTGACCATATCCTCAGAGAGTGCCCAGCTCTCAACCGACTGAGACAGAGATATTTCAGAGATACAATTTTGTTACAGGCAACAGTTAAGCAAGTTCAACTAACGAGGTTGCTTGGATTCACAAAGGCGATCGGCCTCCAATAACCTGCAACTATGGTGGGATGTAATGGGCCCAGTGGAGGCCTAGGCATCGATAATCCCTTTTTCATTCATTCATTCATTCATTCAAGCCCTATTGTAATTCTACAGATCTTCGCTTGGCATAGAGTTGTAGATATCTATAGCGTCAGATTTTATCATTCACATTTTCCGCTACTTTAGTAAATTTTAATTCATTACCGATTGCGAGATAAGTGACTTTCCGAGGTTTGGCAGAAGTTGTTATTTACTGTAATTTCTCAATTGATGTCAGCTTTCCGGGGGCGTGGAAAACGTATAAAAGCTATTGCAAATTGTCTTGTCTTTTTAATATAATAATAGCATCATCGACATTATATAATATTGTGATCTCGAAATTCTTACGTAAATATCTTCAATGGTCTTAATAATATTGCAAGGTGTATTTCTGTTATTAAGTAAATGTATAATATTTTTGAGATATATGCGATTGAATGCTGTTTGCATACGTATAATACCTATAAAAAATTAGTGTTCAGTATCTTGCGACCTAATAGATCTATTGTGTTCTCCTTCTGCTGATAAGTCGTTAGGGATATCTTGCCAACTAGAGCAGGTCCTCCAGTCCTATTACCCTTAAAAACTTTAGAATATTGGATAGCTTTAAAGTGGGTAATTCCCCTTCTTCTGTTTCGTGTGCTCCCAAGAAACACATTATAGGGTTTTCTAAAGCACTCCGCTATGAGAGAATGTGATAAGAGGTTTCGTCTTCTTCTTCGCAAAATCTACAAACTGCTGTTGCTGCTAATCCTTTCTTAAGGTGTTCCTTCAGGTGGCAATGTCCCGTCAGGATATGCATTTCTTAACTGAATCAGTTATATTGGTTATTATTACTTTTATCTTTAGTTTAAGCATCATATCTAGCAATTTAAAACTGCTGTAGTTACCCATGTGATAAATCATTTTTAAATAGTACTATTATAGTATTTTCCCTATATCTATTAGGCCTTTGATGCGCCCATATTATTTTTTATATAAGTGATATTTTCTCTATTACCAAAGGCCTTCGCCAGGGATGTTGTCTATCACCAACTCTCTTTAAAATCTACCTCAATGAAGCTTTACAGAATTGAAGAAGATTATGCAATAGAATGGGAATATAATTAAATAATGACACCCATTTATATACGCTTCCTTTTGCAGATGACCAAGTGGTAGTGACCCAAGATAAAGAAGACCTCGAATTTATGGCGAGGAAACTATTTAAAGAATACGCAGAATGGGGATTAACCGTCAACGGCAGTAAAACTAAGTATGTATATGTGGAGAAGAAACAGATGTGAATGACAATATCATAGTAAAATATTGTTCTGATTACACCTACCATGGAACAAAGATCAATCAAAGTGGACGAACTGAAGAAGAAATATTGGAGCGAATAACGAAAGGGAAAAAAGCTATCGGATGCCTAAACTCACTATTATGGTCAACAAACATCTCCAAGGAAAGAAAACATCTTTTATACAATGCAATATTTAAAAGCGTTGTATTATATGGATGTGAAACATAGCAGATAAATAAAACTTTAGAACTTACAATGCTGGCTCTTGAAATGGACTTTTGGCGAAGATCTGCCGGAAAGTTAAGGATCGGACGGATAACCAACGAGAGAATTAGAGAGATTATGGGCGTAAAGAAAACTATTCTCGAGGAAATCGAATAACGTCAGCTGGTATGACATGGACATGTGGAGAGAATGACGGACGAACGTCTACCAAAGCAAATCCTAAAATGGACACCAAATGAAAAAATAAAAAGAGGAAGACCAAAAGTTACCTGGATTAAGGGCATTAACCGAGCCATGTCCGAAAGAAACTTACTTCCAGGGGATTGGGAAGACCGAAAACAATGGAGACTGGGAACCGGAAGGCGTAGAACGCTATGAAACCGGATATATATATATATATATATATATATATATATATATATATATATATATATATATATATATATATATATATATATATATATATTACACTATGTCATTCGCATTTTAATAGTTTGTTGGATATTTGGTTTGGTCTGGGGATTTTTTGTTTTTGAGTTGTTCAAGTATATGTATAATGTAACCAAGCAATAACAATAAGCTCGTGACAGGGAAATTTAAGAATCACTTATATTTACCGTATTTGTGTATAGAAAATATTCATTATTTGGTATCATATTTACATTATTTCTGAATTCCTTCTATGCAAATCTAAATTATTTTAGGGAAAGGTCGAATTGCCAAAAAAAAAATAGTGTAAACTTTCAGAAAAAAAAAACATTTTTGGAAATTTTAAGACCACATAATTAAGTCTCTGCTTGAACAAATATTTTTAAAAATATTAATCCTGGTTTTAGTGTTATGTCTGTAATCCTTTGATAAACAACAATTGTCTCTAATTTAACGTAGAAGAAGAAGAAAGAAAAAGTTTTTTGTTACAAAGTTAAGCTTCTTAAAAGGTATCACAGTATTACAGGTTTGATCCTATTTTTAACCAATAGCTACATCAGAGGCAACAAATAAATTTTTGTAATATCACATGGACGAACCTCAAGAAAAAGGCACGTCCTTTTTATTTCGTACATTATCCTTTAGGACCAATCCAAATTTGTCCGTGAAAGTGACACACACTATTCGATCAAATTAATTAACCAAAATATCAGGTAAATATTTGAGTGTACACATGCAAGGGCATTTTTATTTAACTACCTTAATGTTTTTTTACATAACCCCAATGTCAGGCTGGATTAACAATTTCTTTCTTAGAGGGTTGAACGATTTTACAGTACCGTCACTGAATTTATTTCTACAAGTATGTAAAAAGAAAACTGGGTTGACATATAACGGTAATGTTTCATTTTAATCATGTAAATATGAAATGGGGAATCTTTTGCTTTGGCTCTGTGAGATATTTTTGAGCCCAATGCAGTTAATTTCATAAAATATTTATATATTGTTGAGATCTATATCTATACAAATAATAATTATAATCGGAACAATTCAAGAATTCTCATATAATATGGTACTTGTAAAATATTGTGACTATACCAAATCACAATATTGTACAAATAATTTTCTCAATGGTAAATTTTTTACCTCAGCCCTAAATTAACACCTTTCAACATTCCAGATGTCAATTTTTTATCAGCTTGAAATGAAAAAAACGAAAAATTCAAAAGTGGTCCATTCATAACCTTGAAGTCACACCCATCAAAGTTATTTACGTACCTTTCCTTAAAGTTCAAGAAACTAAGCTAATCCTTTACGAATTCTTCACCAATATCCCAAAACTGATTTCACACACAAATGAAATTCACGAATCCACGTTTTCGCACAACAGTTACTTTGAAATTCCAGTCCGAATACACACCTTGAATTCTTTAAGAAAATCGCACTTCGCGAAAACACGGGACCTAGATCTGGTCAGAGCGAAGGACGTACGATTAGACTAACGTGTAAAAACGGGAAATCGAACCCTCAAATGGTTGTAAAGGGTGTAAAATTTGTAATTAACACCTTCAAAATGGTAAATATTTATGGCTAACGGGTTCTTGACGGTATTTGACTTGGCTTACGTAGACACAAAAGTTGTTCTTGGGTTGCGGCTTAGCTCAGGTAACTGCGACCGCTGGTACAGGTAACGTTGGAGAATGTGGCCAGTGGTAGGGGAATCAAGGTAGTTAGTCAAGTCAGGTAAAGTCAAGTGGGTACCGACTTCGGTGATTTCGACGATGCGTTAAGAGAGAAACCTTTTTGGCAGGTTAATTTAAGAATATGAAAACATTGAATTTACTTCGGTGACAAACTATTATTTATTAAGGTTTAAATATGTTAATGACCAAAGTGTGCATACTTTTTCCAAATATCTATATACTAGTATTTTACCCGTCGCGGCTTCACCCGCAAAATGTTTGCTTTATCGTATAAATAAATGGAATATAGATCGTAGAAGAAGTTTAGCTTATATATTCAAGACTTAATTATGTTTAGAATAATATAAACAATTATCTTTCGCGGCTTCGCCCGCAAAATATTTGTTTTCTTGTATAAATAAATAGATCATAGATTGTAGCAAAAGTTTTGCTCATATATTCAGGACTTAATTATATTTAGAATAATAAAAACAATTACCCGTCGTGGCTTCACCCGCAAAATATTTGTTTCATCGTCTAAATAAATGGATTATAGATTGTAGAAAAAATTTCGCTCATATATTCAGGACTTAATTATGTTTAGAATAATAAAAACAATCACTCGTCGCGGCTTTGCCCGCAAAATATTTGTTTTATCGTATAAAGAAATGGATTATAGATTGTAGAAAAAGTTTCATTAATATATTCAGGACTTAATTATGTTTAGAATAATAAATGCAATTATTCGACTGAATTAATTGGGCGCTATGTAACACCATCCCAAAAATCATGTAATTTTACACGTTTTTTTTTATCATTTTCAGCCTTTTTAATAAAGATATCGTAAAATCCTTTCTTATTGTTAACTTATACTATATCACGAATGTGTATGCGAAATTTTAAGTCAATATCTTTTACCGTTTAGGCTCTACGTTAATCGATCACTCAGTCAACCTGTCAGAACTTCTTCTTTTACATATCTTAGAGATTAATTTTAATATATCTAAATTTATAAATATAGTAGGACTTTTGACCCATTTTCTTAGTTTCAACGTATAAAAGAAAGGAAACCAATATTTAAAACTTCTCTTTCTCTTTCTCTCTCTCTCTCTCTCTCTCTCTCTCTCTCTATATATATATATATATATATATATATATATATATATATATATATATATATATTATGTCGGATATTCTCACGGGTGTGATGTGTAATCGAAGGTTTTCGGGCATCCCGTGTATGTGCTGAGTCCGTCTCAGGACTGTAAGGCAGCTGACGTTTCGGTGAAATCTCATTCACCATTTTTAAAACTCACTGTATGGTGTCCACGTGTGCGCAAATTATACATAAATCGAACTCGTCTCTCATCAACAGAAGACTTAAAGTAGAGTAGTTAGCATTTGGACCAAAGTCTATATCTTCAAATTTAAAAGCCACTATACCTTAAGAAAAGAGTATTTGACTAATGCATATTGCCGGTCATAACATACGGATCTGCAACTTGGATATTAAAGAAAGAAATAACCGCAAAACTTCAAATCACACAAAGAAATGGACCACTAGGACAAACCTGTAGTATCTCAAAAAAGCCAATAGACCAAAGAGCCTTCCGAATCTCAGATAGAATTATGATATAAGGAAACTGGCAGGAACAACTTGGTTCCAGACAGATTTATAACTGTAAAAAATACTTAGCGATTTAAATAGGAGCAAATTTGCATAATGAGATGCTCTAAAGACCATAAATCTAGAATATTCTCACTGTCACTGGATAATCTGTACAGAAATAAAAAATTGCTATTTTGTTTTGATTTCCCTTTTTCGCCTAATTTAAAAATATATTTTGTATAAATAGCGTAATCTTATTCTCATTTCTTCCCTCTTTAGGATAATATTATTTTAAACTTTGACGTTCCGCATTTCATGAACCATCTTATGGACTTTATCTTGTTATATAGGTATGAGGGATTATTATTACATTTTCAAAAGGCTTTCAAAACACTTAAATTTAAGTGATGTATTAACCTGAATATTTCTGGTCTATTCCATAAGAACCACATGTATTGGGAATTGGAAGAAAATCGTCTTTCATTGGAATATCCCAAAGGTAATGTTTTTTTTTAAAAGTAAATACATACAAAATATAAAATGCTATTGCTTGAAAATTATTTTGTACAGTGTTTTATTCTTTTGTGCTAATAATTGTTTTATATCTTCTTAGTTATTAATTTCTTCTAAAATTTTACATTACCAAATGTGTGTTTAACAAAAATCAAATCAGTGTCCCATTTCTTTCTTAGCATATGGAGTTCTCATGAAAAGAGCTAGAAATATTCATTTCAAGGACTAGAAACATATAACGCTAAAATTGGAGAAAAAAAAGGGTCTTTATAAATATCATAAAACACAGGTTAAGGATTTTTCATGGGATTTCGAACAATGAAATTAACAGTTGATGTAAAGGAAAGCTGACAATAAAAGTCAAGAAAAAATAAGACCGAAATAGCCAGTTTTCTTTTGAATGTCTTCGAACGTAGTTAGAATTTCCTAAATAACTCAACGTCATTTACCTTAAATGCAAATATGCTCCAATTTGAGCATTCCTAGCCCTCCTTTAATTCGAAAAACACCTATTTCTTTTGGATATGTCTTTATATGACATGTAGGAATATTCATTGCAAAATTTTGACTTCATAATTATAAAATATTCATGCTGGTATATACTCGGCGTATTGGTGTATTTATATGTTTTTTTAAATACGCACTAAACAGTTACCCTGACGTTTTATTTACATATTATTACTACCCATATTTGGAACTAAATATGTTGTTGGATACATCAAACAAATACAGGGTGTCTGCTTAGTATATGTTAAACTCTCAGCGGCGTACAGAAAGCTTCAAATAACTTCAGTTTTTCATATATAATTTTCCTACCCCATAACAGGGATGAAGAACCCAGTGATTTACCTTTTGGGCAATGACTTTCAAGCAGAGTTGTATATTCTAAAGATATTTTGGTATCTTGTATAACTTATAAAGTCTCGCAAATCCAAGCCATAAATCTTTAATATTACGAAGGAAATCAGGAAATAACTCATTAGCCCAAAACTTTGGAAGGTATCAGTTCTGACCTAAAAGATGATTTTTTAGATATTCTAAGCAATTACCTAAAAAATGTATTTACATTTATTTTTAAAAAATCGCTCGTTTTCTAGCAAAATAAATTCATTTGCGTCTAAGACAGCCTGCCAACCTTGCCAATTCTATTAAAATTTTTAAATTTAAATACGTTTTCGTTTTTTTTTTTTAATTTTTTGCTGGCACTGTCTATTCACAAGTCTATTGGACGAGACTGTGTATTATATATGAACTGAAATTTTATAGTCGGTAATGCAGAGTATCTGTCAAGTCGATAGTATCTACTCACGGTAAAATAATAATCAATGAATAACTTGTTACCTGCTTTATTCACCCAGTTGCATTGGAAATGTCATTACCAAGTAGTTCATAGAAGACTTCAGTGCTTATTTGAACGGTAATTAGCATTATATTTGAATATATAGATGAACTAGGAAAATTTATCTTTAATAAATATGAGTACTTTTTATTGGATATTTTCAATGATTTCGTTTTTTATCTGCAGGTTCAAGATGTCAAGTAAAAATGCGAGATCTAACAAGAAAAGGAAAACTTTTCATGGCACCTATGGACAAAAATTCAAAGAAACTTAGCTGGCAATGGAGTTGTTCAACTATTGGATGCAAAATTATCGATGCAAATAATTTAAAGCACGTTGCAGGCTATGTGACAAATCGCTGACCGTCGACATATATGTTAAAATCCCATACAGTTTTAGCTAAACACAAAGGACATGTCGTCAAAAGCACAGAAACTTAGCTGTCAAACTATACTGCACCGATGGGAAATTTTCCATTGTCGTTTGATGTTCCCACTAAGAGAGCTGAAATAAAATTGGCTGGATTTTTTAGCGAATACAATATTTCAATGCGGACTCTGAAATTGAACAAAATATTGCAATGACAAAAACAAAATGGACTGCAATCATCAAAACCGTAATCAGCGAGGCAGAAAAAGCTGAAGAAGATGTCGTAATTGAAGATGTTTCAAAAATTCACGAATTAATGATCTTCAATTTTTGTGATTATGTATAAAAGCATTTATATATAAATTTTGGATAATTATCCACAATTTCAAAGTTCTAAAGGTACGATTTTCCTGCAAGACTTGATCAAACTACTTCATATTTTACTAAAACTGTTTTACTTATGAACGATGCTAGCTTCACAGGAGACAGCGTTACAAGTTCTTATAGTTTACACGTTTGGTATGAAGAAATCTGCATGTAATAATACAGACAAGGCAACAACAAAGATTTATGGTTAACATTTAGACGGGGATTATTGGGAATTATTTGTTTGAGCCTTTCGTTTTGGAAGACAGATTAACTGATTCACTGTATTTAAATTTTTGTTTCAAAATTTTAATTACCTTTTAGAAGATGTATCCTTGCAAGTTAGAGCTCAAATCTTGCTTACGCACGACTGTTCTTCACCACATTTTAACAACTTATTGGTGACATTTAACAAATACTTGTGATAATCGTTGGATGGATAGAAGCAGCCTTGTTTTCTTGCAAAAAAGATCTCTTAATTTATATTATATTTTCTGGGACCCTAAAGGACTTCAAAGCTTCAATGGGCACAAGGTCCGAGAATTCCTAGTTTACAGACTTTTAAAGTTAAAGTAAGTGGTTATCCTTCCTTCAAGTAGGGTGTCGAGAAACAACACTCTTTTTCTCTCTGTATATATATATATATATATATATATATATATATATATATATATATATATAAGGGGGAGTTGTCGCGACTGACTAGTCAAGAAAAAATATTCCGACCTAGGATTATAAGGGATGCAGCCTATTTAAATTTGTATATATATATATATATATATATATATATATATATATATATGTATATATATATATATATATATATATATATATATATATATATATATATATATATATATATATATATGTATATATATATATATATATATATATATATATATATATATATATATATATGTATATATATATATATATATATATATATATATATATATATATATATATATATATATACATATCTACCGAAATAGAGTTTATTGGGGATTTAGTCTATTTAAATTTGTGAGCCTTAATAAGGAAAAAACCCTTTTTTGATTCCGTCAAATTTTCGAGAATTTATTTTTCTCTTCATCAGGATATCTCTACAATATTAATTACAGAGTTAGAATATTAAACCTAACCTTAAGCAACTACCAAGATGGTTTGAATACAAAAACAAGTAGATATGTAAAAAATAGGGGAAAAACTCACCTTTAAAACTCTTTAATTATATTTAAAGACATATATGATAGGATTGTTAGAATTTGATTAAATCTTCAGAAATTACGAAACAGCAAAACATCTTACTCGGTTATTTCACCATTTTGTAACGACATACAAATCCATAAAATAGTGGCGTAGTCAAGTGTGAAGTATAACAAAAAGGGAAATTACTTGTTTCATATTTTTTACATGATATAAGAGCAAACAATGGAAAAAACTTATTCATCTGGAGATGGACTGTCCAGGAGGCTCAAATACTTTTCTTTTTCCAACTGTAAAATATAGCTATAAATAGCACTGTATGTTTAAAAATACTCAATTTATTCGTGAGACTTTCTATGTGAGGTAGTGTATGGAAAAACTGAACTTGTACTGTTATATTTGAGAGAGTGTTAACTAAATTTCGAGATTGAGTATTCAGAAGAGACGGCTGAGAAGGAATTCCAAAGATGTTTTCAAGAATATTATATTTGCTATTATCCAGAAATTTTTTAATAATGTTATCTGGATAAGAATTCTCTAATGGTATACTATTGAACTGGCGGAATGCCTCTGATCTAAAATTCGGATACGTAAGTTTGACAGCTCTATCTAAAATCAGTCCCATCTTAGGCATGAAAAATAAGGCCTATTATTATGTCTTTAAATATAATTAAAAAGTTTTAATGCTGGCTTTTTCTCTTGTTTCTCACATATTTGCTTGTTTTATATTCAAACCAGATTGGTGAGTTTCCTAATAATTATAGGTTAGGTTTAATATTCTAACTCTCTAATTAATATTGTAGAGATGTTATGAAGAAGAGAAAAATAAATTCTCGAAAGCTTGACACAATCAAAATAGGGTTGGTATAGAATTGCAATATGGCTATCCATAAGTTAAATACAAATATCTTATTTGAATTCCATTGGTGTCTAATGATAACTGGTAATAATTAAGTAAATTGGTATTATATTTCGTTTAGTTATAGTATGTTTATTAGTTCATAACAAAGAACTTAAAAAATTTCATACAATATGTATTTGTTTACTGCTATTACTAGGGTATAAATGATTCAGATTTTCTCGAAAATATTTTTTTAAATATATTTTATTAGATAATTGCCCTAAATATCTGAAAAATAGATTTTTGGCTCTGGAAAGTGACACCGGTCCAAATTTTGTGCCTACGAGTTTAGTGGCGAATCTATTCTCGATTCCTTTGGTAATGTCAAAGATTGTTTATGTCATGGATTCGCGAGTCTCTATCAGTAACACAACAAGCTAAAATTTCATTAAAATGTAAAAGTCTACTCAAAAGCTATAGCCTAAATAGTAGATCACAGGATACTCCTTAGGGCGCCTTAGGAAAAATTCTATATTAAATATTAGGGTTATTTTGACGCCTTCTATACATTGCCCTAGATACTCAACATACAAATTTACACATATACATTTTCCGCGATATACATTGCCCTAGATACTCAACATACAAATTTACACATATACATTTTCCGCGATATAAAGTCAAAAATTCGGCTTTATTTAAATTATTAAGTATACCGCAAATAACAAATATCTCTTGTTTTCTTCAAGGCTCATGCCCACCTCTGAGATGAGCTAACCTTTCACTTTACGCTCCTTGACTTGGCTAGCCAACTGAGGAATCTGAATATCTGAAGAAAACTTCTTGAATGCATTACCTATCTTATTTATTGTTAGATAGATAGATACGTAAGAGATTTTTTCTTCTTTAATAAGCGACGATAAAATCTTTAATAGTTTTGTTTATAAAAGAGTTTTTGCATAAAAGGAATGACATGAATTTAAAAATGCCAATAATTAGTTAATGGTCAATGCAGAGTGTCGCAAGCCTGCCTCAGGAATGTTATTTTTCTTTTATAGTAAAGATATGTACTTTTTATTTTAATTTAAGGAGTAAACAACGGTGGTATTTTAATGTATTCCCATTCTTCGTATGATGATTAGGTTGAAATGTAGGTTAACTTGGGTGTAAAATACACAAAGTTCTTCAATATTTTCGATGCGCATTTAAGTGATTAAATATATAAATTATATTTTGTTTTTAAAAATAGTAAAGCACATGACTTTAAACATCTTTTTGTTTCGTGTTAATAAAAATAAGAAGACATTGAAAATAATTAGGGTAAATTTACCTTAATGAAACATTATTATAGTCAATTAGTATTAATTAGTTGTAATGTTTATATCACAATTATGCTACTTTTTGGTACTCTTACGTCAGTTAGAAAAAGCGTCAGCATAATTTGCGAAGTAGTAATTGTTGATAAGAGGAAAGCTCAATACGATTAGATTTAATTTATATAAGTTAAAAAAGAATTACAATACATCTTCTGCTTAAAAAGTATCCGAAATTTCAAACATAAAAGGGAAGGTGTATACAGGGTGTCCGGAAAAATCTGGAAAATCTCCCGGATATGAAAAAATCACATAAAAGGAATACTACACGTTCATAAAAACTTTTGTCGTAAAGACGTCCTCTTCGAAGATATGGGCTCCTAAAGACCTGCAATGGAATCAAGTTTTTTACACATAATTCTATATGTCAATTTTCTCTTAATATGATGTTTATCAGGTAAGACCCTTCAAATTACTATCCGAGAAAGTGTTGTGAATTACTCACAGCTGCAGAGACGAACTAGCTATGAAAATCATGACCCCATTTTTTTACGCCCTATATGATAATAAGTTTGAACAACGTTTTCTACATACTTCTAACTATTGACTAAAAATTAAGCATCTTCATTCATGTCGCTAATCCTAACTGTTTTCGGAAAAAAGGGCATTTTATTTACATCATGTATTTGGCGTATCTCGATAATAGATACATTTTTGTTCCTATCAAATATTCAACCTCCCACTTTATGAAAAAAAAATCAATTCAAAATTTGAGTGTATCTCTTTAGTTGAAAACGTCAAATGTACATTTTATTTTATCGGCATTAAAAACAAAGTATTGTTATTGCAAATGTTGCCAGGTATGAAAGAAATAAATATCCTGTATTTTAGAACTTGTCAACTTTCACATCGATGACACATTGATTTTTTACTTGTATATTCGTGGTGAAATTAATTGTGAAATAATTCAAAACATGGAATACACATTTATTGATTATGCAGATATGCACCTGATGTGTGGTCTTGCATCTTGCAATGCTTTGGAAGCCAAGAAGTTATGTCACAGATATCCTAATCGCACTATTCCAGATCAGACAACATTTCAACTAATTGATCAACGATCAGACAATAATGAATCCAACCCGATACAAATCCGAAGAGGAGTGCGACAAGGTTGTGTGCTGTCCCCTCTCCTGTTTAACCTTTATTCGGAAACAATTTTCCAGGAGGCTTTGGAAGATATTGAAATGGGAATTAAAGTTAACGGAATATGGATTAATATAGTTATGCGGATGACGCAGTTCTAATCGCCGACAATATAAACGACCTCCAAAAACTCATTAACATAATAGGAGAGCGCAGTAAATCAATGGGCTTGAACATCAATGCAAGGAAAACAAAATTCATGATTATCTCAAGGAATCCCAATTTATTCCAAAACGCCAACATAAGATTCAACGCAGTACCCATAGAAAGAGTAACCAAATTTAAATATCTGGGCACATGGATATTCGAAGAATGGACTTCTGACAATGAAGTAAAATATCGCATTGAACAGGCGTGACAGGCTTTTGTAAAACTCAGCCGAATACTTACGTGTTCGGATTTTGACTTGAAATTAAAACTGAGGTTCATAAAAGGTTACGTATGGTCAATACTTCTTTATGGTGTTGAGGGTTGGACATTAAAGACAAGCGCTATAAATAAATAAGAGGCTTTCGAGATATGGATATACAAAAGAATCCTTAAGATATCATGGACAGCGAGAATGACCATTGAAGAAGTTCTCTCACGTATTAGGAAAGAACGTGAACTATTCAATATAATCAAAAAAAGAAAGACGGCCTATCTTGGGCACATCATGCGAAATGAGAGATACCAATTCCTACAATTGATGATTGAAGGCAAGATCGAGGGCAAAAGAGGAATTGGAAGAAAGATGTCCTGGCTCCGTAATATCAGACAGTGGACGGGGTGGCACGATATTCAGACACTGATACACACCGCGAGAAGTAGGGAAGAAATGGAAACTGTAATCGCAAACATTCATTAGTGGATATGCATTTGAAGAAGAAGAAGATCAACGTCTAAGGGAGAATGGTAGGCGATTACATTTAATAAGGTAATATTGTTAAATTTCTTCATAATTTTAGGAAATTTTGGTAAAAGAAGTACTGGTGCTGGTCTAGGAAGAACAGTACATATACCGCAATTAGAAAAAATAGTTTAAATGCTATAGATGACACTCCTTAAACGAGCACTCGAAAATTATCAGCAAAGTTTAATATGTCTAAAACAATAGTTCATGAAGTTCTTCAAACAGCTGTTATATCCATATCATTGGAAAAAAGTGTAGTTTGCAAACTGGCTATTGCCTCAGCAACGAAATAATGTAAACGTGATTAGCACTATTCTCTTCAAAGATAAAGCAGAGTTTACCAAAAATGGTATCATAGATTTACACAATTCATATGTATGGATTGATGAAAATCCTCATGCAACTATTGCTTCGCATCATTATAAGTTCCAATCAATTAATGTCCTGGCAGGAATCATTCGCAATTTTTTGATTGAACCATTCGTATTGGCGGCATGACTCAATGGAGAAATTTATTTGGAGTTCCTCCAGAATGCTTTTCATGATTTAGTAGGGCAGTTACCATTTGAAACCTTCCGAAATATGTACTATATGCACGATGAGGTACCACCTCATTTCAGCATTGCTGTTTGGGTGCATCTGAATACCGTCTATCCTAACCATTGGATAGGTAGAGGAGGACCTATTGTCTGACCTTCTCGATCTCCCGACCTAACGCAGTTGGATTTTTACCTGTAGGGATATCTTAAAACCTTGATGTAATCCACTCCGTTCGTAATGTGGCGGATACAGCAGTCCTCAATTCGTCGTGCCCGCAAGTGTATCAGACTTCACGGAGCCCATGTTAAACCCTCTTACGAAGTTTTTAACTAAGCAGTCAGTTTAACTTTTTATTGAAACTATGGTAACAGGGGAAAATTCCTCTTTTTCATATTCAACCCGACAGGCTTAAGAGACTAACAGTGTAAATAAAATGACGTTTTTTCGAAAACGATTAGGATTAGCGATATGAATGAAGAGTACTTAGTTTTTAGTCAATAGTTAAAGGTAAGTAAAAAACATTGTCCAAATTTCTTATCATACAAGGAGTAAAAAATGGGGTCATTAGGTTCACAGCTAGTCCGTCCCTGCAGCTGTAAGTAATTCACAACACATTTTTAGATAGTAAGTTGAAGGGTCTTACCTGGTACTTATCATGTTAAAAAAATTGGAAATATACTTGGTGATTCCATAATTATATGTAAAAAACTTAATTCCATTGCAGCTCTTTGGGATTCCATATCTCTGAAGAGGAGGCCTATAAAAAAAAAGTTTATATAAACTTCTAGTATTCCTTTCACGCGTTTTTTTTCATACTGGGGAGATTTCCCACACTTTCCTGGACACCCTGTATAGCACATGACTTTAAATATCATGTTATTTTGTGTTAATTAATATAAGAGGACAATGGAAACAATTAGAGTAATTTTACCTTAATGTTACATTATTGTAATCAATTAGCATTAATTAACCGTAATGTTTGATACTTTTTGATAAACTTACGTCAGCTAGAAAAAAGCGAAATAGTAATTGTTTGATAAGAGGAAAGCTAAATAAAATTAAATTTAATTTATATAAGTTAAAAAAGATGACGATATATCCTCTTTTTAAAAAATATCCGGAAAACGAGACTTAAAGGTGAAGGTGTATAAATCCCTTATATATCTAAAGACATTCGTCTTTTAATTAATTTGTGACAGCTATTTATATCGATGTAGCGAAATAATGTTATAAAAAGCCTATAATGACCCTCCGCTTGTCAGAACACGAGCGTAAAAAGTATAAACAGCATAAAAACATTTAAGGTACAAATTAGAAAAATTCTAATAGAGTTAGAACCATATAGTTTAGGAGATTTTTGTCCAGATCTGTAGTTGTGATTTAGATTGACGTCATTTTATTTCATGTACCTATATGATTTGAAATAAAGGGTGTATTTATTTATTTATTTATTTATGAATGGTAGAGTAGATTTAAAAAGGCGCATAATGTCTTAGAAGATATGCCACGTTCTTGACGTCCATTGACATCAAATAAAGAAGATACCGTCAATAAAGTGAACTTAACAGTACTTGAAAGTCATCGTATGAGTGAAGAAAAGATTAATTTACTCCTTGGCTTGTTATGCGGCCTTTACATGATGATAGGCACTTCGAACAGACATATTTCTGAGATTCATGGATTTCGCACATATCTACTTTTGCAACCAATTTTTGATCAAATCGTCAACAGTAAGCCGCTATTTCCTAGATTTAAGTAGCCACTGCAAGGAAAGCGTAGAATAATAGAAGTCATAAAACAAAATGCGGAGAAAGATTTGAATATCATACTATCAGGGTGGCTATTTTAGTTCAAAACTCTGAATAATTTTTTTTTATGAACTTTTACTACCTAAAAATATCGCATAATGTACAGCAAAGACAGAATGAGAATAGGCACCCAGGAGTCTATTAAAAGTGCTGTAAATAGTGGGTAAAGTGCTGTCATAAAGATGTGTGAGGAGATAGTTACAAACTTTGGGTATTACGAAAACAAAAGTATTAAACATTTTGCATACTAATAAGTACCATTCATTCAAAATGCAAGTCGTTGAAGAACTTTGTGGAGATGATTAGACAAGCGTCTGCAATTTTGTGAACTGTTATAAGGAATGTGATTGCGCGAAATCTCATTTTTATTGTCGAGGATTCCACATTCTGTTTAAATGATGATGTCAACACATAAAATTATCGGTTCTGGATGAATATAAACTTAAATTCGATGAGCATAGAACACACCCAGTATAGAAAAAAAAGTAAATATATGGGCTAGAATCATGGGTAAAATCGTTGTAGTGCCGATCTTTTTTGATAAAAATTTAGCTGGTGAAAGATATTTACAATTTCTACAAGATGTTATTCCTGCTCTGGTGACAATGTTTTCTGAGGAAGAAAATCCAGATTTACTTCATCAAAATATCTAGTTTCAACGAGATGGTGCCCTTCCACATTACATAACAGAAGTTCGCGCCTTCCTTAATAATGTTTTTGCAAACAGGTGGATTAGGAGAAGAGAATCTATTGAGTGGCCGCCGAGGTCTCCAGACTTAAATCTCTTAACTTCTTTTGTGGGTTAACTTAAAGCTAAAGTTTTCCAAATTAAGCCAGTTTACATAGAATACTTCAAGTGTCGGGTTATCCGAGAAATATTGTTAATTACTAAAGAAGTAGCCATAAATATCCAGAATGAATTTACAAGTTTCTTAGGTTGCTGTCAATTAATCAGTGGAAGGTAACATTTAATAAAATGATAGATTAACTTTTGTTACTATTTCAAGTCGAGTTTTATTTATCGATAGATCGAAAACAGTTACATTTAGGTATAGGATATGTAATAGAAAAGATGCTCAGAATTTTGCAAGGAATCTATAAATGAACAAAAATTGCGGTCACCATTTCACAAATCAAAGTTGATTACAGCACAACTTCTTCGAGCCAGCCTGTCGACCTGTCTGAATCAAACTCAGCGTTTTTTAAACAATGAATTCATTCCAGGCTTTACGTTCACATTGTCTAGATGTCATTTCGCTGTTGATATTGTACATTCTGACATTAACAATATCTACAGATTTGCTGCCGGCTGTCTTGGAATTCAGATTTTAAATTTCAAATGAATGTTGCTCTTGGTTGGTTCATACTACGCTGATAAGGGTAGGGAACCAAAACTGTGTTTGCAGAAATTAAATTGTCCATATATTTTTCCTTTGTTAAACTAATTCTGCGGCAGAAAAGATTTCTTAATTTCTTATTGAAATTTTTATTTTTAAAAATATCTATATTGTTTTTTTTTATCTCCTAATTTATCTTCTTTTTAGGAATTTCAAATTAATGGTAATTTATTAGTTAGAACCATATACAATGGTAAGTGATAAAATTTTTTGGCTTCTCATATTTTTTGGATAAATGCTCGTTGATCAAAAATCTTAAATACGAATTTTTTATTTAATGAAGATGTATTTAACATTCTTCATAAAAGAGGGTTATCTGTTAGACGTGAATATTTGTTTACACGTAATTTTCAATGGGAGTGAGATATTTTAAAGAAATTGTCAACATATGCTAAGGGATTTTCGCTGGTAGACACATAAAAATATTTCCAGGAGTGTAAAAGGGTTAAAAACTGAAAAAAAAAACGAAAAAATGTGTTGATTAGCAAAATTTTTAATCGAATTTATTTGTACATGATTTTTAATTGGAGTGAGATATCTTATTGAAATTTTCATTATATTCTTGGGAGTTTTCTGGAGTGCATGAAAATATTTTCAAGATTGTAAGGGGATTGAAAACTGAAAAAAACTGAAATTATTGGTTAGTACAATTCTTAACTAAATTTATTGGCATATAACTTTTTATAGGATTGCGATATTTTGATGAAGTTTTCAGTATGTTATAAACAATTCTTAGACGTCGTCCTTCAAAAATAATAGATTTATTCCTAGGAAGTTGAAAACTAAAAAATCAAAAAAAAAATTTATTAGTGAACTTTTTAATCAACTTAATTTGCATATAACTTTTAGAAGTATGCTATTTTTACATAGTTTTCAGTATATTTTAGAAAGTCAATTACGAAAGTTTGCTGTTGTTTTGATTTACCGCCCACCTGATAAAAATTTAAATAGCTGCGTGGAACAGTTAGAAAGTTTATTACCCCAAATATTGCCATTGGTAGATCATATAATATTTTTTGGCGACGTTAATGTCAATCCTAATCTTAATAATTCTCTGACTCAATGTTTGGACTTTAGAATGCGGACTTGATTTCAGATTATAGGCTGGTATATGGAAGATTAACATTGAAAAACCACCGGAATGTACCAAATTATTGAAGTGCACGATTTTAAAAATTTTAAATACGGTAAGGAGGCTGAATATGAGCCACCATTTTTATTTTTGCCCATAAAAAATAAATTATAGCACTAATAGCTTCGAAAAATAATTTTAGATAGGGAATTTAATGTAGTTTATCTATAAAAACAGATTAGTCCTAAGTATATTCTTTAACCGACTTCTAAAAGAAGGAGGTTCTCAATTCGTCGATTACGTATTTTTTTTTTATGTATGTACACCGATTACTCCGGAATGGCGGCACCGATTTGAATGAAATTTTTAACATTATGTTCAGGAAGTTGCTGCGATGGTCCCATATTTTTTTGGACGAAATTGTTAGTAAAATCCAAGATGGCACTAACAACAAGGCGGCCAAAAAAATTAATCTTCTTCGATTTTCTCCAAAATTGGTATGGGGGATTTTTCGGGGTCGCATATAACGAATCCAGAATATTTTAAAAAAATTAACATGGCGGATCCAACAGTGCGGACAAAAAAATAAATTTTGTCCGGTTTTCTCCAAAATTGACATAGGGAAGCTTTCGAGGTCGTACATAACGAATCTGAAATTATTTTTAAAAAATTTCCGATTTTTTTTTCAAAATTGATATGGGGGAGTTTTCGGATCGTACATTACGAATCTGAAATTATATAAAAAAAATTAATTATGGCGTATTTAAGATAGCGGATTTAAGATTCTACATCTCTCGATTTTATCTAAAATTAGTATTGGGGGATTTTTGTTAGTGTTAATTATGAATTTATGAAGTATTTTTTGAAAAACCCAATCTGGCGGATTCAATATGGCGTCCTAAAAATTTTACACTTTTCGATTTTCTCCAAATCTGATATAGGGGGTTTTTGAAGTTGTAAATTATGAATTTAAAAGTATTTTTTCGAGATTCAATATGGCGAATCCAATATAATGGACTAAAAATTTTACATTTTTTGATTTTGTTCAAAGGTGGGACTAAATCGTTTTTGAGGATATAAATAGCGATTATAAAATTATTTTAAGAAAATCTAATATGTCAGATGCAATATAGCGGTCTAGGAATTTCAAATTTCCGGATTTCATCCAAAATTGGTACTAGGGGACTTTGAAGGGTTTGGTAGATCCAATATGGTGGGTTGAAAATATTACCGTATTCGCATTTTTTCAGATTTGGTATTAGGGGGTGTTCAGGGTCGTGTATTACGAATATGAAGTTAATTATTTATAACTATTAGGTTGATAAAATACAATATGAGTTGAACATTATACATTTTCCGATTTTGTCTAAAATTGATATTGCGGTGTTCTTGGGGCGTATACAAACTCAATATGCAGTACAAAATATATCTGGCTAAGAATTTTACGTGTCAAGTTCTTTAAATATTGGTATTGGAAGGTTTTGGGGCCTATATTACCAATCTAAAATTAATTTGAAATTTTAGATAGTGGTAGATACGAACACTACATAGAGGACATACAGTACGTCGATGAAAGACTCATTCACGTCATCCTAAACTAACAACCAGAAAAGATGAACATCATAAGCGTTTACGCACCAGATATCAGCAAACCCAGAGAGGTCAGAGAAACATTCTTCAATAAACTGCAAGATCTACTAAGTACCATACCCGATAGAGAAAAAGTATTTATGCTAGGAGACTTCAACTCAAGAATAGGTAACGAACCCATTCCGGGAGTAATGCAGAGATATAATGAGGAAACACTAAATGACAACGGAGAACAACATTTGAAATTAATTTGAAATTTTAGATAGTGGTAGATACGAACACTACATAGAGGACATACAGTGCGTCGATGAAAGACTCATTCACGTCATCCTAAACTTACAACCAGAAAAGATGAACATCATAAGCGTTTACGCACCAGATATCAGCAAACCCAGAGAGGTCAGAGAAACATTCTTCAATAAACTGCAAGATCTACTAAGTACCATACCCGATAGAGAAAAAGTATTTATGCTAGGAGACTTCAACTCAAAAATAGGTAACGAACCCATTCCGGGAGTAATGCAGAGATATAATGAGGTAACACTAAATGACAACGGAGAACAACTCATACAACTGTGCGCCCAAAACGAGATGAGAATAAATAACACCTTCTTTCCACATAAGTGGCAATATAAACGGACATGGGGAAACACCCGAGAACAAGAGTCAACCATAGACTACATAATAACGAACAGAAAAGTGTTACCCCACCAAATATTCGATGTCAGAACTCTGAATTCGTCAGACCTGGGAAAAGATGACCACCGACTAGTATTATGTAAATACCGGTCTCAACAAAGTATAAACAGAACGCACAAACAGAAACATACCTTTATTAAATACAATACCGAATCATTCGCTAACGATAGCACAAAAGTATTGTATCAGCAGAGACTCTCAGAGAAAATAAAAGCTAATACAATCCTAGAAAATGACGGAGTGAAGAAAGCCTGGGAAAAACTGAAAAGAAATATACAAGAGAGCGCCAGGGAGGCTATCGGAACACGAACAGTTAGCACGAACAAGCGAAGCAATACAAAACCATAGTTCACAGAAGAGGTGAAAATACTAGCAAAAGAAAAACGACAAGCATTTACAAAATACCGACAGCACAAAACAACAAACCATTTCGAAGAGTACAAAACGGTGAGAAAGAGAATCAACAGTCAAATATCTCAACTAAAGAAAGAATACTGGGAAAAGTATTCAAAAGACATGGAACACGACCTATATGGAGGACAAAAGAAAATATGGAACATACTGAGGAACAGAAAAAACCAATCAATGAATACGTTCAACTAAGTCCACTCGACAGCCAACAATGGGTCAGCCATTTTAAGGACTTACTCCAGGCACCAGCTACAGAAAACAACGTAGACGAAAACCAACAAGAAACCACAGAACTAACAGATGTTAACATTAGTGAAGCAGAGATGCACCTGACAATTAAGAAATTAAAAAACAGAAAATCACTTGGTACCGACTAAATTACGAATGAGATGCTAAAGTACGGAGGCCCCAGCCTTGTCACGGAGCTCACTGTTCTATTTCAAAAAATACTCCGTACAACATCAGTACCCAATGAATGGCGGAAAAGCATCACAATTCCGATCCACAAAAAAGGATCATAGAAACAACCTGAAAACTACAGGGGAATCAGCCTACTGAATAGTTCAGCCAAACTGTTAACCAAAATACTGTCACAATGGATCGTAGAAAAGTTAGGGGCATGCGAAGAACAGCAGGGCTTCCGGAATAACCGCTCTACTATCGACGGTATATCTATTATCAGACAGCTGGTTGAAAAATCTAACGAATACGATAAACCGCTGTTCATTTGTTTTGTGGACTTTACACAAGAGTTCGACCGAGTCAAACTGGAGTACATAACAGAATTACTGCGAAGAAAACAAGTAGACGAAGCAATCATAGGCACAATATACGACCTGAATTCCAAAAACACCATGGTAATTAAAACAAATAACACTCTCTATCCATAGGAATAAGACAGGGTGATAGCCTAAGTCCAACACTTTTCAATGTAATCATGGACGAAATCATTGATGAGGTAAAAAGCACGAATATTGGGTACCCAATGGGACAAAACACCGTTCAGATATGCTTTGCAGACGATGTTGCCTTGACAGCAGATAGCGAGGACAAGAGTGCTTTTCCATCTCAATCGAACAGCCAAACAGTATAATATGAAGATATCTGTGGAGAAAACCAAAGCAATGGTAATAGCAAAAGAACCGGTAAGATGCAAACTAATGGTTGATGACAAATATATCTAACAGGTTGGGAAGTTTAAATACCTAGGAGCACATATAACAAGTAACAGAGCAGTAACGGAAGAAGTACGCACACAGGCCAACAAAGCGGCCATGATATCAGGCCAACTAAGAGACATAATCTGGAACAATAAACATATGACGGTTGATAGCAAAGCAAGAATTTACAAGGTCTGTGTAAGACCGATACTGACCTACGGCGCAGAAACAAGAAATGAAACCACAAAGACAAAACAAATTATGAGAATCACAGAAATGAAAACGATGAGAATGATCATGGGAACAAGTTTAAGAGATAGAATAAGAAACGCAAAAATACGCGAGGACAGCGGAGTGGGGGATGTTGTGAAGTGGGTTCGAAACCGTCGTAGGCAGTGGAGAGATCACGTGGAACGAATGGACGATGACAGACTAGCAAAACCCGTGATGAGAGAGAAACCAAACACTAAACGGCCGCCTGGATGGCCCCCTAAAAGATGGAGAGACAGCTGGATTTCGACCTCAAACGAGGATCGATGAGGCATTGTATAGATAACAGAACTTGGTTCTACCTAGAAGAAGAACAAGAAGATAGTGGATTTACTATGACAGACTAAATATTTGTTTGGCACAATTTCGCTGCTATTTCGAGAACTCTAAGAATCAAAGAATTAGTGGTTCATTTTAGGGTGAATTACAACTTTACATAAAATGGGTACTTTTTTCTCACCTTGGAGTCATTGCGAGGTACACCAATATCGATTAGTACTTAGTTCAAATAATTTATGATGATATTCATAAATTATTTGAAATGAATTCAAAACTAAAAAAATCAAAAAATAAAATTTTTATAAAAAAAAATGTAATCGGCTTCTAAAAGTGAGCTAAAAAGTGAAAAATAACTAGAAATTTTTATATGAAATTGAAATTTTTAAAGTCGGCGCCAAATTGTTTCTAAATGAAATAAATAACTACTAATATATACAAATTATGGAAAGAAAGCAATTAGAATTAAAGTATTTTTAATCTTTTTATGCGAATCCCATTTTGTCAGGTATTAGTTTGGCACCGACTTCAAAAATTTCAATTTCATATAAAAATTTATAGTTATTTTTCACTTTTTAGCGTACTTTTAAAAATCGGTTCAATTTTTTTTTATAAAAATTTTATTATAAGATAATATTAGAAAATTCAGAAATTACATCTCAGGCAAATGGTCTCCTATTATGAGATACTATGGGTTGCTAATGTGATATAGTATCTCATATTAGGTTTCTCTGGGTTTAAGATTTAGAGTTAGAGAATAAAGAAAAAGTCAATTTAAATTAAACTTTTATTGGCGAGACTTCTTAATGAACAAGGTCTAGTAACGACTTTCTATATTTAACTTACATATAATCTCTGTCAGACTGATAATAATCACAGTGATCTTCATAATGGCACTTCTTAAGCAATATCAAAAATCAACAAATACTAAAAAGACAACAGTAATTTTCTAAATCTTTGATATCTAAATACAAAGAACACAAAAATCAATCTGTTGTTACTTCTCCATAATCATCGTGAGTGCACTTGAAGCAGCCTTGACATTTAGCCCATTTTTCTCCTCTTGTGTCTTCTGAAAACTTTCGGCTGCAGTATGGACATTCAGCGTCATATGATTCATTATCACTGCTACTATCTAGAAGATCAAGCAAGTGTTCATCCTCAGAACTAGAACAATCTGGCTCCTTCACTTTCTTTTTCTTTGTTCGATTTTGTTTGTACAATGTTTGTTTGTACGATTATTCCTTACTGAAATATAAAGCGTTGACACTCTACTGGTTATCGTGTGAAACGGGCACAAGGACGTGGCGAGCACTGTACATTCATATAAATTTTTTTTTATATTTTTATATATAAAATCTCCCTTCAACGTGTACGAACAGAATTTCCGGACACCCGTATGTGATTTAATAAGGCCTCGTTTTTTTTTCTATCTAGTACAATGACAATCAAAAAATAAATAAATTTGTCAAGAAATAGACGGATTTTGTATTTCAGAGTATATTTTTAAATTATTACAATCGGCCAAGCGCTTTCGGTCTAATTTAGACCACCCTTAGGGCTCAGACCCTAAAAACAAGAGAATATGGTCAGCAAATACTGCCCTCGATTCATTAGCATGAACAGCTCGAAGCTGTATAGGTGCAAGAAACCCTCGCTTTATTCAAGTAGTGCATTATGCCTCGGCGCTTGTCAGATCTGCTTTCCCCTTACCCCTCAAGCACAAAACAAAATATTTGATGTATAAAGCCCTAACAGCTATCAATTATCATTTTTAGATGCTATTTTTGGGTAAAAAAATATTTTATACGTGAAATGGAGACACAAAAATAAGATTATTTCACAAAATATCGAACTTACGTTCATAGTTTTTTTTAACGAATTGCGAAATATTTATGGCCTAAAATGACATGACACCCAACAAAATTCAAAACTAATAAGTAATAATGTAATATTTTGACCTTTTTGTCTTCAATATGTTTCGCTATGTGTATTAAAAACACAAATTCTGAAAAAAATAATTTGTAGGTTATAGACTGTTCCAATTAATATTTTTACCGCTTTATTCACATTTGCTCGGAGCTACTCAGGGTTTGATGCACCTGAGCTTAAAACTCTTGAATCGAGGGCAGTAAAATAAGTTTACTCAGTACTCACCAACCACATTCACTTGTCAAAGGACACACCATAACCCTGCCAGTTTGAGAACAGTTTCCAGTCGCGAGCGTAGTCTCCACACAGAACAATTAAAAACTTTTAGAAACTTTTAAAATTAAAATTAAAACTAGAACATTCAACACACTGCGCACATTGACATTATTAAAACAATAAACCTTTTTAGTAATAACTCAAAAGGGTGAGATTATGCCACACACAGTCATAGCATAATATAGCAATAAAACCTTTCAAAACTTAAAACTACATGCAAGTATGTGAAAGCCTGAGTAGAGATTTTCTGTATGAGTTTTTATTTTTAATTTCTTGTCAATTGTATTTTAAATCAATAATTCATTGACAATGAGCAAAAAGAGAAAAAAAGGGCAGAAAGAAAGGGCATTAAAAGTTTATTAATCTACAGCGTTACTGTTATCGGCCATTCTGTGATATATTTCGAACACTTGGGTTCAGTGGCGTGAAATAATTTCCATTTTTGTAAAAAAGCATCAAATTACACGAACATAGGCTTAGTTAAAATTTGTTAAAATGTGTTAAGTATTAATATATTTAGAATGAAGTGTCTGAAACTGAAAAAGATGATCAAAATTATTATAAGATTGCACCCCATGCAATCACAGCTCCTAGGCATTTAAATTGTTTAATGATTTAAGGAAAAAGTTTGAAAATGGGGTTGCGGTCATTTACGTTGTTCATTCTTACATTGAGGCAATGATCGGGGTTTCTCTTTATCTCCCTGCATATTTCAAGATCCTCTCTGTAATCCAAGGTTTTAGAGTTAGTACCCCTGGAGTGGTATAAGATTTTACTATTATGAGTTGGAGAGAAACTGTGTTTGGTAAAAATAATATGGTGACCAAACACAGAGGCCTGAGGTTTGTTAATATGTTCTCTAATTCGGACTGCTATATTATGCTATGACTGTGTGTGGCATAACCTCACCCTTTTGAGTTATTATTAAAAAGGTTTATTGTTTTAATAATGTCAATGTGCGCAGTGTGTTGAATGTTCTAGTTTTAATTTTAATTTTAAAAATTTCTAAAAGTTTTTAATTTTATACAACTTGTTCTGTGTGGAGGCTACGCTCGTGACTGGAGACTGTTCTCAAACTGGCAGGGTTAAGGTGTGCCCTTTGACAAGTGAGTGTGGTTGGTGAGTACTGAGTAAACTTATTTGCTGATCATATTCTCTTGTTTCTAGGGTCTGAGCCCTGAGGATGGTCTAAGTTAGACCGAAAGCGCTTGGCCGATTGTAATAATTTAAAAATATACACTGAAATACAAAATCCGTCTATTTCTTGATTTCTTCGGTGTACAACCTGTTAATAACTTATTAAATAAATTTGTGGCATTTCTTAAACGGTCTGATTTCAGTTCTAGAGTACCGTTAAAATTTTTGAGTGGGTGAATTATTTTTGAAGCTTTTAAGATGCGTATAAATATGGCGTGACGAATATGCCTCGAATTTGCAACGAACTCTTTGGATTTTTGCCGGTTCGAACCCTTCTGCGACGCCCGGCGCCAAAAGAGATTTATAGCGTCTGGGCGGTGTAAACCAATAAAGGGTAAAGAAAAAAAAGTTTTGGTTGAAGTCCAGCACACCACCCAAATTTTTCAAGAATGTTTTTGTTAATAGAAAGTGAGCGAAGAAAGTAAACCTGCCCTGCCATATGTGACGACGAAGAACAAACGGCAGCTATATTAATTTTATGCAGTGGAATTTTATAATCATCAAGTTTGTTAAATTAAAAACGAAAATCTGGACGAGCCTGTGTACAGTTAGAATCGGAACTTTTAGCCGATTTTAACTTTCAACATAGTAGCGGACAATACAAAAATTTTACCAGAATATCTCCTATCTATTTTGAATACTTATTAAATAAAATAGGAGCAGTTGTTTTCACAGAAGAAACATTTTTCCAGCATAAGTTCAATGGATTTTAATTAACAGTGGTATGGTAGTGCTCGAAGCACAACATTTCCATATTCTTTAGCCTATTGGTCTTACATATGTTTCTTCAATTGTCCTTCTTTCTCGTTCGCAATTTTTAAAATTCTTTCTTTATTAAATCGTTTGTAAAGGGAATATGTTTTTTTTTGATAACCAATCTGTAATATCACTTTTTTCAACTATGTTATTGGCAACTTTTTCACCAGTCTAGAATGATAGCTGGCGTTATCCAAATCTATAACAACTGTATCATTTGAGAAAAATATTGTTAAAAGCTATCCACCGTCATTTATTCATGGTAATCTTTGGTAGATTTCAATTTGAACTACAGTAAAACTGCATTAACACCTTCAATATGAGTTATAATGAATTTGCTGCCCTTACCGAGTAAGGCTTTTAAACCTGTCGACAACCCTTCTAAAAATGCTTCACGAAAAATTGTCATATTCTTATCTTCATATATTTTGTGTCCTTCACTAAGACAGACAGATAAAAATATTTTTGCCTTCTCTGTGATATTTTCTAATGTCCCGCAAATATTGTCTTCTCTAAAATAGTATTTCCTCTGTATCATCTCCATTTTGACTTTCTCTAAGAGAAATTCATTTTTGTCAGCCGTTTGTACCGATTGGTTTTTCCCATGCCAGGCACATTCTCATCTTGTTTCACAACTTTCAAAACTTTATCAATACTTGCTTTTTATCTTCTAATATATAATTCGTGGACGAACCTTCTTAATATGTTTTTGAAGCATTCGTATAATTTTTTTCTTCTCGGAGACGGTTTAGGCTCGCACACCGTTCCACTTTTCCTTTTCTAAATGCGCCTGTAAGTTGCAGATTCCCTAAGTCCCGTTATGCCATCACATTTCGAAAAGAAACTACGCACTCTCATTAGAGTTCTTGGTTGAATTTTGCACATTTGAAAGTATTGTCTTGGAATTTAAATCCAAAACACCTATACAAAATTTTGGAGTAAAAGTAGATATTTTCAAAAGCTAGCACTGAAAGTTGTAAGACAATAACATACCAAGGCTTTACACTTATACACACATATGTATTATCCTGTGTCATTACTGTTAATTGCCCAATGAAAATTTATTCTTTTAATTATCTTTTAAGTATCTCTCCTCAAATACATAATTCAGACACACACAATATCTACCCCTTACTTTATCCGAATTCGGAAAGCCGAATTATTTATGAAATATGTTCCGAGCATTGCTATGCTTTTGGTTTATGGCTCCTCACAGGTACCTAAATCTCTTGTGCATGTAATTGTCATTGTCTGAGAATGAGGGAAAAACGACAGCTTTGTTGGTTTTATGCAGTGTGGTCTATAAAAACTATATTAAACAAAAAACGAGAATATGGGCGATAATAGGGCACTACCTTGTATAAAAAAATATTCAGGATTCAAACTTCTAGCAAATTCATCGTTCCAACATATTAGCCGATAATTCAGAAATTTCATCTAAATCTCTTTGTTACATTTTGATTATATGCTAAAAAAAGAAAAATATATTTTCAGCAGCTCATTTCCATATGGCAGACGCACTCGAAATTTTCTTCTTGCCTTTCTGCCACAATTTCATTTCACACATCCATTTCTTTTCTTTCCTAAAATTTTTGTCCATAACTGACAAATTTTGGAATTATTTGCGGGTCTCCTGTAAATTTAACATATTTTCTTCAGACTATTCCATATTCACTTAAGAACAACTTTTAGTCAATTCCAAGTGCTAAATAAATTTCATTTCATTAACAAAAAAATAAGAAAATCTCGTGTCTTCAGTCTTGCTGCAAAGTAAATTTTTACCAAAGAACTTGTCATAAACCCCCGTCCCACTAGATAAAAAAAAATCCTTTTAGTTCGCACCAAAAAACTGACAGAAAATGGATCACTCGCAGCGATCGTGCTACTCGAAAACAATAGAACTATAAAAAATTGACTTTTTGTAACCCAACTGCATTTATTACCTCCTTTGAAACCTGCCGACGATGGCCCTCGATAACAATACAAATCGGAAAAATTCAAAGGAGTCCCGTTGGAAGCATACTCCTTACGCGCTCATCTCGCCATATTTATACGCATCTTTAGACAGCTTAAGATAGGTGATGAAAAAATTTACGGTAACTTCTGCCTTTTCGTATAACTACTTAGAAAACTACCAACACGTCATGTGGGAGAGAAAAATGAAATAAATCAGTTCGTGAATATATGCTCAGAAAGAAACGATCAATTTTCTAGCCGAGTATTGTGCATCTAAATTTATATGTAACAATAAATTTTAATTAATTTATATGTGATGAAGCTCCATCTCATAGGCTGTTTAGTAATTACATTGTAACTATATTCACAAAACCAAGTAAAGATTTCTACTAGTTTAGTGCGGCTAGCTTTGAAGATTTTTACCTTTCACTAAGTTTCAGTCGTACGAACTTTGATCGGCACAATCTAGATGGCACGACCAGTACTTTCTGGGATTAAATATAAAATGAAATGATTAGTTTGGTACCCAGTTAACTTTAGCAATTAATTTGAACTGGCAGGTTTTTCGTAAAGATTTTTATTTTTATTAATACTTACACGACATTATCGTTTAGACACACACCAGATGAAAATTCCGTCATATTAAGACTTTACCAAAAAAAAACAAAAAAATTTTTCAGTTCGTAAAACGCTATAATATAGAACAATCAATAACGTATTTTTTTTATAATTTATCCATCCACAATTTAATTTAACGTTTGGCTTGGAAAAATTTATTATATCAAAACTCGGAAAATAGGCTAAAGTTAGTGGTGTAGCGAAGGCTCCGCAGGGAACGCGGCGCGGGGGGGATCTGAACTTGCGGGAAGCCCCACTTACCCAAAAAATCTTTAAAATTCAATTTAATTAATCTCCAATAAATTTGGTACTTTACAATCCATTTAACGCAAGGTATCAGTAATTATATATTATAAATGGATACGCAGGGCGTTTAGATTTATATTGAATGTACATATATTAAGAAATCATTTTAGGACTCACTAATTAAACCCATTGAATGCAAGGCCTCTGTGACAGTCTGTATTAGTATCTATACGGGAAAAGTTTTATCTTAAACCTAGTTTACATCGCTAAAATATTTTATTGTTCAGGATAAAACAAATAATAAATAAACTATTATTATATAATGCTGCATTACTAGCGAAAAAAAGTCATTAAATATTAAAAAAAAAAAGAATTTAGTTCAGATAAATTGAAAATTAAATTATTTATTGTCCTTGTAGTAATTTGAAAAACGATATTTTCAATTACTACGATAATGGGTAATTTAATTTCTAAAATGATCAAATACTCCGCCAACTGATAATTTCAAAAATAAAACTATCAATTATTTCATTAATTGATAGTTGTATTACTTTATTAATTGATAATTTAAGTAGTGAAATCTCCAATTACTTCATTAATCGATAATTTTATATTTGAAATTATTAATTGATTATTTCGTAATTGGTAATTTTAATAAAATGATTAGTAATTTTTTTGCAATTTATTTATGGTTAATTACAACCTTTTTCTTGCTGATCACTGTTTCATGACATATTTTCATAGTTTGAGAGTTGTTTGATGAATTGTTTTTTTTTTAAGTATTCATTAGCCAGCTCCCATATTTGACCATTTAAGGCTTTAGACAAATATGTATATATTTTTTTATAAATTATAAAACAGTCGTCTTAGAGCTTATTTACCGGCAATGTATCAAAAAGGAGTTAGAAGAAAACTCATGTTAATAGGTAATTAAATATTACAATCAGATCTGTTAGGTGCCAAATGTGTCTTCCCCTTTTTCCGTTCCTATAGTAAAAGCTCTTGCAATTTTTGGTATTAATGCGACTGTACCCCTCTCTTTTCCAAGATATTAGGATTCAGAGAAATAGACTTATCCTTGTCTGCTGCATTAGGAACGTGAATGTCGCTGACTTTCCTTCCCCTCCCGTCAACAACCCGCTTTCGTTTGTCATACTGTACTCTTGTGATATCTCCCTCCCTTCTCAAAGAGAGAGACTGGATCCGCCCTTGATCGCCCCCTGACGATTCTAGCTTCAGCATCGCTGTCTTCTCCATTATATACCTCTAATGCCGAGTTGAGGATACATCTGTTACTGGTTAGCTTGGAAGTACTTTGGCTTCGTTATTAAAATTCGACCAGTTTAGGAAATGAGGTTCTTCTCTACAAAGGTGTTGAAAACAAATACGATGTATGAATGTACGTAAAATGGGAGTCTATATACTGCGACCTAATAGATCTATTATGCCCCCCTGCTGCTGCCAAGTCATAAGAGTTACCTTATCGGCTAGAGTAGATCCTCCAATCCCATTTCCCTCAAAAACTTTAAGATGTTGGACAGCTTCAAGGTGGGTAGTTCCCCTTCTTTGATTTGGTATGTTCCCAAGAATCGCATCCTAGGATTTTCTAGAGCGCTGCACTCTGAAAGGATATGAATAGGGATTTTGTCCTTCTCCTCACGAACCAACAGGACACTGAAGACATTGTTGATAATATTGATAATCTCAATTCTCTATAGGTTGAATTTTAAATGAAGAGAAGCCAATATACTTCAAAATATGCTGGAAAATATTTTACGTCGATCTCAATTCATTAGAACAACCAATAGTTTATGTTCTAATAAATTCTTCCACACTGAACACGCTGAATATTTTATGCTGTGAATACAGAGACTGGTCTACCAGTACGTGGAAAATCGCCCTCAGAATCCTATTGTTAAAAACGCCTAATTAGATTGCATTTAATCATTTCAGCTGAAGTATTATAATGTTCTCGATATGCTTCCAGAGTTGCAATTATTAACCTTAAATTTTCATAATAAAGCTCCACAAGTTTGATTACCTGTTTATTCGTAAGCATTACCATGATTAAACTTCAAAGTATACAAACATTATTGGTTTTTCATAATCACTTAGTAACTTTTGAGCCCCCTGTATTTATACAGAAATATGAACAGTTTATCTCACTGTATTTATTGAATAGTCCAAGCCATAGGTAAAAATTTGTACTGTTTTTAACTTAAAATCCGAGCTGGAAGAGACATAGCCAGGGGTATTGGGGGCAATGTAAAAACAAACCCAATATACAATGTGACAGAAAAAAATATGTTGGGACCAAAAAGGAGGGTCAAAGTTGGTTAAAACAGGTTTTTTTGAATCTACAAGCCAGGGAACGCATTTTGGAAAAAAAAACTCAAATAAAACTAGTAGAGATTTTAAAAACCTACAATTTGAGATTTTGTGTGATCATTTTCGTCAATATATTGTTGTAAAAATGCCAAAAAACTCTTTAAATCGGCCATTTTTTGCTTATCAATTATGTATTGCAAAGTTAACCTTTTTTGCACTTTTTTGATTTTAAAGGAAAGCCCTCGTCATTTTGAACAAATTGGTATTTTATAATAGCTTTGTTCGCGGGTCACTTTCCGAAGCGATTCAGAACTAGTACGGAATTAGTTCAGGATTGTCGTACAGCTCATGCCCAGTTATTAACCGGTTCAGTAGGTTTTTTACCATGAACGATTTTGGAACTTTAATCGTCTACTGTGGTATGAGTCTCATTATTTAACATATGGTGTTAAATGCTAGTTTTGTTGTTTTAAATAACTTAGAACTGTTTTTATTAGGTTTTATTATTTGTAATATTTTAAAGAAATATTGAATTATAATTGTTGTTTTTATATAATATAAAGTCTAACTGAAAGCTCCTTTTAGAATAAAACATCTTATTTTTTGCAGAATAGAATTTTTGATAAAAAAATATATATATTTTAACTGAAATCTATTATTTTCTCTTTATTTTGTGCTTTTTATTTCATCAAAATAATTAGCACTTTTAGGAATTTTAAATAACTTTAAAATTTCTTCAAAGTCCTTATCTCAGGACGATAAATGATTTGACATAATGGGAGTATTCATTAAAAACATATTTTTTTAAGTTTAAACTAAAAGGTAAAAACCACTTTTTTAATTTATCAATTAAGATTCTAGGTAGATTAACACTAATTAAAGTAAAACCAATATAATATAATAAAATATCTACTGGAACATCAAATGCAACAAATGACATAAATAAGAGAAAAACCTAAATAAAATAAAAACAATTGTCAAATAGTTGCACATTGCGGCCGCAGCAAGAAAGCTGGCGCTGCATAAAATTCCGAACTTACAGTTCTTGTTCAATCTTTAGAACCAGCAGAACTGGTTCAGAATAGATTTCGAACCGAATTATTTTCTCCGCGAACATGAGACTGTAACTAAAAATTCAGAACTTTGTTATCCGCGAACTATTTCAACTGCGCATGCGTATTAGTTCAGAATCGGTTCTAAATCCTTTCCGCGAACAAAGCTAATAATAAATCAGATAATTTGTTGCTGGGATATTGCTGTTTGTTCATCCCAAGCCGCAAAATGTTGATTGCCATAACTGTTTTTTGGTGAACATTTTGACCTTCACAAAGGGTCAATCTCTTCGTAAAGGCCTAAATTTTTGTTAAGGGCAAATAATAAAATTTATTTTCAATCCTTTAAATATCACTTTAAAAAAAAAGGCTGTACCATATTGATAATTTTTGAGCTACCCCAGATAAAAAAAAAACTCCGGCCCATTCGTTGCTGAAATACAGCGAATTTTTCCGAATGCTGCTGATTTGAAGCTGTGAGTTCAGTTTCCTCGCTCTATTTCTTTATAAAAAAACACCCCCCTTTTTTAAAGCGATATTTAAGGGGTTGAAATTTTTTTTTTTCATTTGCCCCGAACAAAATATGAAAGTTTATGCCTTCACAAAGGGATTAAACATTTGGGGCGGTCAAAATTTTCACTCAAAAATCAGTCATTTTGCGTCTTGGAATAAACAATTAGCAATATCTCAGCAACAAATTACCCGATTTACTATTATAAAATATAATTTTATACAATTACATAAGAGAAACTTGGCTCTCAACCAACTGAAAAAACCTTATACTATAAGGACAAACGTACTCTGTTCTAACACAGTTAGAGACAAAGCACTATCTCAGATTGCAAGAATACCAGGAAAGGGTGGAAGGCTTTCCTATGGTAGTGCACCGCCATCTGTAGACCGGTTTTGAACTTGTTAGTTCTCGTCAGTACAGAATAGGCCAGCGCACTTCACCATCGGAAAAGTAAATCCTTTAAGTAACTTATATTAGACAAAATATGAAATCTAATACAAGCGGCGCCAGCTCCACTTTTGGTTTATATATACAGATCTCTACGAGATTATATATTGCGTAGAATGCTGGGAGATGGCGCCGCTTGTATTAGACTTCATATTTTGTCTAATATCAGTCGCTTAAAGGATTTACTTTTCCGATGCTGAAGTGCGCTAACCTATTCTGTACTGACGAGAACTAACAAGTTCGAAACCGGTCTACAGATGGCGGTGTACTACCATAGGAAAGGCTTCCACCCTTTCCTGGTATTCTTGCAATCTGAGATGGTGCTTTGTCTCTAACTGTGTTAGAACAGAGTACGTTTGTCCTTATAGTATAAGAACTTTTCAGTTGGTTGAGAGCCAAGTTTCTCTTATATAATTGTATTTTATACACCCAACTGCAAGTATATTATCCACTTTTGGTTTATAAATATAATTTTGTTCTGGAAAACGAGGGTTTCCCTTTAAAAGCAAAAAAGTGCGAAAAGGTTAATTTTGCGATAAATAATTGATATGAAAAAAATGGCCGATTTTGAGGGTTTTTTGGCGTTTTTGCAATAACAAATTAACAAAACTGATCGCGCCAAAATTCAAATTGTAGGCTTTTAAAATTTCTGCAAGTTTTATTTGAATCTTTTTTTTCCGAAATGTGTTCCTTGGCTTGTAGATTCAAAAAATCTATTTTAGCCAACTTTGCCCCCCCCCCCCCTTCTTAGCCTGAACCTATTTTTTGCGGTTACATTTTATGTAGAGTTTGTTCTTACATTGCCCCAACACCCCTGGTTAGGTCTCATCCATCTCGGAATTTACGTGACTATATTTACTTATGACTTGGACTATTAATCTTTATGGAAAACATAAATTAAATAAATCACATACAGTTGATTTGAAAAATGTTTTCTAAAAAATATTGTTTGAATTTTTATATTTATTTTTTCTCTATGATTAGTAATTTCTCTTCTTTTTAAAATTTTGTATAGTTCGGTTCATGATGTGACCACCAATTGTAATACTTTATTCAGCACTTTCGTAGATGTTATCTCGTGCAATATACCAATTTACAATGGTACCATTTTTGCCAAAGTACAGATTCCCAAGACGTGATTACATACGCTTTTGCTACAATGATAAATCAGAAACGGTAAATGACATTGCCTTGAAAGAAAGAGCTTTTGATAGAGCATTAAAATTATGATGAACTGTTATAAAAAAAAATACGTTAATTGACCTCTACAGGCAATAATGAACTTTGGTTTATTGAGAATGAGATTCTGATTGCAACTGCGTCATAATTTTTTATGTGTTTCAAAAGAATGAGTAATAATTTTCATCTGATAATAAAAAGACGTTAATAGTCGTAAGCATTTTACGATTTTTATAACGGATTTAACGGGGTCGTCTCAAAGGCAATAATTTGGATAATTTAATATAAGTACGATGAGAGTACATTTTTTTTTAATTCTGAACTTCCTTTTTTGTCGACTGGGTCATGTGAAAAAAGTTATTTTTTGCAAGTCGAAAACTAAACTTAAACTTGTATTAAAAAGGCATAAAAAGGTATTTATTCAACAATATTTATTTTTCTTCTTCAATGTATTCTTCACTTGAAAAAATACCGATGTTTTTTCCAGTCTTCCAACGCCTGCGGAAACGCACTTTGTGGTATAGCCTTAAGTTCACGTTGCCAATTTCATATTATGTTTTAATGGTCACAAATGTCCTTGTAATAGCAAGTTAAGCTTCGGGAACAAAAAAAAGTTGTTCCGTGCCAAATCATGCGAATACGGTGCCTATGGAATGATATTGATTGAACCCACGACCAATGAGAACCAACTATTGCCATGACACATTTCTAGCATTTTGTAAGTATGGCGTTACGCCAACGATGAATAGTGATCAAATAATAACCCTTATTAATCATTGGGTCTTGGTGCTTAAAACTACACATTATACCCTGGTGGTACCAGGCGCGGATCCAAAGGGGGGGGGGGCGATGGGGGGCGATCCCCCCCCCCAAAAAAAAACCTTTGCGTTCAGGAAAATATACCCGATTTTGCCTCTTACACTATAGTATATTCAAGAACTAGAGAGAGTAATAATTAATTTTTTACCCTTTTTTTTTCTTCGCAAACTACCTGTGTTCTTTAGTCCAATGTCCTTGGCAAAATCTGTTAGACACATACATTTTTCGTAGGAATGGGTTAGAAATTTTATAATCAAAAATACCCGCCTATAATAATGAACTATTTGGGTTGGATAACAATAGATATTTGGATGTGTGAAGTGTTAAAAAGGATTTTAATCCTTGTCATAGGCGTCGGAGGGAGGTTTATTTAATCACTAATTATTTATGAGATAGAATATTATTAATAAACCTAAAATAAGAAGTTTTTAAAATGTTATTTTATTTCTTATGATTTCTTAATAATTTACATACACTAGAAAATATAGATAATTTTGACATATTTAACACAAATAACAACTGTTTTCTTATTATTTTTAATTTTGGCATAGAAACCGTTTTAGGCACATTCAGACTAAAACATAGCCTTTTTCTCTCAAAAAATTCGAAGCTATAATTTAAATGCTTACAAAATACCCATCCTCAAAAATACAAGAAGTTAAACATATATAAAAAATAAATTTGTTCATATAATATTAAAATTGTGTTGGGGTATCGGTCATTTTATTATTAATTAAAAACATTTTTAGGATATTTGACGTTTCAGTTTATTTATTTCTTAAACCATCTGCAAAATTAAAATTAAACACTAAAAAGAGATTCAAATGTAACCAGTTTTTATATAGTACAGAAAATTTAAGTAATAAATTGTGTTTACGCTGGTAAACATTACATATCTAATTCATAATCAAAGTGAGTGAAGCTATCTTCGCGCAAATTAATTATAATTGGTTCCTCTATCTCACCGATCATGAGATCGAGTTTCCACATTTTGTTTTATTCTTTTATTATATGGATTTTTCCAAATTTTGTGCACTAACTTTATTTAAAAAAATCTTTCAAAAGTTCAGTTAAATTACTAATTTTGTAAGTTGTGTTATTTCTAGCAACTCTACCTTTTACTTGAGACAGATATTTCTTTCTCCAACGAACCTTTTCCGGATGATCTATAAGAACAGATTTCCTATCTAGTTTTCCCAGCAAAAATTAAGTTCTCTGAGCAACTCCCAGAGTTCAGTTCTTTTAATTTCAGGTAAATGTCGATCTTCATAATAATATATATGTACAAATTAATTTATTGCAGTTTAGATCTCTTCCTCCAACGAGGTTTTTCGTCTGCTTATGATCGAATGTACCTTGGGAGTACTAACAATTCCAGTCTTTTTTTCTCGTTCAGTATTTTTTACATAGTAGATTTTCCAACTCCTGTCATGTTAGAACACATTTCACAGAGCTTTTAACATTATCTAGATATTGATATCTGAAGGCATCATAAACATTCATCCTAATAAGTTTTTCGTTGGGGAAAATATGCCCTGGTTTAGTGATATTGGAATAAATATAGATGTGGAAGCCATATCTTTTGGATATCTCACTAATCCCAAATAATAAATAAAAAGAAGCACAAACAAGATAAATCACTAAGGACACACTGTAAGGTGTACTTCGCTTTTTGACAGAAATTAAATTGAACTATCAGAAATTTTATTGTTGCAGTAAATTTATAAAAGCTTATAATATTTGAATATAATTAAATATAATTAGATTTACGGTAGTCCTCAGTTACCGGCAGCACCGGAGCAGGTAGGTTGGAGATTTCGGTAACAGTTTCATTACTCTCTCTAGTTTCTGAATAGAGTATAGGAATGTGAATGCTTGCGACCGCCTCTCCCCTTCCCAAGCGCTTTAAGTTCATGAAAATAGAACCGATTCTGCATTTTATATTAGGAATGTGTATGCTGCTGGCACTCCTCCCTCCCCCCGTTGACAACTTGTTCTTATACGAGGAATGTGTATGCAGCTCGCATCCTCCCCCTGTTGGTAATTTGTTTTTTCTTGTGATCGCCCCCCCCCATCTCTCCAAGAGCTTCAGATTCAGAAAAGTAGATCCGACTCAGCCTTTCACACTAGAAATAGGAATGTTGTTAGTGCCCCCCCCCCCCCGTCGACAACTTGTTTTCGTTTGCCACACGGTACTTTTGTGATATCACCGCTCCTCCCCCCAAAGAGAGAGGCTGGATCCGTCCCTGGGTGGTACAGCAGTGGTAGATATCCTACGAGTCCGTTGTATGTTGTAACTGCAACCTCACCAAATTGACGTGTTTTGCAAATAATCAGTAGAAAACGCAGCGTATACAAGAATTTTCGAAAATAAAGGTTATTATAATCGCCAAAATGAAGCAACTCACAAAATCTCAGAAGAGTATTAGTCACTGGCGACTTTTCCTTAGGTTTGCGGGTTTGCACAACCTCCAAAAAAAGTAGTATAATAAATATAAGTAGAAATATTTTTCTAAGTCCAATCGACAGCCAACAATGGGTCAGCCATTTTAAGGACTTACTTCAGGCACCAGCTACAGAAAACAACGTAGATGAAAAACAACAAGAAACCACAGAACTAACAGATGTTAACTTCAATGAAGCAGAGATGCACCCGACAATTAAGAAATTAAAAGACAGAAAATCACCTGGTACCGATCAAATTACGAATGAGATGCTAAAGTACGGAGGTCCCAGCCTTGTCACAGAGCTCACAGTTCTATTTCAAAAAAGACTCCGCACAACGTCAGTACCAACGAATGGCGGAAAAGCATCACAATTCCGATCCACAAAAAAGGATCAAAGAAACAACCCGAAAACTATAGGGGAATCAGCCTACTGAACAGTTCAGTCAAATTGTTAACCAAAATACTATCACAACGGATCGTAGAAAAGTTAGGGGCGTGCGAAGAACAGCAGGGCTTCCGGAATAACCGCTCTACCATCGACGGTATATTTATT
This sequence comes from Diaprepes abbreviatus, assembly GCA_034092305.1. Taxonomy (NCBI): domain Eukaryota; kingdom Metazoa; phylum Arthropoda; class Insecta; order Coleoptera; family Curculionidae; genus Diaprepes; species Diaprepes abbreviatus. The sequence goes on along the minus strand of JASJET010000094.1, from coordinate 5,685,146 downwards.
ATCAAACAGCTGGTTGAAAAATCTATCGAATACGATAAACCGCTATTCATTTGTTTTGTGGACTTTACACAAGCGTTCGACCGAGTCAAACTGGAACACATAACAGAACTACTGCGAAGAAAATAAGTAGACGAAGCAATCATACGCATAATATACGAACTGAATTCCAAAAACACCATGGTAATTAAAACAAATAACACTCTAACAGAGGAAATCCCACTATCCATAGGAATAAGACAGGGTGATAGCCTAAGTCCAACACTCGTCAATATAATCATGGACGAAATCATTGATGAGGTAAAAAGCACAAATACTGGGTACCCAATGGGACACAACACCGTTCAGATTATATGCTTTGCACACGATGTTGCCTTGACAGCAGATAGCGAGGACAACTTACAAAGAATGCTTTTCCATCAAAATCGAACAGCCTAACAGTATAATATGAAGATATCTGTGAAGAAAACCAAAGAAAAGGTAATAGCAAAAGAACCGGTAAGATGCAAACTAATGGTTGATGACAAACATATCGAACAGGTTGGGAAGTTTAAATACCTGGGAGCACATATAACAAGTAACAGGGAAGTAACGGAAGAAGTACGCACACAAACTAATAAAGCGGCCATGATATCAGGCCAACTAAGAGACATTATCTGGAACAATAAACATATGACGGTTGGCTGTGTAAGACCGATACTGGCCTACGGCGCAGAACCAAGAAATGAAATAACAAAGCCAAAACAAATTATGAGAACCACAGAAATGAAAAAGCTGAAAATAATCACGGGAACAAGTTTAAGAGATAGAATAAGAAAGGCAAAAATACGCGAAAACAGCGGAGTGGGGGATGTTGTGAAGTGGATCTGAAACCGTCGTAGGTAGTGGAGAGACAACGTAGAACGAATGGACGATGACAGATTAGCAAAAACCGTGATGAGAGAGAACCCAAACACCAAACGGCCGCCTGGATGGCCCCACAAAAGAGGGAGAGACAGTTGGATTTCGACCTCAAACGAGGATCGATGACGCATTGTGTAGATAACAGAACAGGTTCTACCTAGAAGAAGAAGAAGAAGAAATATTTTTTTAATTTCTACTGGTAATTTAATGATTAAATTTAAATCAATTTTTTATCTACATTATAATCGAAATTGAAATAATGAAACTTACTTCGTCTAAATATCAAGAATAATGTGTCTGTATTACAGTAGTTTCTGGAAACTTTATCGCTTTGCTGGCATGCAATTTTAATGCAATCCAAGCGTGCATGGAGTTGCCTATCTAATACGTGGAGATTAATTCCGTCCCTTAAGCTTCATGTAGGTTGCAAATCGACTTGCAAACCTGTGTTTAGTTTGCCCGGATCTCGCTCTTTTTCTTCCGATTCACTTTCTCGCTCCTCTTTTTAAAATCTCGCTCGTTCTAATATTTTTGTCACTGCCACACAAAAATTGCAGTTGGTGCAATGCATAAGTTTTTTCAAATGTTTTTCATGTGAAAAAATTTTTAAAGCAGAAAATATTTCAAAATTATGCTATGTATGTAGTCTACCTTAATAAATTCTGTAATAGTAGTACCGGTAATTTAGTGAAGAGCTTGGCTATTGTAATATTCGTGGTATTACTTCTAATATTTATGTGGTTACCTGTATCCTATATAAATACAAAAGGAGTTGAAGATAATTTTCCATCACGATTTTTTCAAACGTCTTCATTTCTAATTAACATAAAATGATATCTAGTGATTTATTTCAAGCTTTTAAGCATGTACTACTGGAAGCAATATTGAGTGCTCCGCGCAGATTAATAGTAAAACGAGAGAGAAAACAATAGCAGTACATACTACCATGTCACTCGCGCAAAGTTCTGAATGCAGTTTCCAGTGGTATAGGCTCAAAGTTTCAATCAAAAAAAATCTAGCTCTTTAGTTAAAATTGTGTGCCTTTCTGTGGAACTTACGAAATCGCGTTATGAGGTTATGATGAGTCTATATCTTTCTCTAACCCGGGATTTTTTAAGGTTTAATTGATTTTAGTGCTGAATTAGACGGTGCACTGAAACAACATTTGGAAAAAGTATCGGGACGGTATGTCAAAAATCATTCAAAATGAAATTTTACAAGCAATGTTTATTTTTATGTGAGGAAATTTCTAAAGAAATAAAATAAACTTATTATTTGTCTACAATAGCTGACGAAACTAGTAACATATCAAATATTTTTCAAATGGCAATTGTCTTTTGATACAGGGCAAGCCGGTTGAGCGATTTTGGGAATTTTTGTGCCTTTAGAACATGACGCGCAGACTCTGTCTTCTGTTATACATAAAGAACTTGAAAAGTACGTCAAAGGTAATAAAAATAAACTCATTTCGCAAACATACGATGGTGCATCAATCATAAGCGACTCGTCGAATGGGGTGCAAGCAAGTATAGAAAACATATGAACATTCTGCTTAGGTACATTGTTATGCACATCAATTAAATTTGGTAATGTTAAACGCTGCATCCGTCAATAACAATGTCCGCATATTTTTTTCCAATTCACAAGGAATTTGTTATTTTTTTTTTTTAAGTAGTCCTCAAAGAACCGCAATACTAGATCAAATTGTTAACAAACCGTTACCTTGTTCGGTCCCAAAAGATGGAATTTTAATTCTAAAGTTGTTTGTACCGTATTCCTATACACAGATAGCAGACTGAAGAATTTAGATCAATTTCGAGACTTCTTGTGAATATCTTTTGAAAAGCATCGAGCTATATGAGACATTTAGGGAAGTTCTAAAGCTTTTAAAAATTTTAATTACTATTTCGCTGGCATCGGCTGAAGCAGAACGGTGTTTTTCTACCTTCATACGGATTAAAACGTTTTTAAGCGACTTCTAAAAGAAGGAGGTTCTCAATTCGTCAAGTATATATATATATATATTTTTTTATGTATGTACACCGATTTCTCCGGAACGGCTGCACCGATTTGAATGAAATTTTTTACGTTATGTAAAGGCAGTTGCTGCGGTGGTCCCATATTTTTTTAGATGAAATTGGTGCAGTAAAATTCAAGATGGCGCTTACAATATGGCGGCCAAAAAAATTAATTTTGTCCGATTTTCTCCAAAATTGGTATGGAGAAATTTTCGGGTTTGTGCCCAACGAATCTGAAATTATATTTAACGAATTCAAAATGGCGGATCCAATATGGTGGACAAAAAAATTAAATTTTGTCCGATTTTCTCCAAAATTGGTATGGGAGAGTTTTCGAGGTCGCACATGACGAATCTAAAATTATTTTTAAAAAATTCAATATGGCGGATCCAATATGGCGGATGAAAAAATCAACTTTGTTCGATTTTCTCCAAAATTGGTATAGGGGAATTTTCGGGGTCTCATATAACGAATCTGAAATTATTTTTTAAAAAATTCAATATGGCGAATCCAATATGGCGGACAAAGATATTTAATTTTGTCCGATTTTCTCCAAAATTGGTATAGGGGAGTTTTCGAGGTCGCACATGAAGAATCTAAAATTATTTTTAAAAAATTCAATATGGCGGATCCAATACAGCGGACAAAAGAGTTAATTTTTTCCCATTTTCTCCAAAATTGAGTTTTCGGGGTCACACATGACGAATTCAAAATGTTTTTAAAAAAAATCATTATGGAGTATCCAATATGGTGGATAAAAAATTAATTTTGTTCTATTTTTTTCAAAATTGATTTGGTGGAGTTTTTGAGATAGCACATTACGAAGAGGGTTCTTGAGGTGTGTACATTATGAACTAAATAAAATTTTTTCAGGATTCAATATTTCAAATGAAAATATCGCTAACTAAAAATTTTTCGGTTTTGTTCATATGTGGAACTAAATAGTTTTTGAGGATGTAAATAGCGAATATAAAATTATTTTAAGAAAATTTAATATATCAGAGGAAATATGACGGTCTAGAAATTTTATTATATTTTTTTGAATTTCAATATGGCGGATCCAATATGGTAGGTTGAAAACTTTACCTTATTCGCATTTTTTCAGATTTGGTATTAGGGGGTTGGGGGCGGTGTATTAGGAATATGAAGTTAGTTTTTTACAACTATTAGGTTGATAAGATACAATATGAAGGAATAAAAATTTTACATCTTCCGGTTTCATCTAAAATTGATATTGCTGGGTTCTTGTGGCGTATACAAGCTCAATATGCAATATAAAATATATCGGGCTAAGAAACTTACGTCTCAAGTTCTTTAAATATGGCCCTATATCACCAATCTAAAATTAATTTGAAATTTAAGATGGTGGATTTACTATGACAGACTAAATATTTGTTTGACACAATTTCATTGGTATTTGGAGAACTCTAAGTCAAAGAATTTTTAGTGGTTCATTTTAGGGTGATTTACAATTCTGGATAAAATGGGTACTTTTTTGTCACCTTGGAGTCATTGCGAGGTACACTAATATCGATTGGTACTTAGTTCAAATAATGTATGAATATCATAATGAATTCAAAACTAAAAATCGAAAAATAAAATTTTTATAAAAAAATTGAACCGACTTCTAAAAGTGCGCTAAAAAGTGAAAAATAACTAGAAATTTTTATACAAAATTGAAATTTTTGAAGTCGGCGCCAAATTATTTCTAAATGAAATAAATAACTACTAATATATACAAATTATGGTAATAAAGCAATTGCAAATAAAGTATTTTTAATCTGTTTATGCAAATCATATTTTATCAGGTATTAGTTTGGCGCCGACTTCAAAAATTTCAATTTCATATAAAAATTTCTAGTTATTTTTCACTTTTTAGCGCACTTTTAGAAGTCGGTTCAATTTTTTTATAAAAATTTTATTACGAAATACTATGGGCCTAGAAAGACTTTCTGCTTTGGCAATGCTTTCTAAAGAAAGGGATCTTATCGAAAACATATCTGATTTCAATCATGATAAATTTGCTAATGCCAAAGATCGGCATATGGATTTTCTTTATAAATTTATATATATATATATATATATATATATATATATATATATATATATATATATATATATATATATATATATGAAGTAAAATGCGAAAAGTAAAAGCAAACTTCTCTCCATCATGTCCTTTCTGTGTTAGAGGTTGCACAGTTAGAATAAATTGTTATAGAACGCAATTTATCCTATTCCACCACCATCGAGATGATGGCCTACCTGTACTACCATACCGAGAAGAAAGCCAAACTTAGCCTCCCCGCCACAGTGATACGGCAGAGGTGCATGTTTCGTCTCTACTAGACTCATCAGGGTACCGACATGCACCTGGCTGTGCAAAGGACACATTGGAAGGAAGAATGCAAATAGTGAACGCGGCTTCGCCGACCTCCCGCCGGATAGTGTACATATGTATACAGATTTTTCTTCTCAAATAATTATATTTATATTTCGCTATCTGTCTAAATGTAACCCTCCTATAAGGATAAAATTGGTATCTTACTATTTTTGGATATTCCGAAACTAAGGGGGTCTAACGACTATTTTCTTCAATAAATGTTCATATTCCAGGAATTATTAGCTGTAAAGAGTTAATTAGTTGTGGAAGCCTGAAATTTTGTTTAAACACTTTTTAATAAATATAATTATATACATATTTTAATATTTTTTGGAAATTTTACGCCTAATGGGCTACAACGGGTGTTTTGAGGTTTTAAAAGAATGTTTATATCTCGGGAATTGTTAACTGAAAAGTTGAAATCTCGTATATCAACTTTCCACCATACACAATAACATATTTCTTACCTGGATTATCGAAATTTTAGCTCTTAGAGGATAAAATGTTTTTTTTTTAATTTTTTTTTTAAATGTTTATATCCTAGAAATTGTTAGCCATAGAGGATTAAACATTTCGTACATTAATTTGCCATCACAAGTACTGGAGACGGAATTTACCCTTAATCGATCGATATCCTAACCCTATGGATGAAAAATGGGTGTTTTCTTTAAATGGTTATATTTTAAAATCGTGAGTCGTAAAAAGATAAATTGACTTTATATCGCAAAATATTAAACTGATTTTACCTCCTTTTGATATTCGATCATTAAGAATATGAAAGGGCATTTTATTTTTGATAAAAAATGACGATCAAGTATTATATTCGTTGTTTAAAGAACCATCTTCGAGACCAATTATTGGATAAAACTGTATGTACGTCAGCTATTGTGATAATGCCGCGTTTTTAAGTCCTAGATGACACATAGTAGTCATAATTATCAAATTTGCTTGCTCTCAGCTAGCTCAAGAGTCAGAATGAAAATAAAACATTTTCTTATCAGGATAGGGGTTAAAAATTCGATTAAGTAGGGTATCATATAAAAGATAACTTCTTCTTTAATTTTAAAGTGCTTTTTTTAGAATTGTATAGTCTTTTATTTATAAACAGAAATCTGCAAAAAAATTTCACCGTTGCTTTTATATCCAAAGTTTTTAAACAGAAAAATTTTAAATTAAAAAAAATAGAGCAATGTGGATGGCAAAAATTTCTTCTTTTATTTCTCTGAAGTGTCGTTCTAATATATATATATATATATATATATATATATATATATATATATATATATATATATATATATATATATATATATATATTTAACTATTTATCCTTAAAAAGAAAGTTAACACGGTTTTAACATAGTTTAACAAATTACTCCATTATACTAAATGGTACGGAAACCTCGATGCACGAGTTAAACTCGCATTGGACCAATCTTACTTATTTCCTAACAATTTTTAATATTAACATTGTTTTGTGGACATATAATATTTCCTTCATTTAACAAATATTATGTCTAGATTCTGGAGACATAAACAAAATGTGCTTAGCCATTTATTTTTTATGATTTCATCATTTGGTAGTTATTTGTTATATTTCCTTTGCTAGATAAACGTTAAATTATGGAAAGAAGCGGCAACAGCGAAGCGTTTGTAGTAGTCGGAAAATTTTTAAAATTCGTATATAATGACCTGAAAAGACGACATTTTATTATGGGCTTGTAAGAGTTAATTAAATAATTATTTAATTTTTTCTATTAAATATTTTTACTCCTCTTGGTCAATAATATTTTCTTTAATAATAATAGGTAGAGAACACTAAGATAATACTTTCTAATATTGATAAATATTAATGGTTCGAGGTGGCCTATTTCATACCATTGGTCTGTGAAAGTCGTAAAAACCTGCATACAGGGGCGGATCCAGCCTCTCTTCTTGGGGGGAGGGGGCGGTGATATCACAAAAGTACAGTATGGCAAGCGAAAGCAGCCTGTCGACGAGGGGGGGGGGGAGACATCAGCAACATTCCTATTTCTAGTGTGAAAGGCAGGGTCGGGTCTATTTTTCTGAATTTGAAGTTTTTATAAAAGGGGGGGGGGCGATCACAAGAAAAAACAAGTTGTCAACTGGAGGTTAGTGCTAGCAGCAAACACATTCCTAATATAAAAGGCAGAATCGTTTCTATTTTCCTGAACTCAAAGCTCTTGGGAAGGGGAGGGGCGATCGCAAGCATACACATCCCTATACTCTATTCAAGAACTAGAGAGAGTAATAAAACTGTTACCGAAACCTACAACTTATCTGCTCCAGTGTCGCAGGTAACTGAAAACTGACGTGAATCTAATTATATTTAATTACATTTAAACATTATAAGGTTTTATAAATTTACTGCAACAACAGAGTTTCTGATAGTTCAATTTAATTTTTGTCAGTTAGCAAAGTACACTTTACAGTGTGACTTTAGTGTTTTATCTTATTTGTGCTTGTTTTTATATACTATATGAGATTAGTGAGATACCCAAAAGATAGGGCTTCCACATCTATATTTATTCCAAAATCGTTAAACCAGGGCATTTTTTCCTCAACGAAAAACTTATTACAATGAATGTTTATGATACCTTTAAATATCAATATTTAGATAATAATGTTAAAAGTTCTGTTGAGATGTGTTCCAACATGACAGGAGTTGGAAAATCTACTATGTACCGAACACTGAAGGAGAAAAATACGACTGGAATTGTTAGTACTCCGAAGTCATATTCGATCACAGGCATACGAAAAACCTCGTTGGAAGAAGAGATGTAAACTGCAATAAAAGGAATTGTACATACATCTTTTTATGAGAAGCAGATCCCAACCGTCGACAAAATTCTAACCAAAATCAATGAATATCGGGATTTACCTAAAATTAAAGGAACTGAGCTCTGGAAATTGCTCAGAGAACTTAATTTTTGCTGGGAAAAACCAAATAGAAAATCTGTTCTTATAGATCGTCCGGAAAATGTCCGTTGGTGGAGGAAATATCTCTCTTAAGTTAAAGGTAGTGTTGCTAGAAATTAGACAGCTTACAAAATTAGTAATTTAACTGAACTTTTGAAATATTTTTTGGAATAAAGTTACTGCAGAAAATTTAAAAAAATCCATATAATAAAAGAATAAAAGAAAATGTGGAAACTCGATCTCATGATCCATGAGATAGAGGAACCTATTATAATTAATTTGGGCGAAGATAGCTTCACTGACTTGGATTACTAATTAGATACGTAAGGTTTACCAGCGTAAACACAATTTATTATGTAAATATTTTTAACATATAAAAATTAATTACATTTGAATCCCTTTTTAGTGTTTAATTGTAATTCTGCAGATGGTTTAAAAAATAAATAAACTGAAACGTCAAATGTCCTAAAAATGTTTTTAATTAATAATGAAATGACCGATGGCCTAAAAAAATTTTCACATTATGTGGACGAATTTATTTTTTTTATATAGGTTTAACTTCTTGTATTTTTGACAATGATTATTGGTATTTTATAAGTATTTAAATTATAACTTAGAATTTTTTGAGAGAAAAAGACTACGTTTAATTCTGAATGTGTCTAAAATGGTTTCTATGCAATAATTAAAGATACACTTGTGATTTGTGTTAAATATGTCAAAATTATCGATATTTTCTAATGTATGTGAATTATTAAAAAATCATAAGAAATAAAATAATATTATAAAAATATGTTATTTTAAGTTTATTACCGAAATAATGTTCTATGTCATAAATACTTAGTGAGAAAATAAACCTCTTTCCGATGCCTATGACAAGGATTAAAATCCTTTTTAACATTTCACACATCCAAATATCTGTTGTTATCCAACCCAAATGGTCCATTATTATAGACCGGTATTTTTGATTATAAAATTTCTATGAAAAATATATATGTCTAACAGATTTTGCCAAAGACCCTGGACTAAAGAATACAGGTATTTTGCGAAGAAAAAAAAAGGGTAAAAAATAATTTATTACTCTCTCTAGTTCTTGAATAAACTACATTATAAGATGCAAAATCGGGTCTTTTTTCCTGAACTCAAAGCTCTTGGGGAGGGGGGGGGCTATCGCCCCCACCGCCCTCCCCCCCTTGGATCTACGCCTGCCTGTATATATATATATATATATATATATATATATTTATATACATATATATATATATATATATATATATATATATATATATATATATATATATTTATATACATATATATATATATATATATATATATATATATATATATATATATATATATATATATATATATATTTAATGTACCATTAGAATTTCAACCCCTACTTTTTTCACGCACCAGCCGTCATTGGTGTTAATCACATTGAAATAGGGTTAGGAGTCTACAGGAGACTATTTCTCAATCATTCAGTTTTTATGATTTGAGCTTCCATACGGTTAACGGTTACGATACACCATTAGAAGTTCGCTATCTCTCTATAAATAGTAAAATTATACCCTCTTTTTTATTACACGGCGCTTCCATAAGGGGGGCTCGCCACACAAGTTGAGAATCATCGGACTATGGTGAATGTAATTTTTGAAAAATTATACTTTAATGACCATATTATTTAATATCGCAAAAAATATGTTATTGGTCAGCCAGTCTTCTGAAAAGAATGTGCGAAACGGTAAAAAAGCCGGTTTAAGAGATTCAGAAAATAATATAAAAACAAATGACCATCGCCCGTCCAACATGATTCACTTGCGGTCGGGTCGGTCCTCCCTAAGTGGGTCACCAGTATTAATTGCAATTTAAATTCGTAAAAAGCTGTAAAACCGAACAAAAATATTTTTGTTTAGTTCGATATTGTTTTTAAATAAAGTATAAAAATTGGGTTTTATTTAAATATTTTTGTAATAATATTATGAATAAATCTTTTATTAATTATAGCGAATAAATTAGTATTTTATACAGTTCGACACGAAATTTATATTTCGTCAGAAGAATTTCATAAACTTTGTCTAGTAATTTATAAACACCAACAGCAAGATTTCTATAAAAATTCTAGACTAATTGACCGTGAAGAGTAATAAGAAGTGAAATAATGGTCAAGTTCAGTATCACTGTAAATTATTGACTTTGAAAAGTATTTTGATCGCAAACACGAATTTTAGTCTTCAAACCCGCCCACGAGGGAGAGGTAACATTTTTGGTCTAGCAAAGGAGATACAAAAATCATGACATAAATTTACTTTCATTTTATACAGAATCTCCTTTTAAAGACTTGCCACCGGTGCTTCAATGCGCTATTGTAGGCGTCCAACTCTTCAAAACAGGCATTTGTTGTTACAATAATTTCGAAATCTGACTCACACCTTGTCTCACTAAGGAAAGAGATTGTAGTCCTAAGGGGCTAAGCAATCTGAATAGAGTATATGAAACAGTGAATTTCTTGCTATACATGATGTCTCCAAAAAGTCCGTAAAGAGCAAAGCTCTGAGGCTGAAATATGAGGATCTGGCCCAATTTATCTTCCGAGAAAAGTATTCGAAGTGTCCGGCTCCGATTTTAGTGAAACTTTAATATGTTGTAGAGGATACAAAAATAAGAGATACGTATTTTTTTATCGGCTAAGATTCATTATATCAGGGTGAAAACCGACCCTAAAGTTTACCCCTAAAAACAGTATTTTTGAAATGTCTCAGGTTCTAAGTGAGATATTTTTACAAAACAAAATGCGAGTTACTTGCTATTCAAAATGATGTCAAAACTATGTTATTTTCACCCCCAAGATAACATCCCTTATTTATTATTAGGGTAAACTATATATTTACGCACGTAATTTAATTCTAAAAATTACGAAATGTAATGGAATTGTTTGAAAATATTTTTTTCACGAAAACCATAAGCAACTCAAGTTGACGGATTTCGAGGTTTTTAAAAATAAATTAATAAAAGCGGGTGAGCGACCCCCGAATACCTTTTTTTAAAATACTAAGTTCTAATTAAGATATCTTTACAAAACAAAATGGAAGTTACTTGTTATTTGAAACGATGTTGAATTATGGTATTTTCACCCCCAAAACATATCATCCCTTATTTCTTCTAACAGTAAATCGTCTTTTAGGGCATATAATTTAATTCTAAAAATTACGAAATATAATGAAATTGTTTCAAAGTATTTTTTTCACAAATCCCTTAATTAACTCAAGTTGACATCTTTCGAGGTTTCTAGAAATAAACTAGTAAAAGAGGGTGAGTCACCTCCAAACACTTTTTTTAATATCTCTATTTCTAATTAAGTTAACTCTACAAAACTAAATGGAATTTATTTGTTATTCGAAATGATATAAAACTATGGTATTTTCACTCCCAAGGATATCACCCCTTATTTTTTTATTAGGGTAACTATATATTTATGCACGTAATTTAATTGTACAAATTATGAAATCTAATAAAATTATTTGAAAATATATTTTTTCGGATACGATGTCACTTAAGTAGTCGTGTTTCGGGGTTTCTAAAAATAAACTAGTAAAAGAGGGTAAGCCACCCTCAAATACTTTTTTTTATATCTCAAGTTCTAATTGAGATAACTTTACGAAACAAATTGGAAATTAATTGTTATTTGAAATGAAAAAAAATTCTAAATTTCAGTTGACATGAACGTTACAGAGCTTATTGAATTTTTTTTAATTAATAAGTAAATATAAACTTATTTCATTGGTTAAGTATTTATGCCTGTAAATTATTATAATTCATGTCAAATAGTGATTCCTTATTCTGCAATGTTTATTTAAACTAAAATTTGACAATTTTAACAATAATAATATATGTATGAAATTATGGTTTACTTTTAAAGAAAATAACGAATAATATCCTAGCTTATTTTTAGAAACCCCAAAACACGCCAACTTACTTATTGAATCCATAAAAAAAAATATTATTAACAAATTTCGCATTGTCAAGACTTAAATTATGTAAATGAATTACAAGAATCCTCATAAAAAGTAGGAGATGACATCTGTGGGTTAAAACAACATGGTATAACCTCATCTTAACTAACAAGTAATTTCCACTTTGTTTTGTAAAGATATATCAGTTAGAATTTGATATTTGAAAAAAATGTATTTGGGGGTGACTCACCCTACTTTACTACTTCATTTTTTGAAATCCCAAAATATGGCAACTTAAGTTAATTATGGTATTCATGAAAAAAATACTTTGAAACAATTTCATTAAATTTCGTAATTTTTAGAATTAAATTACGTTGGCGAATAGATGGTTTGCCGTTATAAGAAATAAGGGATGATATGTTTTGGGAGTGAAAATACCCTAATTCAACATCATTTCAAATAACAAGTAACCTTCTTTTGTTTTGTAAAGATATCTCAATTAGAACTTGGATTTTAAAAAAAAACGTATTCGGGGGCGGCTCACCCTCTTTTAGTAGTTTATTTTTAGAAACCCCGACACCCGTCAATTTAAGTTACTTATGGTATTGGTGAAAAAAATATTTTCAAACAATTTCATTAGATTTTCTAATTTTTAAAATTAAATTACGTGCTTAAATATATGGTTTACTTTAATATGAAATAAGGGGTGATATTCTTGGAGGTTAAAATACCATAGTTTAACATCATTTCGAATAACAAGTAACTTTCATTTTGTTTTGTAGAAATATCTTACTTAGAACCTGAGATATTTCAAAAATACTGTTTTTAGAGGTAAACATTAGGGACGGTTTTCACCCTTTTATAATGAATCTCCGCAGATAAAAACATACGTATCTCTTATTTTACTACTCTCATAAGAATCGGAGCTGGACACTTCGGATACGTTCCTTGTTAATCCAAAACTTGCTAGTTTCCGAAATACCGGGTGCCAAAATTATTATTTATTTTTTGGAAATATTTATCTTAATAGCAGCTTGATTTAAACTCAGTTTGGTACTTTGGGTTTTTTTAAGATATGAAATCAAGATGTGAACGCTGTTTTGATATACATTGCAGAGGGCGCCACTAGCAGTACTTCGCCTACATCTAAAGCTGTTTTGTGCCTCGATATATTAAATTTCCCCAGAAAATCGAATTTAACTCCCTAAGAGTAACAATAAGTCAAACAAGTTTAAAACCAAAAAAATACAACCATACAAAAATTATTTAATTTTATTAGTGAACCGGTAAAAATAAAGAATTTTATTTATTTTCTGTTTCATATTTCAAGGTCTTATCAATAAGTTATTTTCCTTGACATCCCTACACAGGGTATCCGGGAAAATGTGAAAAAGACACGTGAAAAGAATACTACAAGTTCATGTAAACTTTTCTCGTACTGGCCTTCTCTTCGGCGATATGGGCTCCCAAAGATCTGTAATGCAATCAAGTTTTTTACTCATAACTATTGAACCACCAAGTATATTTCAATTTTTTTTAGTATGATGTATACCAGGTAAGACCCTTCAAGTTTCAATAAAAATATAAACTAACTACTTAGTTAATAACTTCGTAAGAGGGTTCAACATGGGTGTGAAGTCTGATACACTTGGGAGCACAATGAATTGAGGACTGCTGTACCCGCCACATTAAATCAGCATTGTTCCTTATTTAATTACAATGTAACGTGATTCTCTGTAGAAGTTTTTCCCTACTATCGACCAGAGTGGAACACACAAAGGTTTCGAGGTGTCTCCACAGGTAAAAATCCAGCGGCGTTAGGTCGAAAGATCGAGAAGGCCAGGCAATAGGTCCTCCTCTACTTATCCAACGGTTTGGATAGATGTTATTCAGCTGCTTCGCACAGCAACGCTGAAATGAGGTGGTGCCCCATCGTACATGTAGTACATGTTTAGGTGGGTTTCAAGTGGTAAGTGCTCCACTAAATTGTGACAAGCGTTCTAGAGGAACTCCAAATAAACTTCTCCATCCAATCGTGCCGTCAATACGAATGGGCCAATCAGAAAATTGCCAGTGATTTCTGCCCAGATATTAATTGATGGGAACTGATATTGATGATGCATGAGGATTTTCAACAGCCCATACATGTGATTTGTGTAAATTTATGATACCATTTTTGGTAAACCCTGCTTCATCCGTGAAGAAAATAGTACTAAGAAGTTCCAAAAAGATCTAATAGTCAGTTTTCAAACTGCGTTCTACGGGGAAAATTTTCAGAAATCAGTTCATGCACTCTTTTCAAATGATATGGGTATAACAGCTGTTCTTGAAGAACTTCATGTGATATTGTTTTCGACTTATTAAACTGCGTTGAAAATTTTCAAGTGCTCGTTGAAGGAGTGTCATTTACAGCATTTAAAATATTTTCTTCTAATTGCGGCATACTGTTCTTCCCTGACCCAGCATCAGTACTTCTTTTCTCAACATTTCCTAAAATGAGGAAGACATTTTTACTAATATTACCTTATTAAATGGAATCGCCTATCATTCTCCTTTGGACGTTGATCAACTAGTTGAAATGTTATGATCTGGAAGAGTACGATTAGGATATCTGTAGTGACATAATCATCTGGCTTCCAAATTATTGCAAAACCATACATCATATGCATTATTTCACAATTAATTTCACCACGAAATCCAAAAATCAGTAAATTAATATCCAAGTAAAGAATCAATGTGTCAGTGATGTGAAAGTTGGTTGACCAGTTTTAAAATGCAGGATATTTATTTCTTTCATACCTAGCAATGTTTGCAACAACAATACTTGCCAGCTGCAGTTCGCAGAACTAAACATTTTTAACTAAAGAGGTAAACTCTAATTTTGGATCGAATTTTTTTTTATCATATACCAATATATGATATAAATAAAATGACGTTTTTTCGAAGACGGTTAGGATTAACGACATGAATGAAGAGTACTTAATTTTTAGTCATTAGTTACGTTATGTTAAAAACGTTGTCCAAATTTATTATCATACAGGACGTAATAAGAATGCAGTTATGAGTGTCACAGCAAGTTCGTCCCTGCAGCTGTGAGTAATTCACAATACTGTCTTGGATAGTAATTTGAAGGGTCTTCCTGGTATAGATCATATTAAAAGAAATTGCAATATACCTGCTGGTTCAATAGTTATGTATAAAAAACTTGATTTCATTGCAGCTTTTTGGGAACCCATATCTCCGAATAGGAAGCCTATACGAAAAAAGTTTATATGAACTTGAAATATTCCTTTCACGTATTTTTTTCATATCCTGGAAGTTTCCCATATTTTCACGGACATCCTGTATAAGCGTTTATTTGTTGACATATGTAATATAAAGTATGACAATGTCATAAGCAAAACAAAACTGGCTGATTAGAGGGTTTAAATTTCAAGGCAACTAGGTCGCGTATAAATCCTAAACATTCGTATTGAATCTAGTTGTAAATGTTTTATTGCGTACTGAGGGTCATCGTAGCCCCTCTTCACGCTTTATTCAGACTTAGGACTGGTCCAAGAAATTAGAGGCGTTTTAAGGACCAACAGGACAACAACAATAAAAATTTACATATCAATCATGTCAAACGGTTCAGTATTGTTTAAATTTAAAATTTATCATTTAGTTCTAAAATTTTTCAGTATGGTCGAACATCACTCAGCAGAAGTGAATGGGATCGTTTTCTCGAAAAATAGACTTATTAAAATTTTTAAAATTTGTCAGTTTACTAAAGTCGGCTAAGATATTTTCAAGATGGTGGCAGATATATTGGAAGTTGATGTCTTTCTGCTAAAAAAACCCTATATGTTATTTAATTTTTAAATTCTTCTCAAAATTATAGACATATTTCATGTATAATATCCTATACCTAAGTTTGTTTTTGACATATTTCAAATTTTATGTCAAAAATGGTGTTTACCGGCCTAAACATAACTATTAATTTGTCTTATATCAAAGCCTTTATTATTTAGTTGGGGTTGGTTTCCTCCCAGAAGGAGATCTACTTTAGTGTACTGTCTTTGATGATAAATAAATACATGGTGATCAAAAATTAACATTAAATATTAACTTGAAAAATCGTTAAATATCAATTTTTTTAAACGAAACTGCCTATTTTTAAGATGTTATCTTATTTAGCATAAAGAATAAGAGTAACTTTGAATAAGATTGTCTATTTGAAAAATTTAATTTTTGCAATTTTGGCAATTTAACACTTTTGTATTAGAAAAACGCTATATGGCATTTAAGTTTTGTTTTTAGTTGGCCATGGCGGCGAAACCCGACGAAAGAAATGTCGCATTTCTTGCCATTTAACAGTTATTAATCAAAATCGTGCCGGCGCAATTATATATTCGCACGAAGATTATTTAAATTTAAATATTACAACTCTTGTTGGCGTTGCACTTTTCTTAAGGTGCGTATAAATATGACAAGCCACGTCCATGATGAGCCTTCTTTGAATTTTGCAAATTTCATCAAATTTTTTTCCGCAAAGTAAATTTTTTCGAAAGAGCCTGGCAAAAAGTAATCCAACTAGATAGAATTCATACTAAAAACTGACAGAAAATAGATCACTGCGAGCTTTGGTGGCGTGCTCGCGAAGAATTGAAATATGACGACGCTTTTATCATCTCCTTTGACGCTGGTAACGAAACTTGGCAAAATTAATATGCACTTTTAGGTGTCATGAAGGGATAAGGGGCCAAGCTTGTTGCAGAGAGATGTGGAAAAGTGGCTGGAAGGAAAGGTAGTTCGCCAGACAATCTATCAAGTTGTTCCGTGCTTTTAATCGTGCTGTATTACAGAATTGTCTGGAATGGCAATATCAGCTTAGAACATAAGGCTTTATAAGAACCAATAAAAAAATAAGGATTAGGTTGGATGCCATAAAGTTACCCCACACAAAAATTGTGTAATATATCTAGAAGCGTCATTGTGGATATAAATAAGCCCCAAACTGGGATGGCCGAGCAAAGCATCATTGAATTGATCAAAATGAATAGAACAGATGTTCCTGAAGTGGCAAAGTGGATTTTGAAAATTAAAAAAGAAGTGTCACGGTGTTTTGGAGGCTGAAACTTGCCTGTCTGTAGTCTTGCTCAATGGAAGCTTGTGAAGAACAGGATTTTTGCGATTTTTAAAAACTATATCTCTATAATTGCGACTTTTAAAGATTTTCAAGCCTTATAAGAAACGCAAATGTTTTTTCAAGATGAGTAGTTTTTTTTTTGACAGGTTGAAAAAGCTGCAATTCTAAAAGTGTAGAAATTTCAATTTCAAA
This sequence comes from Diaprepes abbreviatus, assembly GCA_034092305.1. Classification (NCBI taxonomy): domain Eukaryota; kingdom Metazoa; phylum Arthropoda; class Insecta; order Coleoptera; family Curculionidae; genus Diaprepes; species Diaprepes abbreviatus. Next base: position 5,667,635 of record JASJET010000094.1, on the reverse strand, counting down.
TTTCCCTGGAACGGAAGTTTTAAAGCTAATTATTTATACTAAACTTGAAATTACACATTTTGGAAGGCTTTATTTTCTTTTTCTAGTACGTCCAAAAAACTACTTGGGTCGCGTGGATAAATCGTGGATTGTGCAGCCGTTCCATGTCTGGCTATCTCGTTAATTTTTGCACATATGCACATAGATACGAATCGTGACTCTACAATTTTAGACTTCGGTATCAATATTGCAGACCTACTGTCTAAGAAAATATTTATTGTCTTATTTCTTTTTATATCCCTCTCATAAAATAGCATGAATTTCTCTTTTTCTTCTACCGAATACTTCAGCTCCAGCTTTTTCATCCAGTCGAAATTTATATGTTAACCACCAGGACCCATTTCTCAGAAGAATTTGCTCGCCTTTTCTGCTTAACCAAAGTATCTCAAGAAAGTGTAGTTTTCAAAACCGGCGTGAAGAACTCTGTTTACATATCAACACGAGTAGCCGCCAGTTCCAAATCTTAGTTCTCCTATGTAATTGAGACTATAAACAGCCTTTAAAGCTTCGTTCGCGAGAAGCTTAAATACGGGCGATTATGCAGACGGTGTCAGCGTAAAAAAAAATATATTTTCCAACTTATAATGCTTGTAAAATAGCGAGTTTTAGCGCCTAACTTTTCAGCATAATTTTTCTCAATTCTACATTTTCTCTTCAGTCAAATGTTCTCTGGCTCATCTCAGTAGCTCTTTTCTTCCAAAAAATATTTGATTTTATCCGAACATCCATCCAATTCGTTTACTATGTGACGCATCTCAGAAATTTATTTCTCTACATTCCAGTAACACTAGTCAACAAATACAAAAAAAAATTACGACAGATGCTATAACGGTTGTCCGTGGGAGTTTAAAACATCCTAATTGCAAATTCAAGAACGAAAATTTTCCACCACATATAAATTTTGAGTTATAGAATGTATCAGTTATTTTTATTTAATACAAACATTTTTATATAATATTTATACATAAGTTCAAAATGATAAAAAAAAACAAGATATTTTAAGGATAACAGAATTGATTTACAAAAATACACATGAAAATATATTTATAGTAATTCTTTTGTAAATTACTTTTTTGCAAATGTTGACTTTCGTTCATATTCCTGATCGCTTTCTCTCATAAGAAACTAACAATAATCCCCCATCACTGCTCGATTTCATCAGCCTTGGTAGCGTTTCACTTTTAATATATCTTGGTGGAACCTTTCTCCTTGCTCATCACTAACCGCACCCAAACCTTCTGAGCAAAAAAATTTAAATGGGAGTGCAAGAAATGTATTTTAAGAAACATGCGATAGCCCATTTGGTATTAGCTTTCAAGTAGTTCTTCAACAAATTTTTCGTAGTTTTCTACCCTTTTGTTTCCTAAAAACTCCGAAACAACTATTTTAAAAGAACTCCCCGCAGCTAATTCAACATCACTTAATTTTTGATCAAATTGTTGATCCCTTGGTATTTTTCTAATTTGTGGTTTAACAAATATGTTTAAGGTATTTAAACATATCTCCTTTTTTAACTAATGTTTTAATAAAATTTTTAATCAATTCCAGTTTAATATATAATGGAGGTAAAAGTATTTTTTGGGATCAAGAAGAGGTATATTCTTTATGTCAGCTTGACCTGGAATTCTGTGTTACTTGCTAACAATTTTGTGTCCCAAAGACAAAGAAAACAGCAATACTTCGTCCACCCTGAAGCCCTAGTAATAGCTCTATGACTTTTTGGTCACCACATATTTGCCACTTATATATATCATAGCTGATTCCATTTATAATAAGTGACATACATTCGTGTGTTTTCTTCATGTCAAGTGCATGTCCAAGAGCAATGAGGGTGTTTTGTTGCCATTATGGAGCAGAACTGCTTTTAAACTTATTTTAGGAAAATCTATAAATAAGCGCCATTCGTTCGGGTTATGTTCAAATCCTAATTTAAACACATTTTATCCTGCAGAGTAAAAAACGAGGATAGCCCTTGGTTACGGTTCCTAAATATTGTAACTTTGATTCCAATGGCTGGAAAATTCCATTGTTGTAATCTAGACCCTAATACTTCAGCATGTTCTTTGGACAAGTGGATGTCCCGAACCAGATCATTTAATTTAGGTTGTTCGAATAAACGTAGTGCTTTTCCTTCACTTTCGGGAAAATAAGAATCTTCCTTTTTTGATACATTATCGGGTTCTGCCTTATCATTACACATTTTTAAATCTTCCTCCCATTTTGCGGGAGGCGCTGGAACTGGTAAACCTTGTCCATGAAACTGGTTTTATTGCTGAGGGAATATCTGGATATTCAATATTATGTTTGCTTTTTCTTGAAAAACCAGGCACTTTTGTCATGCAAAAGTGACAGTTGTTAAAATGATTTGTTGCTCCTCGTCAAATTATTGAAACTGTAAAAGGCATAGAAAAGTGTTTGCCATTTAACCAGTTATTTGGATTTGTTGCACAGGTTTGGCAATATATATAAGGAGCCCTGTCTTGATCTTGATCGCCCACAAGACATCCAAAATACTTATGATAAGATAGTTTGGTCATTTTTTTAATATTTTTTTTTTCTGGGATTTAGGGGTAAACTGACTACATATGTAGCAAAAATTATACGTGGAGTTAACACAACCACGTTTCTGTATTTTAGACAATTTCGTACTGTCGCGTACGCCGGTTCAAAGATGTGATACTACATTTACAGGCGTCAACTAACTTTATTCAATACAAAAATAACACTAATATAAAGCTCTTACCATTGGCTAGTTCGCGCACTTCGTTTCTCTATCTAGTACTGAGCACTACTCATTCTAAACCAATATTGATAAAACGATTTTCTTTTGGAGGGGAAATCTTGCATAGACACCCGTACTAAGTGCACGGGTAGTGCCGGATTCTTACCGGCTAAAACCCCTCGGACTGATGGTCCTCACAATCTACTTCTGTTTCCTATAGTGAAGCTATAGTCCGCAGAAGTGCGCTGTGAGAGTCCCTTCGGTTTCCGGGCCTTGGCCTTATAAACCTTCGGTTTTCACTCCTTGGTGTTTCCGCTCCGGGTGCCGATGCACCCATTGCTTCTCACTTCCTTACATTTCGTATACAATGTAAGGTTGGTCTTTTCTAGCGTCATTCGTCCTCCTTTCACTCGATTTCACTCATGCCTGTGAAATTGAGCTAGGTGTGAATGCTCCCTAGTGTGTTGGTGCAACCCTTGAGGGTTATTCCTCTGGGCTCTATTTTTGGTCTTGACTGTCCTGTTCCTGGTTCTTGGTTCCTCTACTGTTTCCTGCTTCTTTCTTCCTACATTCTCTGTTCCTTCTCTCCTGTTTGCTTCACCTAGAGTTGTAGTCTAGGTGTTTTGTGTTTTCTCTCGTCTATTTCCGGGTTATAATCCACTGATGATCTAATCAGTGGACTATCATAAAGTTCTGCTTTTTGAAAGGCTTTAGCAGCCTTTTGTCTTAGGACTTCTCGTAGAGGAGTCCATCTCATCTCTCTACGTATTTGTTCGTTCCTGACGAACCACGGGGCGTCTAAGGCTATTCTCAGGACTATGTTTTCCTGAGCTTCTAGCCTTTTGATAAACGTTGCAGCAGTGTGGCTCCACGCTACTGATCCGTATGTCCGCACAGGCCTAAGTACTGTCTTGATTATCGTCAGTTTGTTTTTTAGGCTCATTTTGCTTCTTCTGTTTAGCAAGGGGTATAATTGTTTCCTTACCATTTTATATTTCTTTATCGTTGCTGTGGTATCTTTCTCCCAACACAGTCCTCTATCTAGTGTTACTCCAAGATATTTGGCTTGGTTCGTCCATTCGACGGCTTCGCCATCAAACCGGTGGTTTCCTTCTTTTCGTCAGGAAGAGTGCTTGGCTTTTATTAGGATTGACTGCTGTTTTCCAGGATATGAACCAATCATTGACTAGGTTCATTTCTTCCTGTAGGTATTTGCTGACCATCAGATTCAGCTACGGAGCAGAGTGAAATTTGGAATTGTATGGTTTTATATGCGTACTTCCGTTAATTTAAGCCTACGGGGTTTGTGACTTTGTGGTTGACTTGTCATCCTTTAAGCACCCCAACATAGTGTTGACAGATTGTTACTATTTCTCTAATTAATGGAAAACGTAAATCTGGCAACGTATCCGGTATATTACAAATTAATTTTTAAAATAACGTGATTAAAATACTCATTCATTTTTGGTGAAAAATTCAGAACTCAAAAATCTTAGATGTTTTTACCATCATTTTCGCATTTAGAGACCGAAAATTAACCAAACACTGCCATTTACATTACAGTCGCAAATTGGCTCTAAAATAGTGCAATCGAATTTATAACCTGACTCGACTGTAACTCTGACATCGGCACGCCAAGCACTTCCCGTCTTTACTTTTTAAATTTTTATATTCACCATTGTTCCTGCTTGCCTTATATTCTTAAACTAAACGGATAAATTTCAAGCAATTTTGTACAATGATATATTGGAATCAGCTTTAAACGAGTACATGCCTTTCTTGACTTGTATATTATTGATGATTATTTAAATGGAACATTTGTAACGTGTCAGATCAGATTAAGAAATATAGTAAACCAATTAATAGTAAATGTTCCGTGAAGCTCCCGGAGATCATCGAAATTAGATTCCAATGTTGATGGGTTCAAATAACGAGTTTAATTATTGGGCATTTATTCTGAAACGAATTTGGAATGTAATATTTGAATAGATTGGTTACATGAAAGTTATCCTCGCCTGTCCGAGGAGTAAAATATGAGTATAGCTGGGCGTAGTATTCAGAGCTGTAACAAATCAATTGATGATCAATGATTTAGGTTAAATATAGAAGATTATTTTTGTTGCGGTTAAAAATTGTCTGGTCTATATCGCGGACACATGAATTTCGTGTTTTTTTTAACATTTTATCAGAAAGTATAACTTTTACATAATTAGATTTTACTTTCTTGGGTTTCGGTCATAGTATTACTTTATAATAAATGAACACGTGTTTTTTCTGACGTTTCGGTTTATTTTATTGAATAAACCATCTGCAGAGAATTAATAATGTTAACAGGTGGTTCATTTAATTAACTCACTTTTAACTTTTTTATTATTTTAATATAAATATAAATATAGAAAACTGATATTCTTTTTTTTAATACACTTTTACACATCTGTTATGTTTAGCTTTTGCCAGTATAATACTACTGATAGTAGGGGCGAATCCAGCCTCTCTTTTTGGAGGGGGGGGGCGGTAATATCAAAAGTATAGTATGGCAAGAAAAACAACTTGTCAATGGGTGGGGGGGGGAGTACAAGCAGCATACACATTCCTAATATAAAAGACAGAATGGGTTCTATTTTCCTGAACTCAAAGCTCTTGGGAGAGGGGGGGGGGGCGATCGCAAGCATACACATTTCTGTACTCTAATCAAGAATTAGAGTGAGTAATAAAACTGTTACCGAAACCTCCAACGTACCTGCTCCAGTGCCGCAGGTAACTGAGAACTGCCGTAAATCTAATTATATTTCATTATACTTAAATATATTTTATAAATTTACTGCAACATGAAATTTCTGATAGTGTAATTTAATTTTTGTCAGTGAGCAAAGTACACCTTACAGTTTGTTCTTAGTGATTTATCTTGTTTGCTTTTATATATTATTTGAGATTAGTGAGATACCTAAAAGATATGACTTTCACCTCCACGAAAAACCTATTATGATGGATGTTTATGATGCCTTAAGATATCAATATCTAGATAATAATGTTAAAAGCTCTGTTGAGATGTGTTCCAACATGACAGGAGTTGGAAAATCTACTATGTACCGAATACTGAAGGAGAAAAAACGACTGGAAATGTTAGAACTCCCAAGCCACATTCGATCACAGGCAGACGACAAAACCTCGTTGGAAGAAGAGATGAAAACTGCAATTAAAGGGGTTGTATATACATTTTATTATGAAGCAGATCCCAACCGTCTACAAAATTCTAACTAGAATCAATGAAGATCGCGATTTACCTGAAATTAAAAGAATTGAACCCTGGAAATTGCTCAGAGAACTTAATTTTTGCTGAGAAAAACCAGATAGAAAATCTGTTCCTATAGATCGTTCGGAAATTGTCCGTTGGAGAAGTAAATATTTTTCTTAATAAAAGGTAGAGTTGCTAGAAATAACACAATTTACAAAATTAGTAATTTAACTAAACTTTTGAAAGATTTTTTTGAATAAAGTTACTGCGGAAAATTGGGAAAAATCCATATAATAAAAGAATAAAACAAAATGTGAAAACTCGATCTCATGATCGATGAGATAGAGGAACCAATTATAGTTAATTTGAGCGAAGATAGTTTCACTGACTTTGATTAGGAATTAGATATGTAATGTTTACTATTGTAAACACAATTTATTATTTCAATTTTTGTTTTTGTTGTATTTTATTGTTTAATGTTGTTTATATATTTTTTTATTTCTTTTACATTTTTATTTTAGTGTATTCTACTCTTTAATCTTATATATATATTTAATTTCAATTAGCTGTATGTTTTTTATTATTTTATTATTGTATTTGTGTCTTTTTCTTAAGCGTGTAGTATTAATATGTTTATCGTATTTTTTTGGGGCTATCGTATTTCCATATAATAAAGTAAATTAAATTAAGATATCAGTACAATAAAAATAAAAATAAGTAGGTCTAATTTTAATTACAACATATAAAAAGTAATTACATTTGAATCCCCTTTTAGTGTTTAATTGTATTTCTGTAGATGGTTTAAGAAATAAATTTACTGAAACGTCAAACGCCCTAAAAATGTTTTTAATTAATAATGAAATGACCCCAAGAATATTTTAATATTATATGAACAAATTAATTTTTTGAAATATGTTTAACTTTTTGTATTTTTGACAATGGATATTTTGTAAGTATTTAAATTATAACTTCGAATTTTTTAAGAGAATAAGGCTACGCTTTAGTCCATTATTATAGACCGGTATTTTTTATTATAAAATTTCTAACCCATTCCTATGAAAAATATATGTGTGTAACAGATTTTGCTAAAGATACCGGACTAAAGAACACAGGTAGTTTGCGAAGAAACAAAGTCCAAAAAATGATTTATTACTCTCTCTAGTTCTTAAATAAACTGTAGTATAAGAGGAAAAATCGGGTCCATTTTCCTAAACTCAAAGCCCTTGGTTCCGCGCCTGACTGATAGTATAGTAGTATATTGGCAATAGCTAAACATAACAGATGTGTAAAAAATGTATTAAAAAAAAATAATATCAGTTTTCTATATTTATATTTATATTAAAATAATAAAAAGCTAATCTAAGTTAATCAAGTGAACCAACTGTTAACATTAGTAAATCTTTGAAGATGGTTTAATCAATAAAATAAACCGAAACGTCAGAAAAAATATGGGTTAATTTCTTATAAAGTAATACTATGACTGAAACCTAAAATAGTAAAATCTAATTAATAACTGCACGGTCAACAAATAAAAACTTTTAAATAAAAAATTAACACAAAAAAAAACGAAATTTTCAGTATTTTTTTAGAAAAATAGATTCGAAAACGCTAATTATTGAGGTTATAATGAAGGTTATCTCGCGGCATTGCTAGATTTTTGATGCTTCAATAAGAAAAAGAAGATTAATACAATTAAGGATAAATGTGCGAATATACATAGGAAATAAAAATAAAATCACTAATTTTAATATCAAATTAAATAGAAAATAAAATCTCACTGATCTAACTAAAACAAGTTGAACTACCCGGGAATAAAAAATCATTTAGAAAACAAAAGTTCATTAGTGATTTGGGAAAAATGACAAGCTCAAACAAATGTATAAAACTAGAACTTGAACTTACCTGAACTAACCTCTACTGGCCCGAAATAACCTAAACAACATGGGCGTAGTTAGGGGAAGAAGCGAGGGTTGGCACTCCCCACCCTATAAAACTCATTGCCCACTCTAGAAAAGTCAACAATATTGAAGAAATCTACTGTTTTCATTTTTTTTATCTTAAGAACAAGGGTTTTCCGATTAATGTAATATATATTTAATATCAATCGAAAAATATGAGATTCCAGTGGGAACTATTGGGCGGTCTTAATTTGTCTATAAATAATCGATAAATAGAAAGATCAGAATATAAGTTCTACGTCGTTGATATCAAAAGATAAAATGTAGAGCTTCAAAAGGGCTACAGTTTTTTTAACATATATTTTCCGCATGATTTTATAAATTTGACAGTGTTGGATTTTTTTTGAGTTGTCTTTTCACAAAATGTTTGATTATTTTCAAATTGCTATCCGTCACAAATGAGTGTCTACGTTTATTGGATATTTCTTTGATTATGTTTAAATCTTTTGTGGTTGTCACACAATTGTTGAATATGTCGAAGTACTAAATTCGTAAAAATGTAAAATTTTAATTTTTAATTATATTATTTTTAGTTTAGAAATTTATATCGTTACATTTTTTCTTTTTACGTTTCTAATTAGAATTTTTGATAGTTGTTATATTTGAAATTAGATCTTCGAACCAATTCGAACTAATTTGAACCCATTTTGAATATCAAATTCGTTTTGTAAGATGAGATTTTTTTATAGAAATATTTTTGTATAGATTTTCTTGGAGTAGTTGAAATAGTTTGATAAATATAGATGCTTCTAGATTTTTTGGTTAACATTGATGTTATTTTTTTCTAGTTAATTTCTGGAATACTTTTTAACTAGATTTCTTGGTAAGTTCCATTGCAAGGCATGTGGCAGTGATTTGAGAAAAGTCGTTCGTTTTTGACGCAAAAGCGTGAAGAAGTGTTTTGTGTTACTTTTTAAAAATCAAAATTTCATTAAGAAATAAAGAAATCCATCTGCCATATTTAAATGGTTGTTTAGGCAAAGAAGAGGAAAAAATGTATTCAAACAGTTTATTTCCTGCAAATATCACTCTGGTCCTCTTTCCATACGCGTTTCGATGACCTTATGGTTTCGTCAGTGGAGCTGTATAAAAACCGAGAGCGACATTCCCAGGAAACAACTGGAATATAAAATGTAAATTTCAAAGTATGTTGGTAGGATATTAAAAAACCTGCTACCTGCCCACTTCGATATTTCCTGCGAATGTTGCTTTCGTTTCGATACAGCTCCACTGACGAGACCATAAGGTGGTCGAAACGTGTATGGGAAGAGGATCAGAGTGGTATTTGCAATAAATAAATGTTTGTATATATTCTTTCCTTTTCTCTGTCTAAAATGATAATGCATATAAACAACCATTTAAATACGGCAGAGAGATTTCTTTAATTTTTAATGAAATTATAATTTTTTAAAAATTTACCATTACTCTGGTGATTCATAGATGTCGTTCAATTGACGAAGTTAGCAGGTTGCAGGTTTTTTAATATCCTACCGACAGACCTTAGAATTTACATTTCATGTAGGAATTGTTTCCTGCAAATGTTGCTCTCAGTTCGATACAGCTTCACTGACGAGACTATAAGGTGGTCGAAACGCGTATGGAGAAAGGACCAGAGTGGTATTTGCAGGAAATAAACTGCTTGTATGTTTTGTGTTACAATCAGGTAAAAAACGACAGATTAAACTAACTTAAACCAAAGCCTGGGTGCAATCATTTATGGTTTAGTTTTGTCGGTTTATCCTGTAGCCAATTCGGCAATAAACTTTCTCCAGCCAGCCTAGAGACAATGGATCTAAATTTTTTCACATGCAATTATTTTGTTGAGTTCGAGGGTCTTTCAGATATCTTCCACATATATGTTTTTTGGATAAAATTTTATAATGTACAGCATTATGAAAATAATATGCAGTTTTGGTTACTGTCTTGAACTTTTAGAATTTTGAGCCTCTAAATGGGATAAGCACTCTGTTAACCTAGGTCAACGATATCTTTGATAAAGCTATCTACTTCACAAGCCATTTTAAACCACTTCAGCTTGAAAATTATTCAGCTAAATGCCTAGTTATAGTTAGAATATGTACACGGAAGCGTCTATCTGTCAAGCCTTCTGAACATTACCAATTTTTGATCACTTAAAATACCAAGCAAAGTTCCCCGTTCGATTAGCTTAGAGGATTAACAGGTAAAGAATTATTCTGTGCATGATTTTGAACCTTCTGTTGAATTGATATTTGGTCCTAACTACTCTATATGATAGTTATCGGTTTGCAAAATTAATCAAACAAATTAACAGAAGCAGATTAATTGAAAGAAAACCAATAAATGAAGAGGAAGATATAAATCATAGCTGGGAAAAAATTAAGGGAAACATAGAAGATGCTTCAAATGAGTCATTGGGCACACATACAATTACAATCAACAACAAAAATCTAATAAAACTCCAGGGTTCCGTAAAGAAGTTAAAGATAAGTGTAACGAAAAAAGAAAAGCATATTTAGCATATAAAACGTCAAAAACGCCGGAAGCATACAATAGGTACAAACTAATTCGTAACGAAACTAATCTACTAGTCAGGCAACTAAAAAGTGAACATTGGGAGCAGTTCTCTAAAAGAATGGAAGGAGACTTCTATAGTGTACAAAAACAAATGTGGCGACTGATAAGACAACAGCGCAAAGAAATATCTGAATTCTCCGAAACAAACAAAATATCAGAGGAGAAATGGATAGACTACCTAACAAAATTATTTGAGGGAGATGCTAACATTGGAAAAAACAACATACCAGCAATAAGGAATAATGGGGAAGTCACCATTCAAGAAGTAGAGAAAGCTCTAAAATCCTTAAAAAATAGAAAGTCTCCCGGACAAGACGGAATTCATAACGAATTGTTGAAATACGGAGGACAGCGACTAACACAGGAACTCACAAGTTTCATTCGAAAAATTCTGACACAATGCAAAGTACCAGATAGGTTGAGAACCAGCACAATGATGCTTATGTTTAAGAAAGGTGACAAACAAGAACCAGGGAACTACAGGGGTATTAATCTACTGGACACAACTCTGAAACTCGTTACGAAAGTAATCAAAAATAAAATTAATTCGGTTACGACACTGGAAGACGAACAGCAGGGATTTAGATTAGGAAGGTCTTGCGTGGATGCAGTATTTATTCTACGACAGATAGTCGAAAAATCTCTAGAATACAATAAACCAACATTTTTATGCTTTATAGATCTGACAAAAGCATTCGATCGCATAAAGCTAGATGACGTAATCCACCTGTTATATAAGAGAAATATTCCTATCAATATAATTCAGACCATCTAAAACATATACGCAAACAATAAAGTTCAGATTCGCACTAACGGTAAATTATCAACACCTATACCAGTCAGCAGCGGTATTAGACAGGGAGACTCGATTAGTCCTTTGTTGTTTAACATGATAATGGACGAAATAATAAAGAAGGTGCGACTTGGTAGAGGATATAAAATGGGTGATACAGAAATAAAAATTCTCTGTTACGCTGATGACGCTGTGATATGTGCCGAAAATGAAGACGACCTCCAGAGATTGTTAAATACCTTTAATCTTACGGGAAGAAAATATAATATGATTGTCTCAGCCGAAAAAACTAAATGTATGACAACCTCAAAAGAACCCCCCCGATGCAAACTAAAACTAGACGGTTATGGTAACATCGAAGATGAAGTAAGAGGGCAGGTGGCCAAAGCAAACAAAGTGGCGGGTTGCCTCATCGACGCGATCTGGCGAAACAAACACTTACAACAAGAAACAAAGTTTCGGATCTACAAAACCACAATTAGACCTATTATGACATACACCTCAGAAACACGGCCAGAGACGACAAAAACGAAATAACTATTGGAGACTACAGAAATGAGAATACTTCGACGAATAACAGGAAAAACGCTGCTAGACAGAGAAAGAAGCGATAACATCAGGCAATCATGCAATATAGACTGCATTAATGAGTGGGTCCTACAACGTAAGACACAATGGAACAAACACATAAGCCGAATGACAGAGGATAGACTGGTAAGGATCGCACGAGATAAATCGCCTAGTGGTACACGCAGTAGAGGTCGACCACGGAAAAGGTGGAGCGATAATTTAAGTCCAGAATGAGGAAAATCGAAGAAGGAACAGGTCAGGAACCTATTATAGAAGGTAGAAGAAGAAGAAGAAGATTATTTACGGCGAACCAATAATTTGTAAAGTGAAACGGAGACGACGGCATAGTAGCTCTAGAACCGCAAGGATAAAACGTTGTTTTGTTTTGTGGTACCTTTTCTGTAATTGAGGTTTTTGTAGTTCTTTTTAGCGACCTAGCGAAGATAAATTTACAGCTTAATAAATTTTTAATTTAATTTACTGAATTTTACATTGACAATTTTATTGAAATTTTAGTTTAATCATTTCGAGTTTTTTCGGAGGTTACATTTTTACTTAGCCAGTGTGATTTTAGATATTTTATTCAAATAGTTTAATGCTTATTTCCTTTGATACCTGTATGAAGCTTTAAGAGAACCCATAGAGTAGCTTGCAAGCGGAAAGTTTTTTTCTGGGAAGGAGTATACCGTGAAGAATAAATGTATTTGCCTAAATTTACCTGATTTTATTTTCTTAAATTTTTATTCAAAATACTACTAAACAATTGAATTTAGCGATTGATTTACCCGGCCTTGACTTCTTACATATTTTTTCTTTTCCAAATTTTCTCTATTTCCTCAACTCGTCTTATTAATTAGAGTAAATTTTAAAGTAAAATTTGGTGTCGCCTCTCGATTTTAGACATTTATAAAATACAGACAATAGATTTTAGTTCAAGTCCAAATCGGTCAAAAATAGTGGAAAATATAAAACAACGAATCTACCGTGAAATGAGCTAGCGGATAGACTCCAGTCAGCATTAGGACAGAAATTTAGTAAGTGAAAGAAGTACCTTACAGGGTGTTCTTAGGCTTTGTGAGGCGTTTGAACCATCCCTTTAAATTGGCAAATATTTTAATACATATATTAAATATCTAGGTTTCATTTTATTTATTAGAAGTGATATACATTAATGTATTAACGAGCCTTAATTTAACTTTAGGGTATAAAATATCGGCGCGAAATTTGATATGAAATTTGATTTATCTATTAATGGACGAAAATAAAGCAATATTTTGGCCAATTTTAAACAAAATTTAAGTTGATAAATATTTGTAATTATAAAAATTGACGAAAAAAGTGTGACAAAAGTAAGGCAACACAAATTGTATTTAATAGTATTTTATATTACGAATTACAACAAAAAACTTTAGCTAGAAGAATGATGCTAGTAGCTATTAGACGATCCATTATATTTTAAAATAAAAAAGTTTTCTTCTGTGCGGACAGGTTGTTTGTAAAATTTACTCTCGTATTAAGAAGTACGGAGAACTCCAAGACAATTGACAAACTCCACATTAAAAAAGAAATGACAATAGCGCTATTTGGCCCCATATGGAATTCATCCCTTCTACAATTACACATTTTTACGTTTAAAACAGTATAACAAAAGTGTGTAACATTTAACGTATATATACGAATAGTAAATCACAAAAAGCATTCCAACTTTTTATTTTACATCCATTGTTTTATTAAATACAATATTACTCAGGGAAATATATATTAGAATTTTGTTCTGGTGTTTCTAGAAATTTAACAAGTTACAATAGATTTTGCTTAACTGATTTGAGTCTGTCTTATAATTAATTGTTATTTGATTTCTTTCAATATGATACATTTCGAGAAATACAATTTTTTATAGTTTTGTTCAGATGCCAAAATCTTAACATTTTCAAAATTACCAGTTCTGACCAGTCTTTTTGTTATATTCGACCACTGCACAAGAATATTTTCTTTTTCACTCCTGTGTTGGGAAACTCGTTGTCTTAGCCACTATTACGTCAGACCCGTGTACAGCCCATCACACCCCAAATAGGATAACTGATATATAACGTTGCTCTTCAATAATAAAGGTGTTTTTTCTTTTACTTTCGAGAATAAATCAAAGTTTTTTTATTGAATTGTACTTTGTTATTTTGATACCTTGTACGTGATTAAATACTTTAGTAATTTTGTTGGTTAAGCCATTTATGAAAGGTAGCTTTTTATACTTTATTTGTAAACGTGCATTTTATTCTGTGGGTCCATTATAGCTATTAGAATTAAATATCAGTTTTTTCAGGATGTGCTTTGGGTAACCATTATTCAAAAACATATCATACAGTTTATTTAAGTTCATTAGTATAAAGGTATCATCAGAGATATGTACGATTCTACTTTTAAGAGCTACTACGGATTTGTATTTTTTGATTTTGATGGTGATTGGAGTAAAAATTCAAAAAATCTTCCTGAAGTAATTAACTTTTGATACCAATTTAAAATAATTTTGTTATTTGGGGTTCTTACCATTCTAGGGTCTAAAGTACTCCTATGGAAAAAAAACATCCTTTGCGAGTCATTTTGTTGTACACAACAGACAATATCATCCACGTATTTGTAAATGAAAGGTATTTGAAAAGGTAAGTCCGGGATAACGCTATTTAATAGATAATCTAAAATTATTGTTGCTAAAATTGGGCTTGTAGGTGACGCCAATGGTGTTCCAAAAATTTGTTTATAAAATACCTTAAAACTGAAATAGGTGTCTATGAAAGAGTGGTATGGTTTTTTAATTTTGTCTTATTTGGTAATTATGACTTTATTTACAAGATCAAGAGGTATATTCGTAAACAAGGATAAAACATCCAACGAAATCAGTATGTAGTTTTCAAGTAGCTGTAAATTTCTTATAGTATTTAGAAAGGTAAAAGTGTCTTTGATATTATAGTCTCATCTTGTGGTGCATTTGTTAATATATGAGCTAAAAACTTTGATAAATTATAGATGATTGATAGAACTAATAATTGGTCGAATAGAAACATTCATTTTGTGAACCTTGGGTGAACAATATAATTTTGGGGTTGTTGACTTGTAAATCATAAGCTGTTTAATCTTTAGGTCAATGATTTCTTCTTTGGTCTTTAGCACCTTAATAAGATCATTGTAATTGCCCTGTACTGATGTCGTTGGATCCCTATTTAATTTAGTGTAAGTGGATGTGTGTTGTAACTTAAGTTCTGTTTTATCAATATAATCTTTCTTATCTATCTATCTATATATATATATATATATATATATATATATATATATATATATATATATATATATATATATATATATATATTGTGACAATTTATGGGTGTTATTGCGCACCCCGCACAAAATGTTTGACCGGTTAATAAAATTTAGGAAACTTTGCTATCATTTATCACTGAATTTATTTTTCAAATTTTCAAAATATTGCCAAAATTTAATTAAAAATTAGTATTTATTTGTTCAGCGCCAGGTAAAAAATAATTATAATAAATTGTAACTATTCTTTACCAATTTTAAATATTTTCAATTTTCAAATTATCTATATAGATACAGATTTGTTCCTACCTGTAAATAGTTTCACACCTAATTTGATGATGATAAATATTATTATTGTTCTAGAAGGTTATTATAGCAAACTATTATTTATTAATTTAAATATTTTTATTTTAAGAAAACTTAGGTTATTATTGGATACTAGTTTTCAATATCTATAAATACCTTGTTATGTTTTCTTCTACTTAGTCCCAATATATTATAAAACATAATTCCCGTTTTTTTTTATTTATTTTCTTCTTTGGAAACTTCCAAATCACGAAAAATATTTTAATTGCCTTTTCCTATAAAGTAAGGAATTGACAAATATTTTCAAAGTCTCGTTCAGCTATGTTCTTCTAAGTTCAATATAAATTAATGTTTCTTATATTCTTCTTATCACAATTTTCTCGTATTTGTTGTTGCCTGAGGGTTGAACAATTACTTTACAGGACAAACTTATAAACTTTTACTATTTACTTTACTTAAATTATTTAATTCTTTTTTTTAACAACAACAAAAACACGTAACCTTTTTTAAAAACAAAATATTTTACTTTTGTTTTCTTGTAACGTAGGAAAACTTCTGTTTCTTTTTTTAAACAATTGAAAATTTGAGGTTATGTAAATTTTCGGGAGCTCGAGAAACGCAGTGCTTTCAGCAAACTGATAAATTCAGCTCTGTCGAAATTCCTACGCCTAAGCTTTTTATATTCGGCCAAAACATAAAAAGTTCTGCAATATGATATGATATGAATTTTTGACACCTGGCAACTTGATAAATCCTAATACCTTGAAAAATTGCCTTTTCATATGGCTTTTTAATTTTACCAATTTTAACTGTAATTTTCATGTTTTTATTAATATATTGACCTAAATCTGACCATTGAACATTATTGAGCTTGCAATAAATAAACTTTAGATTTTTCTCGATATTTTCATATATATTAAAGGTACTTTGGCACATTGTTTGTATCTTAAAATTGATAAAAATTAACACTTTGCACATTGAAATTTATGACAATTTTACTCAAATTTTGTTTGAAAAAACTCTAAAATGTTTGTTGTTGCTTTAGATATTATTACTCTATTATTTAGCAAAAATTTTTTAACATACTTATACCAAAATTGCTTAAAATACTCTTAAATTTACCTTATAAACTAATTAAATCTATCTTACATTCTACAGTTTTACATAAATTATGGTTTTAATTTCTACATAATTTGTTTAATAATTTTTAAAAGTAAAACATTCTTCTTCATATTTCGTATATTAATATTTTTTTATCACTATCCACGATGTTTTTGTCTTAATTTTGCACTAATTTTTCCACTACACGCACTTTTGTGTTTTATGAGTGATTATTTGATTGGGACCAACGACGATGTCTAACACTTTATTATTAGCTTTTTAAAAGCATCCACACTCTTTTTGTTCATTCAAATATATATCTCTGTTTGTATTAACACTTCCTCTAACTAGTTCTATACTTTTTGCATGGTTTTTTAATGAACTTTAGTTTTTATAGAAAGAAATATGTCATATTTGTGAAGAAGATACCAATTCTGAATTATTTTACATATTCAAATATTTTTGGTATTATTGTCTTATTCTTAAGACTATATCTGTTTATATACACTAAAAGTTAAATAAAACATCTTACTCTATCCTTAAATCTAATTTTATCCTATTCTAACCCTTCTGTGTCTGATTTCTTGTCTTTATATCTCAAATAAAACTGAGTCTGAGCACTTATTTATACTATATATATATATATATATATATATATATATATATATATATATATATATATATATATATATATATACATATATAAATTTAAATTTTATTCAGAAACAAAACAGCAAAATGTCAAGGAGGAAAAAATTTTGAAAATGCCTTGAATAATGGGCGAAACGTCAATAATTTTATGTATTTATTAAATATAGAACCTAAATCCAAGAAAAGACAAAATAAAAGAAAAATGATATATATATATATATATATATATATATATATATATATATATATATATATATATATATATATGTGAAGTAAAATGCGAAACAGTAAATGCAAACTTCTCTCCATCATATCCTTTCTGTGTTAGAGGTTGCACAGTAGAATAAATTGTAATAAAACACAATTCATCCTATTCCACCACCATCGAGATGGTGGCCTACCTGTACCACCATACCGAGAAGAAAGTCAAAGCCTACCCTCCCCGCCACAGTGATACGGCAGAGATACATGTTTCGTCTCTCACTAGACTCATCAGGGTACCGACATGCACCTAGCTGTGCAAATGACAGATCGGAAGGAAGTATGCAACACTGAACGCGGCTTCGCCGACCTCTCGTCGGATGGCTTATATATGTTTATACGAGTTTCACGGATTCCTCCGTGTGAGATGCGTTAGCAGTGGTTATATCCACAGTATGCTGTTGTAGTGCTGAAATCACATTCAGCAAACGTACAACTATATGCAACTCCGTATGTAAGTGAAGTAAAATGCGAAACAGTAAATGCAAACTTCTCTCCATCATATCCTTTCTGTGTTAGAGGTTGCACAGTAGCATACTGTGGATATAACCACTGCTAATGCATCTCACACGGAGGAATCCGTGTGAGATGCAATAGCACATTATGCCGTTGTAGTGCTGAAATCACATTCAGTAAACATACAACTATATGCAGCTCCGTGTAGGAATGAAGTAATATTGTTCGCATTTTACTTCATATATATATATATATATATATATATATATATATATATATATATATATATATATATATATATATATATTAATATTATATGTGTATGTGTATAGATTGACAAATTCATCCATGTTGTAATTAATTAATAAACTTAAAGGGCTCACCTCATTCTATTAGAGACAACCTCACAGAACCTTTCCCATATTGAACTATGGGTACAATATAAGCGATATATAATAGACTATAAGAATATAAATTCATTTAAATAGTTTATAGTGAAATAAAGTTTAACTTCTTTTAAAACAAATTGTTGCTTTTTATCTTTCAGGCATTCTAATATGATATGCCACAGACCTTTACTATCAAACGAAAAACCTTCAAAATAAGCATAACAGATAATAAAAAATTTAGTTTGGTTGTCGAATATTAATAGTACTGTGTGCTCATCTTCGCCCGTCTCGTATAGATGCCGTAATTTTGCACTAATTTTGCAATATATCGATTTCTAATTATCTCTCTTTAATTTTTAAAAAAGTTGCACATTTGTAATTAAATTTGAAATAAAATGCCATGTAGTTTGGGGTCGATACACAATAATTACTAACAATTTTACGGCGTTATAAAACTTTAAATTGTTAATAAATTTACTGATCATTACTCGAGAACATAACCTCGATATTTGTAATCTGCTGGTCAAAATACATAATGAAAACTTTGATAGGTTCAAACATCTCGATCGGCCCTCGGCGCTCAGGCAATTTTTACTAAAAACTTAGCATTTAATTTCAGAATAAGCATTTCGGGGTAGAAAGGTTACCAATGCATTACTCATTAGATAAATACATTTACTTTAAAAAGTCTGTTATTGCTTTTAAACACCAGCGTAACAGTAAACCATCAAGTAAGTAAATTTGGGGTAATTAAATGGCATTTTTGACATTTACAGCTGGTAATTAAATTGTACCATTAATTTCCAGTATTACTGCAACCTATAAAAGTTGAATTTAACGACATAAACTTTAATTACTAAGATAATATGTACACAGAAAAGAAAAAGAATTGAAATGCATCTCCGATGATATCGCCAAACTTGCACAAAACTGTAAATTTGCGTTCCAGTACGTAAAAACCTGACCAAAGCCTTTGGTAACTACCTTAAGACTCAAAGAAGGGGAACCATGCATGTCCAGCGAACCTACCGAAGAAATCGCGGTTGCAATCACGTCGCTCGCTATCGGTACCGCACGAGTATCCATTAGTTTAGTACTTACTATCGCGGATTAGCTTTGTTACCGTACCATATATATACTTTTCTTCATATTATTATTATTAACATAAGCTATTTTAAAGTAACTTGATACTAAGACGCAACTTTTGATTTAATGGTATCAAAAAGGCGTTGGCGGTACCGCTTTATTTTAATTGCAAATTTCTGTTAGTGAATCGGGAACTTTAAACTTATTAAGGACGTATAAGTTTTTGGTTGTATGGCCTATATTTCTAAATGAGACAGACCATTTAAAATAGTGTAATAGTTTAAAAAAAAACTGATAAAGTGCTACAGTGAAATTTTTTATTGACTTGTCTAAAACACTTTTATTGGAAAGTTCGGAGAAACTGTACGTGTTAAGTGTAATTTATAGATATTTTTATATTATTGAACTACTTTTTTACATTAAATTTATTATTTTTTGGTGAATAAACAATATATGGTTGTAATATATTTGGACAGATTGTGGGAAGCATGATTTAAAATTTAAATAAAAATCAGTGGTAAGTCTACTTTTTAGAAAATCATTATTTGTTTTTCTTATTATTATTTATTCAAATTTTCTGAAATATTTTCTTGTAAATGTTGAGCCAAAAAAATATATTTGGAGAAAATTTTTAAACACTTCAAAACGAGGGCTAAAATATATGTGTATTTCAAGTTTGAAGTTAAGCTAGGCTTATTATTGGGGATCACATTTTAATTCCATTTCAGAAATGGATTTAGCTGAAGAAAAATTATACGTACATTTTGTTCAAGGTTAAATTATAATATATTTCAACCTGTATTGAGTGTTTTGGCAATAATAGTGAAAATTTGCAGTTTTTGGAGATTTCTTGTGTACATATGCAGTTTTTGACCTAAATTCCCTGAATATCTAATAATCTTTGTCGAGAACTGGTACCTTTGTGATTTTTCAAGTCGGATTCATCGGATTTTTTATTTCGTAACATTGTCGAAAATTTAAAAGGTCTTTAATTTATTTTAGTTTACGTTCCTCAGTTCAAAACAAGAAGAAATATAATACCACGTTTGCTTTGACTACTATCAGTACTTTTTGTAAAAACTAATAGTGCTTTGCAAAATACTAAACAAAAAATTTCTTTATGGGGAACAGCATACAAAAGGTAATTTTTCAGGATTTTATTTTTTTGTAACTAAATTATTTATTTAGGTGTGAAAACGATATGATATTAAGCAAACATTAAATTTATATTATATAAATTTTTAATAAAAAAAATCAAAGGTTAACAAAGTTATTAAAGTACAATTGAACCTCTGTATTCATAATAGTGGTCTAACGGCCGGACGGTTCATTTCAAAATAGTTGGTCCAAGAAGGAAACTTTTTTTTATCTTTTTTTATTATCTATGCAGGCAGTCCTGTATATACCTCCTAATTTCTCGGAAGCATACAGAGAAGGTCAAAATAACCCTACTTTGTCATAGAAAAAGAATTGCTAAAGCATCCCTTAACCGAGATACAAAGCCCTGAAGCGATTTACCTTAACGGCTCTAAGTTTTGAACCGACTTGTATAATTTAATGATATTTTGATATTTTATAGAGGCCGTAACAACTCATTAAGTCATACTACAGTAGATGTTTTAGATCATCACATACGTCAGGAATGAACTTGCAGCCACACTCGTTGGGCCTAATTTATGACAGTTGTCATTTTACAGATCTGAAAACTGATTTTTAAAATACAAAAGTCACTAATACTAAACATAAACAGGTAAAAATAAAATACGCAAGGTGTGCTGATGTGCTTTAATTATGGGGAAGCGCTGTCTTACTCTTCGAAGGCAAGAAAATGTTATGTTTGATGACGAATGAATTCCATCTCAGACATTGTCAAGTTCAGAAATCTTTCAAATGGTTCATAAGGGCACAATTAATTTACAATGTTATTAAAATGCAAAAATAGTGAAAACGTTTAAATGTTATTTTGGCAAATGTTCAATATAGGCTCTACGTACTTCAACGCGTTTTTTTGATTTTCGCTGCACTGTAAATAACATTCCGGCATTATCATGGACTTCGTTAGAATCCTTTGCTATTCTCGTTAATAGTTTTTTCTCTAGTAATTACAGGTGTTGAATAAACTAGTTATTTTAGATGTCCTCAGAAGTAAAAGTCAAAGGGATTTAGGTCTGGAGATCTCGGTGGCCATTTTGACCTATCCATCGAGGACCAAGGAAGTTAGTTAAGTGTTAAGGTACTATACGGTTAAAATGAGGTGGATCACGATCATGAATGAACCACATTTGCATTCTTTTATCAAGAGTTACGTTTTCTAATAAATTATTTAAATTTTGCTGCAAAAATTTCAAATAAATCTCATCTTTGAGTCTTCCTTTCAAAACACATGGGCCATAAGGTTATTTCCGATGATGCCGGCCTACACATTTACAGTAAACTTTTGTTCGTATTTGTTTTGAATTATAGCGGGCAGGATTTCATAAGCCCAAAAATGTCATCATTATGCCATCATTTGTAAAACCGACCTCATTATATTGCTGTATAAACCAGTTGGAGTATTTAAGTCTTGCGGGATAATCATCCGGAGACATAGCGTGTACTTTTTCAACGTGATACGGGTGAAGTAACTGTTCTGTTAGAGTTCCATGTACAATACATTTTGTAACATTGTTTTGTGTTACAAGCTTTCCTATGTAGTTCTTCCCTAGTGTTTATTGGCGTTAAATAAACTAGTTTGTTTAGATGTCCCCAGAAGTAAAAGTCTAAGAGATTTAGGTCTGGAGACCAGTGGCGCAACTAAGAGTATGTGCGCCTGTCGATAAATTTTTGAATGCGCTCTATTATTTTGCACTCGTCTTGATCCTTCGTATTTACACTTTGGTAAAAAATTGCTTCTTGATTTTCTCGAAACAAACGTCGGTTTCCACTTAATTTATCATTTTCATTAAGAGACTTGAGGATACCCCTGGATTGGTTATGCCCCCCCCCCGTACTATGGGGCCTGCGTGGTTGTTATTTATGCCAATGCTGGAGACCTTGGTGACGGTTTTGTAATATTATTTTGTGTCGAGAGCTTTCTGATGCTGTTTGAAGAGTTGTCA
Organism: Diaprepes abbreviatus; assembly: GCA_034092305.1. Classification (NCBI taxonomy): domain Eukaryota; kingdom Metazoa; phylum Arthropoda; class Insecta; order Coleoptera; family Curculionidae; genus Diaprepes; species Diaprepes abbreviatus. The sequence continues at coordinate 5,645,105 of JASJET010000094.1, read as the reverse complement.
GCAACATTTTGCAAAATTTGTTTTTCTATATGAGGGTCTGGTGTTCTCCTGGGAGGGCTCTCACCGCCACGTCACGGTAAAAATGACCCTGATTAAAACATGTAAAAAATTAATTCGTTAACTCTAATAATTATTTTTTAATCATCTTTTACCCGTTGATTAATCCTTTGAATGGTTATTAGAATTGGCAATGTTCGAGCTGGAAATCTTTCAGCATAAAGGCTTTTTGCCTTCGAAGAATTTGACAGGGCTTCACCATAAATTAAATGTATATCAGCCTACTCTGCATAAGAATATTCCTCCATTTTTTATTATTATTTTTACTTCATTCATTATAAAGGTATTAATAATAACAACCCGGTTTTAACCTGTTTGTATTTAGGACTAGTAACTTTTGAGTGTTTCTCATAAAAACCGATTTGTCTCGAAAACCAACAGTTCTATCGAAATAAATGAAGAGTACCTTTTTTTGAAGAGGAATGACCGAAGTATTTAAAAAATCAGTTTTCAGCTCTGTAAAATGACACCTGTCAAAAATTATTCCCAACGAGTGTGGCTACAGTTCCTGACTTCCCTAACGATTAAAACATTTACTGTAGTATGGTTTAATGAATCTTTATGGGCTCTATAAAATATTAAAATGTCATTAAATTATACAAGTCGATAAGGTAAATCACTGTGTATGCCTTTAGGGCTCTGTATCTCCGTTAAGGGGAACTTAGGGATTTTTTTTTCTATGACAAAGTAGAGTTATTCTGTATGCTGTAAAATAATATTCAGTTAATTATGTACATGGGTATTTATATTCGATAATGAAATACATTTAATAAATGTGATTAAATTACCTCGACTTGCCCCCTACGAGTTTTTACGTGGAAATTTAAAAAAAAAACAAGTATCCAAAAAGAGTCTTGATTTTTTGAATTAAATCAATGATTTTTGACTTAAAAAAAAAACAACCCAACCCTGATGCAGAACCATTGACATTATAATAAAATGTACTATGCCATTGTTTTTGCATAATTTTCATAGCATTTTTAAAATTGTTTCTTGTAGCCACACAAAATTCGTCCTCTTTTGTTTTTTTTTTGAGATATAAAACCGTTTTAGAAAAAACTGATAACATTTTAGTTCAATATTGATGATAAAGATATTATTAACATAGAAATTATATTTAACTGTTTCAAGAGATTTACTCTCAGCCTAAAAATCAATAGCCAAAGGAAATTATGAAAAATACCACTGTTAGTTTCAATACGAGCATGTAACGTACGTTGAAACACGGCGATATTTTTTTTTCAATTTTCATTACCCTTTATTTCAACAACGGGACCATTCCAGACTCATGTTTAAAGGAACTTAGAAAAAAGCCAATTATGGATTTATTTGATTTAAATTTAGTGCTGTTAATAAAATAGATTGTCTAGGATAATTTTTTCCCTTCTTTTTTCTTTAAAATATTTAATAATTTAAAAGATTAGATTTTATTTTTAAAACATAGGGCCTCCATTTTCATCTAAAAATATCGCCTAAGAAGATCATTAAAATATTTGAATTTGTAACACTCATGATTATGCATATCATATATCCGAAAACATAAACTGTTATGACTTCTTGCATTTTTGAAAAAAAATTTCACCAAAATTAATAAATAAAAATATTAATAAAAATTACTTGTTTGCTAACACAATGTGAGCATACCCTGTATAAAATATATGAATAAAATTAAAATGACAATGCTATAACGAAGACATTGACACCACTGAGAAGAGACCTTCAGCGTTCTTTAAGAAATTGGTCACTCGAACCTGAACTTGATCCACGTAACACCTGGCTCGTATGCTGGGTGTACCAACTTCAGAAGAAGATATATAAACTAATTTCGACATATATTCTGACTGGTTTAGTTCCTCAAATATAGGGTGTTCAACTAAAATAAAATTTTTCTTCCAGAGATCGATTTTTACCATTATCGTATATATATATATATATATATATATATATATATATATATATATATATATATATATATATATATACAGGGTGTTCTCAAAGTTGATTCATTTATTTTAACTGCTTATAGAACCGATTTACCAAAAATCGTTTATATAAAAACTGACAAAGAAAGAAATGATTATCAATTATTTAAAAAATTTAAAAACTGTAATAAAAACCTTATTTCATGATATTTTCAACTACTGCCTTGTAAAAACTTTGTTTACTAATGATACTGGGTATGCCTATTTTTTGTATGTAATTGTTAAACGGTTTTGAGTGCAATTTTCAATTTGACCAGTGGTAAAAAATATTATTTTTTATGTGTGGGTGTTTTGTGCAATAAAAATGGAAAAAGTTTATGAAAGCAATGCACTAGTGAACGTAATATTAACTTACGGGGAGTGCCAACAAAATACAGCAGCAGCATGTCGTTTGTACACGAAGAGATTTCCTTTACGAAACATCCGTCTAGGTAGATGTTTGTACATTTAGTTATAAGACTTCGCGACTCCGGGTATCTAACGGAACAACAAGGAGATCACGCTGGAAGATCTCCTCCAAACGAAATGATGGAGATGGAGGAAGAAATGTTAGAAATTGACGAAAACGCCCAACAACAAGCAGTAGGTTCATAGCAGGTCATGTAGAAGTTACCCATAGTAAAGTTTGGGAAACTTTTTGACAAGAACAACTTTATCCGACGATTATCAACAGGTAAAAGCATTTCAGCTAGAAGATTATTCTAGACGATTGAATTTTATTACTGACTCAACATCAGTATAACATAAATGACAATTTTACCAAATTTATTTTGGATATCGATGAGGTGACGTTTACAAGAAATAGAATAAATAACTTCCACAACAACCATATTTGGGCAGTAGAAAATCCGCATGCAGTGAAAAGAAGTCATTTTCAGCATAGATTTTCAGTAACTGTTTGGGCTGGCTTAGTAAATGGCATGCTTATATATCCTTACTTTTTGCCAAATCGACTGGCAGGTGAAAACTTTTAGACTTTCTTCAAAACAATCTGCCACAATTATTAGAAGATGTCCCTTTAAATGTGAAACCGAATATATGGCTTCTTTATAATGGAGCTCCGCCACATTTCAGACGAGAAGTTCACGAACATTTAAATAATGTGTTTCCTAATAGATGGATAGGGCGAAATGGAACCATTTCTTCGCCTGCAGGTTCTCTAGATCTGAACCCATGCAATTTTTTTCTGTAGGGCTATTTAAAACAGTTAGTTTATCACGATGGGAAAGTGAATACTGTGGAAGAACTACAACAGCACATTGAAAATGATTGTGATTTTATTTTCGACGCGTGTAGTCACTCATGGTCGAGCAAGATTTTGCATTAACCGAATAAATGGTGACAATTTTGAGCACTTTTGGTTGAACAAGATGTAATCTGTTCAGTGTAGTAAACAGAGTTTTTACAATGGAGGGGTTGAAAATATGAAATAAGGTTTGCATTACAGTTTATATATTTTTTTAATAATTGTTAATAATTTTTTACCAACATTTATCTAAACGGATATATATATATATATATATATATATATATATATATATATATATATATATGAAAAAGTTATTTTATTCTCCTTACGACCGTTAAGAAAGGGGACAGACAGTATATTCTCTGCGAATTCCACTCTGGTTCTCTCTCCATACTAGTTTCGACCACCTAATGGTCTCATCAGTGGAGCTGTAACGAACCGAGAGTAAAATGCACAGAGAACAAATGTCTACTTAAAATCCCCATATCGTAAAATATCGGCAGGATATTACCTGCAGAACGATGCCGGACTGCTATCTTAAACAGTACAAACGAACATCTGAATATACCCCGGAGCGGTAGGAAATTTATTAAAAATAAACAAATTCACGGTCTATATATTTGAAAAAGTTATTTTATTCTCCTTACGACCGTTAAGAAAGGGGACAGACAGTATATTCTCTGCGAATTCCACTCTGGTTCTCTCTCCATACTAGTTTCGACCACCTAATGGTCTCATCAGTGGAGCTGTAACGAACCGAGAGTAAAATGCACAGAGAACAAATGTCTACTTAAAATCCCCATATCGTAAAATATCGGCAGGATATTACCTGCAGAACGATGCCGGACTGCTATCTTAAACAGTACAAACGAACATCTGAATATACCCCGGAGCGGTAGGAAATTTATTAAAAATAAACAAATTCACGGTCTATATATTTGAAAAAGTTATTTTATTCTCCTTACGACCGTTAAGAAAGGGGACAGACAGTATATTCTCTGCGAATTCCACTCTGGTTCTCTCTCCATACTAGTTTCGACCACCTAATGGTCTCATCAGTGGAGCTGTAACGAACCGAGAGTAAAATGCACAGAGAACAAATGTCTACTTAAAATCCCCATATCGTAAAATATCGGCAGGATATTACCTGCAGAACGATGCCGGACTGCTATCTTAAACAGTACAAACGAACATCTGAATATACCCCGGAGCGGTAGGAAATTTATTAAAAATAAACAAATTCACGGTCTATATATTTGAAAAAGTTATTTTATTCTCCTTACGACCGTTATTTTTAATAAATTTCCTACCGCTCCGGGGTATATTCAGATGTTCGTTTGTACTGTTTAAGATGTTTAAGATAGCAGTCCGGCATCGTTCTGCAGGTAATATCCTGCCGATATTTTACGATATGGGGATTTTAAGTAGACATTTGTTCTCTGTGCATTTTACTCTCGGTTCGTTACAGCTCCACTGATGAGACCATTAGGTGGTCGAAACTAGTATGGAGAGAGAACCAGAGTGGAATTCGCAGAGAATATACTGTCTGTCCCCTTTCTTAACGGTCGTAAGGAGAATAAAATAACTTTTTCAAATATATAGACCGTGAATTTGTTTATTTTTAATAAATTTCCTACCGCTCCGGGGTATATTCAGATGTTCGTTTGTACTGTTTAAGATAGCAGTCCGGCATCGTTCTGCAGGTAATATCCTGCCGATATTTTACGATATGGGGATTTTAAGTAGACATTTGTTCTCTGTGCATTTTACTCTCGGTTCGTTACAGCTCCACTGATGAGACCATTAGGTGGTCGAAACTAGTATGGAGAGAGAACCAGAGTGGAATTCGCAGAGAATATACTGTCTGTCCCCTTTCTTAACGGTCGTAAGGAGAATAAAATAACTTTTTCAAATATATAGACCGTGAATTTGTTTATTTTTAATAAATTTCCTACCGCTCCGGGGTATATTCAGATGTTCGTTTGTACTGTTTAAGATAGCAGTCCGGCATCGTTCTGCAGGTAATATCCTGCCGATATTTTACGATATGGGGATTTTAAGTAGACATTTGTTCTCTGTGCATTTTACTCTCGGTTCGTTACAGCTCCACTGATGAGACCATTAGGTGGTCGAAACTAGTATGGAGAGAGAACCAGAGTGGAATTCGCAGAGAATATACTGTCTGTCCCCTTTCTTAACGGTCGTAAGGAGAATAAAATAACTTTTTCAAATATATAGACCGTGAATTTGTTTATTTTTAATATATATATATATATATATATATATATATATATATATATATAATTTTTCTTTATTTTGTCTTTTTTTGGGTTTAGGTAATATATTTAAAAAATACACAAAACGATTGACGTTTCGCCCTTTATTCAAGGCATTTTCAAAATTCTTTCCTCCTTGACATTTTGCTGTTCTGTTACTAAAATTCTAAAATTACTACGAATTTTGAAAATGAAATGCCTTGAATAAAGGGCGAAACGTCAATCGTTTTGTGTATTTATTAAATATAGAACCTAAATCCAAGAAAAGATAAAATAAAGAAAAATGATATAATCTATGGTTCAAGAATCAAGAATATATATATATATATATATATATATATATATATATATATATATATATATATAATTTATATTGCAACAGGGACAAAAATAAAACTCGTAGTCATAAAAAGAAATTTGTTGCTGATAAATTTACTAAATAATTTAATTCAGGCTTTTTTTAGCCGAGGTAAAAATCATAAATGTTACTGGGTTTTCATATTCAGGGTTATTTTTATGTTTACGCCTGACGCATTTTTATAGTCGTTAGGTATAAGTATTAGGAAAGTAAATGCAAAGAAGGTATCTGAATATATTTCAAGCATCTTTTCTACGACAAATTGTAACCAAAGTTCACCTAAGCTAATAACGTTACTTCAAGAACATGTAATTAATTTTTGGAGACTGGTAACATACCAAGGATGCCATATCGATCCTATCCAGTCATTAAAATCACTCAGCAGTACCGTATTTTAGTAAGAAATACCATTCGAAATCAACGTCTTACTGCTTGACAGCATGCAAATCTATTTCGTTAACAATCTTATTTCAACACACAGTTGTAAATCACTTAAGGAAGATAAGACTTAGATATAAACGGTTAACAAAAATATCAAGGTTTACAAGGCAACATCGAACAAATTTTCCAGCATTTTGACACTAAATTGAGCAGAAATGCCAACGAGAATTATTATCAGGCAAGTTACATTTCCGAGTATGTGATCCTGATTGATGAATTTGAGTTTGTAAAAGACGTGTGAAGAGCTTTTCTGACACCAAGGTTCAAGAAACCTGCCATTTTGGAAGAGAATCAATAATGATTTGGTAAGGAGTTAGTTCTAATGAAAGAACGTAGCTCGTTCTACTAGGTGAAAATTTAACTGTTGGTCTGTACCTTATGAACATTGCAAAGGTCCAACTATTGACCCATGCTGAAATTTAGGGGACAATACGTCGGTTATTGATTGGCCAGCTACTAGCCTTGACCTAAATCCTACAGATCACCTGTGAAATAAGTGGCAAAACCCCTATAACAACTGGCAAATAATTTACTTCAAAAATTTAAGCAGACAATTTCAGACAGAATTTGACATTTAATTAACAGTATTCCACTTCAACGTCAGCAAGTAATACGAGCAAGAGGGGGACAAATTCGCTACTAAACGGTGGTTCAGTGGTCTAAAGAAAAAATGTATCACCAAAGAAATATACTAAATATTTTTTTAAGTCAAATCTAAAGCCATTAGTGTTAAATTATTTTTTAAAATAATTCTTTCTATTCATTCCTTGAATTACTGATTAACGTTTTTATTTAGTATGTTACGAGTATAAGGCTGATAATATATTTTAATTAAAGATTAAATTACCGTCATGAATATTTTAGAGTTAAATTTTTATGATCCTCAATTCATGTTGTATGCTTTTACTTATCTGGAAAAAATGTATCTTTTGCTATATTTTGAGATTTTTTGAACAAATTAGCTGTTATCAGGAAAAATATACTTACAACCAATAAGAAACAAATGTGCCACTACACGTAAGTAGTCTTGAGGACCTGGTATATATATATATTTTTTTAAATTTGATACAGATGTCTTAATGTCTTCAAAAATAGTAAGAAGTCACATACACAAGGCTAACCTGAACTAACCTTAGGGCAACCTGCACAAGAAACACATTCCTCACATTAATGAAAAATAAGACGATTTGCCAGCAGCAATATAAAAACGGCTTTTAAGCGGGAAATACATTCAGAGCTCATTTACCCAAAACGAACCCTAAAAGTACCAATAATAAAGAATAAGTTTGCAAATTTCTATGTGAGAGGCCTGGTATTACAAAGGATAACATCATATAAAATGGTTTAAAGAGGCAGCAATATATATGGAACCGAACATGAAAAAGCGAAAATTTTTAAAAGCTGCTTACAATAAAAATAATAATGGAACCTTAAGAAAATTCAGTATTGAGATATCTACATTTTGATAACTACTACTTCGAAACAGCAACTCATTGGAGTGAGTACAATAAGGTACAAGGTGTCTGGTATCTCCTAATTTCTCGTAAGCATACAGGGGAGGTCAAAATAACCCTACTTTATCATAAAAAAATTCCTCAAAATGCCCCTTAACGGAGATATAGAGCCCTAAAGGAGTACCCAGCGATATACCTTATCGGCTCTAAGTTTTGAAACGACTTGAATAATTTAATGATTTTAATATTTTATAGAGGCTATAAAAACTAATTAATCATACAACAGTAGATGTTTTAGATCCTCACAGAAGTCAGGAACGGACTTGCAGCCACATTCGTTGGGTCTAATTTTTGACAGGTGTCATTTTACAGAGCTGAAAATAGATTTTTGAAATACTTTGGTCTATCCTCTTAATTATTTCGTTAAAAATGGCGGTTTTCGGGGTAAATCGGTTCTCATGAGGTACACTTAAAAGTTACTAATGCTAAACACAAACAAATAAAAATAAATTAAGCAGGGTGTGCTGATGAAATGGAATTTATGGGAAAGCGCTGTCTCCCTCTTCGAAGACAAGAAGATGTTATTGCTGAAAGATTTCCAGCTTAGACATTGTCAAGTCCGAAAATCTTTCAAAGGGTTTTAAATGTTATTTTGGCAAATATTCAATATGGGCTCCACGTACTTCAATACGTTTTCTTATTTTTCTAATATTCTCCTGCAGTACTCCAAATAATATTCGGCATTATTACGGACTTCGTTTGAATGCTGTGCTGTTCTCGTTAGTAATTCTTCTCTAGTACTTACTGGCGTTGAATAAACTAGTTCTTGTAGAGGTCCCCAGAACTAAAAGTCTAAGGGATTTAGGTCTGGAGTCGTTGGTGGCCATAAAAAAGGCTCACACAGGCCAAAATGAGGTGGAGCAACCTTTGCATTTTTCTATCACGAGGTACGTTTTCCAATAAATGATTTAAATTTAGCTGCAATAATTGTAAATTACTCTCACCATAACGTACGCCGCTAATGTATGGTGGCGTAGTACAGCAAAGCGCAAACACTTTCTTCAACATGACAAAGTTCAGAGAATGGCTTGTGTGGGAATATTGAGTTCGATGAGGACTGCTCCCACCAGGGCTCTGGGAATCCTGGTGAACCTTCACTTATACATAGAGGACGAGGCCCTGAAGACTGTTTATCGTCTCAGTTGCATAGAACATCTTGGAATTGAAAGAGGAGGCGACTCAGGTGTCTGGAAAAGTGCGGTGGAGAGGTACCCATCACTCCCCATGCGGACAGACTATATGACGTCGCTTTTAAAACCAAACTTCTCCCTGGATATGTTTCTACCAAGTAGAGAGGATTGGGAAGGAAAATAAAATCTTCTGAAAAATGGATCTTGGTGGTATACTGATGGATCTCGACAAGATTAAAGAGCTGGAGCCGAAGAATTCGGCAGAAGCATGGGAGTCAGAGAGTACCACCCTTTCGGCCAATGTGCGACAATTTTCACAGCTGAAATTTATGCTATTCTGCAGTGTGCCCATCTCTGTGAGAAGGACATAGACAGGAATAGAGTAATAAATATTTGCTCAGGGAGTAAAGCTGCGATATTGGCACAGTCCAGTGTCGTGACTCCGCGACTGGTGTCTGAGTGCAAGAATGAACTAAATGGTATGACAAGGGAAGGCTGCACAGTCAGACTCGTATGGGTCCCGGGTCACTCGCAATCAATATTACCTGTCCCAATTGCTATTGAGAAAAGGGAATTAATATCGTTGTTGGAAAGCAAATTTATTGAATCGTGGAGGTGAGCTCCTGGAATAAGGTGTGCTTAGGAACATATAACTGGGCCTAGTGCACGACGTACTAAGGAGCTTCTCTCCTTGAGGAGGAAAGAGCTGCGATTTGTGGTGGGATTCTTGATAGGACATTGTTACCTCAGAGGCCATCTTCGTAGAATCGGTGTTGAAGGCGACCCAATGTGCAGATGGGTTTAGAGGAGGATAAAGCTGTTTCCCATGTTCTCGGAGAATGCCTAGCACTCAACGGACGGAGACAGAGATATTTCGGAGCTACAGTTTTTGTTACCAGAAGCAGTTAGGCAAGTTCAACTAAAGAGGCTGCTTGGATTTGCAAAGGCGATCGGCCTCGAATAACCTGCAGAAATGATGGGATGTAAAGGGCCCAATAGAGGCATCGATGATCTAGTATCATCACTCCTTTTTCATTTATTCATTCATGCAACTCTGACCAACGAGTCTTCGTTCTAATACAAATAGACTTATAAGGTTATTTCCGATGATGCCAGTCCACACATTTACAATAAACTTTTGTTGGTGTTTGTTTTGAATTACAACGTGGGGGTTTTCATCAACCCAAAAATGTAAATTGTGTGAGTTTATTATGCCATCTCTGGTAAAACCTGTCAAAAATTAGGCCCAACAAGGGTGGCTGCAAGTCTGTTCCTGAATTCTTTGATGATCTAAAATATCTACTGTAGTATGGTTTAATGACTCTTTATGGTCTCTATAAAATATTAAAATTTCATTAAATTATACAAATCGGTTTAAAACTTAGAGCCGATAAGGTAAATCGCTGATTACCCCTTTAGGGCCCCATATCTCCGTTAAGGGGCACTTTAAGAATTTTTTCCTATGAAAAAGTAAGGTTATTTTGATCTTCTCTGTTTGCTTTCCAGAAATTAGGAGGTATTTACCGGAGACTCTGTATACGTTCCTTATCTTAAAAAAGATTCAGTTCATACTTGATAATGACTAGATATATAACCTCATCAAAACGATATACGAATCAGTCAAAATAAAATCATTGCAAGTCCAAGAATCATATCTTGGTCTACAAAACTATTTTGGTATTATCTAGTTCTAATATTCTATCTTGATTGTATCACCCCGTATATATTAACGAAATCGCGATGAGAATTTTAAAATTTGATTTAATATTCCACGTATTTTCACCAATTTCATAAATTTGAATTAATGATAAATAACAGCTAATATATTACTATTATTATTATTATGCCAAAGCTGATGATTTTATATTTACCGAGTAGTGAAATAAAGTTTCTTTTAGAATTCTTGAAATATATAAGAGAAGAGTTTTTATTATGTGCAAGTAACTTTACACTCTATTTATTTAATTAAAAATAATATTGATGGTGTTGCGTATTTTCATTTTATGGCTCAGGTATATGTATTAATGTTGTTTACTGTTAGTGTATTAACATTTATACAGGTAATTTAGCTTGAACCTACTTTAATGATCTTTTCAAGTATCTATGCAAGGTTTTTATATATTTTGGTAATAATGATGATATTTATGGCCAGGGTATTAAACTGGATATAGGAATTATCATTAAATTTACAAAACAGCTGACGCTTCAACTGCTGTGACTTTTTCGTCATTGTTGCTGTTCTCGGTTGCCATTCCTTAGGAATGTCATATAATCTTCTGAAACAAGCCGAAAATTCACCGCATAAATTATATAATCGATATTTTTGAGATCAACAGGAGGACGACATTTTTTGGCAACCGATTCTTGTCTTTGAGTATTATACGAGGTGTTCGGGATCAACACAATGCGATGATTCTTTATAATAAAATAAGACTGTAGTAAAACATTTTAAAAAATTCAAAATTTTGTTACCTAGTTACAAGTATTTTATTTGATTTCACTTTTTATTTGCTTAATTTTCTGGATGCATCAAGTTAATATTTAGTATGAAGGCTAAGTCTAATGAAAAATCTCATCCACAAGTATAACTGTCTTCCTGACTTGATACCAGAGGATACCTTACCCAAAAAGTCTATTGTTTCATAATTTTTTTATTTTGAGAGATGTGTGTCGTTGAAAATTAGGGAAAAATGCTTTTCGGTAAATTATATACACATTGTGACTTGCCAACATCGATTGTACAAATCGACGAGCTTCCTCCTTATCTGCTCAGATGCATAGTTTGCCAATCTCTTCCTGTAGGCTCTGTTTTTAGCCTGTTCTCCCGGATACGTTCTCTTTGATCTGGTGGAAGTTCTCCATATTTTGAGTATCGTATCATCAGTGATCAAATAGGTAATAGGTTTTTTTCTTTGAAATTTAGTAAATGGCAAAATTTTATGGAGACTTTATGAAAAGGAAAAAAAAACACCCAACCAACATAGGCTACATCATTTTTGTGACTAAATAAATTGTTAAATAAGAATTTTTTGTTTATGCTTACCTAAAATATAGTTGAAAATGACCTTTGAAATTCGTTAAAAAAGTTTAGCTTTCCTGTATATTTTGTAATTCGGTATATATATTCAATATTTCATAATAGTTTTAGTTCTTTAACAACTCATTCGAGTGTTCCTTCTAGCCAAAGTAGAGCATATATCTTGTCATCTTGTTTTTTTTAAGAAAGTTTCACATTCTGTTAAAGTATTTTATTTAAGCAGTTTAAGTTGTGTTAATCTTTATACTTCTATAAAAAATATTTTCAAATGATACCTTATTTTACAAATGTAAACATAAAAAACGCTAGATGTAATCTACTTCGAGCACAAAGAAGTATTTGATGAACTACTGAAATAACTATGTTATGGAGTGTTAAAAGTAGTATCTTGAGTTACAAAATAAACAGGTAAGTTAAATAACATTTTTAAAAACTTCGAATTTTTACTAGAATTGGGAGGTCACTTATCTAAACAAATCGAACTTAGCCTTGCCTTGCCCATAAATTTTTTTAATTTTAATAAATTTTAATGAAATACGATATTGGAGTTTGATTAAAATTTACTAGAATAAAAGATCATTTGTTTTTCAAACCCTCAGACATAAATATAAAAAGTTTTTATTTAAGATTTGTTTTTGGTCTTTGTATTTACTTCAAGTTTGTAGCTTAACATTTCTATTAACATTATTGTTGTAAGTCGTTAAAAATATTTGTTTTGTAATTTTTTACATACATTAAGTCTAACTTTTCTGCTTGTATGACATTGATGCCCTCCATGAATTAAAATAAAATGGTATATATTACGAAATCTTCAAACTGTATTACACAACCAAAGAAATATTTTGGTTTATCGCGCACCCCACAATAATATACTTAATAAACACTGAAAAAAACGTTAGAAATCTTTAAAAATTACAAAACAGCGCATGCTGGAAAAATTATTTGTACGATTTACAAGAGTAATTTCTATATAATTTTTACACAAATATTAAGATAAAAACTGAACTAAATATAAACACAAAAATTAAATTGAATAAAATTTTTTGTATTTGTGTCCATAGGAGTGAAAAACAGCTGATCCATCTTTATACATTTCACATAATTTTTACATAACGTCATAAATGTGGATCAATTAATTTTTCCCCCACGTGGTTGCTAGTGTGCGAACATCTCAGGAAAGGACGTAGAACGCAGTTACAAAAATTAGTATTGAATGGCCTATCTATACTATATTATTTCATCTATGGTATAACCGAAGAGTCGCAATTATTGATAGAATTCACGCTGGGCGCTTCGTATTAGAAATCATTCGACTCTTGCAATACCGGCTCGGAAAACTCACTCGAAGAAGTTAGTTGTCAGGACGCTCGACATCGTTCAACGGGCTCAGGAGCTAATCTTTGAGGATCCAAAATTGTCATCGGTTGAAGGTGTGAGCGAAAAAACTATTCATCGAATCGTCGAGGAGGACCTCCACTATAAGTTTTATACGATAAAAGTGCTTTCCGAAGCCGCCAGGACAAAGCGATTTTTGTGTTCCCTAAAAAAGAATAGTGACGAACGACTCACTTTATTTTTCGGATGAATCCACTTTCCATAATAATGGATTAGTTAATATACATAATTTCCATTATTATATTCATGAAATTCCCAATTTAGTTGAAACTGTCGATCGTCAGACAGATGGTCTGTCAATGTGTGGGGTGGCCAAATTGGAACGCGTGTGGGAGGTTCATACTTTTTCGATGGCCACTCAAACGAAGTCATATTTCTTAGATTTATTAGACATAACTTATCTGTGCTTTTGGAGGAAGTTCCGTTAAATATTTATATTAGTTTTATATAAAATATTGTTAAAACACACTTTGCGGAATATACAAAAGTGGTGCGTACTTTTCTTCTAGATTTGTTACCAAAAGTATAATATTTACAAAATTATGACCATACAAACACTAAACTGTTAGTAAACAATTTCAGAAAATCATTTCAAGGTCATTGAAAACTTCGGCTGGTGCGGAGTCAAGAGATCCTATTCTGTACAGACATACGAATAACTGTTTACTTTATTCAATTTATGAAAGTGATAGTAGACTGAAAATTTCGTATGAAATGATTTTCTTGATTAAAAGCAGTGTAAAAATCACGTTAATCAAATTACTGGCTTTCTTTGTTACGGTCAAATAAATTTTTAATATCCGGATAGTAAATCAATAACGTGATTGATACCAATGTATATTACAATATTTATTGTTTTCTATCCAGAAGTTTTGATTTCATTTCCTGTCGAATGATTATTTTAGCTATTGTTCGTGCTGCTAAATTTTAGCTTCAAATTTTGAATCAATGAACTTTGAACATTTCCGTGCGATTCTTTTTCACAAATTTTTAAGTGGTTTATCTCAACAAGAATGCATCAGTACACTTAATTTTTTTATAGCGATGAAGTACCTAAAAAAATCAATATGTATGGCTGGTTTAGTGAATTTATTTCATATTCTATTTTAAATCGGTTAGAGACAAAACACTATCTCATATTGCAGGGATACCAGAAAAGGGTGAAAACCTTAATAAAGGATTCGCTTTATCTTATGTTTAAGTACGCTAGCCTATTCTGTATTAACGAGAACCAATAAGTTCGAAACCGGTCTTCAGATTACGGTGCACTGCCATGGAAGAGAGAGGCTTCCACCCTTACCTGGTACTTCCTTGCAATCTGAGATAGAGCTTTGTATTTAACCGTGTTAGAACAGATTACATCTGCCCTGCTACATATAAGTTTCTCTAATATAAAATTGGTTTTTGTTTCTCATTCCTCAATTATCAACGCTTACTTTCTAGTACAGATAAGTCCCGATTCAGGTAAAAGTTATATTGGTAACCAGAACTAACCTGTTTATGAATTTAAAAAAATTATGATATAAATTTCGGGACTTTTATATTCTTTTAACGATTTGAGAATACTTTCGATTAGAAAGGAAAATTATTTTTAGATTGTCAGAACAATTAAAGTTTTAGTATTAAGCTAAATAACTTTTAAAAGAAAATGCCTGATATTTAAAATAATACAGTGAAATGGGTTCAATCGTAATGCCAAAAATTTAAATAAGCTCTTCTGTAAAATTATACAGCCGGATTCACCAACAAGGTTTCAGATTTTAAGAAATAGACGGGTTTTGTATTTCAGTGTATGTTTTTATTAAAATCGGCCAAGCGCTTTCGGTCTAACAGACCATCCTCAGGGCTCAGACCCTAAAAACAAGAGAATATGGTCAGCAAATAAGCTTAGTACTTACCAACCATACTCACTCGTCAAAGGGCACACCTTAACCCTGCCAGTATGAGAGCAGTCGCCAGCCGTAGCCTCCACACAGAACAAATTGTACACAATTAAAAAACTTTTAAAAAACTTTGTCACAAATTAAAATTAAAACAAAACATTCAACATACTAGTACATCAACACTGTTAAACAATAAACCTTTTTAATAAAAATCCAAAAGAGTGAGGTTATGCCACCCAGTCATAGTATAGCATAGCAACAAAACTGTCCAAAAATTAAAACTATATACAAGTATGTGTAAGCCTGAATAGAGATTTTCTGTATTAGTTCTATTTCAATTTCTTGTCAATTGTATTTCAAATCACTAATTCATTGACAATGAGCGAAAAGAGAAAAAAGGGCAGAAAGAAAGGGCAGTAAAAGTTTATTAATCTATAACGTTGCTGTTATCGGTCATTCTGTGATATATTTCGAACACTTGGGTTCAGTGGCGTGAAATGATTTCCATTTTTGTAATAAAGTAACAAATTACACGAACATAGGCGTAGTTGAAATTAATAATTTAAGAAAAAAGTTTGAAAATGGGGTTGCTGTCATTTACGTTTTGGATTTTTATTAAAGAGGTTTATTGTTTAACAGTGTTGATGTACTAGTATGTTGAATGTTTTGTTTTAATTTTAATTTGTGACAAAGTTTTTTAAAAGTTTTTTAATTGCGTACAATTTGTTCTGTGTGGAGGCTACGGCTGGCGACTGCTCTCATACTGGCAGGGTTAAGGTGTGCTCTTTGACGAGTGAGTATGATTGGTAAGTACTAAGCTTATTTGCTGACCATATTCTCTTGTTTTTAGGGTCTGAGCCCTGAGGATGGTCTGTTAGACCGAAAGCGCTTGGCCGATTTTAATAAAAACATAAACTGAAATACAAAACCCGTCTATTTCTTGATTTCTTCGGTGTACAACCTGTTAATAACTTATTAAGATTTTAACGCTTTCTAGTTGCCATGGAAGTTAGATCCTCTAGTCGGCCTGTTTTGTTTAGCTTACGATATTGTTATAACTTTTTCCAATATGTCAAGATATAAACGCTTATATAGGAAAATTAGAAATAAAAATCCAGCAATAAAGCCTTGAAATCGGCAAGAGATATAGTTGTCTTCTGAAAATAACCAAAATTTTAATTTTTTGACGATTTGATAATATATACCAAACGATTTTTTATTCTGGTATTTTTAAAATTCAAAACTTGTTTTACTTATTGTTGTATGTGTCAGTTTAAATCGAATTTAAAGTTAGACCCTGTTCGTGAATTAGGGGGACAAATTTTTGATATACGGCACTGGAATGAATCGACGTGGTTCGTTCAGAATCAATTGTTTTATCCCATTTTGACGTAACTGTGCTATAATATTGCAAATCTGGGACTCCGAAGATATTTTTCTTGCGGATAGTTTGGAGTATCGTTTGAAAGGATTAGTAATAGTTTCGTGTCTA
The DNA here is from genome assembly GCA_034092305.1 of Diaprepes abbreviatus. NCBI lineage: Eukaryota > Metazoa > Arthropoda > Insecta > Coleoptera > Curculionidae > Diaprepes > Diaprepes abbreviatus. Next base: position 5,628,291 of record JASJET010000094.1, on the reverse strand, counting down.
TACCTTTTGTACAGAAGGGGCTGTTGAATAAAAGAATATAGAAAAACAAAATTTGTTTTTTCAGCCAGTTAACCATTCACATTTTCAATAATTTTTAGTTTGAAGATGCCTAACATATGATTTTGTCTTCTTCGTTAAATTTAATAATGTTAAAGTTGGTCTACCTTTTATAATAATTTGTCTTTTCTCTTCAAAACTAAAATATACCAGTACCACTAAGCCTCTGTTTGCACACGTCGTAAACATCGTCTAGCTTTGTGCGATTTACCTATTTAGAAATCAAAAACCTTTTATTTTCTTAGAAATTACAAACCTAAATTTTCAAGTCAATGTACGCATAAAAAATATTTACAGGCATTTGGATATTTGAAGAAATAATAATAATATTTATGCACCTAAATTCGCCCGTACAATGGCATTTGCAATAACTTTAATAAATAAAAAGCAGTAAGCTGTTGGATCTTCGAATCCCTAAAATACGCCTACCCACCTCGCAACAGCGCGCTATCAGCCCTTCTCGGTGGATTTCACGGAGGCAAATTGACAATACCATATGTTACATTAAGTTACAGCTACTCGTCTATTTCTACTATTACATCTTTACCATCTACATAGAACAGGTTTCCATAATTATAAACCCATAAGCTTATAAACATCCCTCTCAAAAATTTTTGAAATTGCTATGTCCAACAGGACATGGTTACTTAAAAGGTATATCTGCATACATACCTGTATATGATTTTATTGAGAAAATGATAAAAAGCTTTGAGAACAAGTATTTATCGTTAGGGATATTTTTGGATTTGTCAAAAGCATTTGACAGTTTAAACCATAAGATTCTGCTTCAGAAACTTGAGAGATATGGTGTAAGGAGACCTGGTTTTCCTTGGATTCGTTCATTTATAGAAAATAGAAGTCGAAATGTTATAGCGGAATTTGATGGGGTTCAGTATTTTTCAGATGTTAGTTTTTTAATCATAAGCATACTGCAGGGAAGCATTATGGGACCACTACTGTTCATTTTTTTTATATCAATGACCTGGCATCTATAGTTATAGGTGGAAGGTGTTATCTTATTAACTTTGCTGATGATACATATATCTTAACCATCGGCATCTCATTAGTAAATCTCATGAAAATTACTGATGAACATATTATTAAGGCTAAAAAATGGTTTAAGGAGAACATATTAATATTGAACACTGAAAAGACCCATCATATTTGGTTTTCAACAAAGCAAAATAATCAGACATTTCCCGAGTCAGTTGAATTTGGAACCGGAAACATCACACTAGAGGAAGATACAAAATGCCTTGAAATTCATGTTAATCGCAATTTAGATTTAACAAAGTATATATCAGAGGTACGCGGTAAGATAAACGCAGCTTCATACTCCTTACAAGTAATGTCAAAATATTTGACCAAGGAAAACTTAAAAATTTTATAGTTTGCATATGTAGTGATATTCTGGAGTGGAAGTAGTGCATCAGAAAGGGCGTTTGAAAGTCAGAAAAGAGCAGTTTGTATACTTTCTGGCACTGGTTACTGGGATTTCTGAAGGGGAAAATTTAAAACCATAGGTAGCTTAACTTTACCCGCAATTTTTATTTACGAGAGCTTACTGTTTCCTTTTAAAAACAAGGAAGTTTAAGAAGCATGAAGTTAAACACTGCTTTGCCACTAGATACATAAGATATAGTGTTCCACAGCATCGACTTAGTGTGGCAGAAAAATGACCTGTATTCTTGGCAATTAAATTTTTTAATGCTCCACCAATCGGGGTGAACATGAATGAGGATTTCAAAAGTTTTAATATAACTGTTTGGTATTTGTTGGTTCATATTGAACCATATACGTAGAATCAGATCTTCGAGTTCTTTTAAATGAATTTTAAATGTCGTGCTTAATAATAAGATGTTATGTGAATGTTACTTTATATTAATATTTATGTAAATGTTTGGATTTAGTATTTTTAACTTGGCTATTTTATTGAATTTCAGTTTTGACCCATTCCTTCAAGTTTTGGGTTTTTCATTAGTACCACAAAACTTGTTATTGAATACAGAGATATTTGATTTGATTTTATTTGATAATTTCTCATAACTGTCAATTAGGCACACTTCCCTGCAATAATTTGCCCAATTAACCACATTTTTTAAGCCTGAGGTGAACTCATGCATGTGCCATTCTTGTTTGGGTTTCGTGGCGAGCCATTAAAGTACAAACCTGCAAATTGTGGTTAGTGGTAAACTTAAGTAACGCTTTTGAAATTACCAATATTTTATTTCAGTTGATCCCATTTCAAAAATCACATTGACCCTTATTTAAGAAACGATTTTGAAACAAAAGAATAAAAAAGTGAATAGATTATTTGAACAAATGAGATTTTATAATTATACTAGCGACCCGCCCCGGCTTCGCACGGGTGCAATGCTGATACTAAATACACTACAGAAAAACTGTGACTATTTATTTTATTTTTACAACAATTATTACATCGGCCTCCGACGCGCTATTTATAGGCACGCTGCCGCCGCCCTGGTCGGCCAGTACCGCCGCAAGCGCTACTTCCCGCAATTTTAAATCTGTAATATCTTCGAAAATATTCATTTAAATCTTGTGCTGTAAAGGACCATATAGATCTATATTAAATCAACAATGTATTTAAGCTATTTAATTGGATAAGGATTAATGCTGTATTGGTTAAAATCGCTTCAAAATTTGCCATTATTTGTCGTAAAAAGTAAATGACAAAAAAATGTTATTGTGGGATATCCATGAGAGATAGACATATACCATCGCGGAGTTTTCTGTAGACCTTTTCAATGTGTACAAATAATTAGTACATTATTTTGATAAATCTCGTAGGGTTCAGCCTGCGTTTGCAATATAAGCGGAAAAAAATATGATAATTAACGACATCACATTAGAAACCTCAAAAATAACAGTATTTCTCCACTATTTAATGGATGTTATTATACATATAAACCTTCCTCTTGAATCACTCTATCTATTGAAAAAAAACCGCATCAAAATCCGGTGCGTAGTTTTAAAGATTTAAGCATACAAAGGGACATAGGGACAGAGAAAGCGACTTTGTTTTATACTATGTAGTGAAGATATCCAGCAACAGTGTGGGTTTAATTTTCTCTAGTTCAGGTTAGGTCAATTTCCTTTTTTTAGATGTTTTTCGCTATATTTGCTCAAAATATTGTATAAAATCTGAAGAAAAATGTGTTGTAATTTAAAATGTTTTAATGTGTATAGTGGTATTGAAAAATATTTTTTTTTAGAAAAACTATTTGCGAAAGCTAAAAATAACTTCGGATACGTTTTCTATGACCCAAACGAGGGAGTATACAAAAAAAATATCGAAAAATTTGGTGTTTCCAGTATTCCGAATAGTTACCGCGGATTCTTGTTTTATAATGATTCTATATTTTGTTCCACGTATTGGCACTACCTGGCTAAATAGTCACGACCCGCCACTGACATCATTAGGCATAATTTTTTTTTATCTCCGCGCTTTCGCAGTTAGCAAGCAATTCTAAATTAATGCACCCCAATGCAAGTATTTTTCATAATTTTCTTTTTTTATAAACACTTATTTTCATGACCAATTTTTCTGTATCACATATGCTCAAAATTGAAAAATTTCAATTTTCTTATTATTATATTCACAAAAGAGTTAGACTAAATTGGATGATTAATAATTTAGGAAAACGGGACAGTGTCGCTTTAAATCATAGCTTCCCTAAATTGTAACAGTTGGTTTCATGATTGGTCAATGTCAATGAACACACATTAAATTATTAGATTAACCAATTAAATATATAACGGAATTAAACATCATCTTCAAATTACAAGATGCCTCCGTTTGGCAGGTTAATACGTATTATTTATGTTGATTAAAATATATAATGTAAGAATAAAATTAGAAACATTTTAATTTAACCGGTCGCTTTAACGACATCTTCATAAATATTTAACACTTTTAGTAGATATTTCGATGTCGGTTGTAAATATTATACCTAATATCAAAAATCTTTCTAGTTTTAGTTAAGTTCATTACTTCTCCTAAATTATGTTTTTATCCATATACATAATGCATAAAAATAATCAACAACTATGGGTCTTATTTTAGTTTCATGTTAGTAGATTCATCAATATAAAATTCTATTCGGTAGTCTATAATTTAATATATAAATATTGATATTTAATAAAAGAATTCGAGTTTTAAACCCCATTTAATTGCCATATCAATCGTCTAGTCGTTCATTTTTGTTGTGTATTATGATCTTACGCATCGCCTGTCTCAGCTTCGTCCAACGGAATAATATAGCCAACTCATTTTCTAATAGTCACGCTAGCATATCACATGTATACGATTTTTTATACTACGCATTGAAGTATGATTTGTTTAACGTTGTGTTCTTTTATTATGGTTAGTTTTTTCCAGATGAAATCTGTATATCTATTAACCTTCTTATTTATGCTGAGAATGTTTCGTACATCTCGTTGCTATTAATCTTTTTTGGTTTATCTTGGACAAACATCAAATTTCTTCGTCTTATATATTACATATATATATATATATATATATATTCCGCGGTACCTATTCCCTATTTTTGGCTCATAGAAAACGAATCCGAAGTTTTTTTTAGCGGTCGCAAATAGTTTTTCTAAATAAAATATTTTTCACTACCACTATACACAGTAAAACATTCTAAATTACAACACATTTTTCTACAGATTTTATACAGTATTTTGAGCAAATATAGCGAAAAACATCTAAAAAAAGAAAACTGAACTAACCTGAACTAGAGAAAATTAAACCCACACTGTTGCTGGATATCTTATGTTTATAAAATCTCATTTGTTCAAATATTCTATGCAATTTTTTATCTTTTTGTTCCAAAATCGTTTCTTAAATAAGAGTCAATATGATTTGAGAAATGGGATCTATAAAAATGAAATATGGGTAATGTCAAAAGCGTTACTTTTCGTTTACCATTAACCATAATTTGCAGGTTTGTATTTTATTGGCTCGCCATGAAAACCAATCAAGAATGGCTCATGCATGAGTTCAGCTTAGGCTCAAAAATTGTGTTTAATTGCAGGGTAGTGTGTCTAATTGACAGTTATGAGAAAGTATCAAATCAAATCAAATATCTCTCTTATCAAAAACAAGTTTTGTGGTACTAATGAATAACCCAAAAGTTGAATGGATGGCATCGAAGTTGAAATTCAATAAAATAGCCAAGTTAAAAATACTAAATCCAGCAAAAACATTTACATAAATATTAATATAAAGAAACATTCACCTAACATCTTATTATTAGGCGCAACATTTAAAATCCACTTAAAAGAATTCAAAGAACATATATATATATATATATATATATATATATATATATATATATATATATATATATATATATATATATATATATATATATATATATGTTAATGCGGATTTCACGAATTTCTCCGTGTGAGACGCAATAGCAGTGGATATATCCACATTATGCCGTTGTAGTGCTGAAATCACATTCAGCAAACATACAACTATATGCAGCTCCGCGTATGAATGAAGTAAAATGCAAACAGTAAATGCAAACTTCTCTCCATCATATCCTTTCTGTGTTAGAGGTTGCACAGTTAGAATAAATTGTTATAAAACGCAATTTATCCTATTTTCCTATGAGTCTAGTAGAGACGAAACATGTACCTCTGCCGTATCACTAAGGCGGGGAGAGTAAGTTTTGACTTTCTGGTCGGTATGGTGGTACAGGTAGGCCATCATCTCGATGGTGGTGGAATAGGATAAATTGCGTTTTATAACAATTTATTCTAACAACCTCTAACACAGAAAGGATATGATGGAGAGAAGTTTGCATTTACTGTTCGCATTTTACTTCATTCATACGCGGAGCTGCATATAGTTGTATGTTTGCTGAATGTGATTTCAGCACTACAACGGCATAATGTGGATATATCCACTGCTATTGCATCTCACACGGAGGAATCCGTGAAATCCGCATTAACATATATACGCCATCCGGCGGAAGGTCGGAGAAGCCGCGTTCAGTATGTGCATGCCTCCTTCCGATCTGTACTTTGCACAGCCAGGTGCATGTCGGTACCCTGATGAGTCTAGAAGAGACGAAACATGTACCTCTGCCGTATCACTGTGGCGGGGAGGGTAGGTTTTGACTTTCTTCTCGGTATGGTGGTACAGGTGGGCCATCATCTCCATGGTGGTGGATTAGGGTAAATTGCGTTTTATAACAATTTATTCTAACTGTGCAACCTCTAACACAGAAAGGATATGATGGAGAGAAGTTTGCATTTACTGTTCGCATTTTACTTCATATATATATATATATATATATATATATATATATATATATATATATATATATATAGGTTCATACTTGGATGTTAAAAAGAACATTTTTTGACGTTTCGCCTTTTGCTCGAGGCAATTGGTGTGAGGAATTGAGTATACAACATTAGAGTTTTTCATTTTAGATGTTTTGCTTTTCAGTTTTGTAACATACATTAGTATGTAACTTATTTTGGGCTTTGTGAGAGACAACAATGTTATGTTGGTTTTGTATATATTTAATTTTTTTTTGAAAGTCCGTTTGTCAAACGCAAGGCGATAAATTTCGATATACCATTATTAGTGGGCGGATTTTTAGAAATATAAAATTTGTGTATTCGTTCTTTTATTATTTTATCAATGTCCCTGTGTTTAAAGTTGTTTCTTAATAAGGTCTCTTTCATTTTTCGTAAAACTGGCTCTGTATGCTAGACCAGTAATAACACTATTTTTCTGAAGCATTGGATGATTTGAATGGAAACTCAAGTATCTCTCTAACTAAGTGGGTTTAGTATACCACTCTTAAGATTTTATTTTTTCTTCGGATAAGAGTCATATCTTAAAAGTTTATCTTACCGTCTTTCTCTATTTCTAATGTGAATTGCAACATGTTATGAAAGCTGTTAAAGGCTTCGAGACTTTCATTCGTTTTGTTAGAAGGAACAGCCATTAAACAGTCATCCACATATCTTTTAAAGAATATTACATTGAATTTAAGATCTTGGATAAAGCTTTCTTCTAAATTCCATAACTAACTGAGCAATGGTGGAGAAGATGGGGGAGCCGATAACACAGCCATTTATTTGTTTGTAAAATATATTATTATATTGAAAGTAATTTGTGTTTAAGGTATGGTCCACAGCTTTCATGAAATTATTTTTAGATAAGGTCGTGTATTGTATTAGATACAAGCTCATTTGGGATGTTAGTGATACAACATCCAAAGAGGATAATTTGTAATTTACTAGAATGGTTGCATTGTCAATAATTTTGTTTTAGATGTAAATAAAATATTTATTTCCTCCAATTATATTCGAAATGCAATTTGATAATAACTTTCATAAAGTATAAAAAGGTGATTGTATGTAAGTATAATTGGTCTTAAGGGTAAATTTTGTTTGTGTTTTTTATGAAGACCATATATTTTTGGAGGAACAGCATTGTGAAAAGTGACGCAACTTTCTTATACCAAAAGGAAAATAATAATATCATTCAAAAACGGTTATCGAAACAAAAGCTGAAAATCAAGCCCACAATTTAAGTATACACAATGCTGTTGCTCCTAAAATACACAAACAAAACGTACCCTTAAGACCAATCGTATTTACATACAATCACCTATTTATAATCTATCAAAGTTATTATCAAATATATATATATATATATATATATATATGTATATATATATATATATATATATATATATATATATATATATATATATATATATATATATATATATGAATAGTTTGGTTATTCCGGGTTTCAATCCGTTCGTTCAAAAAATCGTTCTTTATTTAATAAAAAATCAAAAACAATTTGACGTTTCGCCCTTTACTTCAAAAATTTCAAAAATTTTTTGTTTTTTTTTATTATTTAATGATCTCCTAAAAATATTTTATATATAATTAAAAAACATTCAAACACAAACATATTTACAATTTTAGAAAACAAACACTTTAGAAAACTAGTCAAATTTTTAAAAGACTGTTTAATTTTATCAGTACATACCTTGACATTTTGCTTATTTCTTTATAATAAAATGACATTTTTCTATCGTCTACTTGGTACTTAGGATACATGGAATGCGAGTGTGTTTTATTTTTTATATTTTAACAATGGATTTTAAGTTTAAGAGGATATTCAATTTTTGATATATTAATAGGATCGAATACTAAATATTTTTCTTTAAATTAGGCTGGTGATTTTTTATTAAATAAAGAACCTAAACCCAAGAAAATACAAAATAAAAAGAAAATGATATAATTTATGGTTCAAGACTCTGGAATATATATATATATATATATATATATATATATATATATATATATATATATACCAGTGTGATCAATAAAGTCCGCATCGTATGGGATATTTTTTAATTCATAGCTTTAATCAAAATTTGCCTTTGGCATCAATTGCTGCCTCGATCAAGACGAAAATTAACTAAAAAAATAGTAGCCACGTAACTAGCATTATCTGTCATATTTTAATTTTTTTCCAAAGGGAATTCAAGAGTGGGGTTATGTCTCAAAATATTGGAAACGTTATTAGAAAAAGTTTTCCTAAATGCAATTTTTAGCCCAATGCTTCATCCCAGTCATATTTTGTTCAAAGAAGCGCCATATGTGTTTTTCTACAAAATCTAAATAGGGCTATTAAAATTTGGTCACATGTGATGCAATGTTTTTTTGGTTTTGACCCTGTATATCTTCATAAAATAACTATTTTTGAAAACGTAGTTTGTGTCTAAAAGTAATACACAATATAATTTTATTTGCTAAGCTATTGCAGTTTTCAGCTGACTAAAAAATACTGGTGTTACACATCCAACGGTAGCGGAAGGTTATATAGAAAACTCCCCAGAAAATAAGACGAAATTTGTTCACCATAACTGTACATCTTTAACAAATAATTATCTTTCAATTTTTGCTCCACACATAGAAATTAGGAAATTTCTAAACTATTTTTTTCGGAATGCTTAACATATGTTAATATTAATTAGCACCAAAAAAACTAAGTTGAAGAAGATTGATTTTAAAATTCAACGTTATGTAACAGTAATGATTCGTTCTTTTTTTTCAGAAATCTGCCTAATTAATGTGATAGATTAGTCTATATATATATATATATATATATATATATATATATATATATATATATATAATTATTTCTTCTTTTTACTAAAATACTCTTTTAAATACAAAAGCGTGATAATGTGGAAAAATATGAACGATTGTTATACAAGAGGAATAAAGATAGGGTGATCAGCAAAATCTATCACATGGATATTTGATACAAAACAAACCGGCCTCAAATATATTTTAAGGCTGTGTCATAAAATGACATTTTTGACGTTGACGAGAACTCTTAACAGCATTTATTGATAAAATAATTCAAAATCATTGTGATATATAATATAGGCCCTATGTTATTCTATGATTTGTTTTTTGATAGATAACACTAGATATGTGATAATGATAATGAAATTACAGGCCACATTACGTTTTTGATCTGATGTAATGTCACATGACTTCAAATATTTTTTGCTATGTCATGAGACTTCTGTATTAAAGAAATTTTTTGATGCTTTATTTTACAGAATCAAACACAAATTAAACTATAGTTTTTAGTGTATAAAACAATTGCTACGCTAAAATTTAATGTACCGGTATCCAGTCATGTTCTCCTATGCTCTATCCCTTACTATAGAAAATAGTGAGATGAGGATTGCAGAAAACCTAATTCTCATAGCCCTCTTATCAGTGGCGTAGCTAGCGACGTGGCAGGGATGGTAGTAACGCTCGGCGCTGAGTCACAGTAGGCGCAGCAGGTTATTTTTTTTCTCTAAAACTATATGAAAGAGAAATTAAGAAAAAATGTTTTATAATCATCAAAAATCATCAATCAATGCATGTAGTGTGTAGTAGCATTATTTAAATATTTTTGAAAATTTATGTAGTTATCCTAATGTTTAAGAAGTAAGTAGCATTTTTTTAACGGGCAAAATTCTTCATATTTCAATAAACAGCGCGGCACACCCTCATGTGTAAATTACCGACAAACAGTATCGACACTGCGGCGAGCGCCTATTTTCTTTGCGAAGTGCCGATAAAGGCGGGACGCGAAAAGCGGGCAGTAGATAATTAGTTTTATCAATATTTCCTATTTTTTGATCCGTATTTTTAGAACGATGTGTTAAAAAGTTGAACAGGATACATATTATGAAGGTATGCAGTAATTTTATTATTTTCTCATATTTAATTTTGTCTTGTGTATCGTGAAGTTAAAGTAAAGGGTAGTGAAAATATTAAATTGTATATGTATAGGTAAGGTATATATATATATATATATATATATATATATATATATATATATATATATACATATATATGTATATATATATATATATATATATATACATATATATATATATATATATATATATATATATATATATATATATATATATATATATATATATATATAAAATCAAATATAGGCGAAGCGGACGTGAGAATTTGTCAATCTACATGATTCTCGTGTAGCACTTCAAATATGGAAAAACTCCGGGTCCGACAGATGACGACCATCATCTCGCCTTTGCATCCTATAAAGCTGAGTTTAAAATCAGAAAACAGCAAACAAGACGACAAAGGTGACATCTCGATGGTCTACTTGATAACATAAGAACCACACAGATTAACAAAGTTTGTAAATAACCGCCATATGGTGGCGCGACGGTGAATTAAAACAGAAATATGTAAAATCGAGTACACGAAACGCGCTGCCCAAAGGATAGGAGTCGCATTTTTCGGTACTGGCAACCAAGCCTACTGCTAATTTCAGCAGCCAAAGCCACGTGTCGCACCAAACGATCCCACCATGAGAGCAACATTTAGCGTGTTTCAAAGCCAAACACGTAAATAAATAAATAGATAAGTTTTTGTCCGTGTAATTTAAAATAACACGCGAATCATATAGATTGACAAAATTTTCACGTCCGCTTCGCCAATATTTGATTCTATTTTATTTTAAATTACACCGACATATATATATATATATATATATATATATATATATATATATATATATATATATATATATATATATATGCATATATATTTAATTATAGGAAGAGTTGAAAATAGTTGAAAGTTTTTTAATATACACATATTAATAATTTCTAGTGTATTAGTTTTTTGAAAATTTGTTCGTTCTTTCTATAAGAAGTTTCACCTTTTAGATCAGCCTAAAATAAAAAAAAAATAAAAGAAAGAAATCAAGTGGCTGGGCAAACTTAAAAAGAAACGAAGAGCAAGAAATACAAAAATGAAGTTGCCGAAAATTACTTCTTATTTTTCAACGCCCTCAAAATCAGATTTGGGAGTAACGGAAGCGGAAGCGTCATGTTCGGAAATTTCAACTCTAATAGAAGTTTCAGTTTCAGATAGTTTAGACTTGGACAAACGATCAAGCAAATTTAAATGTTTTGAAAGTATCTTCACAATTGGGAAGAAATGAAAATAGTTTTGGTTCCACCGATGAAGACCAAATGATAGAAATTTTAATAAAACAAAAATATCCCACAGACATAGATTATTATGAAAACATTGTTTAAAGTAACGCAATTAAAAATTTTATTTTAAGTTATGGGTTTTATAGACCAAAATACATTAATTTTCCAAAAACGAATGCTAGGTCATTTTCTGATATTTATTATAATTCAAAATCTAAACGTGGGTTAATGGTTGACCGTAAGTGGTTGTGTTACTCTATTAAACTAGACTATTGTTATTTTGAACCTTGTTGGCTATTTGCTGATAGAAGCAATCGACATTTTTAAGTTTAGTGGGGATAATGTAATATCTAAATTGAAAACTCTAAGGCAAAAAATTGTAAAACATGAAACTGGTGGTATCACCATTGCCGCTTGTGTAACTCAAGACACCTGGAAACTTAGTAAAAATATTCTTGATCAAAATTTTGAAAAAAACATAAACAAAGTCATAATTTTTGGCTACAAGTTTTACACAGAGTTTTAGATGTTACTTTGGCATTGACTCTATGTAATCTACTATTTAGAGGTCATTCTGAACATGATAATGATGACTCTGAACAGGGCAATTTTCTAGCAAAAATACACCTGTTAGCATGTTATGATAATTACTGGAACTTCCAAAAGGTTCAACAAAATACTTAAGCCCAACCTGACATTATTTAGACAGAGTTTATTCATATGTTAAGAACCGAGGTAGAAAACAAAATCGCGCAGCTCCATTTTATGTAATACTTTTAGACAGTACACAAGACATATGTAAAATAGAATAGTTGAGTGTTGTTATGCGCTATATTCTTTTTTATAAAAATGATAACGAAATTATACAGGTTGAATGTAAAGAATCTTTTACTGAATTTTACTCCATAACACATAATCGAAGCTCTGAAATCTTATAAAAATTCGTTATCAATTTATTTCAAGAAAAAAATATTAAAAAGTGTGGGTGACAGGGCTACGACGGTGCTGCTATTATGAACGCCGCTTATAACGGCTTGCAATCTAAAATTCTTGAGCTAGACAAAAAAGTTCAAAACTTTTTGATATTGTTGGTTGTTTATATATTTTTTTTTTGAATAGAATTGAACGGTGGGAATTATTTAAAGAATTTTCACTATGTAAACTTACATTAAGAAGATTAAATCCTATTGGATGGTGTCGCAATTTGCAATGCCCCTGGTGGTAAGGGCATGTAGCTAGCGATCTATTTTTGACCACCGTAGTAAATGTATGGATGTTTTGTCCCGATACCGGTGGTGGACTCATCAGTGGGATCCACCGGTATCTTTCCCAGACATCCCTGTACTTTCCACAAACTTGGACTTCTATTTAAGTCCAGTTTTGCCGAAAAGCGGTGGTGAGATGTTATGTTCCACAACATGCCCCCCTAAGGCATTTGCTTTCCGGCTTAAACTGTCGGACAGTCCAAGCCGTTAGAAAGCACAGGCCTGAAAAGGAAGTGGAACGGGCATCCTCGATGGTCTTCCAATGGTCGGGCCGGGCTTGATGAAAGCCCTCAGCGGTTTCTGACATTCTGTCCTATATCCACATCTATGGTTTTACCACATCATTTGCGGTTTTGGACTCGTCATCTAACCGCTGTCCCTGCTCGGGCGCCATGTCGCAATTAGCAATACCCCTGGTGGTAGGGACATGTATCTAGCGATCTATTTTTAACCACCGTAGTAAATGAATGGATGTTTCGTCCCGATACCGATGGTGGACTCATCAGTGGGATCCACCGGTGTCTTTCCTAGACATCCTTGTACTTTCCACAAACTTGAACCTCTATTTAAATCCAGTTTTGTCGGAAAGCGGTGGTGAGATGTTAAGTTCCACAACAATGGTCTCGCGTTACGACAAACGACGAAACAATTCCAAAAATTTTTTGACGAACTTGTCTTCGATTCAAAATTCACAGCAGAAGAAAAATTCAAAAAAATTACATTTAATAATATTTTGGATATTGCTTTATATCAGTTAAAAAAATCTACTCTCTGGTTTTCAAAATGTTCTTGATAGATTTGAATTCCTTGATCCCTCATTTATGACTACCGCTGCTGATACTGAGTTACACATGCAGGCATAAATTGTGTGAAATAAATGCGACGATGAATTATCTGACAATTTTGCCATCGAAATTTTTAGTTTTTCTTTAGCTTTTCGTGAAAATTTAAAAGAATTATCAACAATAGATGAGCTGGTTGATTTTATGATTTGTAAAAATCACACAAGCTCATCAAATTTTACCAATGTGTGTATCGCTCGATTAATATTTTTAACTCTTCCTGTAACTTGCGCTTCTGCTGAACGATCATTTTTCAAACTTAATCTAATTCTGAATTTTTTAAGAAATAGTATTATTGAGGTACGTTTAAGTAGTCTGGCTATTCTAAGCATAGAAAATAATAGCACAAAAGAAATCAACTTTGATAAAGTAATTGACGTTCTTGCAAGCATTAAGAACCGCAAAAAGTATTTCTAATATATATTACATTATAGGAAATGTCCGTATTTAGTACATATTAGTAAGCGCTAGGCCAGACAGAGGCAAAAATGGGACTCCACAGACTAAATCACTCAACAGTAAAATCGCAAAGGACGTTATCAGGACACAAAAACATATGTAAAAAAAATCAGGAGCCCTGAGTTAGAAATGGACACAGACCATATGAACTCGAGCTACCGTTATAATATACCGTTTGAAGTCACAATAGAGGATCGAATGGCAAGAAAAAGAGAAAAATCGGAAACATTCTCGGGTGCAAGTATCTGGTATACTGACGGTTCAAAAACTAGTAAGGGTACTGGAATTGGGATATATGGGCTCCAACTGAGGAAGGAATTAACCCTTCCCCTTGGGAAATACCCAACAGTATTCCAGGCAGAAATATAAGCAATCTTACGGTGCGCAGACGAGATAAACAGGAGAGCTTACAAAGGGAAGCAAATCCTCATTTACTCTGACAGCCAGGCAGCCCTAAGGGCTCTCAAGGGCCAAAAGGTATCATCGAGGCTGGTTTGGGAATGTCAGAGTGAGCTCGAAATTCTGGCAAAAGACAACAGAGTTATGTTAAAGTGGGTACCAGGACATGAAGGCATAAATGGAAATGAAAAAGCTGACGAGCTGGCTAGAGCAAGGTCGGCATCTCAATACATAGGTCCAGAACCGGCCTTTGGGGTGCCGCGGTGTGCGGCTCTGGAAGCAGTCATAAAATAGCTCAAAAGAGAACATAAAAACCACTGGATGACCAGACAGGGCTTAAATCACATCAAGCTATTTATTAGGAGTCCTGACCCGAAACTGGCAAGGAAATTACTACAAATGAGTAGGAACCAATTAAGGACTATTACGGGTATAATGACGGGACACATGGCCGTCAAAGTACATCTGAATAGAATGAATCTATATAACGGAAACCTCGGCTGCAGACTATGTGGACAAGCCGAGGAAACAGTGAAGCATATCATATGTGACTGTGAGTCACTGGTGAGATTTAGACAAAAAAACATTCGGGTCAGCAAGTCTGGAACCGGGAGAAATACTCACTCACTCCTTAGCAGGACTGTGCAGATGGAGCCAGGGGACTAGGTTGACAGAGTGGCTGTAATGTTTAGGGTGAGCACAATAGGCCTACTCTGGCCGCAGTGCATCCGGCTTTAGGACGGACCCGGGAATATAAAAAAAAGCGCTAGGCCATGACCAAAATAGGTGATTTTTTGGGTATTGGGTTGTCATGGGTTCGCTGTTCGCTTGGGCTTATTCTTTCTGGTTATTTTGAATTTTTAGTAATATTAATCAAACTAAACGAACCCATTGCCTTAGCATTGCCACCCCAATAAATTATCCGTTTCGGATATGCCGTGGGACGTACAGTATGTCCTGAGAGAAAACTGATATTTCCTGTAAGATATATATTATCCAAGTAAAAGTAAGATTAGGAATTAAGAAATTAAATTGAGAGATTATGGCTTTTTACTAAAAATTTAAGGCCTTATTTTTTATACCTTTTGTAATTAAAAAATATGAAATACCTAACTTGACTATAATTTTCATGCGACCATAAATATTACAGAAATTAAAGTGGAAATAAAAAAATGATTATAAATTTTTACGACTAAAGTATTAAAAAAATTAATTTAAAACAAGTCGCTATAATTTTTTTTATACCTAAGTAAAAAATTAGGTACTTGTAACCGTATTGCGATTTTACTGAAGACCTAAGGCGCCATCAGATCTAGCCACGCCACTGCTTCTTAGTTTCTGATATAGAGGGTGAAATTGAACAACTACCTTTTTTTTTCTTCCAGTATTTCAATTATTTGATAAATTTTTAATATGGATTATAATACATTTTTTTACGTGGAATTCAATGGCGTAGTCTGTTTTTTCCCAAAAGCTATGAATTTTTAGGTGTTAACCAAACATAGGTATTGTTTAATGGAACACTATATAATTTTCCTATGTTATTAATCTGTTTAATGGCTTTCCAAAATACATAACGCTCTATAATTATTGTAGTTAAATATAAAATCAAATGATGCATTTATTATTTTTATTTTCCTAGTACTTATTAAATAATTGTTGTAAATTTTAGTGATAATAAATTATGTGCAATAATCATAAATTAATGTTCATGTTGATCTTTATAAAGATGGTCAATTACAAATATATAATTTTATAACCAGATCAACAACCGACAAATGAAAAAGGAGTAATACAAAATATATTTCCTTTAATATTACCAGATGTCTCTTAAAAGCTTTTGCTGATTCATTTAACTTAAAACCCATTTTATAAATATTAATAATATTAACTAAAGAGTTAGATGTGTATACCTTGCCACTCTACTTATTTTAAAAAATTTTAACATTTAAATATTAAAAGTGAAAGAGAGAGTTAACATAAATTACTGCGAATTATCACTTTAATCAACAATGATTTCGTTAGACAATCTAAAAATTTTTATCGCATTTTCAGCTACATACCAGTCCCTTTAAAAATTAAATAGATATATCATTTTGATCCTTGAAAAAGGGGTAGGGTAACCAGGGGTAATGGCGTTCACTTAAGAAAAACATGATGTATTTTTTAATTTATTAATATTAAATCAAAATTAAGAAAAGTAGCAAAGTCTTTAATTATCGAGTAATCAACAATTTAACAACAAAAGCATATATCTTTGACCTACTAGTAGCAGGAAAACATTTAAAAAAAAACATATTTGAGCGGCATTACCCCTGATTTTGGGTAATGCCGCTCGGGGTACGGGGTAATGACGCTCAAACATGTTTTTTTGGAATATAACAAGTAAGATACATTTTAATTAAAGAAATATAATGAGATCAACCTTAAAAAATAAAAGTAAAGTCTACAATCACAAATTTGCATCAATTATCCCTATTTGTACGTAAGATTAGCCTTTTTCAATTTAAAAAATATAGTAAAGTTTTATATGGCAAATCAACTTCAATTATTATAACATAATATAAAATAACTATTAGTTACTAGAGGTACGACAAATTAGAAATAGAAATATTTTAGTTTTGAACACATAAATCACAGATATATTTATCTGGCGTATCCCACCCTGTACATATAGTATGAGCCCACAGTCCACAGTTGGTGCAGCGATATCACAACTCGTTATTTTTTGCAAATTCTTCGCAAATAATATATTTGTTATAAGCTTCATCATCCACATTCATTTCGTCATCACTGTTATCATCGCAAAGGTGCTCTTCATCTTCACTCTCTGAAGAACTTTCTTATAAAATTTTTCTCTTGTAAGATTTTCGTTTCATTTGTTTGTTCTTCTTTTCTTTGACAACTTTTTTTGGTCTTGATTTATCATCTTTTCCAGTCTTATTGAGTTTCGCTATTTTTTCGTTTTTTTATCCTCTAAAATTATTTTCATAGGAGTCGAAGTTAATATGGTAGCATGTTGTTTTCGCTTACTTTGACCTGGCTTAGAAAATGGTGCAATAGTAGGTGTCGTTGCTATAGCAGCAAAGGATACCGGGGTTCTTTGCTCATTAACAAGTTCTCGGTTACAAGCAACTGCCAAAACCGATTTAGAGCATTGATTCTTGTTTGATCGTCCTGCCAATGTAGATATATGTTCTGAAATTATGTCCATACCATCAGATTGCGCATCTTCAAAATTCTGGACATTTGGGTCTTGGTTTTCAGCGATTTGTTCAGATTCTTGTGCCATCAGCGACGCTGCCAGAAAATCTTGATCAGTGAAAACATTTGGATTCAATGGGTAAATTTCCGTGGCTCGAAATCCAAATTCTGCTTTACTTATATTCGCAACTTGTACGTATGCTTTGTTGAAAATATCGTATGGAGTTATTTTAGACAGTAGATGTGTCTTCATGTGCCTGTTGCATTCATCCCTATAAGCAGCTTTCAGCGGCCTATAAAAAGACACATGCAGCGGCTGTGTTCTATGAAAACTATGTGGTGGAATGGAAAGCATTGTGATGTGGTTTTTCTTGCAAAAATTAAAACCTCGGAGGAAAATATGACTGCTGTGATTGTCCAGAATTAACAACACAGGTGATTCTTGGGTAGGCTTTGCAAATGCTGCGAAATGTTTGAGCCAAGTGACAAATAAGTCTTGGTTTATCCAGCCATTTTTCGAGTTGGTGTATAATGCACCAGCTGGTCCATCTTTTTCTAATAAAGGCGTCATTCTCTGTCTGTGAAAAATAAAAATGGGCTGTATAAAGTTTCCCGCTGCACTCATCGCACACATAACTATTATGTTGCTTCCTCGTTCACCGCTTGTAACAGATCCGACTCTTCTTTGTCCTTTTTCGGCGAGCACTTTTCCTGGGCCTGTCACCGTGGTGATACCTGTTTTATCACAGTTGTAAATATTGTTGGGAATAAACTTATGTTTTTCCATTAATTCGCCAAGTTTATCATAGAAATGTGTTATTTCTTCTTTGTTGAAAGCAGAAATTCTGTTTAAGCTTGTCGCTTCAGCTTTGCGTATAGAAACTGAAGGATTGCGTCTCATAAAGGCGTGTACCCAATCCAATCCAGCTGTTTTACTGCTTGCAACAAAATTGTTTTTGATATTGTTGAGCTCAGTATATTTATAAACAAGTCTACGCAAATCTGCGACATTAAGTCAATAGTATAGCGAACTCAGCATCTTAACTTGTTCAGCAATTTCAGCTTCCTGCTGTTGGGTGACAATGGGCTTGCGACCAAGTCTTGGGTGGCTCATGTTCTCATTTTTTAGGCGATCTCTTAAAGTAGTGAATGGTTTGTTATATTGTTTTGCGGCTTTTATTTTGGACATACCTCCTTCAATCGCAGTTTTAGCAGATTGAAGGTCTTCTTCGGTCCAAGCCGCTTTAACGGCGGTGTTTTGACAATTTCTTGGCATATCTACAACAATAAAAAAATAAGTCACTAAGGGGTAATGGCGCTCAGGTGAGCGGTATAACCCCAAACGGTCGTTCTGTAATTAATTTGAAAATTTTAAAAAATCACACACAATTGTTGAAAATTGATTGCATTGTCATAAAATAGAATAGCGTTATTATCAGAAAAGTAAAATTAATAATTAAATAAGCATAAAGTTTTGGACTTACCGACAAAAAACACGTAACCGAAAATTAGATCAGCGCGCCCGCAACCACAGAAACCCATTTCAGGGTTGCATGACGCTAGCTGACTGTCCGTTTGCATCGCTGTCTGTTAGCGGCCCCCTCTCCCCGCGCTTCACGCGACGTCGCGTGCTGCTACGTTCCATTTTGACAGAGTTATAGAGGTAAGCGCCATCACCCAGTGAGCGCCATTACCCCTGTGTACCCTACTAAAGCTTAAAACAGAAGAAAAATATATTTTATTTATAAAGAAAATATATTTGTTTATACTTATGGGGTTAGCAAAAAAAAAACTGAACAAAGTCAGAAAATTAGGCAAAAAATATGCAATGTCCATGAAATAGTTATTGTTTAAGCATCATTATATTTTATCTGTGAGAAGTATTGCTTAGATTTTGGTCCACAAAACTTTGACAGGGACTGGATTTCCATAAACTTTGCCTTTGAAACTTCCAGGCTCTCATTTTAGAATTGTTCTGGCAGTAAAACTCTAACTCACCAATATTACGAGAGTTATTATGGAATTTTTTTAGGTGCCGTGAGAATAGAAGATGTCCAACAGCAATAGGCATGATGACTGTAACGAAGAATCACTGAAATTTTGATTTAAAGTAATTATATAGGATAGGCAGATTTTAAAAAATACACTTACTTTTAGATTACAAGCGATATTATATTTATTTTAGTAAAAATAAAAACACAACATATTGAAATCGGCCATATTAGATGGAACACCAATCAGAAGCGCGTGACGTCACGCTTTCGTAAACATCACATCAGTTATCATTGTCTATCGCCTTTGTCCTTCGAATTTGTCTTTATTTGCATCGTTAATCAGATATTTTGTGGATAAAACTATCAAGTGTGTCAGTTTCGTGATTCCAAAAGTACAAAAACGTCATGGAATAAGGATTTATCAAGACCAATTGCTCAAATTTGCCATGAATCGACTCCTTGATGCTGGGAGCGAGGTTAACTGGGGTGCACTGTTTTAACTTCAGTCTGGACAGCTTTACTTCTGAATTTGTATAATATATATACTTGTACTGATTTATCAGCTGATTTTGGAAAAGTGGTAGGTGCTTCTAGATTTTTAATTGTGTGCAAAGCTAAAAAATAAAAATAAGTACTTGTGAACAAACTGTAACTATTGATACATTATTATGTACTAAAATTTTTGCAACAGATTATAATAAAAATAGGTATCACAAAAATTGTTTGGAATCAAAACTACCTATAATGTTATGATTAAACTGGCAAACAGAAAAGAAATATACTTGAATTCAATAAAACAGGTTACCGGTGTAAAAAAGCAACCTGATCTTTCTGATGAAGTGCCTGCGAGTTCTAAATGTTCTGTAGATGTTTTTGTTTGTACTACATCTTTCTCACTTTATTCAATTAGACACCTTTATTTTTTGAGAGTATAGGAACGCTCAGCGGTGTCAGAAGTTTATTTGCTTCTGCCTGGTTAGCATTCAAATCTTATGGATATACACCCTGACTGCATGCGCACTTGTAAAACTGAAACCATTACATGGTACTGTATATAATTTTCCATATCATTTGATAACTGGAAAGAGAAAATGCTTTTAGTTAGGAACTTTAAATATAATACAGTAATAAAGAAATTAAACCTAACCTCAAACGGGATCGACAGTATTATTGACAAATATTTACCTTACATATATTTTGTTTGCGAGCTTCGTCACTTATTTATATAAAATAAATAGCTACATCAAAATGATCTTCGGAGAAATAAATCACTGAATTATCAGATACAGACGATGGGTCTCGTCTTGCAAGATTTAGCCACGTATTTCTCATATTTTTCTTCATTGGTGCGTTAATAAATAATTTATTCGGAGTTTTTATCGATGTATTATTATATCGAGGAACTGCACACCATCGATACATATTAGAATTCATGATTATCGCACAAAATAATGGAAAATATGAATCGAAACAAGCAATAAGATGCAACTTGTCAAGTGTTTACGAAAGGGTGACGTCACAGACGGACGCCATTAATATTCTAGCGTTTTGGTGCGAAATTTAAATTGTATTTTAAAAAGGTCAATTTTTCATTCAAAACGTTAATTTTTTGCAGAAATAAGATTTATTTTGTATAAAGTAGGCGCGTAAAAACATCGTGGAGTATTTTTCCAAAATCAGTCATCTTGCCTATTGTAATGTTCTCTGTGAAAAATTAATCTTGAATGATCCTTTTCTACCTTTATTTCTCTTATGGGTCGAGATAAAAAAGGATATGCTTCCTTTTACATTGTGACAGAAAGGTTGTTCATTTTCTGACATGTGGTTGATCAACTTCAGTCACATAAAAGGAGCATGGCTTCTGTCGAGCATCACAAATCACTTTTACCCGCTCATCAGGCGTTTCACAAGGTGACATCTGGTTAATACAACCATGTCACATTCTAAAGTGTCCGCGAATGATAAATATGATTTTAATTACATCTAAGCGTTTTGCACACCATAGTGTATCAAACAAAATATAGCGTTATTCTTATTCTGGCAACTGCAGAAATGAATGAGAATATCACCAGCTCCCGAGTATTTTTATCAAGCATATTAAATATATAATGATAAAAGGATAAACACACTTCATAAGATCCTTTTTTTGCTATTGTTTCTGGGTAGCAGAAGAAATATGACTTGGACATAGTTCATGGATGATAAAAAATTTAGGGTTAATTGTCTTTTCTAATAAACGTCATTTATGGTAATATTCGGCATACTTAAATTTTTTTGAAAGTTCATCGCAATAGTTTCTCTTTGAGATGATGACTGGCATTAAATCCTAGTTTTCTTTGTTTATAGAAAATTTAGTCATCATTTTATGTAACTTACTCTCATTTTCTAACTTTTTTATTTCTTTTTCCATCTCATCTTTCTCAAGCTCAGAAGCATTTTCCAGATTTACTTTGGGAACCTTCGTCTTAGCCAAAAAGTCATCACAAGTACTGCATGTATGACTTTTTGGATATCTAAATCCTATGTTAAAATAATTTATAGACATACATCGATATACTTGGTAGGATAGCAGATTTTTTTCTGCGAATATATGAGACATTTTTTTGACATTTAGCGCTTCTGGTAGATAAATTTTTGTATGTAAGTTACAATGACTTTTTCTTCAACAAAATGACCTCACATGATCAATGATCTTAGATTTAAATGCTAGACTCAATTTCTTAGGACGTTGCTGTTTTTCTCGAATGTTGAATGAGGCTTTACCAGTAGTTAGTAACGATTTTTTTATTGTACATATTCTTTGCCTTGTTATTCCATGCATAGCAATAAATACCGAAGCATACACCGACACATCATGCTGCTGGGTTTCATCTACAAGTTTCACTCTGTAAACGTAATTTGCTATATGTAACTTAGCTTTCAACTCTTTTAGGTCGTCTTCTTTGAATTTCCAAAATATCTATTAGATAACATAAATAAAGGTTTTGTTCATTTCTAGATGGCAATAGGTTGAAATGTTTCAAAATTCAATCCTTCTGTTCCTCATTAATAGCTTCAAAACACTTTTATATCTTGCAATTACAATTTGGACAAGTTACATGACTTTAAAGTCTAATCATCTTATTTACTTCCGACAATCGACCTTAAAGTTTTTGTTTTTTGGTAGATTGCTTCAGCTTAATCTCGCTTTCTTCTTCTAATGACATTTTAAAAAAGTACATATGTATTTTAACCGAAATTATCCTGGTGGATAAACGCAGCACAATACAATAGACGAACGAAATAACCTTAAAAAAAAGATGTTATTAAACCAAATCTCAAGCTGTCAACGATGGACAATGCTTATTTTTCTCCTGTATGACTTGGACATCGGTTGGTATTGCACTGTATCAATATTTTTATATAAAGATTATTCCGCGACTCCGCATGTTACTGCAAAGTGTGTTTTGGCGTTCCATTCTAACACATTTGTACTATTCCCAGTTCAAAAAATATAAAAATGTGACATCGCATGTTTTTCTCATGTGCCCTTCATTTTTGAAATTATCTATTAAAATTTTGTTTCACCTATTTGTAAAAAATGCATATTATATATATTTTTTTTATATTCCCGGGTCCGTCCTAAAGCCGGATGCACTGCGACCAGAGTAGGCCTATTGTGCTCACCCTAGACATTACAGCCACTCTGTCAACCTAGCCCCCTGGCTCACTCCTGCTAAGGAGTGAGTGAGTATTTCTCCCGGTTCCAATCTTACTGACCCGAAAGTTTGTTGTCCAAATCTCATCAGTGACTCACAGTCACATATAATATGCTTCACCGTTTCCTCGGCTTGTCCACATAGTCTGTAGCCGAGGTTTCCGTTATATAGATTCATTCTATTCAGATGTACTTTGAAGGCCATGTGTTCCGTCATTATACCCGTAATAGTCCTTAATTGGTTTCTACTCATTTGTAGTAATTTCCTTGCCAGTTTCGGGTCCGGATTCCCAATAAATAGCTTGCTGTGGTTTAAACTCTGTCTGGTCATCCAGTGGTTTTTATGTTCTCTTTTGATCCATTTTATGACTGCTTCCCGGGCCGTGCACCGCGGCACCCCAAAGGCCGGTTCTGGACCCATGTATTAAGATGCCGACCCTGCTCTAGCCAGCTCGTCAGCTTTTTCATTTCCATGTATGCCTTCATGTCCTGGTACCTACTTTAACATAACTCTGTTGTCTTTTGCCAGAATTTTCAGCTCACTCTGACATTCCCAAACCAGCCTCGATTATATCTTTTGGCCCTTGAGGGCTTTTAGGGCTGCCTGGTTGTCAGAGTAAATGAGGATTTGCTTCCCTTTGTGAGCTCTCCCGTTTATCTCGTCTGCGCACTGTAAGATTGCGTATATTTCTGCCTGGAATACTGTTGGGTATTTTCCAAGGGGAAGGGTTAATTCCTTCCCCAGTTGTAGCCCATATATCCCAGCTCCAGTACCCTCACTAGTTTTTGAACCGTCAGTGTACCGGATACTTGCAACCGAGAATGTTTCCGGTCTTTCTCTTTTACTTGCCATTCGATCTTCTATTGTGACTTCAAACGGTATATTATAACGGTAGCTCGAGTTCATATGGTCCGTGTACATTTCCAACTCAGGGCTTCTGATTTTTTTACATATGTTTTTGTGTCCTGACATTGTCCTTTGCGATTTTACTGTTGAGTGATTTAGTCGGTGGAGTGGAGCATATTATATTTACTATTACTGAAAATATATTCGATTTACAGTTTTTTAAAGTCATTCAGAACCTATAAAGAATAAGACATATAAAAATAAATATTTTGTTATACTACTTTAAAATTACTTTTTTCCGTCTTAAATTTTTACCAAAAAGGAAGAATTAGCCCTGTTTAGGCTTTATTTTTACTTTTCATCAATGGTGAACTATATCTTAGAACATTTTTTTTATTTCAATATTACTACCAGTGTTATCGAGGTATTTTTTCTAATTCTGAATACTTTTTCTCAGTGTAATATAATCGGTCACGAGAAAAACAAGATCACCAAAATTGCAACTTCAAAGGCACCCACAAGCTGTTGCATGTATATTTTTTTATTATACATCCTTTGGTGTCTGCCCATTGAAACTAGTCTAAAAGAATAACAACTAATTTTAATCTAAAAACATCTTAACCTAAATCCTTAACTACTAAAGTCACTCTATTGCTGTACCCTAATTTGCTCCGATGTATACCTATTACATCTACACATCATCCACGCACTGTACTCTGCTTTGCACAATCCATTACGCGAGTTCTAGTGGCTTAGTCCGCTTCGGTCTTCGTACAGAAAAATGACTGACCAGCTACTGAAGAGCTTCTGTATTAACATGATGGTGAAGCTTTGCTTCAGGCTTGTCCGAGTACTTTTTAATCTCTTCATTCATAGTTGGTATCTGTAGATCTCTATGAAGGTCAGTGTTACGAACAGATCAGGAGGCATTTACTAGGTTTCGTAGTATTTTGTTATGAAACGTTTGAATGCATTTGATGTTCGAGTCATTAGCATAATCCCATAGCT
Organism: Diaprepes abbreviatus; assembly: GCA_034092305.1. Lineage (NCBI taxonomy): Eukaryota > Metazoa > Arthropoda > Insecta > Coleoptera > Curculionidae > Diaprepes > Diaprepes abbreviatus. The sequence goes on along the minus strand of JASJET010000094.1, from coordinate 5,602,949 downwards.
GAATTCCATAAGGGCACACTGGATATGGAACTCGATTGAGTTCTTCTTTTTAGCATACTCCTTCCATCTAAGTTTGATATCAAGGTGTTTGGCATTCATTGAATTTAGTAGAGTTGTTCCGTTAACATCTAGAAGAATGAATTTTGTTAGTCTTTTGTTGGTTAAGTTTATTTGAATGGATTTAAGTTCATGAAGCCTAATCTACCATTGTCTGGTCCAATCTATTGCTGCATTGCTTGCTATTTGTAGTTTTCCATTAATACTTTCTTGATCTTGATCCATTATAAGAAGAGCAGTATCGTCAGCAAATGTAACAATAACTATATCTTCGAATACTGGTAAGTTGTTGGTATATAGCAAATATAGGGTGGGTCCAAGGACGCTGTTCTGGGACATCCCGGCTTTTATTTATTTATTTATTTATTTATTTATTTATTTATTTATTTATACCCATTTCACAGTTCAGGTTAGTTTTTTATTTTTTTCAATTCAGAATATTAATTTTTTCGTTTGATTCTAAACAATCTGACAGACACAGTTGACGGTAGAATGATTACGTATTGTTTTAGCATCATTTTGTTTAGATTATATATCAAACCTTCGTGTCATACTTTGTCAAAAGAATTCGTAATGTCTAAAAAAGCTACTGGGCAGACTTGTTGTTCTTTTAGAGCAAACTCAATAGTGTCAATATTCTTTGAATTTAGTCTATTGTTGATTGTTTGGTCTGAATCCAGGTTGAAAATCCAGGATCAAGTTATTATTTTCTATTAGAGATTTTAACCTTTTAAACTGTAGTTTCTTAAAGAGTTTTAAGATTGTTGGTGATTGGAAGATCGGTTTATATGATTTGATATTATTTGTTTTTTTTCTTGGCTTGGCAACATGATCAATTTCGCAACTTTCCAGCATGTAGTAATTTGTTTTAATAAGAAGACTAGATAAGTGAGGATTACTATGCCTTTTTGGGCAATTGCTTTGACATTTCACATGTTATCAAGTTAAAACCTGATGCTTTCTTTGGGTTTAGGTTAGATCTCATCTCCTCAGTTATTTCTTTAAGGGTGACAGGAGCAATATCTTCAAATTTTGGTTTATCTGTATTACTCATGGTGGTTCATATTTCCTTGATTAGATGTGAATATATTGGCTAGATGTTCGGCAAACAGGTCTGCCTTTTGCTTATTATCTCTGGCCCATGATCCATTGCTACTTCTCATAGAAAGAATAGAAGTTATAGGTCTTTTAATTCCCTTGGTTGTCTTCCAGAAAGAATAATTTATTTCTTCCGTTTATAAAAGATACTATGTCTGCTTCATAGATTACAACAAAGCTTTTGATAGGGTCAAACATGACAAACTGATAGATTCTCAGAGGCAAAAATTAGGATGAAAGGGATTTAAGGTTGATATCAAATCTGTATTACAATCAGCAACCAGCAGTAAGTTTTGGACAGGAAATATCCGGAGATGTGGAAATACAAAGGGGATTCAGACAAGGGTGTATATTGTCACCTTTACTATTTAACGCTTATTCTGAAGAGGTCATATTGGAACGTCTTGAATCTGAAACAGCAGGGATACCAGTAAACGGACTTTCAATCAACAATATTAGGTATGCAGATGACACCGTAATAATAGCTGATAGTTTGAAAGACCTAGAAAAGATAATGAATAAAATATTAAAAGTTAGTGGAGAATATGGACTCTCTCTTAACACAAAAAAGACCAAGTTCATGATAATTAGTAAAAACAACACCAATAATAATGAAACCCTAATGGTATTAGGCCAGCATATAGAAAGAGTTAAGAAGTACACTTACTTGGGAACCCTAATAACAGAAAATAATGACTATACCGTCGAAATAAAAACCAGAATCGAGAAAGCACGTGCCAACTTTATTAGAATGAAAAAGGTTATCTGCAGCAAAGATCTAACGTTAGCCCTGAAAATACGACTGACTAAATGTTACGTATATAGTGTTCCATATTATGGAATGGAAACATGGACACTGAATCGAGAGGCAGTGAGAAGACTTAACTCTTTTGAAATGTGGATCTATAGAAGAATTCAGAGGATTTCGTAGGTGGATCGAGTTACGAACGCCGAAGTGTTGAGAAGAATGGGGAAAGAAAAGGAAGTCGAGATAACAGTAAAGCAGAGAAAACTGCAATATTTCGGACACATTATGCGAGGAGAAAAGTACAGCATCTTACGGCTCATAATCCAAGGCAAAATAAGTGGCAGAAGAGGCGTGAGACGACATGGCTAAAAAACCTAAGGGAATGGTTTGGATGCAGTTCAAAACAACTATTTAGAGCAACTGCTTCAAAAATTAAAACAGCTATTATGATTGCCAACCTCCGCAATGGAGAAGGCACTTGAAGAGAGAGAGAGAGATAAAAGATATAATCTGTGGTAATTAAAATCATATTTTATCTAAAATAGCATATATAATTAACCTATTGTAAAGAAGATATTTTACACCCATATACCCTCTATATAACTACCTGACCCAATCATTATTATCAAAAATAATTGATTAAAATATTTAAGAATTGTTCAAGGATATTAAAAGTGAATGACCCACATATATATTACAGGTATTTCAAGAAATATGAACAAACGTTGTTAAATTTTTCTTAAACTCGATACTTTAATTACTTCAATTTTGTTGTAATACGTGTGTACATAAAGTTACAGTTATAAAATGCGACCTGAAAATGAAGCTCCATCATCACACTAAATATAACAGAACAAATCACGAATTTTGTTACATTTCGCTGGTTTTTATGTAAATTTTCTCTTTCTCTTTTTATATTTAAATATTTATAATAATAAGTAGAGTGGTAAGGTACACTTCGAGACGTCTTTAGTCAATATTTTTAATTATTAACGGTTTTTAAATTTTAACGTATAACTATACACTTTAAAATATACTGTCGATTTGTCCCGTAATAATATTTTTGTAGACTTAATGATGTGATATACAGCCTGTCTATTGCAAGATGGTACGTAACAATACAAAATAAAAAAAAAAAACGCAACACAAAAAAATTATCTAAATACTGACATTTTCTCTAAGGAGCTTAAAACAGGAACGTATTCAAATTCTTTCATTTTGTTAAGCTGGAAATTTACAATTTAAAGGCATCAATTTTCTTTTTCATGTAGTTCAGTTGCCCTCAATTGTGTTTTAATAGTAACCCTATTTCGATAAATAGATAGCGATAAAGAAACATGGATCCATCGTTATGACCCTGAAACTATAAGTCGTAGAATAAAATGGAAACATTGTGTTATACCTGGAACCCGCTCGAGTTTGATTCTGCAGACGTTTTTTGTTTGATTATCAAATATCTATTTGTACACAGACTCCAGTCGTGAAGGTACGCTACTAGACTCCAGCGTCAATAATGCGGCCCCGCTGTCTGAGCAAATAGGAGGTTTGTTTAGAAAGTATCCGACCATAACCTGTAACTTAGAACATAAGAACGCTGTTTTTACGAACAGACATTCATCAGTTAGATAGACTCATCACAAATACGCCTGCAAACGATGCTATAGTTGTTTAGTCAGCAATACTACATTGTTGTGTAAAGATGGATTTCCTTTTATTAATGGCTGAACTTATCGAACAAAAAATGAATATTTTTTGCTAAATCTGTGACTCTGTTTATTCGGAAAGCATTACTAATAAAAGCTCAATCTTTAAAGAGCACAGATTTTAAAAAAACTGCCAGATTTGAAACAAAATTAAAACAAAGCTGTGAGAAGAAAATGATTTTACTTGTAACGGAAAGTTAACTGTGTGCTTCATCACAACTTATCTAGCAATTTATAGTGAAACACGGTTCAGATTTCAATTTCAGTTCACTTCAACTAATTTTACCTTTTCCTTGCAAACACTCACGTTATTATCATACATAATATTCTTTTTTCAAGTATCTCTTATAAATTCCTTGAATATCAAATGATTTGCTTCATTTGTTAGTTGCATTTTTTCGATTTTTCTACAAATTCCCGTAGTTCTTCTTCCTTATCGATTCCAGTCACAGCTCAGTTATTTTATCTTCCTGAATTTTTCCTACATAATTACATTAAAAACTACGGTTTTATGTTAAACTGGATTATCACTGTTTGACTCCTATTTATGTTGTTTTGCTTGGCATTCACTAGACTATGGGGTGGTTGTATTTATTTCTATTGTTAATAAATTTACCGTTATCTTTTCCGTATAGTAGTTTTCTTGTAATTTATTAGATCAGACCTGTAGATTTTATTCTGTTTATGTTGTGTTTGTAGGTTAAGTTTTATGTCTATGCTGTCACTGTCCAATTCGATAGAAGGATTTTTTTGAAGTTGTTACTTTTTTGCATAATCTCATTTTTAACTGTTTTAGTCTTATTATTTGGTTTCATTTTGTAGTAATTTCCCATGTTCTAGATTAATTGTCACCCCTGTCAGTGCTTTTTGAGTTTACTAAAGTTACAAACTTCCCATCAATACACCACTAATCTATTTTGTAACTTGCCTTGCGTCGTTGGTTTTGTGTGACATCTAGTCTGCGGGGTCCGCAAACTTTCAGTAAATCGATAATTGTTGAAAAAGGAACATTCTTTTAGTTTGCATTACCTTTTTTTTGCAAGAAACTTATTCATTACCTCTTCTGCGCCTGTAATGGCAAGCGAGAACAATATGTTTTTAATTTTAAAATAATTGATGGGTTGTTTACTTTTGAGCCGAACATGTTGAATGAATGAATAGCCCTTTTAAAAAATTTATTTCAACCGACTGTTGTCACCCAGAAATTCGTATTTAGATAATTTTTGAGCTGCCATCTTTTTTAAATTTCTAACATTTGAGAGAAAGTAGCCGCTGTACGCAGGCATGGATCTTTGATATAAATTAGGCCGAGGCCATTTGCTTGGACTTTTTTTTTAAACAACTTAATAAGTTGTAAATTTTACGATTCAATTTATTGGGTTAATTCTTTAGGATTTTGGAGCGTAAAATAGTTGAAATTATTCCTGTAATTGAGTTTAGTTTTTTAGTTATCTTATCTTTAACCTGTTTTGCAATTTATGGCGTTGCTTTTACCGGAATAAACCTGGAAACAACAATTTTATCAATTCTACATACTTCAATGAAGGAATTCCTTCAGCCCCACGTAAGAACTCAGGAATTTCTCCTTTTGCTTTTTTTGGTTTTATTGCTTGTTTACCTTTTGCATTTCTCTCCTTTTTGTAAATTTTTACATAACCTTCATATTTCAACTTACAAAAACCGATGTTTAACGAATACCTACACACAACTTCACAGTTTAGCATCGTTGTAGCTAAATTGTACGAGAGCACACATCTAGCATTTTTATTATAGGAGTGACAGACAAACTAAGTATTATTTTATTTTTCTTTTGTATTTTAATTGATTATAACCCAATCAATTTAGTAAACTAAAGTTTATTGCTCTTTTCGTTGTAAAATGTCGCGCAATTTTCCGGTATTCTCATTATCACAAAATATAGAGGGTTTGGATTAGATTTTGGCGTCGGTGGTTACTGAAGTTTGTAACCTTGATCGGTTTTTTTAGTATAATAAATCTCCGTTATTATTTATTGAAATTATTTTACCTTGGTCTAATTAGATTTAATATCTTTTTTTTGCTTTGAGTCATTTCACAGTTTAATAATTATAATGTATTAATTTTCACAACTCTAAACTAACTTGTAATTTTTTTTTTGAGAGAATAACATTTTTTAATCATTTGAAGTCAAAAATTTTGTGATTATTTGAACCGGATAATTTTATTTATAGCATATCTAGCTTTATGCTAAACTAACACAGCTAGACATTCAATTAAAGATTTTTTTTATTTATTGGCAAGATTTATTTGACCAACATGTTCACTTGCGTTACTATGTTCAAATTCAAATTCATTTATTCAAATATCTATGGGAGTGAATTTGAAATCTAGTTCCTCAGGATATCGTGGAAGGTCTCCCCATTCAACCTAGCTATAGATGTAGCGATGCTCTGAAAAACTCACCCCTACTCTTCGGTATAGGGGTTAGTTTGACAATTGCCCGCTGGTGTAGTTACAAACTTTCAACTAAACTCTGGTAATTTTATTTTATTATTTATTTTGGTAATCATTTATGATTCAATTACTTCCTAATTAATTGTGAGGTTTAGCATAAACCACCAGCATAGCACCATGGCATTCTCTCTGCGACTTTTGGCTATTCTACAAATAAAAACTTAAAGAAAAAAGACTTTTATTTATAAGGAAGGTGACGAAGTAGCTGTTCCAAATACTTTTATAAAAAGTGACTCATTGGGTTTACTGCTGGAATAGGATTATGGAATTCAACAAGGTAATTTTAAAGCAGGCATCGTGGCTATTGAGCAAGATTATCTTCTTCATTCTGTTTATATCTTCCACAGGTATCCACTTTATCTAGATGACATGAGCTTCAGTGACAATGGGCTTGTTTCAAAATTAATAGAAAATATTCCTGGCAAAAAAAATCATGCGATGAAGTCGTTAGTGTCGTAAATCAGTGGTTTGAGTATATATTATGACGAGAGAAGGAGGATGTGAGGAGCATCAATTATTGTACCGATTCACACGGAGTGAGACCTGAGTACTAGAACCAGAAGAAATTTAAGGAGTGTACTAGCATCAGTAAAAGCAAACATAGAACTGTAACAAGAGTCCTAATGTATTACTGCTGCCTAAGGGACACCTTAAGATGGAATAGTGCGAACTTTGAGAAGAAGGGGACGAAGCTTCTATTCACATTCTAGCAGAATGCATTACCATGCAAACCCCTAGGATGCTATACCAAATAAAAGAGAAAGATCTACCTAAGTTGAAGCCATCATACTGAATTTCCTAAGAGAAATGAGATTGGAGGACTGACTTTAGTCGGCGAGTTGTCTCCAAAGAGCAGCATAGGGGTGGTACAATAAATCTTTCATCTTAAATTTATTGTCTCAAGAAATTTTCATGAGATCGATATATCCGTATCAAAATAGAACCTAACTTTTATAAGCGGGGAACTATATGTTATTTAAATACATTATTTTCTCAGTCCGACTTTGAAACATTTTATGTAACATAGCTTACCACTAGAACTAGTTCTAGAAGTGTAGCCGTCTAAAAAATATATTTTTCTTCATTATAAGAGACTGGCAATCAAACGGAACAACTTGGAATAAATTGTTTTGAATAATTTAATCTCAAGTTTTTACTCTTTCTTTTAAAAAATACGGCCTACTTTTATTTATCTCGATATAATCAATTGTAAACCTCTGGTTTTATGTTTCATTTGCCATTAAGCGAATTAATTATTGGTAAATAACTGCGGGTAAATGTAATTCAGATAGATGTAAAATCTATAATTAAATAAAAATACAAAGTACCAATGATTTATCTAATTGTCAATATCAAAGCACAACCGAGGTAATTAATCATAGTCGATTAATTTAGTATTATCTTAATTAAATTTTATGATCTGTCAAAGAGAGAAAGGATCCATTATAGTGTTTTTTTCTGTAATAAACATCTTCATTAAGTAGCGAATTTATGTAAAAATTGTGTTATAATAATTGAGATAAAAGCTTTTGTTCATTTGTATATGTTAAACATATATTTAAAGCCAGTGATCTGACAAATTAGATCAATAATTATTAAAGGAGAGAGTCACTTAAAATCTCAATAGATAATTTGTTATTAGAAAAAACTACTTCTGTACTGAAACATGGTTTTCTTTCTTAATATTTACAAGTAATGTGATCAGTAGACCTGTGAGCAGAGAAACTGTACTCAATATGTTAGGGGTACCCAAAGTGTGCGCCGCGGCACAATGGGGCGCCGTGAACCGCCAACAGAGGCTATGCAAAGCGTTCCTGTTTTCTCTTTTACGGAATCTGAATTTACTTATATTCGCCGGTAAAAAACAAACAATTCAAATCGCGTACACTGCATAATTCGTTCGTTCGGTAGGTAACGTCGACCGTCATTCACTCAATATTGTTATTGAACACCAGTTCCCTGTAACACGGAGTTAGTTTTGGCTACGCCGAATTTGCTGCCAGCCGGGCGCGAGAGAGAGCGGAGTATCTTCCAGAAGCTCACATTTGACCGTGGACGGGAATTTTCGCGAGCGCTCATTGGTAGTATATAAGCCGTCGTAGGTGAGTAGGCCGCTTCTCAAGTTAATTTATTTCGTGTAAGATGGAAAGATTTATATTCAATAAGCAAGCCATGATCTTATAAATGTGTTTTAAAGCACGATATCGAATTTCTTGAGTATTTTTTGATCGATTTACAAATTATACAGAATCCAATGTGAACATATTTTCTTCATAACCAAATGTGTGTTCAATATATTATATATATTTGTGTTCAGGGGCGGATCCAGCCTCTCTCTTTGAGGGGGGGGGGGGCGATGATATCACAAAAGTACAGTATGGCAAGTGAAAGCAAATTGTCGACGGGGGGAGGGGGGACACCATCAACATTTCCATTTGTAGAGTAAAAGGCAGAGTCGGGTCTATTTTTCTGAATTTGAAGTTCTTGGAGAGGGGGGGGGGCGATTACAAGAAAAAACAAGTTGCCGACAAGGGGGACGATGCGAGCAGAATACACGTTCCTAGTATAAGAGACAGAATCGGGTCTTTATTCCTGAATTCAAAGCTCTTGGGAAGGGCTATCGCGCAAGAAAACAAGTAGTCAACGGGGGGCGGGGGTGCCAGCAGCATACACAATCCTAATACAAAATGCAGAATCGGTTCTATTTTCCTGAACTCAAAGCTTTTGAGAAGGGGAGGGGTGATCGCAAGCATACACATTCCTATACTCTATTTCAAAACTAGAGAAAGTAATAAAACTGTTACCGAAACCTCCAACGTACCTGCTCCAGTGAGCAAAGTACACCTTACAGTGTGTCCTTAGTGATTTATCTTGTTTGTGCTTGTTTTTATATGTTATTTCAGATTAGTAAAATACCCAAAAGATATATCTATTTTTATTTCAAAATCGTTAAACCATGGTATTTCTTCCTCAACGAAAAACTTATTACGATGAATGTTTATGATGCTTTAAGATATCAATATCTAGATAATCATGTTAAAAGCTCTATTCAGATGTATTCCAACATGACAAGAGTTAGAAAATCTACTATGTACCGAATACTGATGGAGAAAAAAACGACTGGAATTGTGAATACTCCCAAGCTATATTCAATTACAGCCAGACGAAAAACCTCGTTGGAAGAAGAGATGTAAACTGCAATAAAAGGAGTTGTATATATATATATATATATATATATATATATATATATATATATATATATATATATATATATATACATATATATATATATAGGTTTCTATGCCAGAATTTAAAATAATAAAAATACCGTTGTGATTTGAGTTAAATATGTCAAAATTATCTATATTTTCTGATGTATGTGAATTATTAAGAAATCACAAGAAATAAGATAATATTATAAAAACTTCTTATTTTAAGTTTATTACCGAAATAATATTCTATGCCACAAATACTTAGTGAAAAAATAAACCATCTTCCGACGCCTATGACAAGGATTAAAATCCTTTTTAATACTTCACACATCCAAATATCTTTTGTTATCTAACCCAAGTAGTCTATTATTATAGACCGGTATTTTTGACTACAAAATTTCTAATCCATTGTTTTGAAAACTATATGTCTCTAACAGATTTTGCCAAAGACATCGGACTAAAGAACACAGATAGTCCACGATATCGAGAATAAAGTAAAAACTTACCCTTCCCGCCACAGTGATACGGCAGAGGTACATGTACATGTACAAGACTCATCAGGGTATCGACATGCACCTGTCTGTGTAAAGGACAGATCAGAAGGAAGCATGCAACACTGAACGCAGCTTCGTCGACCTCCCGCCGGATGGCGTATATATGTTTATGCGGCTTTCACGGATTCCTCCGTGTGAGATGCAATAGCAGTGGATATATCCATATTATGCTGTTGTAGTGCTGAAATCACATTCAGCAAACGTACAACTATATGCAACTTCGTGCACTCGATATGGTGGTACAGATAGGCCATTATCTGGATGGTGGTGGAATGGGATGGATTGTGTTTTACCATGATTTATTCAAACTGTGCAACCTCTAACACGTAAAGGATATGATTGGAACGAAGTTTGCATTTCCTGATCGCAATTTACTTCATTTATACACGGAGTTGCATATAGTTGTAAGTTTGCTGAATGTGATTTCAGCACTACAACAACATAATGTGGATATATCCACTGCTATTGCATCTCACACGGATATATATATATATATATATATATATATATATATATATATATATATATATCACATTTATTGAAAATAACTTTTCAGATTGAAACACAAGTACAGAAACGATGTTTGGTCAAATAATTGCAATTTAATATTTTAAACTAAAGCACTATTACATTATTGACACATGTTTATTTTACGTAAGACGTAATTGACTATCATAAAATAATTCATTATAAATTCTGTTTTTTTTTTTTAGTTTTCTACAACGCATTTATAATAACTATAGTCGACAATACGTATCTTGTAATTATAAAATAAAATGTTATTTTTTTTTGTAACTTATAGTGTGTAATTATGTTCTATATTTCATGTCACTTTAATTATTATAAATAATAACTTTAATAATTTTAGATAGATACTCTAATTACAATTGACAGAAGAACAAAATATGCAATAAAATTATGTAAAAAGGCTCACACAATGCCTATTTTGCTGCTAGGTTATGTGCGGGGAGCTGCGATGGTAGTACAAGCGTAATAACTCCTAAAATACAAGGACGCAGCGCTGATTTGTAGCGTCACCACCCGCAGTTCTTGAAAACAAATCATTATTATCTCATTCTTGTTAAATTTTTGTGTCTGTTTATGTTATTGTTAAATTTACTTATGAACGTGAAGCAACTGTTATTTAAATATTTTAAATTTATATTTATGTGAAAAAGTTAACAACATCGATGAAAAAAAAATTAAAAGAAGATAATGATTAAAAAAAACGTTACTGTCCAAAATGTGTATTGCAGCCATCAAAGTACAGTTGCATGCAAAAGCGTCCAGCTAAAGATAACTTTATGATTAAGTAACATTTAAAGAATGCAAAATGGAAACACAAATATATCATCGTAAAGTTCTTTATTAAGCAATCAATACGTAATTCAAAAAAACGCTTAATGATTTGTGATGAAGTAAAATTATTGGTCAATGAATTCTTAAATACCTGGAGTGACAAGAACTGGAGTTCCATCACAACATCGAGCTTTATAGCTCGCTTGAATCCCAGCAGTGAAATCAAACAGCAAAAAGAGCTGTGTGTGAGATGTTACGCTTAAGCTTAGCAGTAACGTTGAAACTTGTAATGGTTATTTTACGAAGATATCCTTACACGTATGCATTGCTGGACCGGCTTGTAGATGGTTTCGTTGTTACTTCCAAAGCGTCATTAATTGTTGAGAGTCTTTATAACTAATTGACTATTGAATCATGCCCGCATGACAAGATGCGATATACTTACCGCTTAAATCGAATCTATCACAAAATTCCAGCACGGGTTCACGAAATAAAGCCCCCTTTAAGTCATTTAGGATAAAAATAAAGCAAATAATCCGGAAACCTCAACTTAAAACTTCATTTTGAGCCAAAAAAGTTAATGAATAATAAATTGGCTTATTTTACAAATTTATTTCAGCCGACTCTTATCATCCAGGAACTCGCGCTGAGTTTGGATGAACAGGTTTGAAGGAAACAGAGTTGTGCGCACGCATGGGTTTTTGATATACATAGGGCCGAGGTCATTTGCCTTGACTCTTACTTTTATTTTTAGAAATAATAGAGCTGTAATTTTTCATCTCAATTTAAGTGGCCTGTCATTAGGGATTTTGGGGTGAAAAATAGTAAAAATAGTTCCAGTTTTTACTTTTTCCGAAATAAGCCTAAAAATGAGAATTTTAACAGTTCTGCATGTTTCAGTAAAGAAATTTTTTTACGCCCACATAATAACTCAGAGGTTTTTTTTTTGGTTCTTATCTTTGTTAACCTTTGGATTGAATTTTCACTAAGATTCAGCTATGTTATACTAGCACCTACATACCGGTTTAGCAATGTTGCGGCCAGATTTGTACGAGACCACACAGCTAGTAGCCTCACCTTCGGAATAACAACAAACTTAATATTATATTCGTTTTCCATTTTAAATGATATTAAGCTAAATAATTTTTTGAATTAAAATTTGTTCCTTTTTTTGTAAGGCGTTGCACAATTTCCGATGTTCTATCACATGATCATAGAATATACAGGGTTTGCGTTATGTTTTCGCTCCAGTAGGTGTTACATTCTGTAACATATTAAATTTTATTTGATTCTTTTATATAGCACAACATAACTTCAGCTTGGCATATTTATTCTCTGACGCAGCTACTAACTTTCAACTAGGTTCTGGTAATTTTATTTTATTATTTATTATATGAATATTAAAAATGTTATTATAAATAATTTTATCTAATTTTAAACATCTATCTTGCTACCATTTGCCATGATTTTTACTTTTATTTACAGAAAAATGCAAGCTCTCTAATCTATCTACTTGTATTTTGATCGGAAGAAGATTTCAGTCAAGATTATTTTTTTTAAACAGGGGTTTTATAAATCACTAACTTCTGAAACACTTAATAGATACATACTTGAATTTTAATATGACAAATTTTCTCAATTTAGCTGTCTATTCCTAATTTACCCGACCAAAAATGTGTTTTAATTTTTATTGTGACACTTATAATACTTGGTAGAACAATTTCCAACAATAAAATTTCAAATTGTAGTTTTTGAAAAAAAAAACCCTTTGATGTTCAATTTGATTCGCCAATAAAGCCCTTAAATGCTGGCAATGGAAAGCGACGACTGTAACTAAACGTCAAAAAAGTACAATTATGACGTGCAGAGATTCAAGTTTGGATTTCTATAAATTAATCGTGTGTCGCATTTACCGGTTATTTTCAATGAAGTTGCCTTTAAAATAAAGAATTAGTCAGGCGCTAAACACAACCAATAATAGTCATATAAAGCGAAAAGATAAAACATTCCTTACGGTTAGATGACATAAGACAAAAGTTGTAATATTTATCAGCAAAATATGAAAACACCGCTATATATTATCCTCTATCAATGTGTCAGGTTTATTTCAAATGTTGACCTGATACTACTTTCCAGAAAGAATAATTAAAATAATATTATTTTATTCTACATATAATACATAAATAAATAATAAGTTTAGTGTTATTATCATAATATGGTTCTTCTGGAGGTTTGATGATAAAATATTTTTGCACAGTTATTTTATAATTTCGTGGTAACTTTCGAAAAGAAACAGAACCACATACTTACAGTGACAAATAATTGAAAAATTAGTTTAATACAACAAAAGGTATATATGGGATTTTTTGATCTTGAGAAGGCTTTTGATAAGAGTGCAATGGGAAACTGTTACGAGAAATATTAATCAGAAGAGGAATTAACAAAAAAATAATGATAATTAGTAGGAACACGTACAGATAAATAGTTACTGGCAACACAAGATGGATTTAGACAGGAAGGGGGAAGGAAGCCCAATATTGTTTACAATTTTTATTAATGAAGTACATCTAGAAGAAAAATATGTGGGCTATAGACATTTACAAAGAATGTTTCTTTTAGAGGCAATGTTAACTGATGCCGTGATAGTAATAGCCGAAAAAGAGAAAGGATTACAAACAAGTTTTGAATATAGTATCAGAAGAACCCGAAATTAAACTAAATAAGTACAAGACCAAATAATATAGGAGATAAACGAGAAAGGATAAATATAAGAATTAACTGGTTAAAAATGATCAAATCAGGATCTTAATATTGAGGGAAAGAAATCGAAGGCAACAAAAGCAGGATAAATATATTAACAGCAGAATTAAAAGTAAACACCTTAATGAATAAAATATTTATAAGTCAAAAATAAATCTAAATAACCGGAAATAAATGTATTAAAACATTTTATAAACCAGTTTGGATATTTAGGTGTGAATCTTGGATATTGACCACGAAGCAGAAAAGTATCGGCATTCCGAATGTAGCATCTTAGAAGACTTAAACGTATTATAATTAAAGACAGAACAAGCAATACAAAAATAAGAGACAATTTAGAAATACAAGCTATATTACGCTCTTTTGAATGGAGATAGCTGATGTGGTGGGGTCACCTACAAAGGATGAAGAATAAGAGACTGATCGAACAAGTATAGGAATCAAAAACAACAATGAGAAAAGAAGAGGAAGACCGATACCAATATAGGATAGAGGTCCGGGAGATATACTGAAGAGCAGAGAAAAAACGTGGGTTGTGGCAGGGAAAATAGCAAGAAATAAGGGACAATTTTGTATATAAGAAATACGTCTATAAAATAATACTAAGTTGTTGTATGGCAACTGAAAATTTGATGATATGATATACGTAATATATATTTTATAATTTTAGTTAAAAAAATTTGGTTATTATTTGGTCAGACACAAATTTAAATCTACTAGAAATTTCATAGAAAATAAAACTATACTCTTATTCTCATTCTACACACTAACACAAGTTCTGGGTTAAACAGACAATTTGTATTCTGAATAAAATCCATAATATTTGCCTTAAAAAGTATTTTTAACCAATTTTAGCCAAATATTTGCTGATAAATTTTTAGATTATGAGAAATCAATGTTGTGCTGATTTAAATGCTAATTAAATTACCTGTACCTGGGCTATTAAATGCCAATAATACTTAATTATTTTAGGGTATCGGTGCTAGTTATCTGATCAAATTGTCGTCACTTACGATGTTAAATAAGCTAACGGATACTATATTACAAAACTGGTACCAATATTAATTTAAATACCACAGAAACACGTGTAAAAATCTCGAAAATTGAGAGAGAGGGAGAGAGAGATGGATTACTAGGTCTTTAGCGACCATTGTTTAGTTTTCCTTGCTATGTATGTTCTTTGTTCTACATTAGGTCAAATAACCCAATGTCCTAGATAAATGTAATAACATTTTTAGCGTTTTAATGGGAGAGGGGGGCATCAATTTTCTTTCCCTATAATTGGCGGAAAGGGTGTGGCTTGTACAGGGTGAGTCAACGATTGGATGAAGTAGGTTTGTGCCTTTTCGATGAAATTAACAAAGAAACTATATTTATTGTTTGATACAGTTTATTTTTACGCAGATTTTAAAAATATTTAGGACTCTACAAGGTGAGCCAAAAAACTAGGACAGCATAAAGTTGTATTTTTTTAAATAGAACACCCTATATACGAATCGTATTTTCGATTTAGCTTATAATTTTAAAATCTATTTTATTAAGGGTTTACTATAACAAAACTTTATAGTTTCTGAGATAATTAAGTTTAAAGAAAAAAAGTCACATTTTCAAGCATCAATTCAATCCTAAATAACGTTTTCAATTTTGTGACAAATATATTCAAATTTGGAATTTAGCAAGGCCAAGGACAAGTTAACATAATTTTTACCTAATATTTACAATAAAAACTACAGGGTGTTGAATACATCGGCTCAAATTTGAACAAGTTTAAATGAATAAATATCTTTTTTTTTTAAATGGTACACCCTGTATATTTTCATGTTATTTAATAGAGGAATAAAAACCCTAAAAGTTTTGTTCAATATATCCTATACCTATTTATAATAGTTTTTGAGATATTTCAGTTTTTCTTATTTTCCATACTTTTTTTCAGAAATAGTCTTTATTATCATAGTAGCCATGGCAAAAACAATGTAAAAGAACATTTTTCTGTATGTCAAATTTATAACCGCAATCGCTTCTTTTGGTTTTTATGTAGTGTAGTTTTTTTTTTTTTTGCATTCATTCAGTTTTTGAGATATTTCAGTTTTTCTTATTTTCCATACTTTTTTTCAGAAATAGTCTTTATTATCATAGTAGCCATGGCAAAAACAATGTAAAAGAACATTTTTCTGTATGTCAAATTTATAACCGCAATCGCTTCTTTTGGTTTTTATGTAGTGTAGTTTTTTTTTTTTTGCATTCATCTTATATTGTAAAATGAATTTTCCAAAGAATGAGTTAATAGATATGATTTATACAATAGGAGAGGCTCAAAAAAATTGCCTTCTTGCTCAAAGAATTTACAAAATGAAGTATCCTGATCGACGCCAGCCTAATACCCATACTTTTCGAAACTTAATGCAAAGATTTGATTCTTCTGGTACTGTTGATTATCCAAAACGTAAAGTGGTCAACAAACCAATAACTAATGAAGAAAAAGAACTACAAGTATTGTTTAATGTTCAGGAAAATCCTTATATTGGTAGCCGTCAGTTAGCAGCATTATGTAAAACATCACAATCCACCGCTAATCCTACTACCAAGAAATATAGGTATCATCCATATCACATGGAATTACACCAAGAATTGCATGGACAGGATTTTGAAAGTCGTGTAAACTTTTGTCGTACAATAAATGCGGAGATTCAATTAAATCCAAATTTATTATGCAAGGTAATGTTTAGTGATGAAGCTACTTTTAGAAGTAACGGTGCCGTAAATAGACGCAACATGCATTATTATGCCACAGAAAACCCATTTTGGATTAGAGAGGTGCAACATCAAAACCACTGGTCATTAAATGTTTGGTGTGGTATTCATCATAATCGAATTATTAGACCCCACTTTTTTAATGAACCACTAAATGGCCATAGTTACCTGAACTTTCTACAAGAAGAACTACCCCAACTGCTTCAAGGTCTCGATAGGGATGAGCTCGACAGTATGTGGTTCCAGCACGATGGTGCGCCTCCGCATTACCATCGTGAAGTTCGTGCGTTTTTGGACCAATGTTATCCGAAAAAATGGATTGGACGTGGGGGTTTCATTGAGTGGCCACCAAGGTCTTGCGACATCACCCCATTAGATTTCTTCCTATGGGGTTATATTAAAAATAAGGTGTATGTTAATCCACCAACAACAGTGGAAGATATGCGAAACAGGATTAGGGATACCTGTAGAACAATAACGCCACTAATTTTGTCCAGGGTCCGAGAAAATCTGCAAAAAAGACTAAATTTGTGCATTGCACAAGAGGGTCGTTTATTCGAACACTTATTAAAAAGAAATAATTAATCTCAATATTTAATAGGTAATTTTTTTTGTTTCAATTTAGTATAAAAGTAAATATGTATTTGCCTTGTCGTTATTGTTGTGTTAATTTTTTCACATTATGTTTAATTAAACTATTGCCGTTGTAATATAACGAATAATGTATTTCATCATATTTAACCACATTCTGTTTCTTTCTGTAGTTTCTTTTTATTATTTTACATGGCTACTATGATAATGAAGACTATTTCTGTAAAAAAGTATGGAAAATCAGAAAAACTGAAATATTTCAAAAACTATTATAAATAGGTATAGAATATATTGAACAAAACTTTTAGAGTTTTTATTACTCTATTAAATAATATAAAAATATACAGGGTGTACCATTTAAAAAAAAAGATATTTATTCATTTAAACTTGTTCAAATTTGAGCCGATGTGTTTAACACCCTGTAGCTTTTATTGCAAATATTAGGTAAAAATTATGTTAACTTGTCCTTGGTCTTGCTAAATTACAAATTTGAATATATTTGTCACAAAATTGAAAACGTTATTTAGGATTGAATTGATGCTTGAAAATGTGACTTTTTTTCTTTAAACTTAATTATCTCAGAAACTATAAAGTTTTGTTATAGTAAACCCTTAATAAAAAAAGATTTAAAATTATAAGCTAAATCGAAAATTCGATTCGTATATAGGGTGTTCTATTTAAAAAAATACAACTTTATGCTGTCCTAGTTTTTTGGCTCACCCTGTAGAGTCCTAAATATTTTTAAAATCTGCGTAAAAATAAACTGTATCAAACAATAAATATAGTTTCTTTGTTAATTTCACCGAAAAGACACAAACCTACTTCATCCAATCGTTGACTCACCCTGTATATTTTGCACGCTGTAATAATATGTTTGACTAATAGAGTGATTTGACAGATTTCGCAGTAAGGAGCAGGGGATTTCTTCAAGAGGTGTTCATGGGTTCGCTTCGTGTGGCCAATTCAAAGTCTCGTCATTATAGTTAGTTCTTCTCTTGCTAGATTAAGGAGGGTAAACCAGTAAAGAAAGTATTTCTAACTGATTGAAGTATATTGATTAGATCCTGGAGGTTCCACTCTAATTGTATAAGGTTTCGACATATCTGGAGTAGGGACTTTTTAAGGTCTTGGGGGTTGAATATTTTGCTTATTTTATTAGGTGTGTTTTGATGATTCGATGCATGGGCGTCGGCTTTGGTACCAAAGGAAGGTGAAGGTTTTATTCTTGATATGGGAGTATTTTATTAGGGTTTTGATCTCATTAGCTATAGATTAGGGAGGGGGATATTAGTAAAGAAAGTTTTTTTAACTGAAGTTTGTTGACTGAATGCTGAAGGTCTCATTCTAATTGTATGAAGTTTCGAGATATGTGGAGTAGGAACTTTTTAAGGTCTTGGGAGTGGAATATTTTGCTTATTTTGTTAGGTGTGTTTTGAAGACTAGATGCAAGAGCGTCAGCTTTAGTGTTTCCTGGGATTCCAGTATGACTATGTACCCAAAGGAAGATGAAGGATTTATTCTTGAAATAGGAGTATTTTATTAGGGTTTTGATCTCATATGCTGTTAGATAACTGGGGTTGTATAATTCAGTTAGTTTAAGGGACTTTAGAGAATCTGAAATTACTAGCCAGTTCGATTTTGAGGTGTTTATGCAATATTTTATTGCTTTAAGAATCGCGAGTAGCTCGGCGGTAGAGATTGACGAGGATTCATAAAGGGAGAAAACTTTTTCGACATTTTTTATATAATATGACGCGCCGATTACATTATCTTCTTTATAGCCATCGGTAAACATAAGTTCGATTACTGTATTTTAGTTGTATTATTTGGTGGTACCTTGATTGGATTATTCTCGGGTATACTACTTTACAGTCAATTTGTGACTCTAATGTAATATGCGGTCTCTGGTTAATTTTTGGTCTCTAATACGAAAATGATAGTAAAATCTTCCAACACGTAAGATTTTTTAGTTATTATTTTTTCAGAAAAAAAATAAATGAGTATTTTAATCACATTATTTTAAAAAGTAATTTGTAATATCCCGGGGCACGACGTTGTCAAATTTACGTTTTTTCATAAATTGGGGAAATTGTGCACAATCTGGAAACACTACGTGGGATATCTAGACATGACAACCACAAAGTCTCCGTATAATTCCAAATTTCATTCTACCCCGTTGCCGAATGTACTTATAGAAAGCTCCGGTATACGAGAAGTACGTTGTTGCAAATATGGGGTGACTTAAAAGTCATTACTCAGGCTTCAGGATGGACTTACTAAATATTGCTGTTTTCCTTGTCTTTGGGACAATAGAGCAATACAGAGCCATCTATTCCAGTTCAGGCTAACGTAAAGAATATACCTTCGGTTGATATTAATAAATTACTGTTACCTCCATTACACCTTAAACCAGGCGCGAATCCAAGGGTGGGGGCGGTGGGCCCCCCCCCCAAAAGCTTTGAGTTCAGGAAAATAGATCCGATTTTGCCTCTAATACTATAGTTTATTCAAGAAGTAGAGAGAGTAATAAATCATTTTTTACTTTTTTTTTTCTTTGCAAACTACTTTCTTTAGTCCGGTGTCTTTGACAAAATCTGTTAGACACATATATTTTTCATAGGAATTAGTTAGCCATTTTATAATCAAAAATAGCGGTCTATAATAATGGACTATTTGAGTTGGATAACGATAGATATTTGGAAGTGTGAAGTGTTAAAAAGGATTTTAATCCTTGTCATAGGCGTCGGAAAGAGGTTTATTTTATCACTAAGTATTTATAGCATAGAATATTACTTCGGTTATAAACTTAAAATAAAAAGTTTTTATAATATTATTTTATTTCTTATGATTTCTTAATAATTCACATACACTACAAAATGGAGATAATTTTGAAATATTTAACACAAATCACAACTGTATTTTTATTATTTTTAATTTTGGCATAGAAACCGTTTTAGGCACTTTCAGACTAAAACGTAGCCTTATTCTCGCAAAAAATTCTAAGTTATAATTTAAATACTTACAAAATTCCCATTGTCAAAAATACAAAAAGTTAAACATATATAAAAAAAATAAATTCGTCAATATAATATTAATATATTTTTGGGGCTATTGGTCATTTTATTATTAGCTTAAAAAATGTTTAGGATATTTGACGTTTCAGTTTATTTATTTCTTAAACCATCCGCAGAGTTACAATTAAACACTAAAGAGGGATTCAAATGTAATTACTTTTTATATGTTACAGTTAAAATTAGACCTACTTATTTTTATTTCTATTGCACTGGCATCTTAATTTAATTTACTTTATTATATGGAAATCCGATAGCCCCAAAAAAATAGAATGTGCGTGTTAATTCTACACGTTTAAGAAAAAGACACAAATACAATAATAAAAAAAATTACGGTTAACTGGAATTTAATATCTATAAAATTAAAGAGTTGGACGAACTAAAAATAAAAATATATAAAAAAATATATAAACAACATTAAACAATAAAATACAACAAAACAAAAATATAAATATTAAATTGTGTGTACAGTGGTAAACACTACGTATCTAATTCGTAATCAAAGTCAGTGAAGCTATCTTCGCTCAAATTAATTATAATTGGTTTCTCTATCTCACTGATCATGAGATCGAGTTTCCACATTTTCTTTTATTCTTTTATTATATGGATTTTTCCCACTTTTCTGTAGTAACTTTATTCAAAAAATCTTTTAAAAGTTTAGTTAAATTACTAATTTTGTAAGTTGTGTTATTTCTAGCAACTCTATCTTTTACCTGAGAGAGAGATTTCCTTCTCCAACGGACATTTTCCAGACGATCTATAAGAACAGATTTCCTATCTGGTTTTTCCCAGTAAAAACTAAGTTCTCTGAGCAATTTCCAGAGCTCAATTCTTTTAATCAGGTAAATCCCGATCTTCATTGATTTTAGTTAGAATTTTGTCGACGGTTGGGATCTGCTTCTCATAAAAAAATGTATGTACAACTCCTTTTATTGCAGTTTAAATCTCTTCTCTCAACGAGGTTTTTCGTCTGCCTGTGATCGAATGTGGCTTGAGAGTACTAACAATTTCAGTCGTTTTTCTTTTCTCCTTCAGTATGCAGTTTGCAGATTTTCCAACTCCTGTCATGTTGGAACACATCTCAACAGAGCTTTTAACATTATTATCTAGATATTGATATTTTAAGCCATCATAAACATTAATGGTAATAAGTTTTTCGTTGAGGAAAAAATGCCAAGGTTTAACAATTTTGGAATAAATATAGAGATGGAAGCAATATATTTTGGGTATCTCACTAGTCTCAAATAATATATAAAAAGAAGCATAATCAAGATAAATCACTAAGAACTTCCTGTAAGGTGTACTTTGCTCACAGACAGAAATTAAATTGAATTATCAGAAATTTTATTGTGGCAGTAAATTTATAAAAGCTTATAATATTTAAATATAATTAAATATAATTAGATTTACGACAGTCCTCAGTTACTTGCGGCATTGGAGCAGGTACGCTGAAGGTTTCGGTAACAGTTTTATTACCCTCTCTAGTTCTTGAATAGAGAATAGGAATGTGTATGCTTGCCATCGCCCATCCCCTTCCCAAGAGCTTTTAGTTCAGGAAAATAGAACCGATTCTGCCTTTTATATTAGGAATGAGTATGTTGCTGGCACTCCCCCCACCCCCGTTGGCCACTTGTTTTTCTTGCGATAGCCCTACCACCAAGAGGTTTAAGTTCAGGAAAATAGACCCGATTCTGCCTCTTATACTAGGAATGTGTAGGCTGCTCGCATCCTCCCCCCCCCCTGTCGGCAACTTGTTTTTCTTGTTATCGCCCTCGCTCTCCAAGATCTTCAAATTCAGAAAAATAGACCCGACCCTGCCTTTTAAACTAGAAATGGGAATGTTGCTGGTGTCCCCCCCCCCCCCGTCGACAACTTGCTTTCGCATGCCATACTGTATTTTTGTGATATCACCGCCCCCCCCCCCCCCCCAAAGAGAGAGGCTGGATCCGCCCCTGCATTAAACTGAGATTGATTAAAAACTTCTTGAAAGCACTAGATAAAGAAGGAGATGCGTTTAAATACCTTAAACAAATTTTTCCTAAACTAGGTGATGCTAAGCTTAAGGAAGGAATATTTGTTGTACCACAAATTAGAAAAATACTAAGGGATCAACAGTTTAACCCAAAAGTAAGTGATGTTGAATTAGCTGCACGGAATTCTTCGGAGTTTTTAGGAAACAAAAAAGTAGAACTACGAAAAATTTGCAGAAGAACTACTTGAAAGCTACTGCAAAATGAGCTATCTCTTAAAATACGTTTCTTGCACTCCCATTTAAATTTTTTCCCAGAAAATTTGAGTACTGTTAGTGACGAGCAAGGAGAAAGGTTCCACCAAGACATATTAACAATGGATCAACGCCACCAAGGCAGATGAGATCCAGCAATGATGAGAGATTATTGTTGGTTTCGTATGAGAAACAACAATCAGGAATATTACCGAAAGTCAACATTCCAAAAAAAACTTATTATAAATTCATGTATATTTTTGTAATTTATATATAAATATTAGATAAGAATATTTGTATTAAATAAAAATAACTCATATATTCTCTAACTCAAAATCTATACGTGGTGGAAAATTTTCGTTTTTAAATTCGCAATCAGGATGCTTCTAAGTCCCATGGACAGTCATTATAACATCAGTCGCAATTTTTTTTTCGTATTTGTTGACTAGTGTAATTAAATAAAATAATTTTTCAATAATTAATGTAATTCACCAAGTCTATTAGAATAATTAGGTATTTATATTTCTCATGCAATACAGATAACTAAAACATATTGCTAAAATAATATAAATAGTATCCCATCTTTCAAAGCTATATATCCTTTGCCTTAGGCATTCATAGATAGAATCATGTAATTAAGTTCGTTCTTAAATAGATAAGATGGACTTTTAACATGAAGCAACGCAGTAAAACATAGTTATATCTTCAAGCAGATCAGACGTTCTCATATCATCTACAAATGTGGCGGTAAAACCGGGCGTAATTTCCAATGCTTTGGAGATAAACAACTATGATAGATAGATCCGTCAACGTTTTAAATAAGGAATTCTAAAAATCCTCAGAAATGAGAATGCAGGTTTCTAATTGTAAGTTATTCTGCAATTTTACTCTGTTAGTGAATGTGGAATAAATAAACTCGTTTTTCTCTAAAAAAAAGTAATAAAAATACATTAATAGAATGTGTTATGAAACTATGCATATTATTACACTTTCAACAAAAATATTTAATGCATACTTAATAATGAGGTAATAATATTCCAATTATTTTTGCGTGTATTTGATTTATATTTCTGGTATATTATGCTTGTTTCTAACCAGTTATTATGCATGTATTTTGTTCGTTACATGGAACATCTAGCCGTAATTGAGATAAGAAAAATTTGAATATGTGGACTAGTAGAACAGGGTGCCACAATTAGGGTTCGAAATGAAAGCTACGTATTCATATTTTGTTATTCATTTAAAAATATGTTGTGATATGGAGGTATGTAAAATAATTTCGTCCGAAACTTTTAAATTTTTTATTAATTTTTAAACGACGTATACATATTTATGTCTCTTTACTTTCACTTAAGAGGGTGGCTTGATATGTATGTATGTACGTGAGTAGAGTTGGAAGTCTGTACACTGCGACCTAATAGGTTTATTGTGCCCCCCTACTGCTGCCCAGTCATGTTACCTTATCGGCTAGAGCAGATCCTCCACTCCTATTTCCCTCATTAATCTCAAGATATTGGATGGCTTCAAGGCGGATAACTCCCCTTCTTCGACTTGGTGTGCTTCCAAGAACCGCATCCTAGCGTTTTCAGAGCGCTGCACTCTGCAAGAATATACATAGGGGTTTCGTCCGCCTCCTGACAGAATCTGCACTCTTCTCTTTTTACCAGTCCGAGTTTCTTGAAGTGTCCTTTCAGGTGGCAATGCCCCGTCAGGACCCTTGTCAGAATTTTTAGTTGGTTTTTACTCAAGCCTATGCATTCTTTGCATCTCTTCTGGTCGTAGTTACCCAGAAGGATCTTCGTTTGTCTCAATTCTTGCAGCTCCATCCAATAATTGGATCTCCTGTTTTTTTTTTCTATCTTTATTTCTTCCAGCATTACGCTGCTACTGATTGGACAGAAAGACTATGGCCACGGAAATGGTATCTCAGCCCCTTTTCTTGCGACCATATATATATTATTTCATTCCCTCTAACCCGGTATGTCACGATATCCACATGGGGGTAACCTTATTATTCTTACTCAGATTTGGTTCCTCTAGCCATTCCCAGACCATCTTGGAACTAATAACTTGAGAGCTCAGCGCACTGATGGCTTCTTGACTACGCGTCATGATGATAATCTCTTGGCCGTGATAGTTTTTCTCCTTGTTAAATTGAATACACATCCTAATGGAATGTATTTCTGCCTGCAAAATACTTGATGACTTACCCAAGCTTTCGTAGTGTCCGGTACCGGGTCTATACACTCCTACTCCAGTTCCCTCCGTTGTTTTGGAGCCATCTGTATGCCACAGAGTGGATTTTTTTCTTAGTTTTTCAATGGTCTTTCTGTTCCATTCGCTCTCGCAACTCAACTTTGTGCTGAAGTTTTTCACAAAGTTGAATTTCTTTTTCATTTCATCTTGGAGCATGTCCCAGATTTGTTGATTTTTGGATGAGACATTGGGCCTTCGTTTTATAATCTCAACTCTCATCATCCTATAAATCGTCCTCTTCGTCATGTTCTGTAGCAATATATGTAGAGGTGTGAGGTTTATGATTTGTTGTAAACGAGACCGCACCCGTGTCGAAGCGATCGGTTCGCCACAATATAATTTTAGACCCTAAAAGAGGTGTTTCGTCCTAGCTACCGACGGTGGACTCATCAGTGGGTCCGTCGGAGCCTTCCTCAGATACCTTTGATACTCTTTCTACATCTACATACTCATATTTAAACCTTTTTGAGATCGTTAGATCCCGCATGTATAGAAAGTGTTTCCTGATGAAACTGCAGATGCGGACGCTTTTAGGGTCTTACAGGTCCATTGCTATAACCCAGCAATCCAAGCAACCCTTGCTGTCTTGGGTCCTGTCACGGTCGCCATGTTGTAAACGACACCGCACCCGTGTCGAAGCGATCGGTTCATTACAATCTAATTTTAGACCCTAAAAGAGGTGTTTCGTCCTAGCTACCGACGGTGGATTCATCAGTGGGTCCGTCGGAGCTTTCCCCAGACACCTTTGATACACTTTCTACATCTGCATACCTATATTTAAACCTTTTTGCGTCGGAACCTATAAATCAGATTCTGAGTGTGCCGCCATCTGCAACAGATTACTTCCATGGTGGCCGCTGGGAGGTTTTCATTGTCCCGGTTATATATGCACAGGCCAGTCTTTGAACTTTCGAGAAATTAGGTCTCGTATAAGCCAGATTTTTTTTTGCTTTATATCACTGCCCCATATGTGATGATTGGTCTCACTAATGCAGTGTACATCCACTGCAGGATTTTGGGTTTGTACCCCATCGTTTTCCCGCAAAATTTCTACAGACCATGAAGGTTTTTGTAGCGATGTCCCAAAATCGCTCTGTATCTGCAAAATGAAGAGGTTTATGAAAATTTTCTTCGTGGTATCGTTCGTTTCTTAATGCATAATGCCACAAAAACTTCATCCTTCTATTCTTACTAATAACAGAGATAATCCGTAAAACCATTGACCAAGTATCATCTCAGGCTCGCGTGCATATCGAAGTGTTAAATCAGTCTGTTGCATACACTGTAGAAAAGAAATGCATCAAATTTAATGTAAATGTGCTGAAAGAAAATTTCACAAACGTTTATTATATTTAATAATTTACATTAATCTTAATTAATGTATTCCATTAAATTTAATGTAGTCATACATTACGTTAAAGTTTGATAATTACTTTTTAAGGTGACTATCAACATTAATATGAATTCAAAAAATTCTGAAACTACAAGGAAAAGGCGGATATTTTTCCCATAGGTAGTGTCCTCCATCTAGACCGATTTCGAATTTATTGGTTCCCGTCAGTATGGGGCAGACATGTACACCTCACCATAAGTGAATTCTTTTAGCAACTTATATCATACTAAACAAAAAGTTCAATACAAGTTGCGCCATATCCTGGAATCTCATGCAATGTATATTGAATAATAATGTAAATTCCTTGAGTATTAGGGTCTATGTGAATTTATTTTAATGTACAGGAGTTAAAATATCTTTTTAGTTACTTTGTTGCGCCATATCCTGGAATCTCATGCAATGTATATTGAATAATAATGTAAATTCCTTTAGTATTAGGGTCTATGTGAATTTATTTTAATGTACAGGAGTTAAAATATCTTTTTAGTTACTTTATTGAAATTTAAGATACCATTTAATCAAATTTAATGCACAACGAACTGATATTTCAATGAATAGCTTTAAATTCAAAGTACATGTAAATTATTCACGATTTTTAATACAAAATCATTAAATTTAATGTAGAATAAACATTCAATTTGTATTAAATTTAAGTTTATTTTTAACAGTGTAGAAAATTTTTGGTGGTCTCTTTAAGTCAATGTAGCAGTGTATCGTAAAGATCATTGAGAAACATTGAGTTTCTTGTGCTTATTAGGCCTTATTTATTACAAGGAAAAACTATCAATGAAATTAAAGAAAAGCTTAAGAAGTAGAAGGGAAATTTGCTCCATCACATGGGAACGTTTTCTAACGCTTGTCTTTCTGCATGTATCATTCAAAACTGTTCCCCTCGGAGATCCGATTGGGGAACTATTTAAACCTC
This sequence comes from Diaprepes abbreviatus, assembly GCA_034092305.1. Lineage (NCBI taxonomy): Eukaryota > Metazoa > Arthropoda > Insecta > Coleoptera > Curculionidae > Diaprepes > Diaprepes abbreviatus. The sequence goes on along the minus strand of JASJET010000094.1, from coordinate 5,575,814 downwards.
CGGAAAACTTTAAGTTAAATGTACTCATTTAATTGTCTTGGAAAATGTAATGAAGGTGATATCCTGTTACATTCTTTAATGCCAGTTCTTGGCTTTATTTCGGCCGCCCATTCTGGATCAGAAGCCGTATCTTGGGCACAACATACGAAATGAGAGATACCAATTCCTACAGTTAATGATTGAAGGCAAGATCGAGGGCAAGAGAGGAATTGGGGGAAAGATGTACTAGCTCTGTAATATCAGGCAGTGGACGGAGTTGCACGATATTCAAACACTAATACATACCGCGAGAAGTTGGGAAGAAATGGAAAATGTAATCGCAAACATCCATTAGTGGATATGCATTTGAAGAAGAAGAAAATGGAAACGTTCTTAAGTAGATTATTAAATTACATTGTTATTGTATAAACATTATAATACTGAGCATCCTGAGCGCTCAAAAGAGGTCACTTCTCAAGAAATAATTGATGAAATTTGTGATATTGTGTTCAAAGATCGCTGATTAAAGATACGTGAGATCAGTGATATCGTGGAAATCTCGACTAAATGTGTACTTTATATTTTTCCTGAGCGCCTGGGCATGAGAAAACTTTTAGTTGGATAAGTACCTCGTGTGCTAACGGTCCATCAAAAACGATAGAGTGTGATGTCTCAGCAGTGTTTAACCATAAGCTAGCGTAATACCAGCGAATTCTTGCGACATTACGTTACAGTAGATGAAACGTTGATATATTATTATACCCTGAAAATCAAACAACAGATAAAAATGTGGATTGGGTCTGAGGAAAGCGCTCCGAAGGAGACGTCAACTGGTAAGATCATGGCCATAGTTTTTTGGGATTCACTTACCACCATATTAATCGATTACCTACAGACCATCGCAGGAGAATATTTTTGGATCGATTTAATGTTGTACTGAAGAAAAAGTGGCCAACGTGCTCTTTCATTACCATATTTCACTAGCATATTTAAGTGCAATTGCAAAGGCAAAATTGCAAGAATTGCGTTACAAATTACTTTCTCATCCAATTTATTTCCCAGATTTGACACCTAGAGATTATTTTCTGTTCCCCAATATTAATAATTGGCTTGAAGGAATCAATTTTTATCGAATGAGCAGGTTATTACTCAGATAGATGAGTATTTTGAGGCAGGTGATAAAAATTATTTTTTAGAAGGAATATTAGGTATTTTTTCATTAAATGTATAGAGTTAAAAGGAGATTATGTTTAAAAATAAATGGACATATTAATAAAAAATTGTTTATTTCATTTTAAAATTATTAACTTATCAAACCGCTTTCGTGTACTAAATAATGATGATAATCATGACCATGATGTTTCTAGAGATGTGTGATAGAAAATAATAATTATGTAGAAGCATTCGAAATATTACCTACTGAAAAATGTAACACTGAGAATCTTAATTTGAAAAAAAAATATGTCCAAATATTTTGAATTAATTTAACTACGACTATAACATAATTCAAAAATTTTTGTTTCAGTTAGTCTGCAGAGTTGCAATTCTGGATAGAACATAAAAACGAAAACAAAACTAGGTAAGTTCTATCATCTAGCTTAGAAGGTTAAGATATTACAATGTATCAGATTGTAGAAATAGATTTCTTCAGAGAAATGGTTTATATACGAAAATGGAACTGCACTGATATCAAGAGTAATATACTTAATCCGAGATTAAATAAACTATACTAGTTCTTACACATATCATAGTTCTAGTTGACTCTAATCTTACTGATATTACTAATAGCTACATGGTGGAATTACATTAATAATACAAACATTCCTTATTTTTAAAATTTAATAATGAAAAAATGTATTAAATTTTTATAAAGAAATTAAACCGATTTCTCAAAAAGCGCTAAAAATAGAAAAATAATAATATAAATTGTCGACGCTAAATTAATACCTGACAAGATATGATTCAAATAAAAAGATTGGGAAACCCTTTGTTCATAATTGTATTTTTACCATACGTGTATGCATCCCTTATTAGTAGTTATTTGTATCCTTTAGAAAACAAACATTTCAATTTCATTTAAAAAATTATTCTGTTATTTTTCGTTTTTTAGCGGTTTCTTAGAAGTAGGTTCAAACTTTTTATAAAAATTTCATTTTTAACTTTGAACTCGTTATGATATATATAACTTATTTGAACAAAGTACTAAGATGTATAATGTACCTTGCAATGTTTCGAAGGTCACAGTACCCATTTTATCCAAAGTAGTAAACCATACTAAATTTAACAAAAAACAATTCTTTGCTTTGAAAATTCTCCAAATACCAGTTTTTAATGAAATTGTAATAAACAAATATCTAATCTGCCGTAGTAAATCCGCTATCTTGAATTTTAAAGATATAACTTTAGACTCTTAATCTAGGCATACAAAGCTCCCCAAAACAATTGTAATTGAAGCATAATAAGGAACCCTTTGATTACAACAAAGCTTTTGATAGGGTCAAACATGACAAACTGATAGAGATTCTCAGAAGCAAAAATTTGGATGAAAGTGATTTAAGGTTGATATCAAATTTGTATTACAATCAGCGATTGGCAGTAAGATTTGGACAGGAGATATCCGGAGATGTGGAAATACAAAGGGGAGTCAGACAAGGGTGTATATTGTCACCTTTACTATTTAACGCTTATTCTGAAGAGGTCATATTGGAAAGTCTTGAATCTGAAACAGCAGGGATAAAAGTAAACGGAGTTTTAATCAACAATATTAGGTATGCAGATGACACTGTAACAATAGCTGATAGTTTGAAAGACCTAGAAAAGATAATGAATAAAATATTAAAAGTTAGTGGACAATAGGGACTCTCTCTTAACACAAAAAAACCAATTTCATGATAATTAGTAAAAACAACACCAATAATAATGAAACAATAATGGTAGGAAGCCAGCACATAGAAAGAGTTAAGAAGTACACTTACTTGGGAACCCTAATAACAGAAAATAATGACTATACCGTCGAAATAAAAATCAGAATCGAGAAAGCACGTGCCAACTTTATTAGAATGAAAAAGGTTATCTGCAGCAAAGATCTAACGTTAGCCCTGAAAATACGACTGACTAAATGCTACGTATATAGTGTTCCATATTATGGAATGGAAACATGGACACTGAATCGGGAGGCAGTGAGAAGACTTAACTCTTTTGAAATGTGGATCTATAGAAGAATTCAGAGGATTTCGTAGGTGGATCGAGTTACGAACGCCGAAGTGTTGAGAAGAATGGGGAAAGAAAAGGAAGTCGAGATAACAGTAAAGCAGAGAAAACTGCAATATTTCGGACACAATATGCGAGGAGAAAAGTACAGCATCTTACGGCTCATAATCCAAGGCAAAATAAGTGGCAGAAGAGGCGTGAGACGACGATGAATTTCATGGCTAAAATACCTAAGGGAATGGTTTGGATGCAGTTCAAAACAACTATTTAGAGCAACTGCCTCAAAGATTAAAAGAGCTATTATGATTGCCAACCTCAGCAATGGAGAAGGCACTTGAAGAAGAAGGAACCCTCGAAAAAATTTTAGCAAAGAAATGTAGTTTTTTTTGGAAAATTGCGTTATTTTTATGAAAAGCTGCCGTTATTTTGTTGATTTTGAAAATTTTTCAGGTTTCAAATTTTTTTCTCAAAATTTATGACTTATGTGATCTTAATCAAAGAAGAAAACTAAATTACGTCAATTGGTCATAAAAATAGTCAATTATAAATAAAAAATTACTTCTCTTTTTCTCCACTGCAAAAGTTTTAAGATCAACTTCAAAATCTCGATACCTTACAAAATGGCAAAATATGTGTGGTCTTTTTCAGATTCTACAATAATATATTTCACAGACAAAGCTTTTTTTAAAAACTATTTTGACTGCATGATTTTGAATGAGATCGGTCTTGTGCTTATTGTGTCAAGTCTTATAAATAATATGTTAAATAGAAAAAACAATTTTTGAACAGTCTAAACTAAGAAAGAATAATTTTTCTTAGTGTTTCACTTTTGTATGCCATGCGATATAAAGAAAAATTTGCGAACAAAAATTGTACCTTGCTAGACTACCTTCAAAATGTGTATAAAAATAATTATAAGTCACACTACAAATTAAAACAAAAAATACGATAATTGGTAACTTCTTATCTCCTTAATAACTTTTACAAAGTAGATCAAATAATATCGACAATGTGAAAAAATATATACATTTATCAGTAATTGACATAATTATTTGTAAAATATGTATTTTGACAGCTGGAAAATGGACTTGAAAAATCAGCTGACTACCGTTTTATAAACCAAATCCTCTCCTGCATAATAATTACATAAACTATAAAGAAGGTGAGGAGATGCACCTAGCGAAGTGTCATTAATATTCCAATTTCAATCGTTTAATCTTCCAAATCGTCTGACCATATTAAAGTTTATAACCATTTCTGATTATTTACTAATTAACTATTCAACAGATGCGCACTGTATAATATTATTGGGATAAAAGTGTTCAGGAAAATATACATATTTATTAAAATTTTTGACAGTAACATCTTAATCCGTTTTTATAATAATAGTGAGCACGTTACCAATAATACTATATTTTATTTAGTAGACAGCATATTAGCTTTCAGTAAAAGCTTTAGGATTTCGGAAAGCGTGACCGACACGGTTATATCAAGATTACTATATATTATCAGAAATTCAGAAAATTCATGATCTTATGCGTACCAGAAAGAACGCTGACAGAAAATACTTCTTTCTCTCCCCACATAAGTATTTTGTCGCACTTACTTTTTTATAATATTGCGACCACTCAACCCACCTTGCAACATTTACTATTTATAGGTTCACTTTGTTGTATCGCCAGATTTTTCGCACTTTCGGTAATTGAAGAAAGTCTATAGATAAAATAATATATGTATTTTTAAAAATAAATAGTATATAACATTAAAGTCACTAATAATATTAACAAATATTAAATATTTAAGCTTAAAGACGGATGAAAGGAGAAGTGAATACAAAACGGCCCAAAGAGCAGTGCGAAATGCAATAACCCAAAAGAAAAACAAAACCTGGGAAAGAACCTGTACCAGAATAAACGCACATGTGGGGGGTAGCAGAAGTACCGAAAGTTGGAAAATACTGAGATATCTTCGACAAGAAAAATCTAAAGATATTTCACCGATGGGTTTATCTCAATGGGATGAATACTTTTCAAAATTGCTAGCAGAAGAAAGAGCATAATACCAACAAACAGTACAAGCGGATTCCGGCGTGCACGTACGCACCATAGCATCTCCACTAAAAATAGATTGCAAAGAAGTCAAGCAAATATGCCAAACATTAAAAAACCGAAAATCACCAGGTCCCGGAAATATCCCGCCTGAGCTACTTAAATACGGCACAGAGAAGCTGTACAAACAATTGACAAACCTTTACCAAAAATGTATAAACCGAGAAAAGATACCCGAAGAGTGGAAAACATCCTATATTACCACTATATACAAAAAAGGAAGTAAAGACGTATGTGATAACTATCCAGGAATTGCGGTTCTCTGCACAATCTCGAGAGTGTATGGGAAACTAGTCAAAAAGAGGATTGAGAGCGAATACTCAGATATGGAGGCCGAAGAACAGCCTGGATTTAGAGCAGGTAGATCTACTGTTGACCATCTCTTTACAATAACCCAGCTCACTGAGAAAAAATCAGCACGAAACCAAGAAATACACCTGCTCTACGTGGATCTCAAAAAAGCCTATGACAGCGTACCACAACAAAAACTCTGGGAAGCCCTAGAAAAAACAAATATAAATATAATACTTATCAAGGCTGTTCAAGAGCTCTATTCAAATAATACAAGCAAAATAAAGAAAGGGCATAATATTACAAAAGAATTCACGGTGAGCAAAGGGCTCAAGCAGGGATGTTGTTTGTCTCCAACCTTGTTTAAAATCTACTTGGAACAAGCGTTAAAAACATGGAAAAGAAAGTGCGAAAATATGGGTATTCCACTAAACGATTCCATACTATACACATTGTGTTTCTCAGACGACCAAATAGTTCTGGCACAAGACTACGAAGATCTAGAATACATGGCTCGTAAGCTAATAAAAGAATATCAAAAGTGGGGGCTAGAAATTAACATCAAAAAAACGGAATACTTGTGTATTGGGGGACAGCAACAAAACTTGATTCTGGAACAACAGCAGCAGGAAATAAATCACTGTGAGAAATACAAGTATCTCGGAATGCATATAACGAACGACGCCAAACTTGACGAAGAAATCAAGCATAGAAACAACCAGGGACGACAAGCTATTAGACAGTTGAACAGCATATTGTGGGATAAAACAATATCCAAAGAAAACAAACACAAAATCTTTAATAGTATTGTTAAAAGCATTGTCACCTATGGAAGTGAAGTATGGCCATTGAAAGAAACAACTCTAAGAACACTGGATGCTACACAAATGGGTTATTGGAGAAGAGCGGCTGAAAAATCCAGAACGGACAGAGTCAGAAATGAAAGAATCCAAGAAATTATGGGCGTTAAGCACAAGATAATAGAAGATATTAAAATCAACCAACTTAGGTAGGTAGACCCAGACTAAGTTGGAGAGAAGGAGTGAATAGAGATATAAGAACAAGAGGAATGGATGAAAACCTATGGACAAACCGAGATCAATGGAGACTGGAAATCAGAAGACGGAGTAGAACGTTATAAACTGATGTTATATGTATATATATATATATATATATATATATATATATATATATATATATATATATATATATATATAAAATATTACCGCGCGAACCGTCCGAAAATAGCGTAAAAATCATCCAAAACCATCCATCCTGTCCAAGAAAGTTTGGTAAAAATCCATCATATAATTTAATGTTTTTTAGTGTTACGGAACATATTTACATTTAAAAATAGTCTTTATTAGGGTAGCTCTTTATATTTTGGGAACTTGCTAAACTGACGTTGGCTATGGGACATCCATAGACAATATAAATATGCTAGACCGCGGATCGTGTAGAAAAAAGTTGACTCACGCTAAAAAGAGACAAAGCGTTTTCAATGAGTAGTATCTCTCTTTCTAACGGCGGAGCTACGTACGATAATTCAAACGTCATTGGATACCCTTGTCACCAAAATTAGAAAAAGAGGTAATACTCATCGAAAACGCTCTACCTCTTTCTAAACGTGAGCAAATTTTCTTCTATAAGATCCGCAGTCTATATTAAGTACCATTTTCTACTGTTATGTCTTTGGTGCCATCTAACATATCCATTGTAAAATTTGACATTTTAGACAGTATAAGTACTAAGGACATTTTGACATACGGGAGCCAGTTATGTTGTTTTGAGTAACTTCAAAATTTTGGTCAAAAAAGGCCAAATACAAATCATCTTCACGGTACCAAAAAGGCTTTGCAGATTAATTCAACGTGTAATGTAAAAGTATATTGATCATCGTGGGGAATATCTTAAAAAACAATAAAATCATTTTTAAACATAAATATTTGTTATTCTTGGAACATTAACTGCCACCTTCGTATTGAATGTACTTATTGTAAGCAATTAGTAAGATCGGTATAATTTTTTTAAATTGTATCAAAAACTCGATATTTCTATTTATTTGTTCTGAAATCTAAATTCTTCTTTTTTGGATGCATATCCATTAATGTATGTTTGCGATCACATGCTCCATTGCTTCTCTATCTCGGGCAGTGTGGAACAGTGTTTGTACATCACGTAACCCTTTCCATTGTCTTATGTTTCGAAGCCAAGACATTTTCTTCCTCCCTATTCCCCTTCTGCCCTCAATTTTGCCCTCAATCATCAACTGTAAGAACCTATATTTGTCGTTTCGCATGATATGTCCCAAATAGGCTGTTTTTCTTTTCTTGACTACTTCGAATAGTTCACGCTCTCTTCCTACACGCCCCAGAACTTCCTCATTTCTCTTCTTCTCCGTCCATGAGATTTTAAGAATTCACATCTCGAAGGCTTCCAGTTTATTGATATTACTCGTTTTAGGGTCCAACCCTCTACGCCATAAAGAAGCATTGACCATACGTAGCATTTCATAAACCTCACCCTCAAGTCAATATCGAATTTTGAGCAGGTAAGTACATTTTTAAGCATCAGGAAAGCCTGTCGGGCTTGCTCAACACGGCTTTCTATTTCTCTGTCCGATGTCCAATCCTCAGAAAACCATGTTCCCAGGTATTTGAACTTGTCCACTCTTTCAATGGGCGCTGCTTCAAATGTTATTCCAGACTTTGTAAATGCATCCAAGTTTCTGGAGATGATCATAAACTTTGTTTTCCTAGTATTGATGTTCAGACCCATAGATGCACTGTGTTGTCCAACCATATTTACTATTTGTTGTATATCATCTATATTTTCGGCTATCAGAACCGTGTCATCGGCATAACGAATATTTTTGATCCATACACCATTCACTCTAATGCCATTTTTTATATCTTCTAAGGCCTCTCGGAAAATTGTCTCCGAATATAGATTAAATAGGAGCGGAGATAGTACGCACCCCTGTCTTACTCCCCTCTCAATTTATACAGTATTGGACATAGTATTTTCAATTTTTACCTGTGTATTCTGGTTCCAATACAAAGTTTGGATGCATCGGATGTCCTTTTGATCGCTGTCGAGCCTCTCGAGTAGTTGTATTAACTTTTGATGTTGAACACGGTCGAAAGCCTTCTCATAATCTATAAAACATAGGCACACATCTTTTCTTTGATCATAGCAATTTTGTACCAGTACCTGTGTTGCGACTATCGCCTCCCTTGTACCTAATCCCTGTCTAAATCCAAACTGGGAGTCGCTCACGTCTCTCTCACATTTCTTGTATATTCTTTGGTGTATTATTTTTAAGAAAAGCTTTAATGTATGACACATTAGACTGACAAGTCTGTGATCTTCGCATCTTTTTGCATGGGGTTTCTTTGGTAACGGGATAAAAGTAGAACATAGCCATTGTTTGGGGTAGAGACCCGTATTATAGATGATGTTAAAAACTTTATGCAATGCCGCAATACCTCTTTCATCAAGGAGTTTGAGTATTTCTGACGGGATTTTGTCTGGTCCAGCTGCTTTTTTGTATTTTAAGTTATGGCTAGCTTTTTAATCTGAATAATGAAGGAAAAAAAAGTGAAAACTGGCAACTCCCATTTCTTACTTTTGATAAAGGATTATTTTGTCATTGTACATATAACAGTTGTCACTAAAACTTTATACTTGACGATTAACATAAATACAAAAGTAAAAATTACACTTGTGTTCAAGAAAAATTAGGAAAACTCTATTATTTTATGTGTTTTTATAATGATATGAAACAAAAAAGTTTCTTATTGATTCCTGTGAAGTATGATAGAAACTTTGAGAAATTATTGAGTTTTTAATTTATTGAACCACACTTAAAATTGATCATGTTGTTCATATTTAATGTTGGTACTAAACTAAAAATAGTATTTAGGAAAATACAATGTTCTGCCTAAAAAATGAGTTACTTAAAAGTCAATGAACCTATTATTTCTCCCGAAACGCGTCAATAAATTTTATTCACATGTTTCATCTATTCTCCTATAAAATGCCTAAATTGCCCAAAGTTAACATTTTTTCATACTCTTTACAGATATTAAATTTTTATTATTTGTAAAACCAGTTATCGTTGCTTTATATGAAACAAAAAAAATTTCTTATTGATGCCTGTGAAGTATGATAGAAACTTTGAGAAATTATTGAGTTTTTAATTTATTGAACCACACTTAAAATTGATCATGTTGTTCATATTTAATGTTGGTACTAAACTAAAAATAGTATTTAGGAAAATACAATGTTCTGCCTAAAAAATGAGTTACTTAAAAGTCAATGAACCTATTATTTCTCCCGAAACGCGTCAATAAAATTTATTTCATCTATTCTCCTATAAAATGCCTAAATTGCCCAAAGTTAACATTTTTTCATACTGTTTAGAGATATTAAATTTTTATTATTTGTAAAACCAGGTTATCGTTGCTTTATATGTCCATAAAATCAGGAATTTTACTACTTAATTCATATTTAAGAAATCTGAAACAAAATTGTAGCTAAATTATTTCTGCGAAGTCTTCGATTCAGCAAATTTAAAAGTGAGAGTTTCTACTGTAACGCATTTTAATCTTAATTTAATTCATAAACACATTCACAGGTCGTTGGTCAAATGACATCTGTATACAACGACATTCTCTTAAGTATTTTACCTAGTTTAAAATATCTCCATTCAGTCCAGAAAAAAATTATTTTATTATTTTAATCTATTTTTGTAAAGAAACCAAATACCAAATAACCAAAAATTTAACATTGAAGTTTTTAGGGTATTTTTTTCTCACTTTTTCAATGATGATGATGAGATTTTTAAAAATTGACGTGTTGATTTTTGAATTATTAACGCTGTTTTGGAAGTCGGTTCAATTTTTTAGTAAAAATCTTATTTTTAGATTTTTAGTTTTGAAATGAGTTAGGTCTGTAAGGTTGCAAAAAGTGCCCATTTTATTCAGAGTTATAGACCACACTACGGACTCCAAAACCCCCAACACCACTATTGAATAAACTTGGGAGATGTAAATTTTTAGTCCGACATATTTTATCCTGCATATTGAATTTGAAGAAATTAACTTGAGATCCGTAAGATACGAGATACGCCCCAAAAACCCTGCAATATCGGAAATATCTAAAATTTTTAATTTCCCATATTGGATCTGCCTTATCAAATAGTAAAAAATGAATTTCAGATTCGAAACTTGCGATTCCGAAAATCCCTTAATACCAATTTTGAAAAAATGTGAATAACGTAAAATTTTTAACCCTCGAAAACCTCCAGTAACAATTTTGGACATAATTTGGAAATATAAAATTTTTAGACTGCATCTGCCATATTGAATTAATTTTGAACAAAATCGAAACATGTAAAATTTTTAGTTCACCATATTGATTTTTTTTTTAAATAATTTTAAATTCGTTATTTTTATCCTTCAAAACCTCCCTTTATTAGTTATAGATAAAATCGACAAATGTTAAATTTGTGTCCGCCATATTGGATTCGCCATATTTAATTTTAAAAAAATAATTTTTAATTCGTAAGTTACCCTTTTAAACAAAACCAATTCCAATTTTGGGCAAAATTCAGAGATTTAAAATTGTTTAGTCGGCCATTTTAGATCCTCCATATTTAATTTTTTTAAAATAATTTTAAATTCGTAATTTGCACCCTTAAAAAGCACTTCATACCAATTTTGGACAATATTCTCCATATTGTATCAGCCAAATTTAATTTTTTTAAAAATAGTTTTATAATCGTCATGTACGACCCTCAAAACTCCACTAAACCAATTTTGGAGAAAATGGGACAAAATTAATTTTTTTTGTCCGCTATATTATCAGTGGCATCTTGGATTTTACTGAACCAATTTTAACACAAAATATTATCGGACCACCGTAGTAACTTCGTGAACTTATGCAAAAGATTTTATTCAAATCGGTGCCGCGATTTCGGAATAATCAGTGAACATAAAAAACGTATATCGGTGGAATTTAGAACCTTCCTTTTTTTAGAAATCGGTTAAAAATGGGGCTCTCTGCAACGATTTTTTTATTGCTATTCTTTGGGTTAGCTGTGCCAATACTTCTGATAGCATAAGTTCAGAGGGTAAACATTGATTTTCCACATTAAGATATTTTTTGTTGGAGAAATTGACATTTAGGTTAGAGCATAATACAAATTAATATTTACAAAACTACTATGTGCATATTCGGCCTAAGACTTTAGGTGGACCATGTAGATTTGGAATTTTAATGTAATTCTGAAAGAATAATTTTACGATTTACAAGATTAATACAAGTACGTACTCTAAAATAGAATTTTGTTTTACTTACGAAAATTAGTCTCATCCCATAGCCAATATTTAATATCCATAATCTAAAAAAAATTTCTAAGATATTTATATTCATATTTGCGAAGTTAGCCCGAGATTTATGTAGATAAAATTTAGAGTTTTTTCATATATTTTTTCAACCAAGCTATGTTTTTAACGTTTAAAATATTTTAGTGTTTATTAGTCCCCACATCGAACTGATATATCGACGTCGAATACAATTTTTAATTTTAATTTTACATTATTGTTGTGTAACGTGAATGTGTTTGTCCAATTCTTTTCGTTGAGTGTCAGTTAAAAGTGTGCAAATTGCAGAAAATAAAGTCACTTTTTTGTATGTAAGTCAAATTATAATTTTAATTTTAATACAACGTAAACTAACATGTTCAAAAATATTATTAAAAACCGAGACACAAAGAAAAGTTTAAAAAACTACACCTATATATATGGTAATTTTAAAATGGTTATGAAATTTTAAATGACCTATTTAGTTGCTCTGCTTGTAGTGCAGGAATATTAGTTTTTTGAAAAAAAAAAAGATTAATTTCATGTGAAATTTTAAAGTTTTTTATGATAAGCGACTTAATTAATTTAAAGCTTTGTATTATTTGGGAAAAAAAAATGATAAAATAAAGGTTACTAGTACAGACAATGGTAGAAATAAAATAAGTCTTGAAAGACCAAAGGAAGTATTTTCGACAGCTACAGTTCATTGCAGATATGTATGTACCTCGTGGCAGCTGTAGTTTTTATATATTTTTTGCAAAGATTTAGATAGTTATATAAATAACATTTCGGTTGTATGAAGCTGAATAAATTGAATAATATATATATATATATATATATATATATATATATATATATATATATATAAAGGGTGTTTTTTATAGAGGTATAGAACTTTTAAATGGAATAAAACAAAGATGAATTTTTTTAAATTGACATGAAATTTACTTTATTCGAAAGATAACCTTCTGGCATTATAATTTAAATATGACTTCTGGCATATGACCGCCACGGCTGGCTCGGACGTAGTCTAAACTGGAGGTCCAATTTTCGATGACTTTTTCCCATATTTGTGGCTGTATATCGGCAATAACGCGGCGAATGTTGTCCTCCAAATGATCAATCGTTTCGTGCTTATCGGCGTAGACTAGCGACTTCACATATCCCCACAGAAAATAGTCTAGCGGCGTTAAGTCGCACGATCTTGGAGGCCAATTCACGGGTCCGGAACGTGAAACTATGCGGTTACCAAACTTTTCCTTCAATAAATCAATTGTGGCACGAGCTGTGTGACATGTTGCGCCGTCTTGTTGAAACCACAGCTCCTGCACATCATGGTTGTTCAATTGATGAACGAAAAAGTCAGTAATCATGGCTCTATAGCGGTCACCATTGCCTGTAACGTTCTGACCAGCATCGTTTTTAAAGGAGCACGGACCAATGATTCCACCAGCCCATAAAGCATACCAGACAGTCAGTTTTTCTGGATGTAACGGTGTCTCAACAGACACTTGAGGATTATCATTACTCCAAATACGGCAGTTTTGTTTATTGACGTATCCATTCGAACAAAAGTAAGCTTCATCGCTAAACAAAATTCGCTTATGAAAATCGGGATCAACGGCAATCTTGTTTTGGGCCCATTCACCGAATCTACGCCTTGCTAGGTGATCGTGTAGCTTCAATTCTTGCACGAGTTGGATTTTGTAAGCACGCAAACCAAGATCTTTCCGCAAAATCTTCCATAAAATGAATGGACACATATCCAATTCCTGTGCACGATGGCGGATAGACTGATTCGGGTCTTCCTCTACGCTACGCTCTACAGCAGCAATGACTTGTTATGTACGCACTGTACAACGTCTCTGTGGATGCGTATTATCATTTAGAGTAAACGTGGTGCGAAAACGTTCCATAGTTAATCGAATTAATTGCTCTGATGGACGATTATTTTGACCGTAAAATGGACGTAGTGCGCGATACATATTTCGAACATAACCGTGATTTTCAAAATAAATTTGCACAATTTGGAAGCGTTGTTCAGGCGTCAGTCTATTCATGTTGAAATGCCAAACCAAACTAAACATAAATAACTTGACAGCTGACAAAATGGCCGCCAGTTAAAAAAGTGTTGCCAACTTAAATTTCTATACCTCTATAAAAAACACCCTTTATATACATATATAATCGTGTTTTTTTTTCTTAAACAGAAGATTTATATACATTAAAAACAAAAAACATTTAAATCACACTTAAACATCTTAAAGCATTGAAAATTTTAATATAACATATTATATTTCATTTTAAAATTAACAGATACAACTAAAATTTTTTTAGGAATGTGTCAGTTCCAGTTCCAGAATATTAACCTTATTAAATATATCTTAATGTGATGTGATGGAATTTATTTTTTGATCCATTTCTTTGGGTAGTTTTTTTTTTATATTTTACTATATATAGTATCCTGAATATTTTATAGAATTTGTACAGGATATAAAACAAGTTCATGACTTTTTCAGTTCATTTATTTATTTATTTTAAAATCCTTGGCTTTAGTTAATCAGATTATGGGAAATTTGTTTGAGATTACTTATATCTTTTTTATCATTTACGGCATTTTTCTTCTTTTTAATTTCTATCATTTCTTTTATAGTTAATTTTTGATATTTTGGTTTTGAGTTAATATTTTGATGTTGTTAAAATCGAATTCATGTTTTGTTTGGATTTCGTGTTTGTGTAATGCAATTGAAGCGTCCTTTGCATATTTATGACCATTTAATCTATTGTCTAAGTACTGTTTTGTCATTCCTATATAAGTTTTAGGAGAGTTTAGACATAGTATTGAATAAATAATGTTAGATTTTTTCTTTTTAGGTACTTTACTTTTTAAAAGGGTAAATAAAAATTCAATAAATTTTGTGCTTTATGACAAACGGTTATATGATATTTTGTTAAAATATGATTCATTTTCTCCGATAGACCATTCGTATAAGGCATACTGATATACTTTGTTTGTTGTTTTCTTTTTCGTTTTTTCTTGTTTTATTATAGAACAAATGTGTTCTTTGTTCTATTATTTTGGATATAATTTTTTTTTGAAAGTGATTGTTTAGGAGAGTTGTTTTTACCTCTTTTAGGGTTTCATGGCGCTATTTTGCGGATGTTAAGGCAATAGCTCGATCTGCTAGACCTACGAGCATCATCACATTATTTTTTTGACTTTCTGGGTGGTTTTAATTATAATTTAGTTAACGACCTGACAAAGTTTCTTTAGTATACCATTTAGTTTCGATTTTGTGACTCAGTCTATCTCTAATTAGAGTTAAAGCCAGAAAATTTATTTTATTATTTGTTTCTGTTTCGGCGACGAGTTGCAATTTTTCATGAAAGCAATTGAAAGTAATCATCATGACATTAATCCTATCTTGTGGTGTTAAGCAGTCATCAACAAATCTTTTAAAGAATATTGTATTGAAATTAAGTTTATTTATTACATTTTCCTCCAAATGTTCCATATCTAATTGTGCCACTGTGGAAGAAATCGGAGAGCCCATTGCACAGCCGTCCAGTTGCTGATAAAATCTATTTTCATACTGAAAGTAATTATTATTTAAAGTGAGGTTAACTGCCTCAATGAAATCGGTTAATGTAAGTTCAGTATGTTCTTTCAATATATTCCATTTTTGTTTGATTAGATTTGATACAAGATCATTTGGAATATTTGTATATTACGAGACAACGTGCAATGATATTAGTTTGTAATTTTCTGGAATATTAACTGTATCTATAAATTTTTTGATATCGAATAAGTCTTTTATAAAATAATCACTTTTTCCGGTTATTTTGGACAATGAGTTTGATAAATGTTTTGAAAGTTTATAAAATGGAGATTGTATGCTAGAAGCAATTGATCTTAAGGGCACATAATTTTGGTGTAGTTATGGAAGGTCGTATATTTTAGGTGCTACTGCGTTGTGTATAATTAAGTTTTTAGCTTTATTTTCCGTAAGAACATTTTTATTTAATAGTTTTTAATAAAAGTATTATTTTTGATTTGAAATGTAGTAGTAGGATCTGTCTTTAATATTTTATAGGTAGCGGTGTTGTTTAAAAGTTCGTTCACTTTTAAATTAAAATCATCTGAGTTCATTATGACGGTTTTGTTTGATTTACCTTGTCTAAGAATTTTAATTTGAGGATTTGCCTTTATAAATTGTTTTGCTTTATTAATTTTTTGTTTTAGAATACTTTTTTGAAATTGTGTAAATTTAATCTTTTTGTTTGATTTTGATTTGTGATTTGTAATTACGTTTGCCATATTAGCAAGTATTGATTCTTTTATATCATTCGATTTATCATCAGTTGCATTTTCTACATAAGATATGTAACCAGAAACTGGTAAAAGTTTTTGGTTTGTTATGTTATGTATGTTATTTTATCACAAAATAAAATATTCCGGATACTGTACTATAGTAATTTTTTTTAGTATAAAGAAAGAACTACCCAAAGAAATGGGTCAAAAAAATAAATTCCATCACATGAAATTAAGATATATTAATGTTAATACCCTTCAACTGAGAAACTCCAAGGTAGGCAACCTAAAAAATTTTTAGTTGTATCTGTTAATTTTAAAATGAAACGTCATATGTTATATAAAACTTTTCAGTGTTTTAAGATGTTTAAGTGTGTTTTGTTAAATGTTTTTGTTTTTAATGTATATAAATTTTCTGTTTAAGGGAAAAAAACTTGAAAAAGCACAACACGATGTGCGAAACGTCGCACTAACGAGCATTTGGCCTCAAAAACCGGACAAAATTAATAACGTCGTTGTTTTTGACTCTAAACTTGTCAAAATCAGTATCCGAAGATTTTTGAGGGCGCTAAATTGATTTCTGGCATTATTTTACTAATTGGTTAAAGGGGGGCTGACTTAGGGTGGGGAGGGGGAGGGGGAGGGGAGTAATATCAAAAAAACGTAATGGTTATCGTTTTATATGTTTTTGGGTCCTCCGATTTCATTTCTGGCATTATTTTACCAATCGGGTAAAGGGGTGCTGACTTAGAGTGGGGAAGGGGAGGGGAATAATATTAATAAAACGTAATGGGTATCGTTTTATATGTTTTTAGGTGCTCCGATTTCATTTCTAGCATTATTTTACTAATCGGGTGAAGGGGCGCTGACTTAGGGTGGGGAGAGGGAGGGGAGTAATATTAAAAAAACGTAATGGGTATCATTTTATATGTTGACTTATGGTAATTGTATGTTTTCCCATAAAAAGTCTATCTTATACAAAGTTTGACATTCTAAAATTTTCTACCAAGTTTATTAATGGTTGTCAAATAAAAAATTTCAACATATTTTGACAAAAACCGCTTGCGATCAAAATTGGCTTAAATGGATTGTGTTTAATTTTTTAATGATGTCTAAACAAGGCCACTGATAATTCCATTTGACTTTTCTATTTTGATCTTCAGCAGATGATTTGTGCGGATTGGCCGGCAAAATCAAGTGAATAATGGTGTGGGATTTTGCCATAACATTTTTATTCTATCCCAATATGTGACTGTAGTCTTAACGGCACGAACAAGCTTTGGAATATTTTCGAGTCATCGTTCGAGTTATCTGAAAACTTTTGTTGATAAGGAATTTGATGAGAGCCATCACAGCCACATTTTGTTATAAGTTCTAGGTTCTCTAATTCTTCTGCATCGCAGCTTTGAAAAACATCGTTAAGATAAAGACAAAGTCTTTTTACTGTGTGATCAAGTAGGGCCTGAAGCACAACTTCAACATTCGTCTCGGTAACTCGGATTGACTCTGGTTTTGTATAGCAGAGTTTCTTTCCTTCTCTTATTAGAGTCTAACAAAGACATATACCCTTATTGAAATCGTGTAACAACTCTCACTGACTCCTTGTAAAGTCACCTTCAACAAAGATTTGTAAGGCTTGCTCCGGTGTGTAATTTTTTACTTTCGATTTCTGAGCAGTATTTATTACCTTTCTGTAACGTTTGGCTCTTGTTGGTGTTGAAGTTGCATCTATTATAAGTTTAGAAGCTGCGGCATTTCCAGACATTCGTTGAGTTTCGCTGGCTGCATAGGTAAGCTCTTCAACAGGTACCTGTTCGCGGAGTTCTTCAGTATTTCATCGTTTACTACGATCATGTAATTCTTGGAAATGCCTCCTTGGGCATCCCAAAGAATTCGTGGTCCAGTTATGTACTGGTATTGATCTATTAAGTCATTTCTCGTTTTTTTTTTCAAAAATCTTCCTTCAATATAGTTAGGTGATATCCATCTCTTCTTCAAGTCACTATTAAAATGTTTTAAATCGTGACTTAAAGTATGGTACTCGTTTTGGAGACATTTCATCATTTCGCGGAACTTATGTTCCATAAATGATACCTTATCTTCAAGTGTTCTGGATGTGCTTTGTTTAAAAACATATATAGCATTTTCCGATATACCTCAATAACATTTGATGTCAAATCTGTACCTATAGGAAAAAAATATGTATGTAAGTAAAAAATAACCAAAATTATTGCAAAAAAAAACTGTGGAACTCAAAGCGATTTTTTTAAGAGGTGGAAATATGTGGAAAATGTTTTGACTGTTATGATATGGCTAATGTCTATAGTTTATGATAAAAAAAAGAATTGTAGTCCGACCTAGCTCGGAACATTTTCAAAAACACTAGTTAAAAAGAAAAACAAAAAAATTGAAAATTTTCTTGCATATTGTTTTAGGTCCATAAGAATACTAAACAGTCATTATATTTTTAAATAATTTATATTAAAATTAAATATATACCTTATTTTTTAGATTCCATCACAAAAATTTTTTTTTTAATATTCACTTTATAAAATACCAAACACCAAACACAAGTCTAAAAAAAATCTATCAAGAACGAATGCGTGCGTATTGAACAAAGCTTAGATTGCAATTACGTGTGCGGAGCGTAGCGGCGGGGAGGGGCCACTTTATCATAATTTTATGTAGTACGGTTACTCAGGTATACAAAAAAAATAAATTCGATGATTACTTGTATAGTTTGCGTTTCTCCTTTTTGTCGGGTTTTTGAGGCCAAATGCTCGTTAGTGCGTCGTAAGTAAATATAGGAAAGAAAAAATGACCTTTTGAAATTTATTTTAAAACCTATTACCCAAGAAGATAAAAAATTTATAAAAAATTATATATATATATATATATATATATATATATATATATATATATATATATATATATATATATATATATATATATATATATATATATTAGCTGAAGAAAATACAAACAATGTTTATTTAACGTTTGGAAGAAATCATTACACTATTACATATTCTCTGAAATGTTTTTTTGGATGTGTTATATATTTAATGCCATCATCAACGAATCACAAAGACTGGGTATTATCCTGATAATTCTCTGATGTCACACATGAATTAATTAGGAGCGATTTTTAAATGGTATTCATAAACACATTCCTAATACCTTTACCTAACCATAGTAACACAATTATTAAAAACTGTTAAAAGACATATGGTACGACCTGAGATCTTAGCGACTATATCGAAGTTTGGGCTAACTGTTCATGAAACTAGTGCCTGTTTATGTTTTTATCACTTAAAATTATCTGACAATGACCTATTGATTTAGGTGTTTGGATTAATGGTTTTCAATTAGGATTTTTTATTGTCTTAATTTGTTTGAATGACATGGCGCTAAAGCTAAAAATAAGAAAAAAAAACTATTGCGTTGAACATACATGGAACTTTAAATTTACAGGCAGTCCAGTCGAATTAGGTCCAAAGGCAGCTTTATTTTGCTGTAGCTGGAGGTAGTTTTAATTTCTGGAGAAATCATTCCGGTATAATATCAGAAATGATAACACTAGTTTACAGTACATCTGTTGCCGAAGAAATTTTAGCTGTTGTTGACTACATATGATATGCAAATTTGAAATATAAGAGTAGATTTTTTTTTATCAGCTCTAGTTTCTGAGTTTCAGCTATGTAGGTATAAAACAGAAAAAAACATGTGTATTTACTAAGAAAAAATTTATTAAAAATCAAGTTAATCATTGAGTTCAAAAAACTTCGTTTTAAAGCTCTTCTCTGATGTGTAGACTTAGGAAAATGACATGTCAGAAACCAACAATAGGCAGACATCATATTCGTATCCCAGAAACCCTGATAGCGCTCTTCCATGCCGCGTAAGTCCTGATGCATACGCTTTCCCTGCTCTTCGCTCATATCTCCTAAATTTTCCAGAAACCTGTCTAGGTGACTATAGAAGAAGTGGAGTTTTATGCTAATATTGCACCCCAATTTTTTAATTGTAACAGAAGGTCTTCTACTAGTTCAATATAATTTTCTGATTTTTTATTTCCGAGAAAATTCTGCATCACAGAGACGAAAGCTGTCCAAGCCCTTAGTTTTAACTCAGTCATAGAATTTCTAAATTGTGTATCTTTCGTAAGTTGTCTAATTTGGGGGCCATTAAAAATACTGGCTTTAATCTTTTCCTTAGTGAGCTGAGGAAATTTTTGGAAAATGTAAGAAAAGCAGTCCCCGTCTTTACCTAATGATTTAACAAACTGTTTTATGATGCCCAGTTTTGTATGTAATGCTGGATTGTGTAAACACGACAGGATGGGAAATGGGTCTAAAAATAAATGTTACTAAGACAAAATTTATGACATTTCAAGCCTTAGTGAAAAATAGTGACTTAAATTCCGAGATGGATGAGACCTACCCAGGAATATTGGGGGCAAAGTAAGAATAAACGCTACATAAAACATAACAGCAAAAAAATAAGTTGGTGCTTAGAGAGGGGAGGTCAAAGTTAACTAAAACAGGTTTTCTATATCTACAAGCCAAGTAACACATTTTGGAAAAAATAAAAGTTGTAGAGATTTTAAAAACCTACAGTTTAAGTTTTTGCGCAATGTTTTGCGTTAATTTGTTGTTACAAAAAGGTCAAAAAACCCTCAAATTGGCCATTTCTTGTATATCAATTACTTATTGTAAAATTAAAGTTTTTTGCACTTTTTTCCTTTTAAAGCGAATCCCTTGTCTTCACGAATAAAATGATGTTTTGTAATAGTAAATCGGATAATTTGTTGCTGATATATTGCTAATTATTTATCCTAAGACGCAGAATGTTGATTGCTATAACCTTTTTTGAGTGAACATTTTGACCTCTACGAAGGTTCGGTCTCTTCGTGAAAGCCTTTTTCATATCTTGTTAGGGGTAAATGAAAAAATTTATTTTCAATCCCTTAAATATTGCTTTTTAAAAGATTTTTTGTATAAAGAAATAGAGCTATCACGCGTGCGAAAATAACTAAACTCGCAGCTTCCAATCAGCAACGCTAGGAAAAATTCGCTAGATTTGAGCAACGATTGGATAAATTACGTTGTTTTTTTTTTAATCTGGGGTTGCTCGAAACATTGAGAATATGATACACCTCCTTTTTTAGAGCGATATTTAAGGGGTTGAAAATTAATTTTTTCATTTGCCTCTAACAAGATATAAAAGAAGAGATGAAGTCTTTGTGGAGGCCAAAATGTTCATCCAAAAAAAGTTATAGGAATCAACATTTTGTATCTTGATATAAACAAATAGCAGTAACTCAGCAACAGATTTTCTAATTAACTATTATATCATTTTGATCAAAATGACGAGGGCATCCCATTAACAGCAAAATAGTGCAAAAAAAGTTAATTTTGCAATAAATAATTGATATGCAAAAAAAAATACCGACTTTAAGGGTTCTTTGGCCTTTTTGCAATAACAAATTAATAAAAATAATTGCACAAATGCTCACTGAAGATTATTAAAATCTTTACAACTTTTATTTAAAACTAAAATGCGTTCCTTGGCTAGTAGATTGATTCAAAAAAACCCTTCTTAGTCAACTTTGCTCCCCCCCTCTTGGCCCCAACCTCTTGGTTGCTGTTACGTTTTATTATTTATTTATTTATTTATTTATTTATTGATACTCTTACAAACACCTAAACATAACATGCTACAAGGTAATTATAAGTAAGAGAAATTTTACAGACTTAACTAACACAGAACAAAGACAGCACAGACAAGAACCTGAATAAACCTAAAGGTCACTGCATAAGTTGCAATAGCAATTTCTTGGTACAATTAAAAAAGTCAATATCATTATTCTTATATAGTATGTTGCACTCAGTTAACATTAAATTCATTGGAGAACGACTACCAATGGAGACATGAAAGAATTTTTCCTTTTGTATCCTTAATCCTATCTTTGGTACATGAAGAGGTATATAATTAATCAAAGAACAATTGTTAAATTTTATATTATTGATAATACAATAAACAAATATCACAGATTGAATTTGCCTTCTTTTCTGAAGAGTTTGAAATTTAAAGCTTTCTAACATACTGCTATAAGAGATCAGATATGGATATAAGTTATTTTTCCTAACATATAAATATCTCAAAAACCTTTTTTGAACACGCTCAATAGCATCACAATGCACGTTTGCACTAGGAGACCATATATTAGATGCATATTCTAGATGAGGACGAACAAGTGCATTGTACAATTTTATTATTATATTATGGTTATTAAACTGACTGGTATTTCTAATCACAAAACCAAGCACCCTAAAAGCCTTATTAATAATATTGCGATAGTGGGTATTAAATTTCAAATTAGACTGGAAGTGCACCCCCAAATCCCTACATTCAGTCTTTTTTTGTAGTTTTGCTCCATCAATAAAGTAATTAAAATTAATAGGATTTATTTTATTTGTATAAGACATAAAGAAGCATTTATTAGTATTTAAAAACATTTTATTTAATTGAAACCATTCTGTTACTGAATTTAAGTCTGCTTGCAGTGCACTACAATCGTTACTGTTTGTTACTTTCTTAAATATTTTAAAGTCATCCGCAAATAAGAGACCATCAGAATGTTTAACACTATTAGGTAAATCATTTATAAACATTAAAAACAACAGTGGGCCTAGGTTGCTACCCTGCGGTACACCAGATGTTGCCATAAAAGCCTGAGAAAATGACCCTCCCACTCTCACCATGTGCGGCCTACACGAAAGATAACTTTTCATGAAGAGGTAAGCATTCCTAGAAAAGCCAAACTCGACAAGCTTAGCCAGCAACACCCGATGGTCCACCTTATCAAATGCCTTTGCACAATCGATATACACTGTATCCAACTGCTTCCCGTCATCAATAGCCTCCGAGGCATGATTTGTAAACACACATAAATTTGTTACTGTGGACTTTCCACTTACAAATCCATGTTGTTGTTCTACTATTTTATGAGTGATGTTGGTCATAATGTCATCTGAAAGGATCATCTCAAATATCTTAGCAAGTGAATTAAGTATACTAATTGGTCTATAATTTTCAACATTTGTTTGTTTACCATCCTTAAATATGGGAGAAATAATTGCTGTTTTTAGTTTATTGGGAAAAATTTTTGTTCTTAGGGCAACTTGAAAAATATGAGCAATAGGGGCCGCTAAAAAGTCTGAGCAGCCTTTATAGATATATGAGGGAATATTATCCTCTCCTGTACTTTTTTTTGGTTTTAGTTTTTTTAATACTTTTCTTTACAGTCTCCTCTGATATTAAAGAAAATTCCAAGTCTCCCCATCTATTAATATCTATAGAGTCGCCGTTGGACACTGATGACAACTCAAACACTGAACTGAAATATTGTGCAAAAGCATTGGCAATATGTTCGTGCTCTTCCAATGATACTCCATTATAAGACATAACCCTTGGCATACCATACCTTTTACTCTTACAGCCAACATACATCCAAAAACTGCTAGGATCAAAATTTACATTATTCTCTATATTTCTTAAATACAAAGAGGACTCATAATCAATCTGTTTTTTAATATTATACCTTAAGTTACGATATTCCTCATATTGAAAAACACTAGCTTTGCCACATTGTATATGTCTATGCATTCTATTCTTTAATTTTATTTTACGTACTAAATCATTTGAAAACCAAACAGGATATTTACAATAATTTACTTCACTATTACCAACAGATTTAGCTTTTTTTGGAATTGTGTTATTTAAGCAGTTAAGTAATTTGTCATAAAATATGGCAACACATTCATTTGGATCTGTAATTTTTTTTATTTCAGACCAATTTGTTTGTTGTATTAGGTTGTAAAGCTTTAAAAAGTCACCTTTAGCATAATCATATACAAAAGAGGTAGATATGGTACTTTTAATTAAAGATTGTTGGTTATTTATTTGCACAGACATAGACAATGATGGATGATATAAATCTTCCACAATTAAGGGAGAATCGCACCTTTCTAATGATATAATTTCAGTATTAGACAAAACAAGATCTAGCTTTCTCTGCATATGGTTAAGAACTGTATTATACTGAGTTAAATTATTAATTTCAAGAAACTGACTTAGTAGCACAGATTTATCACAGTCGTTTTCCTTATATTCAGGTACATTAAAATCACCTATTATTATAACCCTAACACTAGTTGATAAAATATTTGTCAAACAATCATAAAATTTTTTATACATATCTATACTCTGATTTGGTGGAATATACACACAACATACATATAAAAGTAGTTTTAGTAGTGGGAATAGGGGGCTCCTAGTTGACCCCCCCACCACTTTTTTGATTGGTCAGCCAAGAATGACCTTGTTTCTGATTGGCTGCCCAAGTTCGCCCCCTATTCCGATTGGTTTCATAAACTCCGCCTCTTTTTGCTCCACCTCCTACCTCCTTCCTAACCACCACAGTAGTTGGAGGGGAGCTGGTAGTAGTTGGAGGGGAGCTGGTAGCAGTTGGAGGGGAGCTGGTATTTTAAACGATCGAATCTGAGCGAACTTCAGTCATTCGTGCGCGATGTCAAATAGCGACCAACAACAACAACAACAGCAACTCATTGAACGTGTAGGCCAAGTAATAATTTCCTACCAAAAACACGGAAAAAATCTTACCGATTTTGAAGATCAAGACTTGGCCTTCTTTCCCATCAACTACTTGAAAACATTCGTCGATTCACTTAGTTTACAACAAATTTGGAACAGGTTGCCGGAAAATTATAGAAGTGACGAAGAATTGCAGCTAAATTTGCCGTGTTTTAAACACTATCCACTATATCAACACCACATAGACGGCCCGCCATTATCAATTAAAAAGTGTTGTAAAATTAAAAAATAGTGTGAACAAGTGAATCGAGTTTCATCGGACAGTCTTCGAAATGGATCAGACACATGTATATTTAGATTCTGCTTGTGATGAAACGATCCAGTCAATGTACAAAGATGAAACAACTCATTTTAACTTGGCTGGAAGAGGAAAGTTTCACGCAAGACAGGATTCTCTGATCACTATTGATCGAAATAATTTCGAAGACGACGATGAAGATGAAGAAGATGATGGGATAGAGGATAATGGCGTTCCAAACGGGTGTGGAGAAGAGGGGCTCGTGAAAGTGGCAAAAATAAATGCAAGTGATACATTGACACCAAATCACCTTACGCGAGAAGTGTGCGTTTTTCAATCTTATGTCGTAATTATTTCATCTTCTGGCGGTGCATATAATTTATGTTGTGAATGTTACTATATACATGCTTTAAATTGCCCAAATGGGAAAAATAATTTTGTTAATAGCCACTATAAACGATCCTTTATATGTTGCGAAAAAGATCTGCAATGCAACACGTGTGAAAACGATTTATTCATAACAACTCCTTCACAAGCATGTATAATATGTAACAAACCAGA
This sequence comes from Diaprepes abbreviatus, assembly GCA_034092305.1. NCBI lineage: Eukaryota > Metazoa > Arthropoda > Insecta > Coleoptera > Curculionidae > Diaprepes > Diaprepes abbreviatus. The sequence goes on along the minus strand of JASJET010000094.1, from coordinate 5,550,068 downwards.
ACTAAAGAATATGCAAAACCATCTAATCGAAAAATCAAATTTTAAATAAATTTATTTCACTTGCACTTATTCATGCACTATGGCGTTTTTAATATTAAGTTTAAGTTTAAAATATTTTATAAGAATTTAGATTTTGTTCTGCTAAGTTAAATAAATATAAGAAACTATGTAAATAAATATAAGGGAATGATGTGAATAAATAAGAATTTGTATTTATTCCCATTGAAAGAAATTATAATTTTGTTCTTTCAGTGTAGAATAATTCTTTTCAAATAATATGCACAACAACCCTACCGATAAATCAAATTTAAATAAATGAATTTGATACTCCACTTGAATTTATTCATGCACCCTAGTAGTTTTTGAATATTAAGTTTCAAATGTCAACTAATTTAAATAAGATTTCATATAAAATATAAGTTGTAAGATATAAGTTATAAGATATATATTAAGTTTAAGTTAAATAAATATAAGGGTGCCATCTAAATAAATAGAAATTTGTTTATATTAAGATTTGAAGAACTAATGATTTTGTTCTTTCAGTGTAGAATAATTTTTTCTACATAATATGCACAATCAATCCTATCGATAAATTGAATTTTAAATAAATGAATTTGATACTACACTTGAATTTATTCATTCACCCTAGTATTTTTTAATATTAAGTTTAAAATGTCAACTAAGACATTTAAATAAGATTTTATATATAAGATAAAGAACAATTAGGTTTAATTCCCTGACAACAGACTATGATTTATTCTTCCATGTTAAAAAAAAACCTAGTTTTCATTACTATGCTTGTAAAAAAATTATATTCATCCTATTCATAATAATTCTTTCAAGTTAAAGAAACTTGGTTATTAGGTGTGATTCTGTATAAGAAATAGAAAAAAATAAAATATTTTCTTCAACGACTTTGTTTTTTATTATTCCTATATCCAAAATACAAATATACATATATACATAAATACATATTTATAATTTATACCATTTTGGGTTGCCAATTGCTGCTGTCTGCCAGAGGTTGCTGCTGCATGCCAGAGGTTGCTGTTGTCTGCCATAGGCTGCTGCTTTGCCATCGGTTGTTGTTGTTGTCTGCCAGAGGTTGCTGCTCTGCAAGAGGTTGCTGCTCTGCAAGAGGTTGCTGCTCTGCAAGAGGCCAATTTATAATTTATAATTTATTGGCCTCTTGCATTTTCGAGGGTAACTCTGCCTTCGCTGCTGCTGCTGTGTCTGCTCCTGATGCTGTTGATGTTGCTGTTGATGTTGCTGTTGCTGCTGTGGCCTCTTGCATTTTCGAGGGTAACTCTGCCTTCGCTGCTGCTGCTGTTGTTGTGGCTGCTCCTGATGCTGTTGATGTTGCTGTTGATGTTGCTGTTGCTGCTGTGGCCTCTTACACTTTCGAGGGTAACTCTGCCTTCGCTGCTGCTGTTGTTGCTGTGGTTGTGGCTGCTCCTGCTGCTGCTGCTGTTGTTGCTGCTGTTGTTGTGGCTGCTCCCGCTGCTGCTCCTGCTGCTGTTGTTGCTGCTCCTGCTGCTCTGCCATAGGTTGTGGCCGATCTTCTTCCATAGGCTGTTGTTGCTCCATCATCAAAGGTTGAAGATCCATTGCTCGGTCTGGATCCCACTCAAAGGCGATAGGCTCGGGATCCAGGTCTGGCTCAAACATATTGATAAATTCTTCATCTAAATAGTCAACCTCTGATGGTGGCGGCCACATCACCGTGTTCTCGGAATTTGGACTCTGACGATCCATCAGATTAATTTGATTTTCCAAGAATCCCAGAAAGTCTTGTAGTGTTATAATTATGAACGTACTCATTTTGAGACTTTAAACTTAATGAATGCTAAGTCAAGACGCTGTAAATCCTTATATACAATACTGAAATACCACTTTTCCTACCTCCAGCGGCAAAACCAGTCCGAAGAATGAGAAGAAGAAGAAGGCAAAGATAGCGTGAACTCGAGAGAGGTCGTTCAACGGTCGTAAGTTGTTTTGTTCTTAAGAAAATGACGAGTAAAGAGGAGAAGAAGAAAAAAAAAAAAAAGTTGTTTTTTGGAATAATATAAAAAACGAAAAAAAAAAAAAAAAAAAAAAAAAAAAAAAAAAAAAAAATTAAAAAAAAAAAAAAAAAAAAAATGTTTTTTATATTATTCCAAAAAACAACTTTTTTTTTTTTTCTTCTTCTCCTCTTTACTCGTCATTTTCTTAAGAACAAAACAACTTACGACCGTTGAACGACCTCTCTCGAGTTCACGGTCTCACGGTTCCCGTCGTACCATGCAGTGCCACGCCGTACCAGCCGGTACCAGGCTCTTGGCTGCTTTAAAAGGCGGCTGGGTACGAAGCGTCTCTTCAGTTTACATCTCGCTATTAGCGTACGCTTGTAAAATTATCGAATCGATTTTAATATATCTTGATAGTCGGATTTATTTCGTGTGACGTAGTGACATATTATTAATTTTCATTTGGTTTGTATTGTTGATTTCATATTTTTGATTTAATATTTTTGACTTAATACTTTGGATTTTTAATTAATTTTTATTTCATCTTTTAAAAGCCAATCTTTGATTGATTTTTTCATTTTTGTGGATTTTTTTTATTGATTTTTTATTGATTTTTTGATTTTTTTATTGATTCATAATTTTTTTATTTTTTAATTTATAATTTAAAATGTCATTTTTAAATGTAAAAATTGAAAACATCGACTTAACAGCCTTCGATTTAAACGACGCTTGCCTTGTGCATGATTTGATTGATTGTTCATTTTGTGGGCTAAGCGACGAGGAGCTAGATATTAAATTTAGGGAAATTGATATTAATACATTTAACAATTCATCTGAATCTGGCGATTCTTCCGAAATTGGTGAAAGCGATATTTTGACACAGCTCTTAAAAGTTTTGGATGAATCTATTATCCCTGATATTCCTCAAGAACCTCTTGAAACAATTAATTTCGATGATTTAAATAATGATATATTAAGGAAAAATTTAATTAACAATTCTGAAATAAATGAGGGATATAATTTGGAACAACTTTTAGATATATTAGAAGGGGGTGAAATTTGTGAAAATAGCTCAGGGCAAAATTTAATTAAGGGTGATCAGGAGACTTTTGGGAGCTGTGAGGAACAAAATAATAAGGGGGTTTTAAACAATAATAATAATGGGGTTGGTAACGAGGGAGCTTTAAATAATGATAAGAGGATTGGCATTGGGGGTTTTTCGAAAAATAATATGGAAGAGGTTTATCGCCCCCACTATTCGCCAATTTCAGATGCATCGTCAGATTCATCAGAGGATTCCAACGACAGCGTTGAGACTGTTATAAACGTCTCAGCCAAAGCTCAGCATAATTTTATTAAAGTGTTGGATCAAAATTTAATTGAAGGGTTGGATCAAAATTTTATTCAGGGGTTTGAACAACCATCCAAATTTGGCTATACCAGAAATACAGTAAATTCGGTAGATGTTTTTGATTTGAGTTGTGGCGAAATTGTGGGGGACATTGAGGTATATACTTATACTGAAAATTTTGAAGATGAGCAGCCTCAATGTCCCTTAATTTCTTCCTGTAATCAAAATCAATTTTTGAAAAATCCTTCTGGCCTAAATTTAGAACAAAGTTCTGAAAATTTGATTGAAAAAAATTTACCCAAAAAACGTTCTTTATCAGAAACAAATGATTGTTCAGATTTAAAAAAGTCAAAATTGGACGGTGATATTTCTAGTTCCCAAACTTTAGGGGCACAAATTTCAAAAAATTCTTTACCAGTCGCTGTAACAACAGCTCCGAAAATCAATCCAACAAATAAAGTCGCTATTGGAGAATTAGATAAGTTTCTACATAAGAAAACTAAGCCGAGCTTAAATAGGAATGAAACAAGGTGTGCCACATCTAGATTTAAGTCAATGGTTTATTCCTATTTAAACTTAGATAATATATGTAATAATTTATCTAATTCGACTTTAAAAGACGTTAAAAATTGTATTCAACGACAAGGCGATCTTCTTTTAAATTTGGGAAATATATTTTTTAAAAAAAATCCATGTTTTTCTTCAAATTAAAAAGTGAATCCAAAAGTTAATTCAAAAGTAAATCCAAAAGTTTTCTAAATTGCGCGAGCTGAAAAAATTGCTAATTATTCTATGTCATTGGGTCTTGATAGATCAAAATTGTATTTATTTAAAAGCGACACGGCCCTAACCGATTCCATTTTAAAATGACTCTCCTTTGCACACACTGCTTAAGAGAATTTAAAAGAAAATCACATATTGTACGCCACCTTCGAGAAAATTTTGTCAATAACGAAAACACCTTTAACTTGGAAGATTATATAATTAATCGTAAGTATTTTTTTATAACATATTTAGCTATAATTTTCCTTTTAATTTTTCTTTTTATTATTAATAAAGGTTTACAGAGGAATTAAAAAATAATAATTGTTTCAGTTGATGAACTACTTTCAAGACCTCCAATGCGATTTTGCCAAGATTGTGAAGTAAATGTCAAATCTAATTCCTGGAGCACACACTTGAGGACAAATATTCATAAAAACAGGAGCTGCATAAAATATGGAAATGGAATTGACATTATCAGGAGTGCATTTAAATGTCGAATAGCTTCCTACAGAATATATTCGCAGAATTATCACATCGACATCAAAAAGTTTCAGCAAGATGTTGGTAATAAAGTGCAAACATTAATACGCCAGCGTCAACAGGAATTTACATGTTCTAAAGTAAATTTGGAATTATTTGGAATATATTATTCTCCAACTTTAACCTCTACTTCAATTAAGTCATTTAATACACCGTTCTTCATTGTAACCCATACAACTGATCTACAACAGCTTTACGATGATTTATTCAAGATTATTGAAACCAAAGCAGATGAATTGCCGGAAAGAGACTCAGGTAATTATTATTTAATCTCAAGAGCTAAGTTTTCTTAATCTCAAGAGCTAAGTTTTCTTAATATCACTTGTACATCTCTAACAAATATTATTCAGAACTAATTTTTTAATTCCTATTACAGGGTGGGCTCTACAAAGAATTCTGCATTTGGAAGTCAACATCAATAAGTACAACCCATTGAATGCCTCCTCCTACATTAAGATGCATCACTTTTCTAAATCAATAGTGAATGTGATGAATGAGGACAATTGCTGTTTCGCCTGGGCAGTGGTTTCAGCAGCATACCAGCCAACCGGTAATCCTCGAAAGACCTCATCATATCCAGACTTCAGAGACGCTTTCGATTTTACAGGTATTGAATTTCCAGTAAAATTATTAGATATAAAAAAGTTTGAGGAAAAAAATAATTTGTCCATAAATGTATATGGAGTTGAAAAATTTTTAAGGGATAATAAAAAGGTATATGAGATTGTCGGTCCTTTACATTATAATAATGAAAAGAAAAAATTACATATTAATTTGCTTTTAATAAGTTCTGATGATGGAAATAACCACTACTGTTGGATAAAGGATTTAGGTTGCTTGGTATCCAAACAATTATCAAAAAAGAAAATAAAAAAATACTTATGTGATGGATGCCTTCAATATTTTGGAACATATGAAAAACTTAACACACATTTAGAACGTGATTGTAGTTTTGTTCGAATTGAGCTTCCTTCAGATAATTTGATTTTGGATAAATTTGGCAATTATATTCCTGCAAATATATTAAAGTTTCAAAATATTCAGAAACAGTATAAAGCTCCTTTTGTTATTTATGCCGATTTTGAATGTTATTTGAAAAACATTGAGTGCCAACAATCTACACCTGATTCGACAACCTCATATACTATTAAAACTGCTGAACATATACCCTATTCATTTGCTTATTATATTAAATCATCATTTGATGAGAATGTTGTGTGTCTTAAACTTTATAGAGGTACAGATTGTGCTATAAAATTTATTGAATACATTGAAAATGATGTAAAAGAAATTTATAAAAAATATTTAAAATATCAAGTACCATTGAAAGATTTATCATCTGTGGAACAGATTGAATATGAAAATTCTAGCATTTGTTATGTATGTGAAAAACCTTTTTCAAAAGGAAATTTCATAAAGTGTAGGGATCATTGTCATATTACAGGTAAATATCGAGGAGCCGCCCACTCAATATGTAATTTGCATTTTAAACCTCCAAAATATATACCAATAGTATTGCATAATTTAAAAAACTATGATTCTCACCTATTTATTAAATCGCTTTGCTATAATAAAGAAAATATTAGTGTTATAGCTCAAAATAAAGAAAAGTATATTTCTTTTAGTAAGGAAATTTTCGTTGATGTGTCAGAAAAGCGGAAACCAGTTGCTTTGCGACTACGCTTTATAGATTCTTTTCAATTTCTCCCAGAGTCTTTAGAGTCACTATCACAAACTCTACAAGATTCACAATGTTTTGAAATTAAAAAGTTTTTCTCAAATGCTGATGAATTTCGATACATTAGACAAAAAGGGGTATTTCCATACTCTTACATAGATTCCAACGAAAAATTAAATGAGAAATCTCTACCATTGATTGATAAATTTTATAATAACTTAACCGATGAAAATATCTCTCCTCAAGACTACAGTCGTGCTGTAGAAGTGTGGAATCTATTTAAGTGTTCTACAATAGGGGCTTATTCCGATATTTACTTAAAATCAGATGTTTTACTTTTGGCTGATGTTTTTGAAAATTATAGATCCACATGTATTAAAACCTATAAGTTAGATCCTGTTAATTATGTCACTAGCCCTTCTATGTGCTGGGATGCAATGATGAAATTAACTAATGTAGAATTAGAATTATTAACGGAACCAGATATGCTTCATTTTTTCAAAAAAGGTGTTCGTGGTGGGGTTAGCACTTGTTCCAAACGCAAATCTGAAGCAAATAATCCATTCTTAGAAAATTTTAATCCTGAAAGACCTACAACATATATCGCTTACTTAGACGCCACAAATTTGTATGGTTATGCTATGAAACAATATTTGCCTGAAAAAAATTTTGCTTGGGTACCTAAGCTCGAAATAGAAACTTTAAATATATCCGAACTTTCAGATACATCATCTATAGGATACATATTTGAAGTTGATTTAGAATATCCAAATTATTTACATGATAGTCATAATGATTTCCCATTTTGTCCTGAACAATATACACCACCAATTTCAAACCACTCAAAATTAATTCCAAACTTACATAATAAATATAACTATATCATTCACTACCGATATCTGAAACAATGTCTACAATTTGGACTCAAAATCATAAAAATACACAGAGCAGTTAAGTTTACACAATCACCATGGTTAGCGGAATATATAGATTTAAATACAAATTTACGAAATTTATCTAAAAATAAATTTGATAAAAATTGTTATAAATTGGCAAATAATTCAATTTTCGGTAAAACCATGGAAAATGTTGATAGGCGAGCAGATATTAAATTAGTATCTCAATGGGAAAGACAGGGTAATAAATTGAGTGCCGAAAAACTTATTTCTAAACCTCAATTAAAGGATTTTAAAATTTTCTCTGAAAATCTAGTTGCTCTTCAACTTCAACAGGTTTGCATTGAATACAATAAACCAATTTATGTTGGGATGAGTATTCTGGATATTGCAAAAACTGTAATGTATAATTTTTATTATGGGTATTTAAAAGTAAAATATGGTAATAATTTAAATTTATTATATACGGATACTGATTCCTTAATTCTTGAAGTTCAGACCCAAAACTTTTATGAAGATATGAAGCTAAATCTGGATAAATTTGATACTTCTAATTTTTCTGAACAAAATATTCATTGCATGCCTATTACAACATCAGTTGTTGGTAAATTTAAAGATGAGTACAAAGGGATTCCCATTGAAAGTTTTTATGGAACTGGTGCTAAAGCATATTGTATAAAATCCAAAAATAGTGTAGATAAAAAAGCAAAAGGCGTTAGTAGATCATGTATAAAAAATCAATTAACATTATCAGATTATAAAGATGTTGTTGAGAAAGGTGACAAAATATTCTGCACCATGTATGTATTCAAGTCAGATATGCATAATATATACACTAATTTGTTAAATAAATTGGCATTAACAACTCATGATGATAAAAGATATTGTATACCAAATTCCACAAAAACTCTTGCATGGGGACATAAGGATATTTTGGAAACAGATTTTTTTGATAAAGATATGAAAATGATGTATGATACTCTAACTTTTTTAAGTTCTGGAAACGAAAATGGATCTAAAAATAAAAAACCGCGATTAGAATTAACTACTCCTAGTAATTTTTCATCTTTATAAAGACATCATTTTATATGATGATAAATTATGTAAGTCGTTTTTGAAGCTTTAAAAGTTGGAGGGGGAACTGAATCCAAAAACATATATATTGTATAGAAATACCATTATTTGTTAGTAATATTACAACAATGACTGCTGCATCTTTAATAGTTTTAGTTTCCCTTGTTGGAAATGTGATATATGTAAATTACATTCCTAATACAGTTAGGGCTGATATATGTATAAATGCCCTCAAAAATGAAACCGACTGCTACAAACAGATGAAAATGACATATCTTGTTGGAAATTCACACTTTTTTACCTATAATGTAACTGATTCTGCTTTGTGTGAAAATACATACATTAAAATTAAATATTCCATGACAAACAAACCATTACAATATTCAGATTGGATTCCTTTCAATAATAAAAAAGAAGAATCTTGTCATTGTGTCTGTTGTTATATATTTGTTATTATATTTACAGCAGCAATATTTATTTGTACATGTTTAATTTTATTGTATTTCATGAAAAAATATCTATAAAAATATTTAATAAATGTTAAAAAAATAATATAAATTTTGTTTTTTATTGATTCTCGTTAGTATAAAGACATTTAAAGTTTATCCCCTCCTCTTAAATGGAGAGGGAAAATAAGTTTACCCCTCCACTTGAGAGGAGAGGGAAAATGTATAAAATTTAGGAGCAAACGGATTGATAGTTAGTTTTTTGAGAGCAAGCAGATAGCCAGTTAGTTTTTGAAATACATCATTTAAAATGTTCAGTAATCAGAGTAAAAATATATTTGAAAATTCACCATTAAAAAAGAAAATAAAAAAAACAATTATAAATTCTACAAAATATAATTTAAATAATTCTAACTCTAAATATGCTGCGATTGGTTTGTGGGTGGAAAGTGATTTTCTACCATGCATTGAACTTGGTGGTAAAAATGGTCAGTCTGTGATATTAAATGAAGATGATTGGAAGAACTTATTGCAATATCAAGGAGTTATAACAAATTATATGTTTTCACCAAATGTTTTCAATGAACCGATATATTTGCAAAATTTATCTATTCATTTTGAAAAGATTGGTGAATTACCAATAGTGAAGATTGTGAAAAGCTGTGATTTTATTTACTATGGAAATGAAACTGTGTGCAGACTATGGGAACAAATTCCACTTATAGAATATAGACTAAATGTTTTACAAAAACAAAACTTTCGACGTTATTTCAACGTTTTTAGAAATAACAATTTTTACGACGGAGATTCTTTTGACAAAATATATAATGTCCTTTCTCCAAAACAAAATCTAAATAGTGAAAATGTGTGTTCCATGCTGGAACTGCTGTTGAATCATCCCGAAGAACTAGAACAAAAATTAAAGTCTAAGCACTATTATGAAGAAGACAGTATCTATTGATGAATCAAGAAACCAAATTCATCTGATGGTTGCTTGGAACTTCGCCTACAGAAAAGCTCGTATGACTTCTGAAGAGTTTATAAATCAAAAACATTTTAGAAGAAGGATTAAATTGACTGAAGAAATTTTAAATCCCATATTAGACTCTGATTATAGGAATATTGTATTTAAAAAAATGTTTATGTAATAAGCTTATTTTTAAATAAAACAAATATATATAAAAAATCATTTTTTTTATTACAAACATCAATTATTATTACAGCATTAATTACTATTACATCACATCTCTCTTGAAGATCCAAGAGTTATAAGATTTATCTAATCCTAACCATTTTACAAATACTTTGTTTCCTTTCTTTCTTAACACTTTTTCCACCAGATATACATTTGGGTGTCTTACTTTTTGAAGTTCTTCTTCATAGAAACCTCCTTGAATATCTATCCCATTTCCATCTTGAATCAAATACGTTGTTGGATTAGTAAGCTGGATTTTTTTTATTTGAAAAATTTCGTTTGACCAGTTGGGCGTGTAACCTTTAGAAAATTGTTCGCGAATCTTGCTTATTCGTACTCTATCACTGACACGAAATTTTGGTGATCTGGGATCCACAGTTTTCCTATGAGTATAAGCTGATTTCAAGATTTCCATTTCATTCTTTTTGTTAACTTCGTTTGGTTTTTTTCCGATTGTTGAATGCTTAGTATTATTGTATTCTGTAATTATTTCTTTAAGAAAGCTGATCCATTTATAATTACCTAGTAAACTAAACTTTTTCCACATTTTGTTTTTTATCGTTCTATTTACTCTCTCTACAATACTAGCTTTCATATTAGAAAATGTGTTGTAATGATTAATTTTGAACTGCTCCATAAGTTTCTGAAAGTCTTGATTAAAGAATTCTTTACCCTGATCAGTATTCAGATTTGTTGGGGGAGATTTTAAAGTTAATAGAATTTTTTTCATTGCAGCTGCTACATCTTTACCAGTTTTGGATTTTACAGGTTCTGCCCATACAAATTTAGAAAACACATTTATTACCATTAAAATATATCTTAAACCCCTATTAAATTTCGCATATGGCTGCATTTCTATCAGATCAGCTTGAAATAGATCATTAAGCCCTTTTACAATTGTTCGTCTCCTTCTATATCGCCTTCTCGCCGGTTTATGTAATTCATTTACAACGTCTTGCTTAATTTTACTCATTATTAATTTATACCTTACTCTCGAAAATAAATCCCACAAATAACTTTACCTCCTTCTAAACCGTTTATAAAAGCCCTTTATCGCTGATGTTGTAAAATATAAAAAAAATCATCTCAGTTTTTTTTAGTAAGTTCTTTAATTTTATTTTCCATTGCTTCAAATGATTTTTTATTTTCATTTATAATTTCTTTTATTGACGAATTTATTTGGGTGATGTTGTTAGTAAGATCAGAAATTTTTACATTAAATTTATTTTCCATTGTTTCAAATGATTTGTTATTTTCATTTCTAATTTCTTTTATTGACGAATTTATTTGGGTGATGTTGTTATTAAGATCAGACATTTTTACATTAAATTTAGTTTCCAAAAGAACATTTGATAACGTATAATCTTTTTTGAAACCACCTAATGTTGAATTCATTTCTTCTCTTGCATAATTCATTGTATCATTAAATTCTTTTCTAGAAACTTCAGCAGCTCTTTGAACTAATTCGTTTAAAGATTTTATTTCTTTTGTTAATTTATCTTCTAGATTTTTTATATCTTTTCCTAATTGAAATTCTGCATTTGTAATATCTAATGTCATTTTCACAATTTTTTTTTCTATATTTTTTATGTCTGACACTGTCTTTTCAGCTTTGTGTAGTATATCTGTATAAGATGTTTCAAGTTCTTTTATGAGTAAAGAAGTCTCCTCGATTTTTGAACTATTATTTTTAATTTTAATTAATACATCCTTTTTAGAAACTTCTATTATAGCTTGCACTACTTCTAGTAAGGATTCTAATTCTTTTTGTAATTTCTCATCGATTGCCTTTGTAAAATTTCCCTCGTCAAAAGACGTTTCAGATTTGGTTTTCAGATTGTTTAACTGCTTTAGTATATCCTCGATTTTTTCATTATCTTTTGTAATTTGATCTTTGAATTTTGTTTCAATTTTTTCATTTTCGTTTTGAAAATCCTCCTTCAATTTGTCTTCTAAATATTGTAAATTTGATTTATATGCATTGATTTTAATTTCAAATTCTTTAATTTGTTCTTTAAATTCATTAACTTTGTCGGTATCTTTTTTGTGAATTAGGAAATGAGTGTTCATTGATTTTTCAAGATTTTGTGTATTTTTATCCATAACGTCATGTATTTTCTTAAAATTCCTTACTTCTTCTGCTACTCTATCATTAAGCAAATTAGTAAAATTTTGAAACTTTGATGTAATTTCCTTGGAAATACTGTTCTTGACATTGTCAATTGCTGAAGTATCCTTAATTATTGATTTAATTGATGTAATTTCATTTTTTATTTCATTTTCAAAATCATCAACTTTATCATATTTTAACTTCACTACGTCAAAGTCATTTGCATATTTAGAAACTTTCTGAGAAAATTTTTCTACTACATCATCATTTCCATCAACAGTATTTTTCAAATTAATTATCTTGTCATTATATTCAGGAATAACTTTATCCTCAAATAACTTAATCTTTTTTGCAATATTTTGTATATTGTTATCATATTCATTTATTCTCTTATTTAAATTATTAACATCGCTTTTCAACCCGGGATCTAAATTTTGAATTAATTTGTTTTCAATATATTTGACATCGCTTTTAAAAATTTTTATTATTTTCTCTTCAACATTTGATAATATTTTATTTTCTAGTGATAATAATGTGTTTAGAGCAGATTTTTTTGAAATATGACGACCAAATTTATCGATGGTCATTTTAGAAATGTTTAAAAGTATCTATTATGTCCTTTTATATAATAATATTCGCTTCTCTTAGTTCTTCAATAATGGAAATAATTTCATTGTTATGACCAGTGTGTCCCGCAAGCATGGATGCTACCAATAGTCGAAGTCTCTCAACAAGTTCGTTTACATTATCCCAATATATGTAATCTGTATTAGGTTTATTAACTTTTAAAGTTATACCAAATCCGGTTTTTTTTGAAGACACTCGACTTTCTCTATATGGAGCTTTGCGTCTTTCAAAAAATCCCTGGACTGCTTGTTGAGATTCGGGATTTAGAGTTTTAGTTTTTGTAATTCCTTTGCTTTGCAAATAAGGTCCTATTATAGAAATATATTTATGTGATCCATTCCCCTGCACCTGCTCATTTGGATCATTATTTCTACGGTATGCATTGGTTCTTTTTAAAATATCCATATAATTTTCCAAATCTTGTTTTTTATACCCTATTGGTTCTTTTTTAAATAATAACTCATATAAACCTGGTGTACCTGTATAGGTTATTCCTTCAATTTTGATGTTTTTACCAATAATTTCGACAGGTTTTTGAGTTAAACCCAAAAAGAATTTCTCGGTTTCCAAATCATGAACTATTCCATATTGGTGATCAAACTCATGTTCAACATCTTTTACACCGCTATCAATATATTGGCGAGGTAATTCATCAAATCCTAATAAATATTCTTTATATAAATCTGTATCAACAAATGTTCTAACTGTTTGCCGTGTTTGTTCCAGTATATCTGAAAGATTTCCTATTGTGGAGTGTGAACCTGAAGAAGGGTTTGTTTCTGCAATAATACTTGTTTGTTGTATAGATGGCATTTGACTTGCTGAAGCTAAACTCGCGTCCCAGTCAATAATCGATGGTATTTCTGTAGGAAGGAGTGGAGTTTTTCCCGTCTTTCTTTTTTCTGGTGTTGATGTTCCATATTGTAATTTTCTCTTTGGTGTTAGTGTTTGAATTGATCTTTTCTGTGGTGTTTCATAAATTTTTTTAATTGGTGTGTGTAGCTCTTCCTTTATTTCAACAGGTTCAATTTTACCAATCGTTGAAATTAATTCTTGTAAGGGTTGAGTTATCGGTTTATATGTTTCCTCCAATTTAGTTTGCGCCTCAAATTCCGCATTTTTTAAACTCTGATATTTTTGTTTAACAGCTTTTCTTGATTTAACTAGCTCTCTTGCTAAACGTTCATCCATGATTGGTATAATTTACCATCAAACGTTTATTTTTATAAGTAAATATATGAATCAAATCCTTTTCGATATCGGCCAGATTTCACATTAGAGTCTTTGTCTATTACTAAAAATCCAAATTTATCTTTCCAACATATTAAGCACAACTCATTAAATTGGTTTAATGACATATCAACATTAACATGATCATCATAAATATGTTTTAAGTTTGTTCGATCTTGTTGAAATATAACAATTAAATTTGCATTGTCACGAATTAATTGTTTCGGAATAGAAGAATATGTTTGACATAAATAAAAACAATCAGTATTTTTGTGTCTTCCGAAACAAAAATAGTCCTTTACAACATTCTGATTACAACACACTATATCATCAAATATTATTATAGAGTTTGGTTTAACTTGTTTTGGTGAAACAATTGTTTCTTCATTTTCAGATTCATAGTATCCAATTTTTTTCAAAGGTTTAAAAAGTGTTCTCAAATATTTATACTTTGGTTGATATAAGGATTTTGAATAAACATACAGATTTTCAAATCGCAAACCATTCGGATCTTCAATCAAACTAATAATAACATTGGTTTTGCCACAGCCTGACGGGCCAATAATTAACCCTCTTTTACTATTTCCCTCAAACAGTTTTCCATGTTTTCTAAAACCATTCACTGAACTTTCATGATCCTTAATTGTTATAGAGTATGGTTGTTTCTCAACTCTCATTTTATATATAAAACAAACTATTAATATTCAGTATTGTGATGTAACTGGTTAGTTATCACTAGGATTGCAACTATATATAATGTTTCCATCACATAATAAACGAATCATTTACAAGACAAACAGCAAAAGGAAAGGAAGTGGTTTAGTAAACTCATTAATAAATAAATTACCCTTTGAATTGCATATTCCTGGTTATAATTTTTGTGGACCTGGAACAAAATTGGAAAAACGATTGTCAAGAGGTGATAAAGGTATAAATTTATTGGATGAGGCTTGTAAAGAACACGATATTGCTTACTCACAATCAAATGATATAAAAAGAAGGCATTTAGCTGATAAAGTATTAGCTGACAAAGCTTTATCAAGGTTCAAAGCTAAAGATTCTAGTTTTGGGGAAAAAACTGCTGCACTAGGAATTACTGGTGCTATGAAAATTAAAAGAAAATTAGGTATGGGACTTCGAACGAGAAGGAAGTTCAAGCGAAAAACTCGAAAAGGACGAGGACTATCATTATCACAGGTAATTTCAAAAGCTAGAAAAGGAATTAAGGGGAAACGTTTTAAAGACCTAAATGAAAGTATTCAAACTGCTTTAAAAGCTATTAAAAAAACTGGTAAAGTGTTACCTCCAAAGAAAAGGGTAATTCCAATCCCAAAGACTGGCGGATTTCTTCCACTTATACCTTTATTTGCTGGTTTGTCTGCTCTTGGTGCTCTTGGAGGAGGGGCTGCAGGTATTGCTAAAGCAGTAAATGATGCAAAAGCAGCCAAAGCGAAATTAGAAGAATCTAAACGACACAATCAAATGATGGAGTCCATTGCGGTAGGAAAAAAAGGAAGTGGACTTTATTTAAAACCCTATAAAACAGGATGTGGATTATACTTGAAACCTTATTCAAAAAACTGCTAAAACATATACCTCGAAAAGCACTTACAAATTACGATTTACTTAAATACGCTAAATATTTACAAATTCCCAACTTTCGTGGTATTTTTATGAGGGATAAATTACCAAAAAAGATAAAGTTAATTGAAAGTGCAATTGTCAATCTAGATAATCACAGTGGTGTTGGTACTCACTGGATAGCATATACAAAAAAAGGAAAAAACATAATATATTTTGATAGTTATGGTAATTTGCGACCCCCTTCTGAATTAATTAAATATTTTTATAGCGACCAAAATAATAATATTGTTAATTATAATTATAACAGTTATCAAAACTTTAACAAAACAAATTGTGGTCAATTGTGTCTAAAATTTCTTTATAACCATATGTAACACCTAATTTTAGTTTATTATTAAACATATTTTTAAAGTAAAATGTCATATAGTTTTGTTCTTAGCGGCAATTCCGCTATTTTAACATCAGAGTTACATCCTCCAATATATTTAGATGAAGATGTTGAATATGTTATCGGTCTTGTAAATTTCGAAACATTTAATGCAATTCCCAATATTGATGTTGGGAATAATGTATTAATTCATGATGAAAATTTAGAAATAGCCATACCCCCAGGTAGCTACGAATTAGAAGACATAACAGATTTTTTAAAAAAACACTTGGATGAGGATAAAATTAGTTTTAGTCTTTATGCAAATAATAATACTTTACGTACACATCTTAAATGTTCAGCCCCCATAACTTTTCGTGAAGGAACTATTGGTAAATTATTAGGGTTTAAAAATGGGCGATTGGAAGCCAACATTGAACATATATCAGATTTTCCCGCGGAAATAATTAAAGTAAATTCAATAAATATAGACTGCAGTATTGCAGAGGGATCATATTTAAACGGGAAACCTGTTCATATAATACACCAATTTTTCCCGAGCGTTGCTCCAGGGTTCAAAATAATTGAGTCACCTCAAAACGTCATATATTTCCCAGTCACCGTTAAAGTAATTGATAAAATAGCCATTAAAATAATAGATCAGGAAGGTGATTTGGTTAATTTTAGAGAAGAAACCATAACCATCAGACTACATCTTAAAAAAGTAGATTAAAGATGGTAATATTATATAACAATAAATCTGCAAACTTTACTAGAAAATTTAATAATAAAAACATTAATAAGACAAGAAAGAAACCAACTTCCTTTAGTAGGAAATCAAACTTCCAAAGGTTAACACCTTCTAATAGAAAATTTCTTCAAAGTTTGGGTTTTAAACTTAAATAAAAATGGATTATTTAAATGTAAGAGAAAATGTATTGGTTGATGAATCAATATTAAGCTGGGAAATTCTTTCTTTCGATCCTTTTAATCCTACAAAACTCGGACCAAATGATGAAATCAGAATTGCTTTGCAACAAACAGGAAAATATCCTTTACCTTGCAAAAGTGAAATTTATGTGGAATTGCAAGTAACTAAAGAAGATGATTCCCCTTTAGCTAATACTGTTTTAATTAATAATGCTCCGGCATTTTTATTTAAAGAATTACGCTATATTTTAAATGGTGTTACTATTGACTCCGTTCGGGATATTGGTATAACTTCAACTCTTAAGGGATATATTTCATTTAATCAAAATGAAAGTGCTAAATTGGAAAATGCCGGTTGGTATCCGAAAACAAAATCTAAAGAAAAAATTATGACTGATGACAAAGGTAATGTTTCATTATGTATACCATTAAAGATGTATTCAGGATTTTTTGAAGATTATAATAAGATTATTCTTAATTCACAACAAGAACTTATTCTAATAAGAAGTAATGATGATACAAATGCATTATTATCCAGTAATGAAGATGAAAAACCCAAAGTTAAAATTACCAAGTTGTGTTGGAGAGTTCCTCATCTTACTGTAGCGATTCCGCAAGAATTAGCACTTACCAAAATTATTGACAAAAATAGTGATATACTAATAACCTTCCGAAGCTGGGAATTAGTTGAATATCCAGAGTTATTGGAAACTACGAGGCACAACTGGCCCGTAAAAACATCTACAAAAGTCGAAACGCCACGTCATGTTCTAATTGCTTTTCAGAAAAATAGACGTGGTAATCTAAAAATGGATATGAGTAAATTTGATCATTGTAATTTAAGAAATATGAATGTCTTTTTAAATTCAGAAAGATATCCTTACAATGATCTTCAACTTGACTTTGAAAATAATAAATTTGCTACTCTGTATGAAATGTTTACAGACTTTCGTCAAGGGTATTATAACTCTCCAGTGGAACCAATTTTTAATCCGAAAGAATTTAAAGAAAATGCTCCTATAGTTTACATTAATTGTTCACATCAAAGAGATTTACTACAAACAGGTCCAGTAACCATGAGAATTGAATTTGAAACCAAGGAAAAAATTCCCCCTAAAACAGCGGCATATTGTGTCATAATTCATGATAAAGTTTTCAGTTACAATCCATTAACAAAAATTGTGAAACAGTTGTAATACAATTTCCTTAAGATAAAATACTCTTTTTAAACAAACCGCTACTTACGCTTAAGAGCGCACGCGTCAATTTTGATATTTATTAACGTAGCCAAACCAGAATTCTTCATTTATATAATGTCTTACGAGATTTCAGTTCGAGTATTAGATTTTCAACTTCAGTTGCAGAAATTAAAAAAACAAATAAGTGAATATCAATTAAAAGTAGAAATGATCAAGAAATTCAAATATTTGAAAATATGAAACTTATTCTAGATCTTCAAGGATTCAAAATTGAAAATAATAAATTTATTGTAAAGGAATTAGCAGCGTACGATGGGCAAAAGACAAGTCATTTTATTTTCAAAGCTCCATTTCCGATGGGTCATTTACCATCCTATTTACACAAACAAGCTCTGTGGTTAATAAAAAATTACCATTGCATTGAATGGTGTGAAGGATTTACACCATTACACAAATGTGGAGATATCATAAGAGATTTAAGCGCTAAGGTGGACTATGTTTATGTAAAAGGGGAAGAAAAGGCAGATTTCGTAAAGAAGTATTCCATGAAACCAGTTATCGAGATTGATGAACAACCCACCCTAAAGAAAATGGATCCTTGCTGCTTTTATCATCAAAAAATACCATGTGTATGTGCATTATCAAATGTTTATTACCTTTACAACAATTTTTTTATGTAATAAAAGACTTGATTACAAATTATGTGTTTTATTTTCTAACATTGTTTTAATACATGAAATATTATTATTTAATCCTAGTTCTTGAAGTTTACATATTAAAATATCTATATTTTTATTTTTTAAATATTCGCTACAACATTTAGCTGCTAGTAAACATAATTCCGCATGTTCCATATAATTTAAAAACACTATAATATTCTGCGCTTCACTTTCTTGACCTTCATATGCATAAAACTCGGAACAGGCTGCGGACATCAAAAACTCTTCATACATTTCTCTTATTAATAATTCCATAATAAATCCTACACTAAAACCTCCCTGTTTCTCAATATCTCTTTATCTCTCTCTTCCTCTTCCACGATTTCTTTTAATATATCAGGATCTTTTATATAATCCTTCAATATCCTTAAAAAGTAACTGAATCCTATTTTCTTTATTTCATGAAAGAACTTCGGCAAATTTTGGGTTTTTCTATAATTTAAACAGGCTTCTGCAGCTAATTGGTATTGGAAGGCAGTCTCATAATATACCTGTGCCCACTCGGGGTGTGTTTTCCTTAGCATTGCATTCTTTAATTCGGAATTTTGAAGTTTAGTAAATTGTTTACCTAATTTGATTATTTCATTTTGCAAATCACTGTTCATAACTACCACTTATTTTTAATTTAACACTGTTCTTTATTAGTGGTGAATCTTCTATATAAGCTTAAGACTAGTTGTAAATGAATGTAGCTCGCTCAGATTCAGTCCTTTAAAATACCAGCTCCCCTCCAACTGCTACCAGCTCCCCTCCAACTACTGTGGTGGTTAGGAAGGAGGTAGGAGGTGGAGCAAAAAGAGGCGGAGTTTATGAAACCAATCGGAATAGGGGGCGAACTTGGGCAGCCAATCAGAAACAAGGTCATTCTTGGCTGACCAATCAAAAAAGTGGTGGGGGGGTCAACTAGGAGCCCCCTATTCCCACTACTAGTTTTCTAAATTTAACTCTTAATATCACACATTCAGTATCACAGTTAGTCTCAATCACCTCAAATCGAAACTTTTTCTTAATTGCGATTAAAACACCGCCACCCCTCCTGCTATCATTACATCTATCCATTCTTTTCACGTTGTACCTTAGGTCAAAAAGCTCAGAATCATGAAAGCTAGCATTTAACCATGTTTCTGTTAAAAATATTAAGTCGTAATCCTCAGACAGACTATTATTATGAAGTTGGGTAGTTTTTGTTCGAAGACCTCTGACATTCTGATAGTAAATATTGTAAGGTTTGTTCTTGGATAGCCCCCAATATCCCTGGATAGGTCTCATCCATTTCGGAATTTACGTCAATAACAGTACTAGTTTCTACTTAGGCTTGGATTATTACGCTTTAACGCTCGCGAGTTGTTTGGGTTGACGCGGGTAGTTGTGACTTTCAATGGTTGCTTTACAATATAGACATACTTCAAAGGAGTGTAATGAAGATAAATCATGTGACAAATGCTGTAGCAACAAACATGAATCTAAATAATGCACAAGCAATAAGCAAACTTGTATAAACTGCAAATTGAGGAATGAAAAATATGAGTTAAAGTTGGATACAGATCTTTCTGCATACAGCATGGCATGTCCTTCATACTGTCATCTGGTAAAGCTGGAAAGATCTAAAATTGAGTATTATGCTGAAGAAAAGTAGCAATCAAATAGGATAGATAGGGTCAGCGATCAACAAAATATCGAATCTAAGAGGTTGAATGCATGATCGATATTCTTACAAACCCCATTTATTGCTGTTCACTGAACACTGGATGAGACTAGAAGAAAATTCATGTGTAACGATACAGGGCTATAAATTGGTATCCTGTTTTTCCCGAACCCAGATGGAACATGGGGGAGCGTGTGTCTATGCTGAAGATGAACTTGACTTTGGAAATGAAACTACAATTTGTGGAAAGAGCGTATATGGTGGGATTGGACTAGCATGTGCAGTGAATAAACAATTTAAGGTTATTGTTTTATGTATTTATAGAAGGGGTCTTGGCAACCTCGAAATATTCTTAGAGACATTAGAATAGGTATTAAATCTTATATTTGAGAAATTTTTGAAGTTTAGAGTAGTTATTGGCGGAGATTTTAATATAAATTTATTTATAAAGAATGAATTCACAAAGAGATCTTTAGACCTAATGAACGTTTATCATCTTTCTCAAAGTATTTTTGAGGCAACCCGCACAACCGATAATATTTCAACACTTATTGATAATACTTTCTATAATACAGACAGGGGTTTCCAAAACTATGTGATTAATACTGCACTTTCGGATCAAAAGGCACAAGTTATAGGTATTGAGAATAGTATTATTCAGAAAGATCGTAACTATATATTTAAAAGAATTTTTCCAAAGAACAAGGTGCAACATTTTAGATAGGAGCTTGAAAATGTTGACTGGTCACCAGAATATGGTTCAAATTCAGCAAATCTGGCATATGATATTTTTTTGGGTTTCTCAGTTCTTTTGGGTACGATTTTTGTCACTAAGAAGTATAACTCTCCCTTGAGATCGGTATATTGGATTACTGCAGGCATTAGAGTGTCCTGCAGACACAAACGTGTTTTATACTTAAAAAAAACAAGGGGTCAAATCACGGCTGAATATTTTAATACTTATTGTAAAATATTAAAGAATCTTATTGTGAAAGCTAAACAGTTAAGTAATAGAAATCATATTAATTCCTCTGAGAATAAAGTTAGAGCTACCTGGCAAGTTGTTAAACAAATTACTGATCGAAAAGATAAAACTAGTACAGTTATTGAAAATTTTTCTTCCAAATGTAGTGATCCTTTTAAGATAGTCAATAGTTTAAATAATTATTTTATAAATTCATGCCCTACCATTAACTCTCGATGTCATAATTCATAGATTGAAGGGAAAGTAACAAATTCCATTTATTTGTTTCCTACTGATTCTGATGAGATATTGAAGGTTATAAAGGGTTTAAAAAACAAGAAGTCGGTTGGAGATGATCAGACACCTATTTCTATTTAAAAGATGTAGGTGACTTTATTTCTGAGCCTTTATCTTTTATTGTAAATTTGTGTTTTACTACTGGTATTTTTTTCGGGTAAGCTAAAAAATGTCCATATTAGAGCAATCTATAAGAAAGGGGAGAAATCTGAAGAAAAGAATTATAGACCAATCTCGCTATTGCCTAATATAAGCAAGATTTTTGAAAAAATTTCAGAGAATTGTAACATTTCTGGATAAGTTCTCTGTAATATCAGATAAACAAAATGGCTTTAGAAAAGGGAAATCCACAGTAAGAGCGTTGTACCAAACACTTATACAAATTATAGATTCTCTAAATAAAAAAAAAGCAAACATTGGCCATGTGCCTGGATCTCTCTAAAGCCTTTGTTGCTGTGGATCATAAAACATTATTATTGAAACTAGAAATGTATTGTATAAGGGGTAATGCGCTGCAATTAATAAGATCGTATTTGACGGACAGGCCTCAGTGTGTTGTGGAGTCTGGTCTCCATGGTAGGGTTATAGTGTCTCAGAGGATTAAAATGAAGAGGAGCGTCCCTCAAGGATCAATACTTGGACCTCTTTTGTATATTCTTTACACAAATGATTTACCTGAAATCTCTGGAGAGCAGACTGTACTATATGCTGATGATACATTGCTTATATTCAGTGAAAGCACGGCGGAGTTGCTATCAATGAAGGTTCAATCTGTGATGGACACTCGGGATGGGTACTTTCGGTCCAACAGCCTGTCTCTAAATGTTTCCAAGACACAGTGCATTGTGTTTGGTAACAGATTGAATAATCAATTTACATTAACGTTTGAGGATTCAACAATAACATCAGTTCAGAGCGTTGTTGTTTTGGGACTAAACGTCGATAGAAGGTTGGACTGGGGGGCGCACATCGAGAGAGTTGCCACTAAAATATCTCAGTATTGTTTCGCATTAAGAATTATTTCGGAGAGAGTTGGAATCGATACAGCTCGGTTACCTTACCATGCAGTCCAGACTCAGATATGGTTTGATATTTTGGGGCAATTCCTGTGATATTAATAGAATTTTGATTCTGCAAAAAAGATATTTACGATGTATTTTTGCAATGAAACAACAAGACAGTTGTAGGAATATGTTTATTAGTAACAATATTTTGACGGTTGTAGGTATGTACATTTTGGATTCGGTGATGTTTATTGTTGATAATAGGGATATTTTTGAGGGTGCATCTATTAAACATAAGTACATTACTAGAAATAAAACAAATCTGCTTTCTGATAAATATAACTTTAGTTTTTGCAGAAAAATGTCGAGTTTTCTATAATAAAGTTTTTAATTCTTTACCTGAAAATGTACATTTACTACCGATAAATAGATTAAAGTGTATCCTGAAAATCTTTTTGTGTATAAAAGCATTGGAAGAGTTTTATGAGTGTGATAAAGGCAGTATTGTCTCGAATTAGAATTTTTGTTATTGGCTGTATTATGAAATTTTAAATGTATGTAAGTGTACTTGTTATTTAATTTTTGTCTCATTTATAATATTGCCCTTTATCTTAAGTTTTAATTGTTTTGTTTTTACTACATTAACTTGATAGAATTATTCAAGAAAGATATTTAAAACTGTATAATTATTGCTGAGGTTTTTTCTTTTTCATTTTTTTTTATCTACAGCTGAGAATGAACTATAATTTTTATTATGATGTTTATTACAGTAATGATATTTTTTGACATTTTTCCATGCCCTTATGGGTTTTATTGTAAGTAATACTTATTGGAATAAATAAAGACTTATCTATCTATCTATCTATCTATCTATCTACACTACAATCATAGAATTGTTTAATCAAAATTTGCTATTTTGCTATCTATTTGTCTTACTATTTAAAATCTACTATTTTAATTAATGCAAACACCAGATAAAATAAGCTCATCGCGCAAATCATACGCAGAAAAACAAGATTACGGCTCGACTCGACATTTTGCCTATCTGGGTGTGACTAACTTGTCAATTGATTCCCTAGTGAAAATCTTCAAATTCATATAAATGTATCACTAAAATGGTCTTCATTTGATATTTCCATTTGTGTATTAGAAATACTTACTATGCTAAGATTTTCATACTAGAAAGTCCCAATTAGTTGCTTTTTCTCCACTTATTTTGCTTTATTCCTGACTGAAAATGTCCAGTTATTTCATTAAAATATTTGTGCAATCTATCACTAATGTTACAAAAACATTTTAAACGGTAGTAAAACCTTAATTTCTTTTCAAGCAGATTATATTTGCCATTTTTAAAAATCAGAAGTTAATATGGTAACCGTTAAAAACATTTATCTTCATCTTCATCAAGTGTAGGTGAAACGATTGATTACTTCTGTTTGTTTCCTATTAATTAATGTTGTCCATTTTTTAGTTATTAATGTGAAGGCGTTTGATAATTATTGTTTTGGAAATCATGACAGGCATACGGTTGTTTGGGAGAATAATTATTTTAACACATGGTGCTTAAAAAATCAATAATAGATCTGCAAGTTTTCTAAATATATAACATATCTTGTAAGAAACGCAAGGGTAAATATTTATACAGGGTGTCCAATAAGTACCTCCTAATTTCTTGGAAGCATACAGGGTAGGTCAAAATAATCCTACTTTGTCATCGAAAAAGTGCCCTTTAACGGAGATACAGAGCCCTAAAGTGGCACTCAGAGATTTACCTTATCGGGTTTGTTGTTGTTTTGAACAGACTTGTATAACTTAATAAAATTTTAAAATTTTATAGATGCCGTAAAGACTCATAAAACGATATTACAGTAGATGCTTCAGATCATCAGAGAAGTCAGGAACGGACTTGCCGCCATACTCGTTTGGCCTAATTTTTGACAGGTGTTATTTTGCAGAGCTGAAAACTAATCTGTTAAATACTTTGGTCATTCCTCTTCAAAAGAGGTACTCTTAGTTAATTTCGATTAAACTGGCGGTTTTCGAGATAAATCGGTTTTTATGAGAAAAAACTCAAAAATTACTAATGCTGAACACAAACAGGTAAGAATAAATCACGCAGGGTACGCTGATGTACTTTAATTTATGGGAAAGCACTGTCTCACTCTTCGATGGTTAGATGTTATGCTGAAAGATTTCCAGCTTAGACATTGTCAGGTTCAGAAACCTTTCAAAGGGTTGATCGAGGCTCAATTAATTTACGATGTTATTAAAATGCAAAACTAATAAAAACGTTTAAATGTTCTTTTGATAAATGTTGAATATGAGCTCCACGTACTTCAATACGTTTTCTTATTCTTTAAATATTTTCTCGCCGCACTGCAAATAATATTCCGGCATAATTGCGTATTTCGTTAGATTTCTGTGCTCTTCTCGCTAGTAGTTCTTCTCTAGTATTTACTGGTGTTGAATAAACAAATTCTTTTAAATGTCTTCAGAAGTAAAATTCTAATGGTTTTAGGTCTGAAGACCATTGAGTCTTCCTTCCAAAATAAATGGATCTATAAAGTCATTTCCGATAATACCAGCCCACACATTTACAATAAACCTTTGTTGGTGTTTGTTTTAAATTAGAAACGTGCGGGTTTTCATCAGCCCAAAAATGTAAAATTGTGTGAGTTTATTATGCCATCTCTTGTAAAATCGGCCTCATCAGTAAACAAAATAAGGTTAGAAAAGTTTAGATTTAGGTTTTGTTGCTCTATAAACCAGTTGGAGTATTGAAGTTGTGTGGGATAATCATCTGGAGATCTAGCGTTTACTTTTTCAGTCTAGTATGAGTGACGTAACTGTTCTGTTAAGAGTTTCATGTACAATCCATTTTGTAACATTGTTTTGTGTCACGAGCTTTCTTATGCTGTTCGAAGGGTGGTCAGCAATATCTTGAATAGCACAGCATTCTAACCAAGTCCGTAAACCCTTTGAAAGGTTTCTGGACTTGACAATGTCTGAGATGGAAATCTTTCAGCACAACATCTTCTTGCCTTCGAAGAGTGAGACAGCGCTTCCCTATAAATTAGGCACATCAGCACATCCTACGTATTTTATTTTTACCTGTTTGTATTTAACATTAGTAACTTTTGAATTTTTCGCATCAAAATTAGTTTATCTCGAAAATCGCCAGTTTTATCGTGGAATGGCTAAAGTATTTACAAAATCAGCTCTGTAAAATGACACCTATCTAAAATTAGGTCCAACGAGTGTGGCTGCTAGTCCGTCCCTGACTTCTCTGATGAACTAAAACATTCACTGTTGTTTCATTTAATGAGTCTTTATGGCCTCTATAAAATATTAAAATTTCATTAAATTATACAAGTCGGTTCAAAACTTAGAACCTATAAGGTTAATCGCTGGATACCCTTTTTGAGCTCTATATCTTTGTTAAGCGGGACTTTAGAACATTTTTTTCTCTGACAAAGTAGAACTGTTCTGACCTCCCCTGTAGGCTTTCGAGAAATTAGGAGGTATTTACGGGACACCCTCTATATTAATTTTTAGATTTCCAAATGAAGAACTTTCTTTCATACAATCGTATGTTACCCCTTAAAAGGAGAATTTATAAAAAAGTGATATATTAAACATTTTCTGCTAACCATAATCCTATTAACAAATTTTTACGTTTCTAACTACTAAAATGAGGAACCTTCATACAAACTTTCATCCCCTATTTTATCTGCTTAAAAGATGAATTTATAAAAAAAAATATATATAATAAACATTTTTTCTAACTATAAGTCTATATACCTAAGGAATGGATTTCCAAAAAAGAGTGGCACAGTAAACTTTTTTTTCCAACCATAAGCCTATATATTAATTTTTAGATATTTAGCTTCAAAAACGAAAAACTTTCATACAAACTTTCATCCTCTATTTTACCCCCTTAAAAGAAAAGTTTTTAAAAAAGAATGATATAGTAAACATTTTGTTCTAACTATAAGCCTATATACTAATTTTTACATTTCTAACTACCAAAATGACGAAGTTTCATACAAACTTTCATTCTCTATTTCACCTCCTTAAAAGATGAATTTTTAAAAAAGAATGTTATAGTATACATGCTTTTCTAACCATAAGCCTAATTTTTGCATTTCTAACTACCAAAATGAAGAACTTTAATACAAACTTTTATCCCCTATTTTATTCCCTTAGGGGATGAATTGCCAGAGATAAGTTCATCGATGCACTGCAAATGAGGTTTTGAAGTTATCGGAAACAACGCATTTAGCGTTCGTATCTCAAAACGTCCGAGTATGTATAAAGTCTAAAATGGCACTTAACAACGTCACTGTTACCTTTTCCTATAAAATATAAACGGCTACCTTGTAATTATCAAATATTATTCAGAAATTCACTTTAAATATAGGGTAAAAATAAATATATCAATACATATACTTATAACGAATATAAAAATTAAACACAACTGATTTATAATATTGTGTAGTATTAGCTTTTAGCATTGCAGCTTCTCTCTTTCAGTTTTCTCATAAAATATACAAAAATAAATCTCTACACCCTTATACAAAAGAATTACTCACATTAGGAAACAAAAGATCTATTAAGGGACTTTTGTCTGTTACTCTAGGGGGAGACATGGTGTCTTTACTCTTTTTTTTAAGGCTCATCGTCGCTTTCACTCTAGAGGTCTTTCTCTGAATAGTTGGAGCTTTAGCCTTATTTTTATCTAATTTTTACGACTTAATCTTTTCTCTCCTTTTCCGTTTTTTTATTTTTTGTTTGGTATGCAACGTTTTGCAGTGGGTTCAGAACGGTTGCACCTTTGCTCTATTGTTGTTCGTAAGTATAATCTGGAAATTTGAACTTCTATTTTGATCTACTAAATATGTAGGGGCCGATTCTAAAGCAACAAGTTTAGGTGTAGGCATTTGTAAACGCTCTATTGAAATTTCAGCTGCTTACTTAAATATAGAAAAAAAATCATCTAGAATGGTATTCGGATCGAAAGGAACTATCTTGTAGGTTTAAATCCGTTTTTTTAGCATTTTTCACAGGGGCTGCTCTTATCCATGCTTTACGGATAACTATTCCAGCTTGATATCTTGTGAAATATCTGCAACTATGATGCGTCATCCATAGCTGTGCTTCTTAACCAAAATATGCTTTAAAAAGATGAAAAAGCTCCTTTCTAACGACTGCAGGGCCTACGCGCAATGACTGGGTACACACAAGAGAATAATATCATTATTGTCAGCTACCTGAAGCATTTCGTAGTATGCGACGCGTGATCATCTGATATTAGCAGATACTTTCCAGCTGCCTTGTTAAAAATAACTTATAATTTTTTTTTATTAGCGCATTTAAACCGTCAGCGCTACAACACGCTATATTAGCAACATTTGCTCATCTTTCTTTTGGTGTTGGTAGCTGTACTTTACTTCCTTTGTTTGTGATTACTTTGACAGGTTTATTTAATAGCTGAACTCCCCTCCCATCCATCTTAATTATATGAGATGGTTTTTCTAGTAAGTCGTGCTTACTCGTTTCTTTTCCCAGCGGATTATAGACCGCATTGACATATTTGTTGTTCATATCACGAGCCCTAGATAATAAAAAACCTTCTGCTTGTGTAACTGATAATTATGTAATTATTTCTAAAAATGATTGCAGCCAGGCAAAACCCGCTATTAGTTTAACTCTAGAAAATTTGTTTTATGTTCATCATTTCAGCAAACTCACAAGCAAGTATTCTAACAGTAGTTCTATATGGAGCAAAACCAGCTACTACTATGCATGACTAATATTTTTTCATTTTCTTTACCAAGAACACCTGAACGAAAAATTTCTCTTTTAACAATTATTCCTTCCTAAACTTTTTAAACAGTTTCGTTAAGTTGTTCGTCACTCCAAACCCCCCTTTAGAAGCCCTTGCAGATCTCTGATATTTGCGAGGTATAATGTATCAGCAAATTAAAATAATTCCTCATTTCAATCGGTATTTGTTAGGTTCCTTTTAAAGAAATGATCTAATCTTAACATATGGTATCCGAAACAAACAGAAATTGTAACATACAAATGGTAGGTACGTAACAATTTTTAATGATCCATAAAATAATGTTTTACAAAAGATATAATCAATATTCCTCCTATGGTAGCATGCGGCATCTATATCAACTTCCAGAGCAGCGTTTATTCTTTTTGTAGGGAGAGACTCCACATGTCATTATTCTCGGCATGGTAAACATATTTGACCTAGCATTTGCACAACACTTTTAAAAGAGATCTGGGACAACAACTAAACTAGCTAATATTCAAATAATTTAATTTTTATTCCATAGACTCTACTAACAAATAAAATTTTTTAGATAAATGAAATACTTACAATTGCAAAATATTGGGTAAATTTCAAACTGATGGCACAGAGTAATGCCTTAAGAAACACTTGTCCATATCGTACAACATTTTCTGTGGCGTCCTATATTGCATGTGAGCAAAACGGCAATGGATGTGGCATATCCCTAACCGCGGCAACCTTTCCGCATTTACCCTGTATGCATACCGTATCCATGGAAAGTGAATACCTTAACAACCCATTAGGACGCGTTTTTTGCTTAAATGACCATTTGTTATTCTATTTTGCTTTTTCATAACATTTAAATCGGTTCACAAATGTTAATTATGTGAATATTTTAATGAACAGTTTATTTAATTGCAAGGCAAATCTCCAAAAAGCGCACAAAATCTTAATTAACAAATTAGGAAATCCGGTCCTAGAACGCATATATATTACATTTTCTTTCTATCTAAAATAATTGTTGTTATATTAATGAATTTGAATTAATTAACTTGAATAATTTGAAACTTAAACCAATAAAAATGAAGATAAAATAATAACAGCTGTTACTATGTTTGAAAGTTTTTAATAGCTTGCTTATTTCCCTTTTAAATAACTAACGGTATTATAGTAAGATGTATTGAGTAAAATTATTTAAATTAATCCCGATACTTATTGCAAATAAATACATCATAGGCCAAATTAGTCCTTGGCGACTGTGGTCCGCTATACATGTTGTAAAAAAAGTAGAGTAATAAACAAAAAGAGATTTTAGGTTAGAACAGAGATAGGCACAGGCACGAAAAACTCTGTCAAAGTTTCCGAACTTTGTAAATGTTTACCCCCTAATTCACTAATATGTTCTAACATTGAAAACGGTCTAAATTGACAGTCGAGAGTTTATATTGACAAGCGCAACAAGCAAGTTTTGAACTTTAAAAATACTAAGATAAGGAAATCATTTTTTTAAAATAATAAACCAGCAAAAATAGAAAATTTTGATTACTTTAGGGCCGCAACAATTCGTCTTACTTATTTAAAGTTTTTTTTTTAATATTCTATTGTGAGCATTTATGTATTGATATATGTAACATAAATTCTAATATAAATAAAACAAAACTGACCATCTAGATTTAACTTTCATGGCAAGTAGTTCGGGTCTAAGGTTGAAATTTTTTAGTTAATCTGTCTGTGTGTGTTTCGTGAGTACTCGTGTAGTTATTGTAGCAACTAGGTGATGAACTGCCTTGTTGTTGTCAGCGGTATATTTGTAAGAAAATATAAGGTTCTTGGATTTACAGAAATTTTATTTTTCATTAACATTTTTTTAATTGTTGATAGATACTAAATAATGTAATTTCTGGAAAGTATAGAATTTTTTGATCTATAAACGAATTATCTTGCCTTTGCCCGATTAACTGCACAACCCGGAAATGTTGTTTATTATTCGTCACTGTTCTGCAATTTGTGACAGGTGGTACGTTTTCTTTTTCTTTCACTTGATTTTAATCGATTTTTAGTGCTATTTTAAAGATATTGGTTTATCTTTGTAAAACAAAGATAATTAAATTGTGGACAATAATATTAAAATAAATATTGTGCATTTTGAAAGAACGTGTCTCTTAAGAAAAGAAGAAGAGGTGCTTGGTGGAGTACCAAACTTCGTTGTGTCGTATAAAATGATTGAGTTTTAAGATCAATTTTGGCTAAATAAATGTACATTTTGTAATAGATCTGACGGCCTTTATCAATCTAAAATACCTTCGAACGAATATCTGAGTGAGTACAAACTACGGCCCTTCCAAAACAAATAAAAAGCGTGGTTCTTCTTGTAGTATAATCGGAAATAACGAGCAGTTTTAATAAAATACTAAATACGTGCTTTAAAATACCACCAGGAATTAAATCGGTTATATACATATCTGTATATATATATATATATATATATATATATATATATATATATATATATATATATATATATATATACACACAAAAAACCTACCAAAGTGAGTAAATATAAAAATTTCTGTTTTGTTCAACAAAAACAGTCATTAGCACTTAACAATAAGGTCACATAATATGAAAAGAAATATTTTAAAAGGCAAAAATTCTCTAATTTAGTTAAGAACCTAATTTCTAGCACATGGATATCCTTGAAGCGCCATTTTAAATTCATGAGTGAAATTGACAATTGACAGTTAGCGTCAAAAGCCCGTTTTAATAGATAAAATTTACACTACCCAAGAACAGATAATAGTTCTGGAAGCGGAGGTAACGGTTCTTGAAAAGTATTATGTTATTAAATGAAAAACAGATGAAAAATGGAGATTATGACTTAAATTAGTCATAACTGTCAAAGCGAAATGTAGTTTAAAAATTAAGAAGGGCGAACTCCACACCCAGTTGGACAAGTGTGATAATAATATTCATAACAGTGACCAAACGGTATTAGATTGAGAAAAATAAACAGTGGGGGACCGAGTTTCATGGTTTTCTAGTCGTAGCAAGTAATTATATATTATGCCGAGGTTT
The DNA here is from genome assembly GCA_034092305.1 of Diaprepes abbreviatus. NCBI lineage: Eukaryota > Metazoa > Arthropoda > Insecta > Coleoptera > Curculionidae > Diaprepes > Diaprepes abbreviatus. The sequence continues at coordinate 5,518,560 of JASJET010000094.1, read as the reverse complement.
TCTATGTATCCTCTTTTGTTCATGGAAAGTGGTTCGTTGTGCATGTGAACCATTTCTAAGAAGACTCTTTTATGTAAGTTTTCTTTTGCTAAGATTTTCGAACTCTCAAAGTTCATCATATGACCCTTACTTAAAATATGCTCCGCAAAAGCACAAAAAAACATTCCTCTGTTACAATCGCTTTTATGTGAACTTATTCCATCTGAAACATTTTTGGAAGTTTGGCCCATATAAACTTGGTCACAATTTAGACATACAAACTTATTTAGAAAATTCCAGTTTTCTTTAAATGAGACAGATGTTTTTGTTCTAGAGTAGAGTAGAAAAATTTTGTCTAGAAGTTATTTATATATATATATATATATATATATATATATATATATATATATATATATATATATATATATATATGTATATGTGTGTGTGTGTGTGTGTGTGTGTGTGTTTATGCGGCTTTCACGGATTCCTCCGTGTGAGATGCAAGCAGTGGATATATCCACATCCACATTATGCCGTTGTAGTGCTGAAATCATATTCAGCAAACGTACAACTATATGCAACTCCTTTTATAAATTAAATAAAATGCGAACAGTAAATGCAAACTTGGATCCATCATATCTTTTCGGTGTTACAGGTTGCACAATTTGAATAAATTGCTATAGAGCACAATTTGTCCTATTTCACCACCATCGAGATGATGGCCTACCTGTACCACCTACCTTTCTTGTCGATACGGTGTTCGTGTTCGTCTTGTTTGCTTTTGCCGATTCGAAAATTTTTTTTTTCAAATTTATAGTTATTTATTATGTATCTATCGATTCATTTAAATGATATTTGTTTTTCTACGTCGATGCGTGTTTCTATCTTGTTACTAAATGTCGTTTTATTATCCGCTATGAGTGTAAACAAAGTTAATTTGTTAAATAACACTTTTGCTGCACTCTCTTTAAAGGAAAAGTTAAAAACCGAGTGGAATTGGAGAAAACTCTTGCTATCACAAATTTAATAAAAATATTTAGGTATGAAAAAAATAGTTGGCTATGTGGGTATAAAGAAACACATTAACTGTTTTTTTTGGTATCTGCATTGTTTGAAGGCATAAAACTTGGTTGAAAAAAGGAACAGTTCATTTTATTCATATGTGGGATAAAATAAAAGCTGGAAATATCTAAGATTCACATGAATAATGTTTTTAGTTTTTCTGTGCTTGATAAGATTAACATAAAACCTAGTTAAATTCTTCTTACCAAGGATTTATTGTTTTTCATGTTTTATATTAATCATATATTTTAGCTCACGTATCGGCTTTAACTGTCTAAATAGCTACAATTTGTACGATGTAGTACGATAATAGAGGAGGTTTTAGAAAAAGTTCATTTTTATGTTTCTCAATAAGATATAAAAACAAAATTTATTAATTTTAAAATACTTGTAGTAAGATTATTTTCTCAGCAACATATTCACAAATCAAAGAATAATGCCAGATGTTATAAATTAAAAAAACTTAATTGTGCCTACAGCGTATTTTTTAGTGAACGACTTAATCTGACGTTAATGTTAGGTAATAAAACTAATGTTTAAAAAGTGGAACTTTTACATCGAGATTAAGAATTCAATTTACATAAAAATTTAAACAGAATCCATGAACAGCGTATTATTAAATAAATTTTTTCTTTAATATAGCTGATGATTTGTAATGCGAAATAAGAATTATAATTCTTTAGCATCATTAGCGACTGAAGGAATGAACCAAGGCCAAAAGCAAATTATATAGTAAATATTCTAAGGCAATAATAATAAAACTATTCCAACTTTATGCTTCTCTTAATTTATTATCGATAAAAAAGGTTTAAAGTATTAGTTTTATAGCATGTCTTCCCACGCTTACCAGTTTTAACCGAAATACAAAAAACTGATAAATTACAAAACACTATTTAACTGACTTCAAAAAATTGCTCTAAAAAATTTAAAAAAACAATTGTTGTATATTAAAATGAAATTAATACTAACTTTACATTTACTAACATTGGTAAAATTAATACGCCAGTTTAAGATGCACAGAGCAATGTAGTGTTTTAAGAACTGAATAGTGTTAAGAAGCTCACAGATTCACACCATAAATCCCAATAGTTTCGGAGGCAACTTGGGAATAATATTGACTAATAAATTACACTTAAGTTTGGAGTTAAAACATACCGCCAATCAAATCAACAGTTTACTTTAAATTGTAAGCATAAAAGGATATATATATATATATATATATATATATATATATATATATATATATATATATATATATATATATATAAATGTTTATGCGGCTTTCACAGATGCCTCTGTGTGAGATGTAATAGCAGTTGATATATCTACATTATGCCGTTGTAGTACTGAAATCACATTCAGCAAACGTATAACTATATGCAACTCCGTGAATGAATGAAGCAAAATGCTAACAGTAAATGCAAACTTCGTCCCAATCATATCCTTTCCGTGTTAGAGATTGCACAGTTTGAAAAAAGTGGTACAGAACACAATTTATCCTATTTCACCACCATCGGGATGGTGGCCTAACTGTACCACCATACGGAGAAGAAAGTCAAAACTTACTCTCCCCGCCACAGTGATACGGCAGAGGTACATGTTTCTTCTCTATTAGACTCATCAGGGTACCGACATGCATCTGTCTATGCAAAGGACAGATCGAAAGGAAGCATGCAACACTGAACGCAGCTTCGCCGGCCTCCCGCCGGATGGCTCATATATATTTATGAGGCTTTCACGGATTCCTCCGTGTGAGATGCCGTATCACTATGGCGAGGAGGATAATTTTCGACTTTCTTCTCGATATGGTAGTACAGGTAGGCCATCATCTCGATGGTGGTGGAATAGGATAAATTGTGTTCTGTACTAATTTGTTCAAACTGTGCAACCCCTAACACGGAAAGGACATGGTTGAAACGAAGTGTGCATTTACTGTTCGAATTCTGCTTCATATATATATATATATATATATATATATATATATATATATATATATATATATATAAAGAGAGACAGAGAGAGAGAGAGAGAGAAAGCCAACTAAACCGAAATATTTAAGGCACTTTTGTGGGGCTGTAATGAAAAGGATGGTTAGATAGAGGAGAAAACTTTTTTTTGTTAGTCTAGTTTTCGAGAAATTTTATTCTCTTCATCAGGACTTCTACAAAAGAGAAAATACCCCTTCTTGAAACTGTTTATTGTAAAATAAAAATAAAGAAAAACGTAACAAAATGAGTGTCTATAAAGAGCTTGGTTTTGTTCGACAGAAGCAGACATTTTCCACTTTACACTAGGATTACATATTATCATAATATATATATATATATATATATATATATATATATATATATATATATATATATATATATATATATATATAGAGAGAGAGAGAGAGAGAGAGAGAGAGAGAAAGTGTTTAAAAATATGCATTCTTACCTAATATAGATCAAAATATTTCTTATTATTTTTAATAACAACTGAAACTTCAAACATTATGTCTTTTAAATTCCATTTAAAGTTTTGCTCCGAAAAGCCAATACTTGTCACGAACCGCTGTGATGTCACATGTTCCGAAACACATGTAAACTGATAAGGTGATATAAAGTTTTTTCATAATTTTTGTAATAAAAGATGAACTTTAAGTTTTATAAGTGTTATGTGATGTCTCAATGTACAAGTAATACAATTAATTAAAACAGCTGAAAAATTATGTATTCACGTTTAACGCTCGAAAAATAACTTATGGCTTCAGCTAGCCTGCAGGAATCCGGCACTTGTGCCTATACAATCTAAAATGTTTTTTGTGAAAATCATTTTGATGTAAGTTTTAATAATATCTATTCTTCTTATAAAAATTTTTTATTTTTCAAGTTTTCAAAGATGAAAATCGGAATTTTGAGGTTTATTGCGAAGACACAACATAATCTCAAATCCATACTGTTTTTTTAATTATTGAGTTAAATCTTTTAAGCTTATTAATACCTCGAATTACTATTACGTATTCATTATTCAATTCAAATAAGCTATTAATGCTTCCAATATAGCATGGGAGGTTACAAGCACCGGAGGAGAAGAGAGCCACTTGCTGCACATTCCAAGCGTTATGACTATTTTTCATATGTGGGCATCCATGGCATAATGGACCTATAAGTAGACAAATAATTATATAACCAGATACATTTATTTATTTTGATTTCAAATATGTGTTTGTCTTTATTTAATAATATTTTATTTAAACGTGCTTCAAAGTATATATGCGATCTACTGTTTGAGTGTATATTTTATATCATATATTGTTTTGTTTATTGTTTTATTATATATTGTGGATATATGTTTCTTCTTCAGAAATTACAAATTATTCATAAAATTATTCTCATTCTCAAGATAGAAGAATAGACATAACAATAAAACGTGTAAATAAACTAGAAGATCATGTTTGATGATCTCTTCTTTCTTTTTGACGTCATATTTCATATATAATTTGAACAACGTTTAAATAAAATATTATTAAACATAGACAAAAATTTATTTAAAAAATAAATAAATGAATGTATTTATTTATTTTCTTATTTGTTTGTTTATAATCGTAGCGTCTGGTATTAGCAGCACGCTCGCGGCGCTCTTCTCCTGCGCAGCTTGTAAACCTCGACTATTGCGTCGCTTTGTCTCTGGCGTGAGTTTATGCGTATCGCGCTATGTTTGGAAGCATTTTTAGCATATGTCAATAAATTTAAAATTTATATAAAAATCTAGAATAAACGCCTTCTAGTTTATAACCTCCACTTTGAAAATTCGTTTGGTAAATTCAAATTGGACCTACCCTGTTAATATGGTGTCATTGACAAAAATGCTCTCCCACGTGTTTAAGGTGGTTATAATGAACATTTTCCGAAAAATCTTCCTTTAATACTGCAAATTACCAAAGATATTAATAAAAAAAGATTTTAGGCGTTTTCTCACTTTTCTTGGTGAAAAATCGTCCCACAGGACTCTATAAAAACATTTTGTAGATTTTGTATGGAGGGTGATCCTTCAGTAAAAAAAAATCTAGAATGAATTGCTGTTTGGGAACTTCTTATGAAGCATGATCCTAAGGAGTTCCGCTAAGATGTTGAAATAAAAAACATATTCTTTTCGGATATTTCGAGAAGCTCTAAAGGTATTACTGTTACTTTTATTGACGCCAAATCAGGATAAAATTAATAGGATCGGTAACATTTTTAGCCATTTTTTGTTCTACTTGGCAATTTTCAGCTATTTGCTCAAAACTATACTATGCATGTCAATCATAAGGCTGAATCAGGTAAATATGTGGGAGTAATTCTGAACTCACGACTAAGCTGGAATGATCGTATTGACGCTCGAACCAAGGAACTCATATGTGCTTTCTGAGTGTGTGAACGAGCCTTTTGGTGCCCATTTGGGCTGACACCTAAAGTGCTGTTTTGGATATACACTGTGGTGATCAACTCCATGATATACGTTCGATGCTATTGTATGGTGGCGTAGTACAACAAAGGACAAACACAGTCTTCAACTTGACAAAGTTCAAAGAATGTTTTGTGTGGAAATCTTGAATACGAAGAGGACTGCTCCCACTAGGGCCCTAAAAGTTTTGGTGCACCTGCCTCCTTTTCGCTTATACATAAAGAACGAGGCCCTGAAGACTGTTTATCGTCTCAGTTGCCTAGGGCACCTCCGAACTGGAACTAGCTGGTACTCATCTCTTCCTATGCAGGCAGATTACATGACGACGCTTTTAAAATCCAATCTCTCTCTGGAGATATTTCTACCAAATAGAGAGGATTGGTAGGGATAGCAAAATTTTCTGAGAAATGGATCCTGGTGGTATACTGATGAATCTCGACAAGATGACAGGGCTGGAACCGGAGTGTTCAGCAGGAGCACACGATTCAGAGAGTACTACCCTCTCGGACAACATGTGACAATCTTTACAGCGGAAATTTATGCTTTTCTGCTCAGACAGTAAGGCTGCGATATTGGCACTAAAGTCCAGTGTCGTAACTTCGCAATTGGTGTCTGAGTGCAAGAACGTACTGAATAGTATGACAAGAAACGGTTGCACAGTTAGACTCGAGTGGGTCCCGGGTTACTCAGGCATACGCGGGAATGAGGAAGCAAACCGTCTGGCAAAGTTGGGTTCGGCAACTCAACCATATTATCCCCAATCAGTTCTACTTGTCTCAATTGCTATTGGCAAAAGGGAAATAAAATCGTTCCTAGAAAGCAAATTTATCGAATGGGAACTCCTGATATGAGGTATGCTTACGACGTACCAAGGAGCTTCTCTCATTAAGAAGGAAAGAGCTGCGAATTATGGTGGGATTGTTGATAGGACATTGCCACCTGAAGGGACATCTTCATAAAATCGGTATCGCAGACGACTCGATGTGATTGGAGTAGGTTGAAACTGTTAACCATCTCCTCAGAGAGTACCCAGCACTCAATGGACTGAGACAGAGACATTTCGGAGATATAATTTTGTTACCGGGAGTAGTTAGGGAAGTTTAACTAACGAGGCTGCTTGGATTCCCAAAATAAAGGGCCCAAGAGAGGCCTAGGCTTCGATGATCTAGTATCACCGCTCTCGTTTTTTATTCATGCATTCATTCAAGGCTGAACCAATAACAGATTTTTATTCTTTAATTCCAGATACATGAAAAATATTTACTCAAGCTCCATATTTGCATAAAACCAGTCTACTTACCTTTTCTTGAAAATTTGAGCATGGTCTGGTCCAATTAAGTAATTTTGCCCCATACCATTCGTAAATGGATTTATTTTTGTAAGTTTGAGATTTTTTAAAACTTTTTATATCCAATAAAAATGAAGAGCATCGACGGAACGTTGAGAAAGAAAAAGGATTATCAGCAATCTGATCCAGAATGTGTTCAGGATTTCTTGCTCACCTTGAACGTAAATAAATTAACTTCTCTCGAAAATGGTTACTTTCTCGAAATAAATATAGAGCATTTTTTTTGGATAATGGTTCAAAGGTTGTAAAAATTCAGTTTTAGCTTTGAAAATTTTAGGCTTACGAGTTTAGTGGTGCACCCCTTCCTGACTTCTTTATTAATGTCAAAGGCTGTTTAAGGTGTGGATTCTTGAGTCTTTATCGATTATGTAAGATACAAAATTTCATTTAAATATACAGGTCAGAAGTTATCGCTCAAAAGATAAATCACTGGTTATTCATTTAGGACCTCTTATCTGCATTATGACGTACCTTAGCAAAACTATTATATGATACACCTGAGTTATTCTGAAACTGCCGAGCGTTTCACGTATCCTTACTGGGCACGTTTTTATATATAAATTGCTTTTCATTAATTCAGAAGTAGGTACAGCCATTTCGTCGAACTGATAACCTTCTGAATTAGGTGAAAAAAACAGTGGATAAGTTCACTAGATTGAATTGGCTCCACCTTAACAAATTACTACAAAACTGAAGAACTAAAAACACAAGGCTTTGTAATAAACATTCTTTACATAATCATCTTATTACCAAACTTTAAATTAACTCTTATATCTGTGGATTTATAACGGAATAACTGACTTTATTACCGCTTTTAAGAAGTCATTAAAATATTATTTCACAATTATTTTATTTTACTTAGCTTTTACGACCTTTATGATGGTCTCTTGGTTCCAAGTCATTAAATTTAATTATAATTATTTGATAGATGTAGTGACGTATTCTTTGGACAGAAATATATATATGTAAAAATAGAAAATTGTCATGTGTTTAGACACGTATTAAAAAGTGCGGAGAACTCCACGAGAGTGGAGAAGCTCAGGGTTAACAAAATGACAACACGGTTTCGTCCTCTTTGGAACTCATCAGGCTATTCCATCCGATACAATTTATTTCGTAGTCATGTATTATTTATTACTTTTAAACCAAGAAAATAGCAGGCCCGAAATAACTGCGACATCTTGACGGATCACTTAATAGTGTTGCAGGATTCAATCATAAACTCCTGGAAAGGGAATATTTTGGTAGCGTACGGCCATTTTGCCCACGGTTTACTGCTGTTCCATATTAGTAGTAGATATTCTAAAAACATATAAATAAATATCATAGTAACAAAGGCATTCTGAAAGTCTGGTCGTTCTTCTTAGCTTTTGCAATTTTATTACTAAATAACTTCAGTTTATTTAAGGCTTACCACTAATAAAACTCATAACTTCAGGAAACAGGCAAAACTGCGATCTAGTTGGTCAATTCTCGCCTTTTGCTTTGAAACTCCCACACGTTTCTTTAAACACTTAAATCTATTATTAAAAATAAATAGAAAACGAAATTATATACAATGAGAAACTTATAATTAATATCTATTAACAATTCCAAAAATAACTAAAATAACTGCTCCAGTTGGTCGCTCTTTTAATAAAGGTGTAGCAAACTTAATTTTGAATATAATTCGTATAAATAGCTTTTGAAAAGGGTAAACAAAACATAATGAAAACGCGAAAAATAGCGATTTAAATTGCTTAAACAAGTTAGTTTAAAGTCGCTCTCTTCCACGCTGTCGAATAAAAGAGAATTTCCCCTTAACTTCCCCACAGGAAAAAACAACAGGAATATAAACCTTCTTTAACACCCCGGTGTTTACACATCACATAATTTTCTAAGAATTGTTCTCAAAACCGCCCATAAGGAATTTCAAATCGTAACTAAAGCTTATTATTTCTACAAGAGCACTCTCGAGCTTGACTCCCCTCGGCTGTTCCTGTTAGTACTTATTTCAGTTGCACACCTAGTAGGGATGAATTTCATTCCCAAAAGTCTCTGTTCTCTCGTCCGTAAAGGGCGTCAGCGATTTGCTGCTAGATACTTAATTCCTAAATTGGCACCTTCATCTTATTTTTTATGCAAGAAGTTAATATAAGTTAAAGTAAGTCTTTCTATAACTAAAAGAATATGACAACATCTGTAAAAAAAACTATTTCTTTTTGTGATTTTATAGGTATTTTTTTTGTGAATAGAAAAACAGTTGTTATACGAATTCTTTGTACTGGTGTACATAATAAAAGCATACATTGCATTGTAGTGATTTTATTTGATTACACTAGTTTACAGTACATCTGTTGCAGAAGAAATTTTAGCTGTTGTTGACTACATATGATATGCATATGCAACATGTATATTTACTAAGAAAAAATTTACTAAAAATCAAGTTAATCATTGAGTTCTAAAAAACTTCGTTTTAAAGCTCTTCTCTGATGTGTAGACTTAGGAAAATGACGTGTCAAAGACCAACACTAGTCAGACATCATATTCGTATCCCAGAAACCCTGATAGCGCTCTTCCATGATGCGTAAGTCTTAATGCATACGCTCTCCCTGCTCTTCGCTCATATCTCCTAAAATTTCCGGAAACCTGTCTAGGTGACTATGGAGGAACTGGAGTTTTATGCTCATATTGCAGTCATAGAATTTCTAAATTAAGTATCTTTCGTAAGTTGTCTAATTTAGGGGCCATCAAAAATACCGGCTTTAATCTTTTCCATCGTGAACTGAGGAAATTTTTGGCAAATGTAAGAAAAACAGTCCCCGTATCTTCGTATTTTATGCTTTCAAGTAATATACGCATGTTCTCGTATGTTTCTTTCATATTTACAGCATAACCTATGGGAACAGATGGTTGTTCATTTCCATTAAACAATAAAAATTCCTTTAGACTTGTCTTCGAAGAGTCAATAAATAGTTGTCACTCGGTACCTTTATAAGAAAGGCCAAGTTTGTTGATTAAACCCGAAATATCATGATAGTAAACGAAGTCATTTGCCATTGAGAAAAATACTGCCAACATAGACTATATTTTCTGAAACGTGGATACTTTAATTCCTTTTTGTAAGATATTCCATAGCTTTAAACGGGATCCAAGCTACTATGACTTTGTTTTGGAAAGATCCAAATCATGAATAAGGTTGTTCAGTTCTTCCTAAGATATAAAACGGAGCTGTTAACTGCAACTACATTCGTAATCGTCTTTCTCTTGCAAAATTGGACTGACTTTTGGTTAATGAGTATCTAGTTCATCCGATTTCGAGTCCATTTCGTATTTTTCTGGAGGCTCATGGATAGTTATGCTGGACGCGTCACGAGGTGCAGATCCCATGGCTGAGGGAATATTAGGATATTAATTTTTATATTTGCGTTTACTAAAAAACCCCAATAATTTTGCTAAACAAAAGTGGCAATCATCAACATGATTCTGAGGTTTCCGCCAAATCAGTGACACTCCAAATTTCACTTGTGAGTACCCAGTAGCCATCCTGTTAAGATTCTTGAGCAAGTATTATAGCAAAGTTTGGGAGCTCAAGTTTTGTCTTGATTGCCAACTTTGTACCTAAAATATAACTCATAGGCATTTCTTTCAAGTGGGCTCAAAGTCTTTCATTTAGCTTTTGATGTCACTTCATCACATATATAACAGAAACTGTTCGATTTGTTCACATAGGATCGCGATGATATCGTTTACACACGGCAAAAATAATTTTCCTAAATTTAGGGGAAACGTAGATTTGGCGACGTCGTACCCCGGTATGCTATGACAATTTATATATACGGCATACGTACATAGTTATACCTGCTGCAATCAATCAAAACATGTCGTTGATGTTTTCTAGATTTTGCTACGTGATACGACAATTTACAGGTCACTGTAAGGGTTACAAAGATAGAAATTATCGACATAACACATTGATGTGACAAAGTGGATTGTCATGCAGAACAGTGTTATTAAATTAAGCCATCAACAGAATTCAACTTAGTGGAAAATTGATTTATTTAACAAAACTATAAATAAATTATGAATAATGTGTTGGACGTACGACAAGATGTCATTATTAATATTATGCCACGGAATGTGTAATACAAGAAGTAATAACTATAATCAGCAAATAGATGCAGCATCTAAATTACTATATTTTCCTTGAATGGATTATTTATTAAAATTAGACGATGCATAGTATAATCTTAGCGAATGTGAAGAAGTAAATAATTTCCAATAAACAAATAAATAAATAAAAATCCTTTCTTATGCAAATTTATATAAGGTCATATGCAAATCTGTTGTGGTAAATATGGTGTCGACTTCTTTTTAAAGATACATATATGCTAACGGTATGTTGTTTCATCTGCCGGGTCTGTTTTATCGTTACAGATATGTAAATAAATTTTAAAAATATGAAATCTATACATATTATTTGTCTTGTACATATTCTAAATACAAATTAGTTTTGTATATGCGGAATTTCGTTTCAAACATCCCAGCATGGCGTATTTTAATATCGTATTTTAGATACATATATTTTCGATATCTTTTTTTTTTGATATTTTCTTTGATATAGATAGACTTTAGAAAATTACCCGTTTTGGCCATGAAAAGATCCAAAACGTGTACTATCTCGAAAAGGGTATTTTTTTCTGATAGGGTAGATCAGTGCAGGGGTGGATCCAGCCTCTTTCTCTGGGGGAGGGGGGGGCGGTGATATTACTAAAGTACAGTATGGCAAGCGAGAGCAAGTTGTCGAAGGGGGGGGGGGGAGACACCAGCAACATTCCCATTCCTATTGTAAAAGGCAGGCTCGGATATATTTTTCTGAATTTAAAGCTCTTGGAGAGGGGGGGCGATCACAAGAAAAGACAAGTTGCCGACAGTGGGGAGAGCCAGCAGCATACACATTCCTAATATAAAAGGCAGAATCGGTTCTATTTTCATGAACTCAGAGCTCTTGGGAGGGGGGGGGGGGATCTCAAGCATACACATTCCTATACTCTATTCAAGAACTATAGACAGTAATAAAACTATTACCGAAAACTCCAACGTACCTCCAGTGCCGCAGGTAACTGAGGACTGCCGTAAATCTATTATTTAATTATATTTAAATATAATAACCTTTTATAAATTTACTGCACAATAGTTTCTGATAATTAAATTTAATTTCTGTCAGTGAAAAAAGTACACCCTACAGTGTGTCCTTAGTGATTTATCTTGTTTGCGCTTGTTTTTATATATTATTTGAGATTAGTGAAATACCCAAAAGATATGGCTTCCACCTCTATATTTGTTCTAAAATCGTTAAATCAGGGCATTTTTTCCTCAACGAAAAACTTATTACGATGAATGCTTATGATGCCTTAAGATATCAATATCTAGATAATAATATTAAAAGCTCTGTTGAGATGTCTTCCAACATGACAGGGGTTGGAAAATTTATTATGTACGGAATACTGGAGGAGAAAAAAAACACTGGAATTGATTGTACTTCCAAGCCACATTCGATCACAGGCAGACGAAAAACCTCGTTGGAAGAAGAGATGAAACTACAGTCAATAAAATGAGTTGTACATACATTTTATTATGAGAAGCAGATCCCAACCGTCGAGAAAATCAATGAAGATCGGGATTTATCTGAAATTAAAAGAACTGAGCTCTGGAAATTGCTCAGAGAACTTAATTTTTGCTGGGAAAAATCAGATAGGAAATCTGTTCTTATAGATCGTCCGGAAGAAGGAAAGATCTCTCTCAAGTAAAAGGGAGAGTTGCTAGAAATAACACAACTTACAAAATTAGCAATTTAACTGAACTTTTGAAAGATTTTTTTGAATAAAGTTACTGCGGAAAATTGGGGAAAATCCATATAATAAAAGAATAAAACAAAATGTGGAAACTCGATCTCATGATCGGTGAGAGAGGAACCAGTTATAATTAATTTGAGCAAAGACATCTTAACTGAATTTAATTACGAATTAGATACGTAATGCTTACCAGTGTAAACACAATTTATTATTAAAATTTTTGTTTTTCTTGTATTTTATTGTTTAATGTTGTTTATATATATATATATATATATATATATATATATATATATATATATATATATATATATATATATATATATATATATATATATATATATATATATTAGGGTGTCCCACTCTTTAATTTTGCATATATTTAATTTCAGTTAGCCCTAATTTTTCTATTATTGTATTTGTGTCTTTTTCTTAAGCGTGTAGAATTAACACGTTTATTTAATTTTTTTGGAGCTATCGGATTTTCATATAATAAAGTAAATTAGATTAAGATGTCAGTGCAATAGCAATAAAAATAAGTAGGTCTAATTTTAACTGTAACATATAAAAATTAATTACATTTGAATCCCTTTTTAGTGTTTAATTGTAATTCTGCAGATGGTTTAAGAAATAAATAAACTGAAACGTCAAATCTCCTAGAAATGTTTTTAATTCATAATAAAATGATCGATGGCCCCAAAAAATTTTAATTTTATATGTACAAATTTATTTTTTTATATATGTTTAACATCTTGTATTTTTGACAATGGGTATTTTGTAAGTATTTAAATTGTAACTTAGATTTTTTTTTAGTCTGATTGTGCCTAAAACGGTTTCTATGCCAAAATTAAAAATAATAAAAATACAGTTATGGTTTGTATTAAATACGGCAAAATTATCTATATTTTGTAATGTATGTGAATTATTAAGAAATCATAAGAAATAAAATATTATTATAAACACTTTTTATTTTAAGTTTATTACCGAAATAATATTCTTTGCCATAAATACGTACTGATAAAATAAACCCCCTTCCGATGCTTTTGACAAGGATTAAAATCCTTTTTAACACTTCACACTTCCAAATATCTATTATTATCCAATCCAAGTAATCCATTATTATTGGACCGGTATTTTTGATTATAAAATTTCTAGCCCATTCCTATGAAAAATATATGTATCTAACATATTTTGCCAAAGACATCGGACTAAAGAACACAGGTAGTTTGCGAAGAAAATAAAGGCTAATAATGATTTATTACTCTCTCTAGTTCTTGAATAAACTATAGTATAAGAGGCAAAATCGGGTTTATTTTCCTGAACTCAAACGAACATTATTGTGTAAAGTGATAGCAGTCAAGCAAAAAAAAACAATTTCTTCGACACTGGCCCAACACTTGTTAACCCCAGGATATTGGATAAACTTCCCAGGAACAAAAATGCCATCGAGATGTGAAAAACCTGTCCACAAGAGTTATAAGGGAAACCACCGAAATTGCAAAGAGGCCCAAAAACTTAAATGGCAGAGATGATAGCCAACGATTGCCTAATTCCTGGAAAAACCTGCTTACGAAACCTCAACCCGTAGTAGGTAGTAAAGAAACAGATCACAACTCGGTAACATGACCCCAAACACTGGCAACAGGGCCAATGACACACAGCAGAGCTCGCAACCTGATTGGCCAGAACCATCCAGCCAACGAACGTACCCCACATACACACGGAACCGACAGCAGCCGAGTCAAGTGTCAATTCGCCCACAGACACCGCACAGTCAACTTTGAAAATGGTGAATGAGATTTCACCGTAACGTCAGCTACCTTACAGTCCTGAGAAGAACTCAGCACACGCAAGGGATACCCACAAACCTTCCAGTTGCATATTTTGTGCCAGGTACACAAACTACTGGAAAAGCACCTGATACAAAATGTGCAACCGGCGACTGAAATTGCAGACTCACATCTGAAAAATACGGATCACCTAGTTAGCATACTTCAAGGGTTAAAACTCTAAAAGATGATATTCTTGCTAGCTTGGACTCCATTATTAAAATTGGTTATGAAGCTATGTTATTAAAAAAGTTAAAATGGTCTTTTGATATTTTAGTGCTGCGTATTAAATAAAAAATATTAATTTTACTGCGTAATAAATAAATTAATACTGCGTATTAAATAAATTAATACTGCGTATTAAATAAAATTAACAGGAAAAAATTTAAGTTGTATTAATATGTGGTAAAAACACAAGTCATCGTGTAGCAGTCAACATTTTTTAATGGAAAGCATGCAGGCAAAAATGTGCAACAATCTACTGTAAGTAGGATTATGGAGAAATTTAAACCAACTGGATCAGTGGAAAGTTCATTTAAAAAACTTCACAATTCTGTGAAATATAATGAATAAGTTCAATTAAATGTGTGCCTAGATGTTACGGAACATGATCAAACTAGTATTAGACATGTTTCTTGCATAAGTGATGTTCAAAGAGAGAGTGTAAGGAAGATTTTGCACAAAAATAAATTTAAACCTTATAAACCGAAATTCATAAATATTCTTAAGGATCAAGATTTTGACGTACGTTTAGGATTCTCTTTTTGGTACCAGGGGAGAACCGACGAGGCCACTTTCACTTCAAACGGTGTTGTTAGCTCTCAAAATTGTATATGGTGAGCACAAGAAAATCCAAATTTTATAATAGAAAGCAGAGACCAGTATTCCTTTAAAACAAATGTGTGGTGCGGCGTTTTAAACGATCAAGTAGTTGGTCCTTATTTTTTTAGAGGTAATTTAAATTCTCAAGGATACCTACGCATCTATTGAATTGAGACACAATCTGCGGTACCAGTGTGACGGTGCTTCCATCCACAATACAAAACAGGTTCAAGAACGCCTCTTGGAAATACTTAGTGGCAAAGTAATTGGGCGTAATATGGAGCAATACCGGCCGGCTAGATATACGGATTTAACCCCACTTGATTTTTTCTTGTGGGGGTTACCTAAAACAAAAAGTGTACAAAGAAAGATCTTTCGATAATGTTGATCATTTTGAAACGGTGATTCGAAACTGTATTTTAGAAGGCTCCTTAGTATCAGAAACTCCATTAAATATCTGTCAAGAAGAACAATTGTTTGTATTAAATGCAATGGAAGGCATACAACAATTTTAATTTAAGTTTTTGAATTGTTTTTAATTTAATATTCAAATACCAAATATGGTTTGTTATCAATTAAAAAGGTGGGATTTTAAATGCGTTTAATTTTAATGTTATGATTTTTTTAGAAAATTTGAGTCTTGTCAATTAAATTATTTTCTTATGTATTATCTTTAGACATAAATTACGTTTTTTTTTTAAAAAAAATAGGTATTTTATGAAGTTACCTTATAGAGGGTCAAAAACAAATAAACTTTGCATCACATGTGACCAAATTTTAATAGCCCTATTTGGAAAGACATAAATTTAAAGAAAATATGTCTGGAATGAAGCATTGTCAAAAATATGGAGTTTTATGTAGGTTGCATTGAGTCTTATTTTACAACAGCGGTGCAGTTTACAAAAAATGGGCCAAAAAATCTAAATTATCTTATACAGCTGAAATTTTGCATGGGCTAAAAATTGTATTTAGAAAAACATTTTCTAATATTTTTTTTCGATATTTTGAGATATAACTCTACTTTTAATTTTTTTCTTGGAAAAAAATTAAAATTTGACAGATAGTGCTAATCACGTGATTAATATTTTTTGGTTAATTTTCATCTCGATCAAAGCAGAAATTGCTGTCACAGTCAAATTTCGAATAAAGCTATCAATAAAAAGATATGATGCTGACTTTAATGGTCCACACTGTATACATTTAAAAAAAATTACAATATTTTTGACTACTTTAAACCTTGCTTTAAATAACTAAGGTTGTATGTTTGTTACATGTGATAAATAAAAACAAAAAATTTCTATCTAGAAAAATATAAAACAAGTTTTACAACCAGCACCTCGCGTGGTTTCCGAAACACTGCGAAATCTTCCGCAATAAAAATCGGTCAGTCGACTTAAAGAGATAGAAAGAAAGGTTATAACATCGCGAACCCGTTATTTTAAACGACCTTAACAAAGCCGATTAGCAGTGGTCAGTGGTTCTTCGTGTCACCTGTCGCATATTCAATCGCAGCACTGCCGTAGTTACCGAAATAAACATAAAGTTAATGTTCGTAGCAGTCTCGTAAAACAGAGTTGATTTATAATGATTAAGTTACGACATATGTTCTTTAATGCACTAAGGGAATATTAGATATGATAATTTTTTCAGGAAATATGACACGCAGTTTTACTATATCGAATTTTATTTGTCAATTATTTTATTATTAACAGTTAAGAGCTAAAAATTGTTTTCCATGATTTTATTAGAAAATTATCATTTTTAATCAAAAATGTAGTTTAAGCTCTAGAAGAATTTTTCATACATTTTTTCATTTGTCAGATCAGTTCTATAGTTACCGAAATATATGCCAATACCAAAAATTGAGATATGGAATCGATTTTGATTTCAAAATTTGCTCAAAACAATATCTAAAAACTGATTTTTCATCATTTGCATGTCAAAAGGAGAAAATGGGGTAATTTTCTCTACAAAAAGCATGATATGATATAATTTTTGCTTCATACGTTCTGCATACGATTACCAAAAAAATAATTTCTGCGTTTTTCGAAATTACGTGTAGTAAGGCTAAAAAAGGTTAAAATGTAATTATTATTTTCCTAGATAACGCTACGACTAATTGCATAAGATTTTGTGCAAATTTCGTTAATGTCTACCAGCAATTTGCAAAAATAGTATCAATTTTGTTTTATATTGATATCGTAAAAGAAGCAAAATAATAGTGAATAAAATTTTTATAAAAAAAACTGAACTTCTAAAGTGTGCTAAAAAGTAAAAAATAACTATAAATGTTTATATGAAATTGAAATTTTTGAAGTCGGCACCAAACTAATACCTAACAAAATGTGATTCGCATAAACAGATTAAAAATACTTTATTTGAAATTGCTTACTTACCATAATTTGTATATATTAGTAGTTATTTGTTTCGTTTAGAAATAATTTGGCGACCACTTCAAAAATTTCAATTTCATATAAAAATTTATAGTTATTTTTTACTTTTTAGCTCACTTTTAGAAGTCGGTTCAATTTTTTTTTAATGAAAATTTTAATTTTTCGATTTTTAGTTTTAAATTATGATATCCATAAATTATTTGAACTAAGTACTAATCGAGATTAGTGTACCTCGCAATGCCACCAAGGTGGCAAAACAGTACTCACTTTATCCAATGTTGTAAATCACCCTAAAATGAACCACTAAAAATTCTTTGATTCTAAGAGTTCTCCAAATACCAGTAAAATTATATCAAACAAATATTTAGTCTGTCTAAGTAAATCCGCTATCTTAAATTTAAAATTAATTTTGGATAGGTATTATAGGTCACAAAACCTTCCAATATCAGTATTTAAAGAACTTGAGACGTACATTTCTTAGCCCGATATCTTTTTTACTGCATATTGAGTTTGTATACGCCCCAAGAACCCCGCAATATGAATTTTAGACAAGATCGGAAACGTAAAATTTTCAGTTCTTCATATCATATCTTATCAACCTAATAGTTGTAAAAAATTAATTTCATATTCGTAATACACGATCCCGAAAACACCCTAATACCAAATCTGAAAAAATAAGAAATAGATAAAATTTTCAACTCACCATATTGGATCCGCCATATTGAATTTCAAAAAAATTATTTTAACGTCTTAATCTAATCTAAATCTAAACCCTTCAAAACCTTCTAGTACCAGTTTTGGGTAAAATCCAGAAATTTCTAGACCGTTATATTGCCTCTGACATATTAGGTTAGAAAATAAAATCGGAAAAAATTTTTTGTCAGCCATATCGGATCCGTCGAATTGAATTTTTAAAAATATTTTGGATTCGTTATGTGCGACCCCAAAAACTCCCCCACACCAATTTTGGAAAAAATCGGACAAAATTAAATTTCCTTGTCCGCCATATTGGAACCGCCATATTGCATTTTTTAAAAATAATTTCAGATTCGTTCTGTGCGACCCCGAGAATTGCTCCATACCAATTTTGGAGACAATCGAACAAGATTAATTTTTGTTGCCATATTGTGTGCGCCATCTTGGATTTTACTACACCAATTTCATCTAAAAAAATATGGGACCACCGCAGAAACTTTCTGAACATAACGTGAAAATTTCATTCAAATCGGTGCTGCCGTTCCGAAATAATCGGTGTACATACTAAAAAAAGTACATAGTCGACGAATTGAGAATCTCCTTCTTTTAGAAGTCGGTTAAAAAGGTAAATTATTTTTGTGGCGTAATGTGTAAGTTTCTCGAGATCTTTCCTCACTACTCCGCGGCAGAGGTGCGACCTGTAACTGTAGTAAAGTATTTCATATGGTATTATATTGTTCAATATAATTCCGCTTTAAATAAATGTTAAACTTGAGAAAAGCCAAAAATTTCAAAATCAATTTTTCTATTACCACATTTTGTCTTACTCAAGTTAATGTCCTTGAAGCAATTCAAATAATTACATTTAAATATTTTAAAACGTTTAATTAAAAATTGTCACAGGAAACGTTTCTGCAAATTATTTCCAGCCTTGTAGCCGATGGCTTATGTAATTTTTTTATGTAAGATTAATTACAACGAAGACAATTTGTTTGTTTGATACTTATTTCCTATGATATTTTCGTTAATAACTATGAGATTTTAATCTTTAATGTACACAGAAAAAATATCTAAAATTAAAAATTTGAACATAATACGAATATTTCTAAACATTTATTTTAACAGACCAAATATTTTAATTTAAATATAAATTATTTTCTCCTAAGACAAGATAAAAATATATTTTTATGTTAAAAGTATTCATTTACAGCAAGGGCGAAGTGTCTGCAAAATTTAATCAAAGCCTGAAGGTTCATAAAAGATTACACAGGCCAAAAATTAAAAAACTTTTTAAACCAATTTGCCATAATCTTATGTATCTTTGGGTGCTGAAATTTTCTCACAATATGATATCGATTACATATTTCAAAAAATAGGGAAAATTGGATATATAAAAATGAGAAATCGTAGTTTTTTTAATAAGTTATAATTTTTACTTACAATAATATTAAATTACTAAAATGCGAATATGCGAATATTAGGTGTTTATTCCTTTTGTATATCCTTTTCGTTTCCTTAGTAAAGTTACATAACTTTTTCTCCGATGTGATGCATTTTGATGTTGTCTGTGAAGTAACTAACAGTAATTACCTATCATGTTGATACTCCATCGTCCCTGGTATCATTTCTCCATTTCTTTTATGTCCTGATGAAACCGTTCCCCTTTCTCTTCACACACATCACCTAAGTTTCCAGGAAAAAATTCAAGATGGTTGTGCAAGGAGTGGACTTTAAGGTTCTTCAGATTTTTTAACTAATCTATCACATTATCTACGATAACTTCATAGTTAGGGGCTTTCACATTATCCAAAACTTAATCACAACTTTTTTAAATGATATTCAAGTCTCGTTTTCCTTTGTACTCATCGCTATTTCGAAGTTGGAATCGAATCTCAATTTATGAATGTCAGGCCCAACGAAAATCCTTTCTTTCAGTTTAGCTTCTGATAACTGAGGAAATCTTCTACACCTATATTTAAAATAATCAACATCTTTAGGCAAAGCTGTTACAAATTGTTTCATTAAGCCAACCTTCATGTGTAGTAGTGGTAAAAGAATCTTTTTGGGATCTACTAATGCTTTATGCAAAATATCCTTCAGGCCGGATGTCAAAGTTTTTCTTACGGGCTCTTGTTTTTTGGACCAATGTGCTTGCTCTGGTGTTCGACTCACATATAGAACATGGAAACTTTGTGAATTCCTTTTGTTGACCAAGGAACATTAAGACACCTTTTAAATCTCCACATATCATCCAATCATGAGTGGTATAGTTAATTTTCTGTAAAATTATATTAAGATTTTCGTAAGTTTCCTTCATATGGATTGAATGAGCAACAAGCAATGAAGCATAAGTATTTCCGTTATGTAATAACAGACCTTTTAAACTAGTTCTTAATGAGTCTATAAAAAGTCACCAATCTTCCTTCTTGTATTCAATGCCAAATTCATTCTTAGACTGTCAATATCATGACTGTAAAACCAAATCCTCTTTCTACCTAAAAAATCTAGAAAACTGTTCATCTCTTGTTTTATAATGGTAAATAAATATTTCAGATTCTGCTTTCTCCTTAGTCAAACCCAAATCTCTCACTGAATCATTTAACTCAGCTTGTGTAAACAACTGTGGTTTTAAATTTTGTGTAGAACATTGTAACTCACCATCTCTCGGTTCCCTTTCATTAAATTCTGGACTGGATTGTAAAACGTCATCAACAAACTTAGGTGGCATAGGGAGGGACTTTCTTATTTTTAAAGTTAATTGTAGAAAGATTTATGCTGCAAAAATAATAATCATTAGAATGATTTTTTGATTTCTCCATATCATGAGTACAGCAAATTTAAAAACTTTCTTCTCTTTCTTATACCATTTCCTAAGATCCTCGACACAAACATAGCACACTTTGTGAGGAACCCAACATTTGTCTTGATTATCGAATTCTACACTAAAATATGCAAAGTATACTTTTTTACAAAGTCAGTAATGTTCCTTTGATGTTTTTTAATAACAACGGTACCACATATATAACAAAAAGCGTTAGGAGAGTTTTTACAACCACGATTAGGCATTTTAAAGTGTGAATAAAAAGTACATAGGTTAAACACTACAATATGAGTTTATATTAACTGGAAGAAAACAACAGAACTACCGACCTAATCACATTTGATTTTATTGCCAAACTTATAGCACTACAATGTATTGCCAACTTAATAGTATTTAAATGAACAAAAATATTTTGAATAATAAAATTTATT
Organism: Diaprepes abbreviatus; assembly: GCA_034092305.1. NCBI lineage: Eukaryota > Metazoa > Arthropoda > Insecta > Coleoptera > Curculionidae > Diaprepes > Diaprepes abbreviatus. Next base: position 5,496,920 of record JASJET010000094.1, on the reverse strand, counting down.
TTTATTTAATAGTAAAATGTGAGAAATTGATGAATAATACGACTTTTTTATTATTATATTCGGAAATCAATACACCAAAATGTGAGACAGGAATTAGTTGAAATTATTGAATAAGTTTTTTTATCATTGTCCTGTGGTTACACTAACTGAGTTTCTTGTCATAAAAATGTTAGTTCTTGAAAACAAATACTCTTATTTTGTTTTAAGGACAAGTAAATTTAAATAGCAGAATTTACACATATTTAAAATACAGGACTAAAATATAGTACTGATCGTAAAAAATAAACTTCGTTAAATAAAATATTGTCGCAGGAAACGCTTCTCTAAATTGTTTTCCAACCTTGCACCAGCAGGTTACCTAAAAAGGTCATTTAAATAATTACAGTGTTCCTTCCGTCGTCTTTCTTTATCATTTTCATTTGTTTCTTTTATCTGAAAATCTTTTAGATATTTAATAGAGTCATTTACATTTAATTTGCCTTAAGCAACAAGCGCATATCTTAAAGATGGCAATTAATTTAATAAACAAGGTTGTCAGAATTAAATAATTACATTTAGGCTTTGTTAATTATTTACTAGACCTTTGACTTTAATCTGCGCATCTGTAATATGTATGTTACTTCGGTGATTCAGAAGAAAAAAATCGTTCTAACAATTATATATTCATATTTTTATATTAGCGGTTTGTTAAAAATTTATACGTATTTATTAAAAAAATTATATGATCGTATTACACCAACAAGAAACTCAGGAAATTTATAGATCCCTCTAATATTTTATGCGCGGAAAAACGGTATTGTAGCTTCGAACCGATGCTCATTGAATCACTGGAAATTAGTACTAATGAGGAGGGAATTTGCATAATAGGAGATTTCCAGTTTTTGTAGGTTTTCATGTTATACAGAGTGAATTCAAAGAGTTTCGGGAATAATTTTTTTTTATAAATGAAAACAAGAGTTTAGAAAAAATATTTTATTTAGTTTTCAACATAATCTCCCCCTCGTTCTATACAAATTTGACTGCGCTCGTATAGCTGCTGGAACGACTTGGAAAACTCCTCTTCTGAAATAGCTTTCATAGCCCTACTCACATTCCTTGGAATCATTTTAACGTCTTCAAAATGTTCTCCCTTCATCATCATTTTCAATTTAGGAAAAAAATTCCTGCAGCAGCCAGACTTTTGGATAAAATATTGTGAGACGAGTATTGAGGAATGGGCTGGCGCATTGTCGTGCAACCGAAATAATTTTATTTAGTTTTCAACATAATCCCCCTCTCGTTCTATACAAATTTGACTTCACTCGTATAGGCACTGGAACGACTTGGAAAACTCCTCTTCTGAAATAGCTTTCAGAGCTCTGGTCACATTCCTTGGAATCGTTTTAACGTCTTCAAAATGTTCTCCCTTCATCGTCATTTTCAATTTAAGAAAAAAAAATGCCTGCAGCAGCCAGACTTTTGGGTAAAATATTGTGGGACGAGTATTGAGGAATGGGCTGGCGCATTGTCGTGCAACAGAAACCAGTCACCGTTGCAGTAGAATTCCGGTCTCACGCGATGAATCCGCTCCAAAAGGCGATCTAGGATACATTTGTAGAATTGTGCATTCACTGTTTGGCCCCATGGCTGCTGTGGATAATCCTGCGAGAATCGATAAATGAAATGAGCATCGTTTCGATTTTCAATTTTGACGCTCGATCTTTGGTGGACCGCCCTTCGCCCTTGCCTTACCACTCAGCGGTTTGACGTTTGGTCAATGGATTGTATTGAAAACACCATGATTCATGGCCGGTTTAAATTTTATTTAAAACTCTTTCACTCTTCTGTTAACAAGTGCGGAATGAACTTCGTACACATTTTTCTTTCCGAGAACGTCATGCAAAACGTGGTGCACGTTTTCTACACTGACGTCGAGTTCCTCTGACAACTTTTCAACCGTAATTCGCCAATTAGGAGACAGTGTGACGCGCACACGTTAGACATTCTCATCGACAGTCGAGGTTAAAGGATGCCTCTCCGTGGATCGTCTTTCAGCGACTGTTGACCGTTCTTGAACTGCGGTTGAAACAATCCTCACCATACACGGTTTTTAATATTTCAAATGTTTCTAAACCACTTTTTTCCAGTTTGAAACAAAATTTAATTGCGGCTCATTGCGCCATAGCAAAAATTGTGACACAGTGGCAAAAACACGTCTACTATAATTAAGGCATGATATTACGTAGTTCTGTTGTCGGGTAACAGACAGCACTAGTTGTAAATTTTATACAAAATTGTTCCCGAAACTTTTTGAATGAACCGTGTACATTTTTTATTAAAAAATATATCAAGATGCGCTTTGTAACTAAGTCTTCTATTTTTTGTTGTGATATTCTTATCGCCGCAAACCAAATTTTCATTTTCTTCCTGGTTTGTGATTTACAGGATCAAATTGCAAATTTACTTTTTTGACTCTCCCCAGTGTTTTGGTTATTGGATCACTTATTCAAAAGGTTATTACGGATTTTTATAAATTTGTTTATGTAAAATTTAGTGGTGTGCTCATTTTTTTCCCGGGAACTATGGATCTTCAGATATTAACCAAACTTAGATATTTTTTAATAGAATACCCTTAAATGTATTTTCTTATCTTATTCGTATGTTTAAAAATCTTTCAAAAATATGTAATATCTTGGGGAAAATATTAAAATATTGCTCTACTTGTGATGCGTTACTATCTTTTATTTGAAAGTTTACGATAACAGGAGTTCATTTATTTTTATTGTTGGTTATAGTTAACTGATAACAACAGCCTACTTTGATATTTTAAAACAACATGTATTCAAGTGTAGATTAAACACCACTGCTGTAAAAAATTAAAAATAAATTTCTTCTTCTTCTTCAGGTGCCATCTCCTATCGGAGGTTGGATATCATCATTGCCACTTTCACTCTATTTGCCGCTACTCGAAAAAGTTCTACTGAGCTACAATTGAACCACTCTCTCAAACTTCTCAACCATGAAATTCTTCTTCTTCCGATATTTCTTCTTCCTTCTATTTTACCCTGCATGATCAATCTAAGCAACTCGTATCGCTGGCCCCTCATTATATGTTCAAGATATTGCAGTTTCCTTATTTTTATGTTGTTAATTATTTCATAGTTTTTGTCCATCGCTAGCAATACTTTTACGTTTGTTTTTCTCTCCATCCAAGATATTCTTAACATCCTTCTGTAACACCACATTTCAAACGCTTGCAATTTATTTATGTGTTCTTGTTTTAGTGTCCAGCCTTCCAACCCATACTGCAGCACTGAAAATACATAACATCTTAAAATTATCATTCTTAGTTCTAGAGTGATGTCTCTGCTTCACAGAATGGTTTTCAGTTTTACAAACGCACTTCTTGCCATTTCTATTCTCATTCTTATTTCTGTTGTTTGTTCATTATTTGCTGTATCCATGTGCCCAAGTATTTGTATTTTTGCACTTTCTCTAAATTCACACCTCGCAACTTTATGCTTGTTTACATTTTTTGTTTTTTAGTTATTACCATATATTTAGTCTTTTTGGTGTTCATTTTTAATCCGTGTTGCTCGCAAACTTTATTTGTTTCGTTCACTAGTTCTTGGAGTTCTTCAGCGGAGCTAGCTATGTGGTCTGCAAATCTTATGTTGTTTACAGCTCTTCTTATTATTATTATTCCCTTACTTTTCGTTAACAGTGCTTCTTCGAAAATCGATTCACTGTACACATTGAATAGTATGGGTGACAAAATACATCCTTATCTCACTCCTCTTCCTATTTCAACTTTCGGACTTGTTTCGTTATCTACTATTATTTGTGAGCGTTGATTCCAATATAGGTTAGTTATTATTCTTAAACCTTTGTTGTCTATGTTTTTTCTTCTTAGAATCTCGACTAGTTTTTCATGTCTAATTTTATCAAAAGCCTTCTCGAAGTCAACATAACAAATGTGTATGTCGGTGTTCATATCCATACATCTCTGTGAAAGCACAATAAGTGCAAACAACGCGTCTCTGCTGACTATAGCATTTTTGAATCCAAACTGACTATCATCTATCCCTTTTTCGAGTTCTTTATAAATGCGTCCGTGTATTACTTTTAAAAACACCTTGAGTACATGGCTTATCAAAGATATTGTTCTATATTCGCTGCAGTCTTTTGCATTTTTGTTTTTGGGAATAGCGCAAAAGGTGGAGAGTAACCATTCTCTGGGTATATTCCCCGTTTTATATACTGTGTTGAACTGATCTAACAATATATCCATGGTATCATCATTGATGCATTTTAAGATTTCTACTGAGATTTGATCTGGACCTAGTGCTTTTCCATTTTTGTTGTTTCTTATAGCTGCTTTTATTTCATCTTTCAGTATCATTAATGCCTCGTTATCTTCTACTTCTGCTCCATCTGCTCTACTTTTTTGTCTTTAAACAGGTCTTTGATGTATTCTGTCCATTTTTTAAGTTTCTCTTGGGTGTCTAAGATTAGCTTGCCTTTTGTATTCTTAAGCAGTGTCGGTTTTCTCTTTCTGTTATAATATAAATTCAAAGACATATAAACTATTTAAGATTTTTAAATATCCAATTAACACAAGAACAAATGCATAACTGATATCTAAAAATGATTTATTTGTTTCAGACTCAGAAAAAAGAAGACGAGTTTACGGGATACGTAAAATAAGGTATGAAAAACAATTTTTTAAAATTATTTTTACATTATTTTAAATGTAAATTTTTTCAAAAATAAATTTTTAAAAAATACCTAGAGTTGACGGGAATAACATATAAAGACATCTGGCATCGACTATATATTTTTTAAGTAGTTCATTGGCTACTCGAGATTCTATATATTTTCTTGAAACTTTGAGTAATTATTTTGATACAATTTTCCGTAAGACAGAAATTTGAGTCAACTTGCTCAGCACATAGTCGAGATAATCAACATAAAAAACATTGGCTATATGGTAAGAGCTTTAGTTACTGTGACGTAATCATAATAAACTAAAAAACTTTTTTATAACTTTTTTTAAAAAACGAATATATGATCTATAACATTTTGAGGAAAGAAAAATTACAAAATGAGAATAATTAGCCTCGTTGTTAATTCACAGTAGTAATATAACCTTAGTTATCTAATAATTTTTCCAGCTGATTCTCCGCGAAAATGATTCTAAAACTAAGAAGGGGCAACGCTATAATAAATCTCATATTCGATTCTTTTTAATTTTCAGTAGTATCGATATGGCCCAATAGTACAAATACATCATTTATTCAGTTTATCTATTAAGTAATGTTGTAAAAATCATTTTTTACAATAACCAAATAAATTAAAATGAAGGTACAACGCCTTTGCGTTTCCTTAAATAAGACATCGAACTCCCTTAGTAAGCTCCGCCCACGTCACCCGACATGACGAAGCTCTCTGATTGGACAAAAGCTCTACGTAAATAGAAAATTTCTCTGGTTTACAATTCATTGTTAATGCAAATTTCAAGCCTTGAACCTAGGTTGGGCGCCATAGTTAAACTTTACAAATAATGTCACAACAAAATTTTAAATAATTAATATTGTTTTACTTAGTAAAACTAAGTTTTACATTTTCATTTTTTACTTAATTTTTTACGAAACGCTGATTGGTCAATTCTGTTTTTTAAGGCGTTACACCACGCATGAGTCATCATAAGTGTATAAAAACAGCACGAAAATTACACTCTCTCTCTTACAATTCAGATCTGACACCGAGGGATTGCGCTCAGTATTTTTCCGCAGATCTGAATCGGGTCTTCAGCCGTTTTTGATCGATTACATGCTTTTTAGCTGGTCGATCCCCGTGTCGCGAGATCGCCGTCGTTGGTTGATTAATCAGCACTTGCACTTAGCTGGTGAAAGGCCACGGGGATCTACAATTGGTGGGCCTCTCGTGTGTTCAATTACTCCCCAGTAATTGGTACCGGGATTCCTTTCCAGAAGAGCCAGAAAAAAGCGTGTAATCGTGGCTAGGGCAGTATTCATTTAAACGGGCACAAGGCACCTGCTAAATTTCCATCAGGAAATAGCAATAAAAAGGGTAAGCGGGAATATATTCCCTTAAAATTTGCGCCCAAAGTCATTGTGCTTCGTTTTGTTTAATTGCAAAAATCGGGCTAGGCTAGCCACAGTGTTCGACACTGTGGAACAAACCAGTCATGCACGTATTTTTCCAGAAAGAAGTTTTATCTTTCATTTTGAACTTTGTGTAAAAAACTTTTAAATATTTTTTCATAATTTTATTTGATAATTAAACTGTCAGTAGTTTTCCGCTGCATCATCTTGTTTGTAAATTTTAATATTTTTTAAATAAATAATATATTTAACATTTTTTCAAATTTTGCTTGGAAAAGGTATAGAAAAAACATTCAAATTCTTCTATCACCAGACTTGGAAGTCATTTTCCAATGTTAAAATAAATGTATTGCAACATTTGATTTATCAATAAACTAAATTTTCAAATTTTCTATATATCAATTTAAAAACTTTAAATTACTTTACTTTGTTCACGAAGTGGTGGAAAAAGTAAGGGTAATAGTAACTCAATCAAAAACAGTACGGGTAAATATCAAAAACAGTACGGGTAACTAACAAAAAAAAAGTACGGGTAAGTACTTTTTCTCAGATAAAAAGTATGGGTTATAGTAAACACGACTAAAAAAGTAATAGCCGCTGGGGCCAATTTAATATTACTAATATAAGTTTGAATAATATTTATGTAAAGAAGTTAATTGAATATTAATTTTTTAAATACTTTAACAACTACTAAGAACTGTTAAATTAATATTTCTGATATTATTTAATTAGCATTTGGTTTTTTTTAAACCTCTTTAATTAAATTTGGCTCCAACGTGCTAAGGAATTAACAAGAGCTAACCAAATTTGACATATTACCGATTGTGACAATTATTTATTTTTTATCAAAAATAAATAAATAATTTATTTTTATTATTCTTCTGTAAAAGGAAAGTTTTGGACTTATCCTTAATAATAATTATTTCTAAGATACATTAGACTTAGACACAAGTCTTGTATATAGTAGTTTATATTACTACTTTAATTTGTTTGTACAGGGTGCGACAAAATTGTTGCCCCTTAGTAATTTTTAATTTAATATTAATTTTAATTTTTTTTTAATTACATCCAAATTTCTAAGAATTGTTAGAATTGGATATTTTGTTAATTTCATTTCAACTTGTTGAAGAATTAATCAACAAATTGTTACATTTAATAAACAAAAGAATTTGTTTATTTTTTATTTTTATTTTATTTGTTTAACTTTCACTAAAATATTTTATTGTAAAGGACCAGGAGACGTCCTGTGTAACCTTAAATCTAAGTGCACCAAACAATTAATCAGTTCGAACTTAGGGACTAATTATTTTAATAATTTAATAACTAACTTATTAATTAAACATAATAACACATATTATCCAACAACGATAGGTAAATAACATAGGCCTATAGACACACTACAAACAGGGACATTGGACTAGACTAGACAACATCATTTATTTAAATTTAAACTAATTTTTCATAATTAATTAATATCAATAATTTTTAAATATTTTAACCCATAGCCCAACTTAATTAAATAAGCCCACCTTGATTAAATATTTCTTGCCGATAAACTATCTCAGAAATTTCTGAACCTTCTCATTAGGAGAAAATTAAAACAAAAATAATAATTGAAACTTCTTTCTAAAAAATGTCTAGATCCTTTTTATTGAAATTTCAGTCCGTGTCAAATGAGGCGGGTGGCTTTCACAGCTCCCCAGGTGGTACTGGAGGGTCCTCTGCGGCAGGTTCGCCCGTCGCCGAAGTAGACACGGCGGTATCCCCAATTAACCCCACTGACACCGACAATGACGTTATTAGGCTTTCCTTCGGCTCAGTCAAGGAATTAATTACAAAATTTGATAGAACAGGTTTCCTTAGTTCCAAAAATAGTGTATAATTAAGTCAATAAAAACAAATCGAAAAACCATACTTTGCCCGAGAAACAAGTATAACCGAGTCCTCAAAACTAAATAATTTGTTGCGATCCTCTAAACAATCCATACAGGGAAAGAAAAGTGAAAATTTAGATTGGAATTTAATTAATCCAAATTTTCCGTCAAAGTGTCATCAATACACTACTACACCTTCATCGTATCATAATTATTACGACTATTTAACGCAACAGTAATCATTAAAATGTCATTAAACAAATAATAATTTGATTTAAATTTCAATATCAAGAATATCAATTCAAAATTACATATCTCAGTCTGAATCAAGATACGGCCAATTCACAACGATTAATTTTGTACAAATTTTCAACTCAAAATAAATTGATGTTGGTAACCTTTACTATATGGTAGGTAATCATCTTCGGGAAATGTTTAAAAAGGAACTACTATGTTTTATACCACTAAATTTCTTAAGTCTCTTGTCTTCTTTTGAACTTTGCCTATCACAAACCCATTTCCAGTTTAATAACAAATTTTATTGACAAAATTCAGGCCTACCAATGGGTTCTCCTCTTAGCCCTCTCCTAGCAGACATTTTCATGTCAAACATAGAAAACAAAATTCTTAATTCCCCTTTAAGCAAAAACCATGTTCAATTTTGGTACAGATATGTAGATGATGTTCTAACATGTTTTAAAGGCACTACTAGACAACATCAAAAATTCCTACAATACATTAACAATTGCCATCCAAAAATTCAATTTACTCTGGAAACTGAAAATAACCATAAAATAAATTTTCTTGATCTCACCATATCTCACCTCAATAATCAGTGTAATTTTAAAATTTTTGAGAAAAGCAACGTTTACAGGTAATTTAATAATTCTTTTCACCCCTTACAACACAAAATGGCTGCATACAATTCAATGATACATAGAGCATTCTCTTTGCCTCTCTCTATAGAAGATCTTCAAGAGGAACTAAATATCATTGAAAGGATTGCAATATCAAACAATTTCTCCTAACAAACCATAAGGAAATTACTAACTAAAAAACAAAAACAACTAGCTTTTAATTCAATATATCCCAAAATAAAAAATGATAAAGATAGTTCATCTTATATATCTTTGTCATACTGTGGTACCCCATCAGAAAACATAGCTAATACTCTTTCCAAACATAACATAAAAGTAGCTTTTAAATCTCAACACAATCTGTCTACTATCCTTTGCAATGCTAAAGATAAAATTAATAAATTTGATAAATCAGGGGTTTATAAGTTAAAATGTTCAAAGTGTGATAGCTTGTATATTGGACAAAGTGGTAGAAGCTTTAAAACTCGCTTTTCAGAATACCACAGATCATATAGACTACAAAAAACAGACTCGAGCTTTGCTAACCATTGCTTCGAACACAGCCACAGTTTTCCTGATTTAGGCAACACTGACATATTACATTATTCAACAAAGGGCCAAAAGCTAATATTCTTGAATCTTTAGAAATATATAAACATAGTAAAAATAAAAATGTAAATTTGTTTAATGACCAGACAGAACTAGGGTTTTTCCCGTTATTTGTTATCGCCAAATAATAATTAGTTCCCAAAATTTAGTACCTCCCCTTTGTAATAATGTAATTTCTCAGGTAGATTTTATTTATTGTTAAATTTTCTCATATTTCTGCATTGAATACTTAGTCTACCTTTGTACTTCAGTTTGAAAATGACTCTGTGAGTTGAAACTGCAGTCACTGTTTTCTTAATAAATTTAGTGGTATAAAACATAATAGTTCCTTTTTAAACATTTCCCGAATTTTCAACTCATTATAACTATATTATTATTGCATTTTCTGAGTATTGGTGAAGTACTGTATCTAGAATAATTATGAAATTTAATGATATTCTATCAATTTAGTGGTTGGAGAAAAAAGTTCTGTTAAATTGCCCTAATTATTTCATCAATTTTATAACTTCAGGCGACATTTTAAATAGCCTTTTCTATATTTTAAAAACTAGTAAGCGGAAATTACAAAATAAAATATAATTGCCAGTTTATGCAGTTTGACTTGACAACTATTTATACTTGTCACTTTGAATTATATAAAAAAATATGTATGTTTGAAAGTTTGGTTTGGTAATTGTGCAAAATTCTTAGCAATTGTCGCTAAGGCGCGTGCATAACATTTACTGAACATGTTTAAAACGCCTTAAAATGCAGTACTTTATTTTTAAAAAATTAAAATGAAAATGAAAAATAATCATTAAGCTTTACCCTTCTATCCCAAAATCAACACACTTATCCAGGTTAACCATGTCAAAGTTCTTTGTGTATCTTCATCTTAGCAACATGCCTCCTCAAATATAATTATTAGAGGTTCGTAGATATCTTTATATTTTCGTCATGTTTGTTCGTCCGCCCATGTGTCAGTCCATCCAATTGGATAGTCACAGCTCTATAACTTCGTCGGCTTTTAATCCTTTCCATTAAAATTTTGCAGGCATATACATTTCACTTACCTAAAAATATATCTGAAACGAAATAAAAAAAAAGTGTGTGGTAAAGTGTGTTTCAGCTTCCATTCTTTTTGACGTCAGTTAATAGTTTTATACTTGGGGCTCGTTTAAGGTGCTATATTGCAGTTAAGACTGGATCCAACTACTTTTGTAGAAGGTATACAGGGTGCAACATTTATCTTGAGACAACGGAATATCTCGGTGAGATCACATTTTTTCGATAAATGTTTTAGACAAAGATTATAGGGTGGCAGAAAGGCTAACTAGTAGTAGCCTAGAAAATTACCTTGATCTTGACCTTAAAGCTTATTTGAAGGTGAACTTCAGAATTTTAAATAGGACACCCAAATTTCGACCCCGGGGCAATATATTTTACCATCGGATATGACTCTGACTTTACGACGGAAATCAAATATCAAGTTTATAACGACCCCAAAACAAAAAGATCGCAGTATTTTTTGAAATGTTTCGTGCAAAAGTTATTGAGTGGCGCAGGGGCTAAGTGACCTTGAAAGCAACTTTAGTCTTGATATTCAAGGTCATTTGAAGCTCAATTTCAAAATTTGAAAAGGTGATCCGAAACTGATGTACGGAAATAGAAAGACCGATCAACTTCACAGTAATTTCATCATTAGATATGTGCATGACCTTAAGGGCAAGAACAAATTATCATGTTCGGTTTGCAAATCGAACGTGAAAAAAATTAATAAAGGCTTTTTCTACATAATTTACAAAAGCTCACTGACGTTTTTATTGCGAAGTAGTAGATATCTGTTGGACTTCCATCGTCTTCATTTTTGTTGAATATCACGACGTTTCGGCTGGTACTTATTTCTAGCCGTTTTCAAGTGAAACTAAATAAATCCCTTAGCTACATGACTATTTATACTAGAAGTAAATACAGTAGAGTGTGACTGAGATGGGTGCAGTCATGCCTGCCATGGCAAAAGCCCATTTTTTTTATGCTGCATTTAGTTTTAGTTTACAATTACTAAGAAGTGGTTTCCACACTTCTCTTATATCTAAAGATGGTTTACTAAAACAACTCGGTTTCTGATGTATAACCGCGGCTTCTTTGAATTTCCGTTTTCTCCAATGTTGTTATCGGTGTAGTATTTTAGCTTCAGACCATTTTATGGGGTGTCCATGAGTCCAGGCATGATTGGCGGCATCAGATTTTTCTGTTTCTCCTCGAGATGTGCATTTTTGGTGTTCTTTAATCCTTACGTCAAGAGGTCTCTTTGTTTCGCCAATGTAGGAATTGCCACATTCACATGGTATCTAACACACACAATTCTTCATGTCTCTTTGAGTTGTTGGTTTGACCCTAGTGAGCCAACTTCTCAGAGAGTTATTTGAATTGAAAACAATGTTGATTTTGTATCGTTTTCCTGTCTTTCTAACTTTTTCTGAAATACTTTTAACATAGGGGATGTTCAATACTGGTTTTCGTTCTTCATTCGTTGTCGATATTGTCTTATTTCTGCGTTGTTCAAGAAATTTATCCATTAGATATACTGGGTATCCGTTGGCTGTCAGATCATTTTTAATGTAATCTATCTCTTTCGTCAAGTTCTCGTTGGAGTTGCAGAGAGTTAAGGCTCTATCAACGAGATTTCTTATAATTCCTTGTTTGGTGTTGTTGGAGTGATTAGATGAATAATTAAGATATTGTCCTGTGTGCGTGGCTTTTCTGTAAACCGAAGTTCGAATTTGTCTGCCATTTCTTTCAACCAAGATTTCTGAGAATTGTAATTTATTTTCTACTTCTTTCTCCATGGCGAGTTTAATAGTTGGGCTGATGTTGTTGAGATGAAAAAGAAAGTTTCGAAGTTCTTCGTTGTTTCCACTCCAAATAATAAAAGTATCGTTTACGTATCTGAGCCGTAACTTTGGTTTCTTAGTTGTGGATTCAATTGCAAACGTCTCGAGCCATTCCATGAAAATATTTGCGACCACCGGTGAGAGTGAAGATCCCAGCGGTAGTCCATCATCCTGGATGTAGAATTTTTCCTTTTCTTGAAAATAGGAATTAGTCAAACAACTTTCCAACCATAATGGCGTGCGGTGGTAAAGATGTTCTTTCTGCTAAGGCCTGGTCTTTTTCAAGTTTCTTTCTTATGATTTTTAGTGTGTATAGGCTTTCCACGTCAAAGCTCATAAAATGGTCTTCTGGTTGTACTCCTATTTCACGTATAATTTCTACGAAATGTTGCGAGTTCTTAACCCAGGATAATGTATTTCCCTATAATGGTCTCAGGATTGGAAGAAGAAATTTGGCAAGTTCAGAAGTCGGAGAGTTCCGGGAACTGGTGATAGACCGTAAGGGCATGTCTGGCTTATGTATTTTCGGGAGTCTATAAAGATGTGGAGTTTTGCTATGGTATGGCGTCAACTGAGTTCGGATCCTCTCAGGAATATACCGTTCATGTTTCTTAAGAACGCGATATATTCGTCCTTCAATTGCAGATGTGGGATCTTTAGCAAGAGATGTATAATTTCATTTCCTTAAAACTTCGTCAATTTTTTGATTGTATGTCTCAGCATTCATTACGACTGTAGCATTTCCTTTATCCGCTGGTAGAATTTTAATACTGGAATCCTTTTGTAGCTTAGCTAGGGCAGTTTTCTAGTCTTTGCTGATGTTTGGTTCGGTTTTTCTAGATTTTTGTAGAGTTTGTCTTATTTTCCACCTGAACTAATCTGCAAAAGGGTCTTCGATGTTCGCTGAGTCTACGGCGCTAATTATATCGAGAATGGGAACATCTTTTGGAGCAACCATGAAGTTCAAACCTTTGGCAGGTAGTCAGTTTTCCACTGAGGTTAAAATTTCCTACCCTACATAACCGTGCATTATTCTCCTAATATACTGGTCCATAAGCCGCTGGACTCAAATTTAGTTTTTGTAGCACTAAATCCAAGATTTGTTCTTGTTATTTCGAAGAACCATCTGTTGCTTATAAAGGGAAAAAGAACAGCACAGATTTTGTTTATATACGTTTAATGAAATAATTAAACTTAAAAAATTAAAATATTTATTAAACTTCTTCTTCCAAACGTTACAAAACTTAATAACAACAACTCATTTATAATTCATTAATATAAAGCAAGTTTTAATATACTCAAAATTAGGACGAGAAAAATCGGAATATTTCTCGAGATAGAATTGCGAGAATGTGATAGTTAAATTTCAAAATTAGTGTTATCGGGTAAGAGATCAAATGGCAAATGCTCAAATAATCTGGTACGTTTCACACTACCCCTCGGACGGGAGAAACTTGAAGGTCAAGGTCAAGGTTATTTTTAGAATTATAACCCTTAATCCCCTTGCCAGCCAACAACGTTTGTACGAAACATTTTCCTAAATACTACGATCTTTTTGTTTTGACCTTGAGATGCCCTTGACGTTTACTCTTCATTTTAGTTCAAGGTCATATCCGATGGTAAAATTTACCGCTTTTTTTATTCCCGGAGTCGAAATTGGAGAGTCTCATTTAAAATTCTTCAAATGACCTTGAGAGGAATAGTCAAGGGTATTGTTAAGGTCACCACTAGTTAGCTCCCGTTTGGAAGCTGTTCATTGCCCATTGTCTTTGAATTTTCCCTTCCAGATCTCTGTATTTGGCGATCTTCTTGTTGTATTTTAGTTTTAGGTTGTTGTTGTTGTTAATTACAGCAATGTCGATTAGTATAGTTCGATAGAAATTTTATCTATTCTGATCCGTCAGAGCCGTTCGGCCGTAATATAACTTGAACTGGTTGTTCGTTCTCAAGAATAGGCTACGGATTTTATTTGTATCAAAGCACTTTTTCTACCTGCAATAGCTTTAACTTATCTGCTAACTCTTGGTGGAGTATCTTAGCGGCTGAGTCGTGTCTTTCCTTATACTTGGTTGCGGCAAACGCTTGGTATCCTCCAGTTATGTGCTGGATTGTCTATTGTCTAGTATTAGGTATTATATTTAATTTATTGTACAAATATAAATATTTTTTACTTATTACATTAGTATTTTAATAATCTGTTTATTAATCAATTTAAACAACGATTATTTTATAAATATTTCCTAAATCTGACTTTACAAAATACTCTTGGCGTGTGTCTAAATTTAAATAGCGACCCTTATTATTGAAGCCAAGAGCCAAATGAGAGATTTTGAAACATACTTTACATCCTCTTTTTGTTCACTTTATCGAGTGGGTTATCTTTCGGTAGGTCTTCAAATATACAAAAATATAAATAAATGTTTAATATCGCATCTAAAAACATTGTCCACGAAGTAGTAAAAGCTACACCTCCAAAAAAAATCATCTTTGTCAGAGCACTTGTTTATAAAGCATCAAAAACAATTATTCAAAAATATTTCCCACAAAGGAAAGGAAAAGTGTTACAGTTTAATACGATTAGTGTCTCGCCTGCATAAAATTAAATCACCGAGAGCAATGAGGCATGACAAATAAGAATTTATATGTAACCGTTGAGGCATGAATCTGGGATTAGATGTGTCTTGTTATAAATAAATTATGTGAGTTTTGTGATAAATTACTATAAAGACGTTTAAAAATTGACAAATCAAGATTTATTAACTAAATAAGAAACGTGATATCTGAAGAAATATTTTTTTCCTTGTTGTTATGTGAATTCTCTGTTTCCTTGTTTCTTTTTTTTAACTGCAATTATATTTACCACGTTTTTATTACCTCGCTTTCTTTTCTGTCTGTCTGTTCGGCGAGATATTATAATCGATTTCGGATGAGCTAGAAATCTAAAATTTTAAACATAGCTTAGAACTGATGACAATATCATATTATGATTGTGTAACTGACCTTGAAACTATATTACAAGATAATTTCAAGGTCAACATCACTTCCAATTTTCCTAGCAAGTTGAAATTTGTTACACATATATAAATCCAACGATATTTAACAACAAAATATCGAAAAATTCCTAACAATATTATTTGTAACTTATCACTACTCTCATGCCTAGCCGGAACTGAATTCTGAGTTGTGTATATTCAGCTAGCATTATCTTAATTTTAACTATACAGGGTGTTCTCAAAGATGAGTTATTTATCTTCACAGTTTGTAAGACTCGTAAAGAGAAATGGATTTACAAAAATTCGTTTATATAACTGAAAAAACCTTATACTATAAGGACAAACGTACTCTGTTCTAACACAGTTAGAGAAAAAGCAGTATCTCAGATTGCAGGAATACCAAGAAAGGGTGGAAGCCTTTCCTATGGTAGTGCACCGCCATCTGTAGATTGGTTTCGATCTTGTTAGTTCTCGTCAGTACAGAATAGGCCAGCGCACTTCAGCATCGGAAAAGTAAATCCTTTAAGCAACTTATATTATCCACTCTTGGTTTATATATGCAGATCTCTACGAGATTATATATTCAGATTGCGTGGAATGTTGTGAGATGGCGCCGTTTGTATTAGATTTCATATTTTGTCTAATATAAGTTGCTTAAAGGATTTATTTTTCCGATGCTGAAGTGAGCTGGCCTATTCTGTACTGACGAGAACTAAGAAGTTCGAAACCGGTCTACAGATGGCGGTGAACTACCATAGGAAATGTTTCCACCCTTTCCTGGTATTTTTGTAATCTGAGATAGTACGTTTGTCCTTATGGTATAAGGTTTTTTCAGTTGGTTGAGAGCTAAGTTTCTCTTATATAATTGTATTATTTCATAATATTTTGAACCACTGAATTGTAAAAACTTTATTCAGTACACTGACCAGATTACATCTTGTTCTACAAAAAGTGCTCAAAAATTTCACCATTTTTTGGTTAACGTAAAGACTTGCTCGACGTATCGAAGAGTGACTACACAAGACAAAAATAAAATCCCGGTCTCCACGGATAACAATGCGGTGTTGTAGTTCTTTCACAGTAGTCACGATCCCATCGTGATAAACTAACTGTTTTAAATCACCCTAGAAAAATCGCTTGCTTGATTAGTCTGCTTGTGCACAACACTACTTCTTTTAGGCTCATTCAATTCACACGAATTAAAGAAAGGATAGCTCAAAAATAAGTCAATTTATTAATCATTAGTATTTTCCGCTCAAAAATTAAATAAGTATATATTTAAATTAAAAAAGTACATTTCAAACCATGGAAATTTAGATAACCCAGAAATATTCCTTCAAATATTAGTAGGCAGGAAACCGAGATCTATCTGAAAAAAAGGTAACAATAAATTCAGTATCGATGAGCAAACAACCAACCACAGTGTAGTAAAATATCGATATAATGGTCAAAATGAAAATCAAATTAACTTAAAATCATACTTTATGGGATGCCTTTATTTAAAGATTTTATGAGAGATACTTAAGGAAAATGATATTGTGTTGCCCACAACCTGAGTATTTGCAAAAATAAAGTAAAATTAACTGAATTAGTCATAGTAAACTTAAACGGAAATTTAAACCGTGACAATATATTATTCACTTTCAATAAAAAAACAGAATATGTATTACAACCAGAATTATATTATTAACCGCTTCGAGAATACAATGAGCATAACTTAAACTCCGACGCTTTAGTCTCAAGACATAGTGTGCAGAGGGAGCTACCAACAGCACTTCATCTACATCTAACGCTTTATAACTTTTTTGTGCCTCGGTATATTAATTTTCTAATTATAAAATCTTATCCCTTGATACATTTTATTCAAAAAGTTATATATTAGATATTGATTCGAGCAGATGTTTGGTCACCCGTTTGTATTTAGCTCCTATATATTACTCTTTATGGGGAACTCTTCAACAGGTGATATACTGTAGACCTCTAAACACCAAAGAAGAATTGTGAGCACGAATAAAAAATTCAGTAAACACTTTGAGCCGGATTTACTAACATGATTTAAATTTAAAATCATTCTAAATTGACAGCAGAGAGTTTAAATCGACAAGAGCAATAAGAAGTCAAGCAAATCTTAAACTGTAAAAATTCTAACATAAAGAAATCATTTAATTTTATTATTGAATAGGAAAAACTGAAGAGTTTTATTTATTTTCGGAATATAACTATTTCTCTTACATATTTCAAGGCTTTATCGCAAGGTTATTATCCTTAATATTCTTATAAAAAAGTTTATTTGTTGACATATGTAATATAAATTATCATAAGAAAAACAAAACTGGCCGACAATAAGGTTTAAATCATAAATCTTCTTAGTGAATCTGGCTGTTCAACTTTCTCCGCAGCGTTAATCTTGGTGTACATAAAAACGGAGGTCATTTTGAACATTTACTTGTTTAATTACAAATTAAGTAAACAAAATATTTCTGTTTGGTTTCTTGTTGACTTTGTGTGTTATTCTTATTGTTCTTTGGCAGTTCATTCTTACGCTATTATCATTGTTAGTTCATTGCTAGGTAAATTTTTATTGTAGCTCACCTGTTAGTACTTAAACATGCTCCAGATTTGTTGAGGCAGTCCTTAACTTGAATACACTATGAAGGTGAGCTACGACGAATATCAGTACTTAAAAAAACATTTAAATTCGATTATCTTAGAAATAACTACTCAAAGCGACACCTACTAAATATAACTTTTTGAAAAGGGTATCAAAAAACAAGAACTGTTAATTAGAAATCCCAAAATATCAAATATCGTGCAAATCAAGCAATTATTAAGATAAATATTTACAAAAAAAGTTTACAAATTTAAAACCTTGACACTCTGTATTTCGGAAACTGTCAACTTTCGGGCTATGGTAAATGGGGCTAGCTCTTCATATTTTACCCTCATGAATTTGCACTAGTGTTTTGTAAAAAATTTTTAGAGACACCCTGTACATTGAATCATTTTATAACGTACGTCGATATTGCCCGATTCCTAGAAGCTGTAATGGTTTTTCGTTCCATTGATATTCCTGCAGGTTACGTTCACCCATAGCTTTATATATTCCTACTTTTCCTGTGTTTTGAGGCTTTCCTCGTTTCACATTTCAAAAATGAATAGTGGGCTGTAAGATTTACTATTGTTTATTTAAATTTGCAGACTTTAACCCGTATTATGTGTTAACAGCGTTCCTAGTATGTTTTTTTTAAATGCATTATCACATAACGTATACAGGGTATCCAGGAAAAGACTATGTCTTAGAATGCTATTATCGCAAATGCTATGTACATGATCGTATCAAACCAGCTATCGGCAATGAATATATTCCACGACTTTTGTTCTATTTTCATTTATCTACGGATTTATTCTTTCGGTGCCCATAGCAATCGCGAAACTCCTGCTGTTCTCCAAAAGACATCCATTTATTTAGCTTATATTTTTTTCCTGTATACTCTAAAATATTTTGTTACTGACTTTATTAAATTCCATATACCCTCAATAAATTTTATTTGTTTACAAAAAACTGCCAGAGATCCATAGAGCAGATGTTCCATTGTCTGTGATGTGTTGCCACAGAAACAGCAAATCTCAAAGAACAGTATTCCGTGAGAACACAACAGCCGAAAATTTACTTTAGAGAGATGGAACACCACTTTTGCATTCTTTAGCTGTAAATTTATAAATTTCTTTTGTTGTCGTAAATCATGCGTATTGATCCACCTCAAAGTACAAAGTTCAAGCCTTTATTGTGGTTTTCTAATTGTTTACAGAAAGTTTCGGAATTAAGAAAGGAAATTTTTCAAATCGGTCCGCTATTTCATTTGCTCAACTCTCTGATATCCTGGCACCTACGTTAAAGTCAATTTGTTGTGTTTTGACAGTTGTTTCAGATTCTCTTTGAAGTTCCAAGTCCGCTTAAACTTATAAATGTCTTCCATTTATGACCTTGACTGTCTTTGGCATACATTTCTGTTTGAAATACGATTGAAATATTATCCAGAGGTTAAGCAAACCCGTAGCCATCTTGTACCATTCATATGAACCCAGTTGTAGTCAATTTCTTCCATCTTCACTCCCATAAAGGTAATCTATCGATTCTTACTTACCACATATATGAGTTATTAAAGTAGTATAAAGGAGTATTTTCTTTTTCTATGTAGTTAAATGCAAAAAATAATTATTTAGTTTACAAAAAGGCCCTAAGTAGGTTCATATAAGTAAATACTCAATATGTATAAAATTTCTTTGAGAACTTGGTACACTACATTTAGAATAATATTGAGTGGCCGCTTATATTTTACTAAGAACTTTGTAATGAATAATTTCTACATAAATATTGTTGACATGCATATAGCAAATACATCGTAATAAAAATTAGTAAATTTACTACGTTGTAGCAACACACCTTACTCAATCTGTATTCTGCATTTTGCGATATTGAAATTAGTTAATTGCCATGCAAACAAGATACTTAAAATCCAATTGATTTATAAACTAGAGTCGTAGAAGTTTCTTTTAGAATGAAAATGCCAACAAATATGTATATTTAAAAATTAAAATTTCAGTAAGAAAGAAAAAACTTTTACTGCCAAAGAATTAGTTTAACAAGTTGCTTATAGTCTCCCCTTCAGGTAATTTGTAAGCTTCCTACTATTTCACTATATATATATATATATATATATATATATATATATATATATATATATATATATGGATATCGTTTAACTGGCGATGTTTTTCGGGCTAATAGCGAAAAAGTCTGCAGGTTTAATATCCCGTTGATATATCTCGGAATTTACATTTTATATAAACAATTGTTTTCTATTAATGTTGCTCTTGATTCATTACAGCTCCACTAATGAGACTATTAAGTAGTCGAAACGCATTTGGAGAGAGAACCAAAGCTGTACTTGCAGGAAACAAACTGTCTATATTTTTCCTTTAACTGTCTGAGGGAAAAATATTTGCAACTTGTTAAAAATGGGTACCGTTTATAAAAAAAATTATCCCAAGAGTAGACATACAATTTAACCAAGTTTAATCTGGTATTTTCAAAGGTAATTTATGACGTATGTACGAGTAGTAATGAGAGTTAATGCGTCAGTGAAAACTCCAAACTGAATAAAATATTTTTTGGAAAAAGGAAAAACTTCTTTCCAAAATAAATAGTACCAAACATATTTGCTAAATGTTAAAAAATTAATCTTTTAAAGCTTTTTTTTGTTGTAAATACTCGATGTTTTTAAAATCCGTAATTTTATTTTAAAAAGCATATTTATTAAAGAAATTTTCACTATAAAATATTAATTACTATTAGTACAGCCGACGTTCTCCAACTATATATTTGAAATCTAATAAAACTTTCATATTAAAATTGAATCGACTACTAAAAAATCACTAAAAAGGAAAAAACAATGTAAATTTTTATATAGAATTGAAATTTTTGAAGTCAAGTCTAAATTAATACTTAACAAAATATTAATTACAAAAAAATTGAGAAAAAATTTATTTGTAATGACCTTCTTATCGCACCTTTTATGTTTTTAAATTATTATTTCCCTTTATACCCCTTTTTTGGAATATTAATCTGGACACAATCAGAAAAATGTAAGGTTATTAGTCCCCCATATTGTTTCTGCCATATTAAAATGTAAAAAATTAACTCCGGATTCGTAATTTACGATTCTGAAACCACTTAATACGAGTTTTGAAAAAAAACAACGTAAACACAATCCGCCATATTGAATCCATCATATTGAATTTGAAAAAAAAGGTTTTAAATTCTTAATGTAATATTGATCTACTCCCTCAAAATCACCCAGTTTCAATTTTGGACACAATCTGGAAATATACAATTTTTAGAACGCCATATTGCATGTGCCATATTGAATTTTTTAAAAATATTTTTAAATTCATTATTTACACTCCCTAGCACCAGTTTTGAACAAAATCGATAAATAGAATTTATACTCTCCAATAACCCTTGAAACAAAAACAAACAAATCCGCCATATCGAATTTGTAATTTACACCTTCAAAAACTCTCCTATACCAATTTTGGACACATTCGAGAGATGTAAAATTTTTAGTCCGCTATATTTAAATTACTAAAAATAATTTGAGATTCGTTATGTGCGATCCCGAAAACTCCCCTATACCGCCATATTATCAGTGCCATCTTAGATTTTACTGAACCAATTTCGGCCAAAATAATATGGGACTACCGCAGCAAGTTCTCAAACATAACGCAAAAAATTCCATTAAAATCGGTGCGGTGCTCCGAAGTAATGAACGTACATACATAAAAAAAGGAGGTCGAAGTTAGAACCTCCTTTTTTAGAAGTCGGTTAAAAATTACGTAAATTCGTTTTGTATATTACCTTTTCTGGTTGCCGATCACTTTGTGTTTCGAAATTATAATTTAGGCCCAAATGACGGGCGTCAGAAGTGTGTTTTTTGATAAAGAAAAACTTCATTTTTATTATTGGTGAAAAGATTATGGGGAAAATTCATAAATCGCTCGACCAACAGCAGCCATTATATATTGGTTATAAATTGAAATGAAATCGATTTAATAATATCCAAGAAATCGTAGTCACAGTTTCGAAAATTACTGTTCCGAAAATAAAACCCGGTTTAAGGTTTAAGCATTTGCACTTTGATCAAATAATCGTTTTTTTACTTACACTGAATCTTTTATTCTAGATCCATTCCCATCCGGGGTACATATTTAAAAATATGATTACAACTCGCAGTAAAGCGAGTAACCTCTCAGAAAACCGATGTATCTGGTCGTCAAATAGTCTGCATTTGCGAATCACACGCGCTTATACGTAAAAAGTTTTGAATTTTTCGGTCATGAATAAAAGATTAAGGCATAGAATTTTTAAAGCATAAAATATCATTTGATTTTATATTGCATTTAGCTGAAGTTATGTGGCCACAATTTCACTTCTCGAAGGATAAATCAAACAGCTATCATTCAATTTGTACGGTTACACTTTCATCGCTTTAAAAAAAAAACAATCATAATTTTTGCAATTTTTGGGTGTAGCCAGAAGTTGAATTTTCAAAATTTGCTCAAAGCTTAGTATTTTTAGTATGCTTAATTTATGAGGTTTTTAAAGAAATAAGTTCATTTTTAATCGGCTTATTAAATTTTTTTTTGTTAATTTTCGAGATAAAAATTTAAAAAAAAACTGTATTCAAAAGACAGCTTTATTATATATATATATATATATATATATATATATATATATATATATATTCTGGAATTATATATATATATATATATATATATTCTGGAATTATATATATATATATATATATATATATATATATATATATATATATATATATATTTAGTTGGTTATTTTCTTGGGAATATGGTTCATTTTTATATTGAAACTACATATATACAGTAGTCATACTTATTGTATATATATATTTTTATTTCTCAGGACGTTTCGATTCTTTCGAATCTTTTTCAACTGATGCGGATGCTACAAAAATGTACATTTTTAATATTATTATATACGGACAAAGAGGTTAAAAACTTACCAGAACAGAGATTTTTGTTTTAAACAATAGTTAATTACATCACACACCAATTGTAGTCACTCACTCTTTTGTATATTCATTTTTTAAAAGTCTTTTTAAAAGGCCAGTTAGAAGAATGGGCACTACATTTTTAACCCTATAACTGTCTTGACTTGACTGAATGTGGAACCCAGATGGTGTATGTTTTTTAGGCACTTTAAGTGGCGTAAAAAATTTGGGTCTTTTAATGAAGTGATATTTTTCTGAAAAATATCGTGGTTTAATTTAGAAGAATTGGAAGCGGAGAATTATTCTTATTTATTGTTTTATTTATTTTAGAAATTCCCTTGTATTGGTTTATTTTAATATGTTGAAATAAATTTGATTTAAATTATTGATGTCTGTTTTATCGTTTATGGCATTCGGATTTTTTTTTATTGCAATCATTTCGTAAAATTCTCGTTTTCCTTTGTTAGTTTCAGTTTTCAAGATTTTTGTATTTTCATAATCAAAGGTGTGCTTGTGTTTCATTTCGTATTTTTTTAGGGCTGTAATATTTTTTTTGTCATATTTATGTCCATTTAGACGATTTTACAGATACTGACTAGTTTGGCCGATGTAATTCGATGGACCATCCTTGCAGGGTATTTGGTAGACAATATTTGATTTTCTGTTTTTTGGAATGTCACTTTTTAATTTGCTGAAATTGCTTTTAAGTAAATTATGGCCCTTATGACTAGTGGTTATATTATGTTTTTTAAAAAAAGTTTTCGGAAAGTTTTGGTATGTATGGCAAGGAAAGATATTGTTTTTTGGTTTTATTGTGTTCTAAATTTTCTGTTTTAGTATTTCCATGTTTGTATTTTTCTAGCCTTTCTTTAAAAATTTTATTAATTAGTTTGTTTGGATAAGAGTTGGTCATAAGGACCTCTTTTGCTTTTTTGATGCAGTTGTTTCTATAATCGGGACTACTAAGGATGATGGCTCTATCGGCTATTCCAATTATTACTAATTTTTTTTGGGCCATGTGGTGTTGGGAATTGTGGTTGAGATAGCGACCAGACCATGTGGATTTTGTGTACCATTCAGTTAGTGTTGTATTATTTTTATGATGCAACGTCATATCTAGGAAATTTATGTGATTGTTATTTTCAAATTCTATGGTAAATTGCAATTTTTCATGGTAGCTATTAAATTTGTTTAAGATATATGAATTTTGATTTTTTGGTATAGCCGTTATGCAGTCATCTACATATCTGTAAAAGAATGGTAGTTTGAATTTTAAGCTGTTGATAACTTCAGTTTCTAGGTCTTCTAACACTAATTGAGCAATAACGCTTGATATGGATGCACCCATCGCGCAGCCCTCAATTTGCTTAAAGAATAAATTTTTGTATTTGAAATATGTAGATGTTAGGCAGATTTCTACAGCTTCAAGAAAATCATCTAATGGTATATCAGTGTATTTCTTTATTTCTGACCATTTTTTTCTGATTATGTTTAAGGACACATCTATGGGTATATTTGTGTAAAGAGATACAACGTCTAATGAGATCAACATGTGGTTTTCTGGGATTTTAATGTTTTGTATTTTTTCCTTAAAGCTCCATGAGTCTTTAATGTAAAAATTATTTTGACAAAATATTACAGCCCTAAAAAAATACGAAATGAAACACAAGCACACCTTTGATTATGAAAATACAAAAATCTTGAAAACTGATACTAACAAAGGAAAACGAGAATTTTACGAAATGATTGCAATAAAAAAAAATCCGAATGCCATAAACGATAAAACAGACATCAATAATTTAAATCAAATTTATTTCAACATATTAAAATAAACCAATACAAGGGAATTTCTAAAATAAATAAAACAATAAATAAGAATAATTCTCCGCTTCCAATTCTTCTAAATTAAACCACGATATTTTTCAGAAAAATATCACTTCATTAAAAGACCCAAATTTTTTACGCCACTTAAAGTGCCTAAAAAACATACATCATCTGGGTTCCACATTCAGTCAAGTCAAGACAGTTATAGGGTTAAAAATGTAGTGCCCATTCTTCTAAATGGCCTTTTAAAAAGACTTTTAAAAAATGAATATACAAAAGAGTGAGTGACTACAATTGGTGTGTGATGTAATTAACTATTGTTTAAAACAAAAATCTCTGTTCTGGTAAGTTTTTAATCTCTTTGTCCATATATAATAATATTAAAAATGTACATTTTTGTAGCATCCGCATCAGTTGAAAAAGATTCGAAAGAATCGAAACGTCCTGAGAAATAAAAATATATATATACAATAAGTATGACTACTGTATATATGTAGTTTCAATATAAAAATGAACCATATTCCCAAGAAAATAACCAACTAAAAATATATTGAATGGTTCAAGAAAAAATTATTTCCTATATATATATATATATATATATATATATATATATATATATATATATATATATATAATTCCAGAATTTTTCCACCTTCTACTTGTGATACATTTAAAAATTCGCAAATTTTGAAACTTTTATCGATCTTCTAAATTTGAAGCAACTCCGAGATGTGACTATTAATTGCAACAGATTTTGTCTTGATTTTATGGATATGTTTCAGTATTTCTCTTGTCAATGTTTTCAGTATATATAGGGTGACGCATAACTTTTTCGTCAGTTAACATACAGAGAAAGGACAAAATATTTATAGCTATTTTTAATAAGAGATGTGTAGATCTATGAGATTTTAAAATTATTATGAAGTATACCGATCGACTTAAAAAAAAGTTTTACTACACCAAATTTGTTAAAATTTAAATGGAACTCCCGTATATTATTGCATATTTCGATAGAACGGGCCAAACAAGGGTAAGTTACTCGATGTTTCATATACGTAACATAGGCCTTTCTTGAGATATTTAAGTATCCTTGAAATTGTAGAGCTCAATTTACGGGACTTTCCTGTCTTCTCTATTTAGGCTAGATATTTTAAATTATATGTGTTTATTAGTAAAATCGTTACAATTTATTGTAAAATAAAAATAATCTCAAAAAATTATACAGTGTTAATAAAAATTTTGATTTTTATTATCATTAAAGCCAAATAACTTTCTTTTATTAAATAAAAACCCTATATCTAATTTCGAATTTATATTCTAACATTAATAGTGTTTAAAATTTTATTAAGATTTTTTTACCTATCTTTCATAGTTTTTTAGTAACTCAGCACTTTCAATTTTCAACATATTTTTGTAATTCACTTTTGAAAAATAGATGATATGTAATAACTAATCAGTAAAATTTAGTCATAATTAGATACTGAGCTTTCAATCTACCAACTTGAATTTTAAAATATTGAAATTCTCATTAGAGATTCGTGCTGAGTGGCCCCAAAACCCCCCGAGTAAGTATTTTCAAGGCGAAAAAAAAATATGGTGTACCATTTTGAATCCGCCATCTTTGATATTGGGAAATTAAAATTATCTTTATATATTCGCATTCTGCTACTTCAGTGAGTAACTTTAAGCAAAAATAATGAATAGAAAAATGGGAGCTTTAACGAAATTTAACTAATAATTTGTTTTCAGTTTTTCGAAATTTTCAAAATGATCTGATTTAAAGAAGTAATTTTGGCACTCACTATTCAAAAGCTTGTACTTTTCTGATAATTTCGATATTTTCTTGAACATTTTTTAATCTAGCAGAAAATGGAAAGCAGGGGTGTAATTTTGGGAAATAATGGCCCAAATGTAATTTTAAAGATCGTTCAAATTAGAATGTAAAATCGGTATTAAATACAGGGTGTTCTATTTAAAATAAGAAAGTTATTTGAATTTAACGGTAGTAAAAATTCAGTGCAAGTTTTCATCAACCTTGTATAATTTTTGGATATCGTTTTTATTTTTCAATGAATTCTAATCATTTTTATAAACAAACGATACAATTTAAAATATCTAGTCTGAATAGGCAAGGCAGATACGTTTCTTCAATGTTTGTAAACAATTTCAAAAATAGTTAAATAACTTAAGAACGAATTTTCTCAGGTACGTGAATAATATCAGTAACTCGCCCTTATTTGGCTCGGGCTCTCAGAATATGCAATATTCATTCCAATTAAATTTTGAAAACTTTGGTGTAATATTTTTTGAGATACCGGGTATAATTCAAAATAACTTTAAAATGTAACCCGGACAGACCTATACTGTAAAAGGGAAATGTATTAAATTTAATGTAAATGTGCTGGAAGTAAATTTCACAAATATTTATTAAATGCATTTAATGTAATGCATTAAATTTAATAATTTACATTAATCTAAATGAATTTATTCCATTAAATTTAATGTAATCATACATTAAATTTAAAGTTTAATCACTATTTTTTAAAGTGACAATGTATATTAAATATATAGCCAGTGTTCACTGAATTTAAGTTTATCATATATTTAAAACAAAAGCGTTAATATGAGCTCAGCAAATTTTGAAACTACCAGAAAAAGATTAATATTTTTCCCATGAAATTCTTCTTCCGATATTTCTTCTTCCTTCTATTTTACCCTGCATGATCAATCTAAACAACTCGTATCGCTGGCCTCTCATTATATATCCAAGATATTGCAGTTTCTTTATTTTTATGTTGTTAATTATTTCATAGTTTTTGTCCATCGCTAGCAATACTTCTACGTTTGTTTTTCTCTCCGTGCAAGATATTTTCAACATCCTTCTGTAACACCACATTTCAACTGCTTGCAGTTTATTTATGTGTTCTTGTTTTAGTGTACAGCCTTCCCACCCATACTGCAACACTGAAAATACATAACATCTTAAAATTCTCATTCTTAGTTCTAGAGTGATGTCTCTGCTACACAGAATGGTTTTCAGTTTTACAAACGCACTTCTTGTCATTTCTATTCTCGTTCTTATTTCAGTGTTTGTTCATTATTTGCTGTTATCCATGTGCCCAAATATTTGTATTTTTGCACTTTTTCTAAATTCACACCTCGCAACTTTATGCTTGTTTGCATGTTTTGTTTTTTAGTTATTACCATTTATTTAGTCTTTTTGGTGTTCATTTTTAATCCATGTTGCTCGCAAACGTCATTTGTTTCGTTCACTAGTTCTTGGAGTTCTTCAGCGGAGAAAATCGATTCACTGTACACATTAAATAGTAGGGGTGACAAAATGCATCTTTATCTCACTCCTCTTCCTATTTCAATTTCCGGACTTGTTTCGTTATCTACTATTATTTGTGTGCGTTGATTCCAATATAGGTTAGTTATTATTCTTAAATCTTTGCTGTCTATGTTTTTTCTTCTTAGAATCTCGACTAGTTTTTCACGTCTAATTTTATCAAAAGCCTTCTCGAAGTCAACATAATAAATGTGTATATCGATGTTCATATCCATACACCTCTGTGAAAGCACATTAAGTGCCAACAACGCGTCTCTGGTGCCTATACCATTTCTGGATCCAAACTAACTATCCTCTATCCCCTTTTCAAGTTCTTTATAAATGCGCTCGTGTATTACTTTTAAAAACACCTTGAGTACATGGCTTATCAAAGATATTGTTCTATATTCGCTGCAGTCTTTTGCATTTTTGTTTTTTGGAATAGCGCAAAAGGTGGAGAGTAACCATTCTCTGGGTATATTCTCCGTTTTATATACTGTGTTGAACAGATCTAACAATATATCTCATGCAATATATATTAAATAATAATGTAACTTCCTTTAGTATTAGGGTGTATGTGAATTAATTTTAATGTACAGAAATTGAAATATCTTTTCAGTTACTTTATTGAAATTTAAGATGCCATTTAATCAAAGTGTAAAACGAACCGATATTTGGATGAATTGCTCTAAATTCAAAGTAAATGTAAATTTTTCAAAATTTTTGGTACAAAATTATTAAATTTAATGTAGAATAGACATTAAATTTGCATTAAATTTAAGGTCATTTTTAACAGTGTACATTTTCCTTATTAAAAATATTTTTTAAATGTCTCTGTATATAAACCCAAGAAAATATAAAATTACCATACGTTTTTAATATTGATTAACGACCCCTTTATTTATAGTGATTAGCATTTAATTATATTTCATCAATAACCAATCACACAGATTTACAAGCCTTAGCTTGTAAATACTTGTACAGTAATAATGGTTCCTGCCCACCGAAGCCTATTTCTTCAATAATCTGTTTTACATCTTAACCATAGCAATTACATTGCTGGCAAAAATCTATTCGATAGATCAGATAAGTAGAAGTCAATTAAAACATACGAAACGGTAAACTAATGTACTAAGCTGCTACTCCTATTCTACACTCTAATGCTATTATGGCAGTCTGGTCTGATATAATTGAACAGCATTTCGCAGATGCCCCATAGTTTACCTCGCACTTAGCTGAAATATACGGTTTTCTCATCGGTACCGTTCCTTTCTTGTTCTTTATGGGAGGCAATCAATGTTTACGAGTTCGGGGAAGAAAACGCGAGCGATCTTTAACGTCAAGTTCGCAGTCAACAAGTACAATTAATGCATTTGTTTTGGATTCTATGAATAGTACGAATGTAAATTGACTTGTTCGTTTAGCAGTAGTTTTGTAGGATCACGTTGTACTTGTAAACGAGGTTTTGCCGCAGACTGTTAAATAAGTTAGCATTGATTTGGAATTTTCTATTCATTGAAATAAAATAAATAGTCAAGTGCGACTGTCAGTTGCGCTGAATTTTCCGTGCTATCTAATGTTATGAACAAAACATAATTATTAGAATATTAGTCCAGGAGCCCAGTGGGTTTTCATTGCCGATGAAAAAAACATGACTTTATCAAAGTTTTTATATGTACGTTGATCCTGTGAATACGAATATTGAGGATTTGTTATAAACAAAAAAATTGTAAATTAAAAACTTGTTTTTGTATAATAAATATTCATTTTTCTCGACTCATTTTAAGCAGAAAGTGTCTCTTGTGATTTTTCTGACCGATCATTTTTGAGCTGTAAGTGTGCGATTTCGCGAAGATTGAATTCTGTAATATTGGTCATCTTTTGGTATCCTTTACCAGGGCGCCTTTTGTATTCTCCAGTTCCCTGTATTGCTTTACTATACGAGAAATAGTCGACTGAGAGATACACACTCTCTGCCCAATATCTTCTTTTCTGCAACCCTCATTGGCTAAAGTAACAATTTTAACACATATTAAATCGCTTAAATGTGGCATCTTAGCAAGAAAACTACAGAATCGACAAATAAAGAAATGTAAATATCATTTTGACAGCGACAAACAAAACAGCAGCGATTTTCAGTCGCCAAGGCATCCTATGCAATATTTGTAATTTGTGATATTATTGCATCTTCTGGTCTAAAGACTATGTATAAGTGTTGTTTTATCTGTAATAAATTGCAATTTTAGTCTTCTTAATACTATTTTGACACTTACGTTAATATATATATATATATATATATATATATATATATATATATATATATATATATATATATATATATAACGGACTGGACTGGGTCGCCTACCGGACCGCGCTTTCCTGGTCTAGCAATGTAGGTGAGACTAGGCTTGTGTGTATATGGTGTTTCACCATACACTACCTTCCTTACGTCCTACCCCGCTAATAACCAGCATTGCCGAGAACCCTTGTAAGAACCGGCAATGTTGTGTCATCCTACCGTCACTGCAGAGGACCCTTATAAATACGGGCAGTGTCGGTTCCTTTCCTATTGCTTCCACTATTGGTCGACATTGTCAAGGACCCCCTATAAGTACGGGCAATGTCGTTCCATCCTGCTGACGCTGTCAAGGACCCTTACAAGAATGGGCAGCGTCAGTTCCTTTCGTTCCTTCCTACCGTTACCGATACACTCACGCACTGAATGCCGTCAGTTTTTGTTTATGTTTCCGTATTGACCACGAATGCGTATCGCCGCCGTATGCCCTCCGATGTCCGTTGCTAAGGGTGCTTAACAACTGTCACCACGACGTTTATCGCCGCTGCCGCGTGTAGAGACGCCGCGTATCGCCGATCGATGCCGGGTTATTGTTACATACCGTGTATACCGCCGTCGGTCGAATTTTAATACGAAGTGCCGTGAACCGTCCGCGGATTTAAGACACGAAGCGCGATCAATTGAGTACGAGCCGTCGTGAATATTGTCGCAACCGTGTAGTACGAGGTACGTGAATAGCGTCGTAAATTAAATCACCGGGTTCAGAGCAACCAACCAGTACGAGCTACCGTGAACAGACTGTTTATTTGTTGATATTATTGTCCATCTTAGATTGTAAGTTAGGTTTAGGCCATATTTTATAAAAAAAAGTACGGAATACAGGATACAGGATGTTTTAAAATAGTTTGTTTCATTACCTAGTCCCATTTTTACCATTACATGTAACAATTGGCAGCCGGCAGCCAGCAGTAATACGCGCAATTCATCCCTGGCTTGCCGTTTTTCCACTGTAACTAGCTGCCCGGTGTATAAGTGGGCCCTCGACCACATGAATCCCGAGGGTGGCGCCCGAGAACCGACCACCGAGTGGATGTTTTGACCTTCAGGCAGTCAAATTGTTGATCAGTTCAGAGAGCAGGGATATCTCGAATATAAGTAGATACCGTCAAACCGATACCCCTGCTCTGAACATTTGACCGATGACTGTCTGCACGAGAAATATCCACTGACCGATGTTCCGCACCCGTAATCAAAGTAGATCCGAAGAGTACGACCTGCTCATCTCCCAAGAAGACGCGTCACAATGGGATGCTGTACATTCCCTGGTTTTTCAATGGTATTTTGTCTTTAGGATTGCCCAATAATTTGTGTATTGGTGTTTGTGGCTTGTAAATTGTGCATATGTCATGTTTCCTCAGAATTCTTCTAATTACGTCTGTTACACGTTTTATGTATTGCAATGAGGTTTGGATTTGTCATCTTCTTCTTTTTTCTCTGCTGCTGCTTTCGTGTTCTGTTTTATTGCCTTTTGGATATTGCGTTCTTTGTAATTGTTTTGTTTTAGAGCTGTTGTGATATTGTTGAGTTCCTCTTGGAGGTTCATGGGTTTGGTTAGTCGCAAAGATCTGGAGATCAGTGTGTTGGTGACCGATTGCAACTGTGATGGATGGTGGTGTGATTCGGCGTTCAGATTTCTGTTTGTGTGTTTGGGTTTTCTGTAGACTGTATGATCAATGCTTAGATCGTCGGTGACTAGAAGGTCAAGGAAAGGCTTGTTAACTTCGACCTCCAGTATGAACTGAATGCGGTGCTGAATGCTGTTTAGTTCCTCTAAGAATATGTCTAGGTTGGTCCTTCTGTGTAGCCATATGGTGAAGATGTCATCCACGTAACGTTTCCAGAGGGATGGTTTTGTTTTGGGTTTTCTTAGAGCTTTTGTTTCAAAATATTTCATAAAATGGTTTGCGATGACTGGTGATGGCGAAGATCCTATAGGAGTATCATCTGTCTGTTGGTAGAAATTATTTTCATAGGAAAGTATGTGTTTTTGAGACAGTGTTCGAACAGGTCGATGAAGTGATGTGGGAACTCCTCGTTCATAGCAATCTGGTCTAGAGCTTCATTAATTGGTATGCTTGGATAGAGGAATTTGATATCCAGACTAGCAAGAATGTCATCTTTTTGCAGTTTTAATCCTTGAAGTATGCTAACCAGGTGATCCCAATTTTGCAGGTATGAGTCTGCAATTTCAGTCTCCGGTTGCATATTTTGTACCAGGTATTTTTCCAGTTGTTGACTTATTGAATCTACTGCAGTAGATAGTAAAATAAACATATTACATGTTTTTGAAAAACCAAAACTATACTTAATCAATATCTAAAATAATAAGAAGGGTGTCCTATTTAACAAATCATAAGTTTGGTTAATATTTAAAAAACTAAACTTTTTAGAAAAAACTAACTGCGCCACTGAACTCTACGTAAAAACTTTATAGAATCGGTTTTTACCTTTTTGATAAATTAACGCATAACGGAAATACGAGATATGCCTAAAAAACGACGATTGTCAAAATCACCCTGTAGATTAAAAACTAAGGGAGGCATGACAAATTTGACACAGGAGTCTTTCGTTTCATTAAAAAGTAGGACACTAAAGTGAAAACCGTAATACTCTATGATAATAACTCCAATACTCCCTAAATTTGTCGAAAATGAAACACCTTCTACTACAAAAAATCAGAAAATAAGAATGGTACAACTTTTCTTCTTAGTTAAATTATTTACCATAAGACGTTGTTATGTCAATTCAAATTTTAAAGTTGGTATCCATGGGGTAGTAACGGTAACACTGCATCATATCATTATCATAGATGGAAATCATTGTTATTGGGTTTTCGTGAGAAATAAACTATAGAGAGAGACTACTTTTTGATGGGCAGGTTTGTGTAATTTACATTTATTTAAACAAAAGATTTAAAATTGAATTAGCGACCATTCGCCAAATGTTACATGGATGATTCAGTTTAAGATTTAAAAGTTAATTAAATTATTCACGCATCTTCCCACACAGCAGGTTAACGTTCAACAAATTGTGACATAATACCGTTACAAATAATTACACATTGGTTCTAAATTTCTTACTTCCTTATATCAAATGGCATAGGCAGGTATATGCATTTTTTTTAGGAAAGTGACAGATATATGTACAGCGTTGCCGAGCGATAATATCAAGTTAATTTATTTAGAAGTATACGCGACATATAAAAATTGAAAGGCTGGCATTTCTTAATTCTTTTACAAATTCAATTTTTTAAAATGTTTACCAGGAGTCAAATATCATTTTGACGAGCGAATAAACATTAGATACTCTGAAAAATAAATTTCAGCATGTTTTCGATATCCACTAATAAAACACATTTTTCTTTTAAACCTGTGGGGCTGAAAAGATAAAGTTGTTATTTTCAAGATATTTATAAAAAGCATTTTTCCAAAAACGTTCTCAAAAGCTTAGGACGAATAATAATTTTTACAGTATGTCGAGAACTAAACAAGTTCGTGTTTAGTTACTCGTTTATATACTACTTCTGGAGTATCTTTAATAAGTGCACAGCAATAATCTGTCAGCATGGAAGTGCTTCACTCTCCCTGGTGCATTTATTCTATTTTCGAATTATCTTCATCATTTAAAGCTTCACAGTTGTCTGGAAAAAATCGAAACGCCCTTCGAAAATTAAATGGTGATTTTCTACAGACCTCTGCCTGGTGTTGTGACGACTAAAGATTTCCGCACTTGACATTCGTCAGACCACATGATAAATCTACCAAGAGATTTGTTGGTGCAGATTTGTTCTAAACACCATTGACAAAACGTTAAGTGGTACTCATCATCTCCGGGGTGTATGCGTATATGCGGAGAATTGAGGTCTGTACACTGCGATCTGGTAGATCTATTGTGCCCCCCTACTGCTTCCAAGTCATAAGAGTTACCTCATCTGCTAGAGCAGGTCCTCAAGTCATATTTTCTTCGGGACCCTTAGAATGCTTGACGGTTTCCAGGTGTGTAGCTCCCCTTCTTGGACTTGTTGTGTTCCCAAGAACTGCATACTAGGGTTTCTCACAGAATCTGCACTCTTCTCTTTCTACCAATCCGAGTTTCCTAAGGTGTCCCAGAATCTGAACTCTTCTTTTTCTATCAATCCGAGTTTCCTAAGGTGTCCCCGTCAGAACCCCTGTCAGAACTCTGAGTTACTTAAGCTTATGCTTATGCATTCCTTGGATCTCTTCTGGTCGTAGTTCCCAAGAAGTATCTTCGATTGTCTCAATCCGTGGTGCTCTTTAACTTTAGTTCTTCCAGCATTAACCTGGTACTGATTCCACTGAAAGGCTCTCATCATACAAATGAAATTTCAACCTCTTTCCTCGCGAGCCTGTCTACTATTTTATTCCCCTCTATTTCGATGTGTTCCAGTACCCACATGAGGATGACTTTCCTTTTTTGTTGAATTGAATACGTTTCCTAACGGCATGTATTTCTGCCTGGAAAATGCATGGTGACTTACCCAAGCTTTCATAGTGTCTGAAGCCGGATCCGTATACTCCTATTCTATTTCCCTCCATTGTTTTGGAGCCATCTGTATACCATATAATGGATTTCTTGTTGAGTTTTTCAATGGTGTTTCTGTCCCATTCGCTTTTGCGACTTAACTCTGTACTGAAGTTGAATTTCTTTTTTATTTTATCTTGGAGCATGTCTCAGATTTGTTGATTTCTGGATAAGGGATTGGGCTTTCGTTTTATGACCTTATCTCCGATCATTCTATAAATTTTCCTCTTCGTCATATTTTCTACAAGTATATGTAGAGGTGTGAGGTTTAGGATTAATTCCACGGCGGCCGTTGGGCAGGTTTTCATTGCCTCGATTATACATGCCCAGGTCAATCTTTGAACTTTCGAGAGGTTCTTTTGTTCCAGATAACTGCCCCATATATGATGATTGGTCTCACTATTGCAGTGTATATCCACTGCAGGATTTTTGGGTTTGTACCGCATCTCTTTCCTGCAAAGTTTCTACAGAACTTTAAGGTTTTTCTAGCCTTGCTAATTACTTTTTTTTCGTGATTGTTCCAGAGGAGTTTATTATCTATAGTCAGTACCAGATATTTAACTTATGAAGGCTACTAGGACGGTTTTGGTGAGGTTTATGTTTAGTCCCATCATCTGACACCATTCCCTAGTGTAATCAAGCCCTCTTTGAACTATGACATAGAAGGAATTCTCGAATTTGCTTCTTGAGATCACGGCCATGTCATTGGCATAGCCCTGAAAAGAAATGCCAAGTTCAGTTAGATCACAGAGGAGTCGATCTATAATTAAGCTCCACATAAATGGAGAGCTACTCCCCCCTAAGGGCAAACTCTGGTGGTACAGAGGGTGATAGAGTCCTGTTCTATCTCTATCTCTGCTGATCAAGTGGAAAGAAGTCGTGCTATCCATTTGAATATCGTTTCGTGCACTCCCCTGTCGTCAAGTGCTCTTATGCGGAGTGTTGTCAAAAGCCCCTTCTATATTAAGAAAGGCACATATTATAGTTTCCTTACTGTTCAGTTCTTCTTTAATCTCATCTGTTAATTGTATCAGTGCGGTTTCTGTAGACCTCCCCACTTGACACACGTGTTGATGAGGGTGCGGTGGCATCTGTTCAAGAATTTCTGTTCTGATTAATTATCTACTGCTTTCTTCATCGTTTTTAAAACAAACGATGTAAGACTGATTGGTCGCAGGTATTTAGGGTGTGTAGGGTCTTTTTCCCCGCTTTTGGACTCAAGGTGGCTATGGCTCTTCTCTATATTTCTGGTATATAACCCAGTTTCAGGCCACTTTGACTGATGCGTACTATGTGTGGCAAAATCTCTTCCTGCGCTTGTTGGAGCAGGCCGGGATTATTTGATCAATTCCTAGGGTTGTAAATGGTTAAAAGGTGTTAATTGTCCATTTTAAACGACCGCTGCTGCATATGTGTTAGGCTATTGCTGTAGCTTCTCTGGTGAGCCTTCGGCGATGTTCTATCACATCATTCGCGATGCTAGACTTGCTCCTCGGAAAGTGAGTGTTGAGTAAGAGTAATACGCTTTCCTTCTCGCTCTACGGGGTGTAAATGTTGAAATATTTTAAATTTATATGGATGACATTTATACTTTTTCTTTCAGAGTCAGATTTTGCTACCCAAACTTCTTCTTCTATTTTTGTACAGGATGATGAAGTTATTGCGGCTGCGTAAAATAACACATTTGTTTCTTTTACTTTTCGGTCTTCTTTGACGCGCCTAAATAAAAGATCTGTGTTTAACCAGATTTCTTTTTAAACGAGCAAATATGGTTGCCTTGTTTCTGGATACCTAACATGAACAAAAACGATTGCCAGATATAAGAAGTTATCCTAATGATAACGCTTTAAATACGTTACCTATTGAAATTTAATTCAGAAGCTTGCTTTGTATAAAACATAATAACATATCAAACTTTTCATATTTATCATAAACGGCCACTGTAAATACAAAATAAATAAAAAGTAAAATAAAGACACCTACGTAACGAGATTATTTCATCAATAATAACAATCTGACAAAATTGTGAAGTTTTGGACATCTGCCTTTTGTTTCTTATAAATTTGCCATGGCCTACTGTTACAAATAAAGCAAATTATTGACAATAGAGAATTCTGGCCTTGTTTTTCAAAATAAAATAAACATTATATATTTTTAAAAAGCCTAAATTATATTTAATCAATATCTAAAATAATATACAGATTATCCTATTTAAAAAATCATAAGTTTGGTTAATATCTTAAAAACTAAACTGAACTGTGCCACTGAACTCTGCGTAAAAACTCAGTTTTTAACTTATTGATAAATTAACGCATAACGGAAATAAGAGATGTGCCTAAAAAACGAAATTTTTCAAAATCACTTTGTAGATTAAAAACCAACAAATTTGACACCGGAATCTTTCGTTGCGTTATAAAGTAGGGTACAAAAGTGAAAACGGCAACACGCTATCTTTGAAAATAACTCCAATTTCCCCCAAAAGCGTCGAAAATGGGACACTCCGTACTAGAAAATGGTATTCGACCACCAGTATATAAATATATATATATATATATATATATATATATATATATATATATATATATATATATATATATATATATATATATATATATATATATATGTATTCATGTTGTACTCTGGATAGATTTTTATTATTCAATTTAAAAAACAAATTACCTGATGTTTTTCTTCTTTCGAATAGCTCATGCTAAAACATGTATTAATCAATATATGTCAATATAATAAGTCTTCTAAACTATATTAAAATGTCACAATAAAATTTAAAATAACGAATTTGTTTTCCAGGCCCCCCTCGCTTCTTTTTATCAGTTTATTAGTAACTTAAACTTAAATATTTAAATAACCGCTAGTCTAACTTATTATACACTTTTGAAACCTTTTATTCTGGCAGAGAAAATCAGAATGTTCCATTTAAAAAAAAAAACATTTTTATTCCCCAACCTTACGATTTGTCACTGTTTTTTGTAAACAAATCTAGAAGATAAAATGGAGGAAATTTTATAACTTTCGTATTTAAAGTTTTTTCTAACTCTCATAATAAAGCCTCTAATTATAAAAAAAAAATCCTGTATCTTTATTTCAAATTTGACGACACTATTATGTTTCCTTTTCCCAAATCTCATTTTTTTTGCAAAACACTTCATAAAACTGAAAATAATGATCAAATTCTCTCTTAAATGCAAAATCATATTTGGAAATTGATAACAGTGGGCCATAAGGAAGTGTGAAATAGATACACGAGTGTGAAAACTGCTTTTCGCACTTATCCGTTATACTTTCTCCACGATCTATTTTTTTAGTAAACTTATTCGAGGTTTCCTTTTTAATTGTATGGTTTAGAATAATGCCTATCACGTATCTCTATTAAAAAAAAACGATTAAAATTGATTAGAAGCATCATATGTTTGATTATTCCAACAGTGAAAGCCGCTTCCCAGATTTTTAATGTTTGCGTGATTATGTGCATTGCCTAATCGTCGTAAAGAATATTAATGTCATTTGACAACGCGATAACATGATATATGACAACATACATAAGTTATGAATGCTGTTTCAAATTAATGGTTTTGAACTATTCTGAGCAGTCATAAAAAAACACTATTTAACCAAAGAGATTTAAGAAATCTATTCCAATCCATGCAGCCAAAATTGCTATCAATACGTGAAGCAAAAACTATACCATTTTATGTGTTACAGAAAAGTGTGGTATTCCACCACTCATCTCTTTTTTTGTTATGAGATGCGTGTACTCACTTTTATTCTTACAAATTCCACAGTATTTTAGCATTGTTTACAATTTAATTCACTAAGTAAACCAATTTCTGAAAAAAGTACTAAAAATTTGTTTAACTCAAAATGAAGTCATGAATAAAATTTACACAGATTACAACACAATGGCTACTGATAAGCAACATTGCTGGGTTATGCAGTAGGGGAGATCGGGTACAAAATTACCAGCGGGTAGAAAGAACGCTCTCTAGAATTGTCAAATAGCCCAAACTATGCGCACATCCGGGTAAAGTAAGCTTGAGACCCCCCCCCCCCCGCATATGCAATCAGTCAATGTGCCCGCACCGTACTCGTAGGTTGTGTTAGAAAACGCCATGTGTTTTTTCGAACGAAAAGTAAGTTTTACGTATTAATAAGAGGATGATTTCAACGTGACTGTTTGGCTGGTCATTTGTTATTAGATCGCCTGTAGCATGTTATAAACGTCTTTTATGCAACACACTTATATTTTAGGTAACAGCGTTTGTAACCTTAAAAATATGATTGGATACAAAAGTAACATAACATAAAAGGACAAAAGTAACATGTAACTTTTGACCCCGTTGCAACATATTATCAGTGTGCATGTATTTATATATTTCTTTTTATTTATTTTACTGAAACAAAATACCACGACAGCGAGCTAGAAAAGCAGCTAGAGGCACTACGGACACATCAATGTACAGAAGAGCAGCGGATGAGCATTTTAAGGACAACACAAAGATAAGAACCTTAGCAAAAAAATATGTTTGCCATGTCACATTATACAGATTCATTCAAAAATTTAAAGCAGGGAATACTAATGCAAAAGTTGGATACCGTTGCGTCAATCGGGTCTTTACGACTGAAGAGGAAATAATTTTACAAGACTATATAATTCAGTGCTTCAAAGTATATTTCGGGATGGCTCCTCCTGAAGTGCGAAAGTTGGCATAAGAATTAGCGGTTAAGCATAACAAGAAATATCCCGATAAGTGGAATAAAGATCACATGGTGGGCAAGGAATGGCTATCCGGATTTTTAAAATGACACCCAAAACTATTTCTGAGAAGTCAAGTAACAAGCCTATCCCGATCTCCGAGCTTTAATGAGCCTAATGTAAACATTTTTTTATAACCTCTGAGAAGTTATAAATAGGGATAAGTTTGAACCAAAAGATATATGGAACATGGATGAGACCGGAGTGACGACGGTGCAGAAACCAAATAAATTAGTTGCTCAGAAAGGAATTAAACAAGTGGGTGCATTCACTTCTGCCGAACGTGCAAGGTTAGTGACCGTCGTTGTGGCCATTAATGCTCAAGAAGGACACATACCACTTTTTTTGTATTTCTTTTCAAGCGATTCCAAGACTAGATGATATGTGAAGGTCCTATTGGATCTGCTGGTGCTGAAAACGCTAGTAGCTGGAACATTTCAATAAACAAGCCAAGTCCACTATTGATGAAAAATGCCTATTGTTGCTCGAAGTATCACATGTATCTATTCAAGCCCATGATTACTGCAAAAATAATAAAATTGTGCTGCTGTCGTTTCCTCCCATTGCACTCATAAACCGCAGCCCCTGCAAAGAGCAGTTTATGAACCATTTAAGAAAATGATCAACACTGCCACAGATAACTGGATGCGAAACTACTATGGTCAAACAATGACCATACCTGGGATTGCCAGAAAAGCATTTCTCTTGGCAGTTACTAATCGAAATGCTATTGCTAGTTTTACCTGCACTAACATTAGTCCATATAATAGGAACGTCTTTACCGAGGTTGATTTCGCACCGTCAATAATGAAATGCAATGAACAGCCTCTGAAGGTAATATTTCAAGACCAGCAAATTGCTTTTTCACTCCAAGATATGAGGCCTCTTCCTAAAGCGAGTCGAAGATCCGAAAGAAAAAGAGGCGGTGAAAAACGTAAAACTGCGATTCTTACTGATACTCCGGTTCAGAAATGCAATAGAATAAGAATACATCCAAAGAAATAAAGCTCAAAAACTAATATTACAAACCATTATAGACAAAACCGAGAAAAAATATCATCAGCACAAGGCCAGTGTAAAAAAAGAAGAATCGATCCATAGAAAAAGAAAATCTGTCCAGTGGAAATTCTACTGATGAAGATGATTGTTTTGTTTAGTTTATTTAGAATTATTCAGCAACAGTTTGTCAAATGTGAAGTGGTGAATATGTGTCTGTCTCTGAATAAAATTATTTTATTGATATCATTTAAAAAACGGTAAGGATTAGCGAGATGAATGAAAAGAACTTAATTTTTAATCCATAGTTAAAGGTATGTAAAGGACGCTGTTCAAATTTCTTATCATAGAGGGCGTAAAAAAATTGGGTCATGAGTGTCACAGCTAGTTCGTCCCTGCAGCTGTGAGTAATCCACAACACTTTCTTGGATAGTAATTTGGTATACATCATATATAAAAAAATTGAAATATACCTGGTACTTCAATAATTATGTGCAAAAAACTTGATTCCATTGCAGCTCTTTGGGAGCCTATATCTCCGAAGAAGAGACCTATACCAAGAAAGTTTAATATTATTTTCACGTGTTTTTTTCATATCCGGGAGATTTTTCACATTTTCCAGGACACCCAGTATAATTAATGCTTTGTATCTCGAGTATATGTAATTTTTAGAATTTGAGTCCCCTTAGGACCATTGATCAGGATGCTAAAAGCTACTTTCCTGCAAAAATTCAGCAAATTTGACTGGAATCGGATTTCCATAAAGGATATGTTATGTGGGGGGTCCCTCCTACTACAATATATTTTCTCGAAACATGTAATTAGAAAATATCTAGGACAATCATTTACATAGTTTAAGACAAAATTAATATTAAGATTATTTCACGCATTACCGTAATACACCTGCAGCACACTTCCACATATTACGCCTTCTCGATGTTATGTGTGTCGATTTCAAAGTAATAAACAACTAAAACATACCTGCCTTGTTTCGCGTAATAATACTGTTTATTTCACCTTGGTAGTGCTCATCTTGCTTATCTATTATTATTGAACTAAACTGT
Organism: Diaprepes abbreviatus; assembly: GCA_034092305.1. Classification (NCBI taxonomy): domain Eukaryota; kingdom Metazoa; phylum Arthropoda; class Insecta; order Coleoptera; family Curculionidae; genus Diaprepes; species Diaprepes abbreviatus. The sequence continues at coordinate 5,455,140 of JASJET010000094.1, read as the reverse complement.
AAAATCGTAAACGCGTTTCACAAGATTTATGTATAAATTTTGATTATTTCTCGTAAAACTTTAATAAATTTTATTTTATTTTTGTGGCCATAAGTCATAAAATGATATTATTTTGACCTAGTAATAAAAAAACCGTAATATAAGAAGAATTTCTATTTGGTTGGATTGAAAAAATCAAACACCTGGGCATTTTTTACTATTGTTTTGTAAACAATAATAAAAAAAATACTTACTCTCCTTAATTATATATGTCCAGAATTTCTGCATATTCATAATTATTACTAATCCGTAGATTTCTTTGTGTTTTTTAATATTATATTAGAAAGTATAGTGCTACACTGGTATTTATTGTAAAGGCGCTAGAGAAGATTAACTCGAGCAAGCAGAGCAGAGTTGAAGGCTAGAGGAGGCACCAGCAAGCAAAATGCCAAGCTAGCCCCTATGCCGTAGAGTAGGGGTGGGTATTTTTAAAAGGCGCCACTGAATTTCGGCCGGGTTAACTCAGAACTTCCCCCCATGTTGTTGCTTGGACCTAGCGTTCAACTCAGCTCTCAAATCACTGCACAAAATATTCAAAATAAAAACAAATTAACAAGAAGTTGTGGGTCAAATGAAAACTCAAGAAAGGTTTAATACTAATTCTACTCTTTATTTACTGAAAAAGATGTTCTTAACGGTGCACTTGTTGATGTCTCTAAGGGTGGTTCTAGGCTTTCTTGTGCCCAGAGGGTGGATCTGGACTGTTCTTCGACCCAGAGGATGAATATGGGTATTCTACTACTCCGAGGGTGGATATGGGTGTTCTTCTACCCCGAGGGTAGACCCTAATTTAAATAAGATTAAAAAAATTGCAGTGCCTTGTTCGTGTTATCGTTATAATAGATATGATAGAGAGGGCAAGCGCTTATCTATCAGCAAAATGTCAAAAAAAATACATCATAATGAAAGAAAAGAGAAAAATCACCAAAGGCAAACTACAAATCAATGGCATAAGAAATATTGAAACAAGTCATTTAAGTAATCGCCTGCTCAAACTATTGAGTTCGAGTTACATAGGAGTAATAATGAGGTAAAAATGCACAAGTAATATATATATATATATATATATATATATATATATATATATATATATATATATATATATATATATGTATATATATATATATATATCTATATATATATATATATATATATATATATATATATATATATATATATATATATATATATATATATGTATATATATATATATATATATATATATATATATATATATATATATATATATATATATATATATATATATATATATATGTATATATGTTGTACCGTAGTTGGACACGGTAGATGAAGCGGAGAATGATATATATACATATATATATATATATATATATATATATATATATATATATATATATATATATTTATATATACATTATTCTTATTTCGACGTTGGTAATCAGGTCGTTGATTATTAGTTTTGTCTTGGCTATGCTCATTTTTAGATCTGCTTCATTACTGGCTATGTTTGGGTCATTAATTTGCTCTTGTAATTCTTCAGAACCTTTAAAAATCAGGATTATGTCATCGGCGAAGTTAAATGGCTCTATACATAGACCTTTGTTTTTTTAGTTTAATTTCCAGAAAATATTTTGTAGGGTTGCTGTCAAGAGCTTCAGGGATATTGTATCTCCTTGTAGGATTCCTTTTTTTGGATAGAAAATTCAGAGATGTACTTATATATATATATATATATATATATATATATATATATATATATATATATATATATATATATATATATATATATATATATTTACTCTAGCGGTAGCTTCTCTCTCTAAAAATGTAAAAGCCGTATTTGGGTATATAAATAGCTACAAAGCGGAGTGGTTAGTCAGTCGAAGTTAGTGAGTCTAGTCGAATAGACGAGAATGTAAGATGTCTTGAAAGTATGTAAACAATCCAGATCACTTCTGTTATGTTTGTGGTGAGGTGACTTTTGCGTCTCAGAAGCGGTCTATTATCACATTGATAAAAAAGGCATACCAGCTTTATTTCGGTTGCAATATTGGGAATCAAGACAAACAGTGGGCTCCATATATCTGCTGTAGTGCATGCGCTTCAATTCTGAGAAACTGCTTAAATAGAAAAAAGCGATCTATGTGATTTGCTGTCCCAATGATCTGGAAAGAACTTTCAAATCATGTCAATGATTGCTATTTCTGCTTCATACCTCGTGTTGGGCAAGACAGATACATCCAAGAAGAAATGGTCGGTTTTCAACTATCCAAATATATCATCTGTCATGAGACCTATATCTCATAATGCCCAACTTCCTATTCCAGAACTCCCAAAAACATTCACTTACGAATCAGGTAATAACGATACAATGATTTCTCAAGAAGAAGATATGCCATCAACATCAAGAGATAAGAGTGCAACAGTGGAACTTATTAGAAGACGATGTTTCAGTATGTGTTTTTCGTAAACGCCATAAAGGCTTAGCACCATTTTTTAACATGAAAAAGAACTTGGTTTTCTGCAATAACATTAGTGGTTTATTGGCGGCTTTAAATATAAAATACAAGCCAGAGGAATGTAGATTGTTTGTAGATAGTTCAACATTGAGTTGAAAAGCAGTACTATTGTGGATGGGAAATATTTTACCGTCTATTTCTCTTGGGTATGCAGTTCACATGAAAAAAATCATACGACAATAAAAGGTACCTATTGATAAGTATTAAATACAATGAGCACCACTAGCAGATCTGTGGCGACTTAAAGGTGATTGAACTTTTACTTGGGTTGCAGCTAGGCTACATCAAGTTTTGCTATTTTTTGTGTGAATAGGACAGTCGAGCAAAGGTACTTCATTACAAGAGAAAAGACTGACCCGTTCAACAATCATTAGAGTCGGGTGAAAAGAATGTACAACATGTGTCATTGGTAGACTCCAAAAAGATTTTCTTGCCACCACAGCATATCAAATTGAATCTAATAAAAAACTTCCAGTATCTACGGAGCTGTAAGTGATGAGCACAGCGAACGCTTTCATCAGGATATATCAAAAATAAAGATTGCTTGATTCTTCTTAGAAATGCTTTAGAAGCAAGTCACAAATGAAAAGCAAAAAGACAGGATATTTAGTATCTCTGCAAGTGTAAAAATATGTATTATTTATTATTTGGTTAAAAATAGAGTAAAAAAAACTTGAAAGTTTTAAATTTCATTGTCATTTTTGTGTTTAGCGCCCCAAAATTAACGAAAAAATGCACTTTTCATACAAGATACGAAAAATAAACTAAAATTTGTTGCGTAGTGTATTTACAGAGATACGAGTATATTGGAACAGCGATAAGAACATTCTTTACTATTGACATGTTTTCAGTCAAAGATTTTTCAAACTGGAGCACTGACCATTTTCATTTCTGATATCATTCAGGAATGATTTAACTAAAAAGTAAAACCCCTCCCGCAATAGCAAGTCAAGGCTCCTTTTGAACCTCATTAGACTGGAGTATATTTATTTTCCATATGACGATTTTGCATTTACGTAAGTCAGCGAGATTTTTCGTTCGTTCAATATTGAACCAAAGATGTTTTTTATGGTAGTTTTTTATCATCATCTATAAATATTAATTTACAAATTCCTTCAATAAAGTAATTTTACGGCTAATAATCCACTTCGAGCAAAATTACAAATGATTAGCATGAAATACAAACTAATCATAATACATTAGGTAGTGTACCTAGTTATTTCAAAAACAGACCAAAAACGATGAAGTTATGTCTACCGTAAAACACCTCAAGCTTATGCCACTTATTAAGTCCTCGTATTTCATCTGTCCACCTTCCAAAGTAATAAATAACTTTATGCAATTATTGTTTACATTCCTGCATAGTTCTAGGTTGTTCAGGTAATGACTCTGTTATTTTAACACGGAAAAATATATGTTAGTTATGTTACTGGTTATGCATGTGTGTCTAGTAAAAAGATATAATAAGAAGCACTAAAAGCTTAAACATGTCATTTTTTATAGATAATAACAGTTTATGTGATTATAATTATGTATGAAGAATCACCACTTAAATTTTGTCACACATACAGCTTATTTATTTTTTTCTCAAAATAATCTTATAACACTTATTACTTAATTACTTAGTGAATAGTCTGTCAGTGAATAAAGTGGATTAGGCAATGATGTTAATTTCAATTCTTTAAGAAATTCACAATGCCGTGCTCTTATTGTCGTGTCAGTTATACAGGTGTCCGGGAAAATGTGACTATTTCGAGTGATATTATTGTATCCCCAAGTCCCTCAGTCCGATGAATGCTGGATACTCTCTGAGGACATGGTCAACGGTTTAATCCTCTTCCCAGCACCCACTGCATATTGGATCATCCTATGAAGATACCATCACAGGTGACAATCTCTCGTCAGCAATTCTATCACAACCCGCAATTCTTTTCTCTTCAAGAAAACAAGCTCCCTAGTTCATGTTCCATGATACATCTCATTCCACGAGCATTTAATAAGTCTGTTTTGCAATAATTTCAGTTTTTTCTTATCAACAGTAATTGAAAGAGGTATAATGGGTTGGGAACCGTATTGTTGCCATTCTTTGTTAGAATATCAAATACTTCCTTACACTCAGATACTAGTTGTTAAGCAACGAGATTGAACATCATTACCAATATTGCAGCACAATTGACAGAGAATATATTAATAGCCTTGTTTCTGTTTATGTCCCCCTTACAGAGATGGCCACGTTGCAAATTATCATAAATTTTCGCTTGAAAGACACCTGCCTGTAAACTATCAGGATCAAGACGTTGCTCTTCCTCTTAATCCCCTCTGCTTAGCAAAGGTGACTAGGTTTCAAAACCAGCGCTATGTAGTATTTTTTGCCTAACCGCCAGTTCCTGCTTAGAGATGTCCTAAGCAACTAAAACGATGAACAGTCTTCAGCGCCTCATTCTCTATGAATATGTGGAGAGAAGAAGGGTTTATTAGAACCTCTAGTATCCTCCAGCTCATTGTCCATAAATCAACGTTTAAACCTTATCAAATTAAAAACGTTGATTGCGTGTGACTATGCTATCCAATAGCGCCGTTCGTAATCATAGAACGGATCACCATTGTATATATCAAGTATATTGCTTTAAGTATAAACCACGATATGTACCACAAGGCTCGCTTACAAGCCCAGAAAGCACATATGACATCTTCGGCTCGAGCCTCAGTGTGATCAATCCAGCTCAGTCGTGAGTCAATAATTACTCCAGGTATTTAGTTGTTCCTTAATATTGAAGGATCCTTCCCGACAGCGTAAATGTATGTAGTCTACCCATTTTTCTCTCTTGGCCTTACCCGGGTTTATTTTAGGCTCCTCTTTCTGGTACCATTTTTCCGCAATACGGATATTGCACATTATCGTTCTTCTCAACTTCCGAAAGTTCACGCATACTTATGTATATAAACCTGTTTAACAAGCTCTCCACCATAGTCCCAATAATTCATTAATTCGTTCAATCCCAATTAGCGGTAGCATATAAAAAATTACAATTCGGAACCCTCCTGAAAAGTTAACACATACTTCTTTAAAGTCTTCTTGGTATAAGGGAAAAGTGCAGTGTTACACTATGTCATGAATCGGTATGATATCCTAGCAATTTAATATTTGTTTTCATTAAATAATCGTAGTTCACCCCCTTCGATAAGTCAGTAGCTTATCTTGAAGAAGAAATCCAATATGGGGGTCTTCAGCTAGAGCGTTCAGTAACAATAACTCTGTATAGACATTCTTTAATTTATCAATCAGCTTGTTGGAATTTAATTCATCTTTTTGATCAAAATATTCTCATTTAAATTCATAACATCATCTATCTATCCCCTTAGGAAAGGATAAGTTTCCTTCAATATTTGCTATTTTCTTCGAGACCCCGTCATATTCTTTAGCATTCTAGAGCATTATCATCCAGTTTTCCAGAAATGCGAATTCTGTCATATTCACATAACTAGAATTTATAATGGGGAAGAAAAGCCCTTTTAACCGAGCCTAGATTTGTTCAAAACAGATGAAACGAGATTTATCAGCACTTTAATAAAAAAGTTTTGATGTTCTCTCAGCATTTTACTTGAAAGGTTAGGGTAATAGGAACTGAAAAAGTTTCAAATTTCCTTAAGATTAGAACGCAAATATTTTCATTATAAGTTCATTGGTTAAATTATGCGAAAATTTCTTTATTCTTAATTCACCATAGTTGTTCCAACCCCCAGTGACCGTCGTAGAAACTTAAAAATATTTTCTAGAAACTTTTCAGAGCAGCTTTTACTATGAATATATTTCCCGAAGCTGTGCCATTAACAGAAATATAGCTGTTCTTTCTTATTTGGCTATCCGGTAGATCTTGAATTTTAAATGTATACTGATGTTAATCGTATGAGGTTGTCGTGAGTCGCTAAAATTTATGTAGTGATTTACTTAAAATGCTGCAAATGCTTGCCATTTCCTGTCATATCAATCAAACGATTTTAAATTGAATTGTCTTAATTTGCTATTTATCCGTCAATAACCACACCTGCAACAAATCAGTTGATGTACCATTGCGGTCGATTCAATTTCCAATTTGTAATTAATCTTTATGAATCCGAATAATTTTAGCAGAGTTTCTAATTCTAATGATCCGTGAATAGTTGGCCTTAAAAGATTGCGACCGCGATCAATCTAAAATCATCCAAAAATGGCTAAGAATTACAGAAATATACAATGATGTTTTACTCGTCGTTACTTTGTTTTAAAGGATCACAATTTTCTCTAAAAAACTCAAAATGTTAAAGGTATCGTCCCATTGTTATAGCAGGACAATAATAACAAAAAGTATAATTTTGATAACAAAAATAATTATGTATCGCGTTAAAATTTTTATAACCTTTTATTTAGTTCGGAAGCCCAGTGAGTTTTCGTAGCCGATAGACATATCTCCAGCAAAGGTTTTTATGTGTATTTTGATCCCCTGATTATGAATATCGATGGTGGATTCCCGAAAATGGCAAAATAATTTGTTATCAAAATAAAAATTTAAAAAAAAAAATTTTTTGTGAAATAAAAAATAATTTCCTGTTCCTCGGCCATAAGTAAATAATTATAATATATACAATACAATAGCATAGGGAACTTCAGTTATTATAACTATTTTTGCGTGTGTAGGTGCGCAGCTTCAGTTTTTTATTTTTAATACTTTCTATATAACGGGTGTCCCAATAGGAACGCCGGATTTAAATTTAGTCAATTTTGTGCAAAGAACAACCTTGAATATATGATTGTTGTAGTGTAAACACATTCCGATTTTATCAGTCATGTAGTGGTACTTTCTAGAACAATGTATTACCATTATTAAGATTCAATATAAATTTGCAGCGAATTTTAACGAAAGATCTTCTGCGATATAAACAAGTCAAGGGAGCCCCTATTGGATTTCAGCTCTCGCTAATTTATTTATGGAAAGCTTCGAATCAAAAGCTTTAGAGACCATCTCCCCCAAACCACGACTGTAGTTGCCTTACGTAAATGATAGTTTCGATATCTGACAATATGAAGAAGAAAATCTCAAAAATTTTCTAAATCACATAAACAGTATAAACTTAAATATCAAATTCAACATTGAAACAGAACAGAAAAGAAAACTACATTTTCTAGATATCCTACTTAAATGAAACGAAGATGGCTTGCTTTCACACACTGTCTACAGAAAACCCACACACACCTACAGATAAATCAACGCCGATCTACTTCACCACCCCGCCCAATTATTTGCTGTAGTGAAGTCAGGTCAAGAAAATTACCATAAAGAAATAAACATACTGCATGATGCCCTAACAAAAAATGGTTACAAAAAGAACATATCGACAAGGCTCTAAAAAACCAACGCTTGGCTCCGAAAAATCGCGGAAGTCAAGAGAAGAGCTCCAAAGCTTTTGTTCCCTATGTTAGAGGCACCACACACAAAATCGTAAAAATTGAAACAATTTTCACCACAGAACATAAATTAAAGGATCTTCTACCCAAAGATAAAATTCCTCTAGAAAACCAGGGAATATATGAGATTCCATGCAAAAAATTCAGCTCATCTTACGTAGGTTAAACCAACCGTAACATAAGCACCAAAAGAGATGCACATATAAACGCTGTCAAGCAAAAAATAATTTCTTGTGCACTGGCTTAACACTTGTTTGTTGTTTAACTAGTTCGTTAAGAATATCCTTCTCCTTATATTTATTTGACCGATTCCACTGCAAATCATGTGGTGAAAACAGTTAAAAAAATAGAATGCTTTATCCGTGAAATAATACATATATTTTGCCGTTTTGAGAGAAAATAATCTTCAAGGAACTTATCGATATTTTAAAGTTGAGCATAGAGCTTTTGCAGTGAGGAAAAATGGAAGTAATTTTTTATTCAAAATTGAATTTTCTTATGACTAATTCGCGTAAGTCAGTTTTCTCTTTTGATAAAGGTCACATGGTCATAAAGTTTAAGGAAAAAAAATTGAAAACAGAAAAATTTTCTAAATTAACAAAAGAATTTTTGAGAAAATAATATTTATTTTTTTTTCGAAAAACGGTTCATTTTGAAAAATTTTCAGTTTTCAAATTTTTTTCTGAAATATTGTCTCATATAATCTTTGTTGAGGCTTTGACTTGCTCACAACTCTTTGCCCTTTGACCTTTACTCGGCCAAAGACCCTTTTTACTCTAAGAGGTGTAAGGAGGTCTTTCCATAGGCCAAGTTCTACTCTGGGAAAATTAAATCCACTACACTATTTAAATACTTTATTCTAATTGAAAAAGGAATGGCAAATTAAACTATTTTTTACAGAGATATAGAGAACACAATTAATTTTTATTCTTATTTTTACTTTGCGATTTCACCATCAGTTAGGTCGAGTCAAGAGGAACATATACACTTATTAAAAACCTTTTTGCTTGGGGAGCTAACTTTTAACTACTTCAGCAATAATTGTCTTCCTTTTAACTAGACAATTTTTATAAACATTAATTTATCAAAATAATATAATTAAAATAACGTTGTGTTTTCACAACAACCTTATTCAAAAGAGAAAACTGAATTACGTGAAGATGATTTTCATTTTTCTTCACTTCTCGATAACTTCTTTGAAAATGATTGTTTCGCAACGGCAAAATTTGTTTACACTTTTTTTAATTTCTAGAATAAATACATTTCGGAGAGCAGGGTTAACTGAATGGCCAGCCAGATCAACAAATTTGACCATCCTTGAGGATACTTAGAAATTAAAGTATATCTGACCCAGCCTGACAATTTAGAAGTCTTAAAAGTTCAAATACGTCAAGAAATACGAAACGTAACCGCATATGTCATTGACAATATTCAAAAAGAATTTACTCATCCACTTGGCTATTGTCAGATTGTTAAACTGATGGCGCTCATGCAACGTTGCCAAACGTTTCAACTCCATATTAATGCATTTGATATCTCAGTAAACCCCACAGTAATCTAAATATTTTATTGTAAAAAAAAGTGTGTATGTTTCAAGCAGCTAAATTTAAATTTTTTTCAACCTTTTTTAGATTGAATTCCGCGATAATATAGATTACAACTTAAACTATTATAAAAGAGGTTGATTTTCATCATGATTTAATACTTTTATTTAACAGGGGGAGGGATTGGACCTCCTTAAGAATATATTCCAAAAAACTATTTCAAATTTTGTTTATACCATAACCGAAAAAAAAGCGTTGAAGCACCCCCTCTACTTTTTATTATGCCACCTCTAAGGGGTATCGTCCTACAGGTTTACAATAGTTGCTCTAAAAAGTCTTAGTATGTAGAAACCTTTAAAAAACAACGAGTCTAAAATGAGTTTTAGATTTTGAAAAATATAATCATTTTAGGGTTATGTACTTGACAATGGAATTATATAGACATTATTAATGGTTTTTATTAGAAGTAACCCCAAACAATAGATCTTTTTATTTTAATTTGCATACAAAAGATAACTGTTTCGCATTCCTAGCAAAAATACCATTCTTCGTTCCAAGAAGTGATTATAAAAAATTCTTTTGCATAAACGTCAATATTTTTTAACAGTGCCATGGGTAACAATTATTACACTGTATAGTAATCATACATATAATGTATGATGTTGTATATCCAACAGGTGTAAAAGGTTTTTAACGTTAAATTGAATACAATTATTTTAAATAAAAGATTTGCATGGCATAGGCTTACCATCTGTATGTAAAAAATCAATGCTCTTTGTAAATACTCACTGTACACAGTTAACCTTTTAACAAATCTGACATGCTGATTACTGTTTTGTAGTTCTTTTGTTGTTTTTTTTTTCGGCTTCTTGAAAATAAAGTGCAACATATGGTGTTCAAGAAGTTATTCATTACGCAATATCTTACAGTGAATTTCGTTCCCGGATGATTTTGATGAATTAAATATGTACGGTGCATTGTTATATTAATCGTTTTGATAAGTGTTAGACGAGCGTAACTTTTTGCAAATGTAGCCTCTTAGTAGTTCAGTAGGTCGCAAAAGTTCACCATCAATTTCAGTTAGAATAAGAAATACAATGTGACCCACGAAAAATTTCCTCCATTGATTTCTTAGAAAATAAACTTTATAAAATTTTCAGTTTACTAAAATTGATGGGGGCAATTCGGCTAAAATATTTTCAAGATGGTGGCATTTCCGGTTATAAGATGACACCTTGTTACCTATTTCAAATGGCAGATCCAATACGCTATTTCATTTTTATATTCTATGCAAAATTAGAGACATATATAATGTTCTAACTGTTTTTGACATATTTTAAATTGTATGTCAAAATGGCTTTTGCAGGCCTAAACGTAACTATCAATTTCTCCTTTATGAAAGATTTTATTATTTAATTGGGGCTAGTTTCCTCTTAGAAGGGAGTCTATTTTAGTCGACTGTGTTGATATTTTGATAATAAATAAAACAGGGTGATCAAAAACTAACATTAAACATTAACTTGAAAAAATCATTAAAAGTCAATTTTTTTAATCATAAACCTCCTATTTTTATATAGTTATCTTATTTAGCATTAAGAATAAGGGTAGTTTTCTATAAGGTTGTGTATTCCAATAAAATTGCAGAATTTGAAATATTGGCAATTTACCATTTTTGTATTTTAAAAACAACCGAAAACAGTCAAATTAGGAGAACTAGGAGGTCACAGAAAAGGTCCATTGTTGGTGGTCACCATGTTATAAAAGGTTGCTTGTGGAAAGTTGGTAACTGGAACGGTTCTGCCTGGTGAGGCGTCATGGCGTTGGAAAAAAATTTGCCTGTGTTCCACCCAGGAGCGGATCCAAGGGGGAGGCGATCCCCCCCCCCCCCAAGAGCTTTGAGTTCAAGAAAGTAGACCCGATTTTGCCTCTTATACTATAGTTTATTCAAGAACTAGAGCGAGAGACACATATATTTTTCATAGGAATGGGTTAGATATTTTATAATCAAAAATACCGGTCTATAATAATGGACTATTTGGGTTGGATAACAATAGATATTTGGATGTGTGAAGTGTTAGAAAGTATTTTAATCCTTGTCATAGGCTTCGGAACGAGGTTTATTTTATCACACAAGTATTTATGGCATAGAATATTTTTTCGGTAATAAACTTAAAAAAAAATAAGAAGTTTTTATACTATTATTTTATTTCTTATGATTTCTTAATAGTTCACATACATTAGAAAATTTAGATAATTTTGACATATTTAACACAAATCACAACTGTATTTTTATTATTTTTAATTTTGGCATAGAAACCGTTTTAGGCTCATTCAGACTAAAACGTAGCCTTTTTCTCTCAAAAAATTCGAAGATATGATTTAAATACTTACAAAATACCCATTGTCAAAAATAAAAGAAGTTAAGCATATATAAAAAATAAAATCGTCCATATAATATTAAAATTTTTTTGGGGCTATCGGTCATTTTATTATTAATTAAAAACATTTTTAGGACATTTGACGTTTCAGTTTATTTATTTCTTAAAGCATCTGCAGAATTACATCGTAATCAAAGTCAGTGAAGTTATCTTCGCTCAAATTAATTATAATTTATTCCTCTACCTCACCGATTATGAGATCGAGTTTCCACATTTTCTTTTATTATATGGATTTTCCCCAATTTTCTGCAGTAGCTTTATTCAAAAAAATCTGTCAAAAGTGCAGTTAAATTACTAATTTTATAAGTTGCAGTAAATCTACTTTTTACTTGAGAGAGATATTTCCTTCTCCAACGGACATTTTCCGAGCGATTTATAAGAACAGATTTCCTATTTGGTTTTTCCCAGCAAAAATTAAGTTCTTTGAGCAATTTTCAGAGCTCAGTTCTTTTTTTTTTCAAGTAAATCCCGATCTTCATTGATTTTAGTTAGAATTCTGTCGACGGTTGGGATCTGCTTCTCCTAATAAAATGTATGTACAACTTCTGTTATTGCAGTTTACATCTCTTCTTCCAACGAGGATTTCGTCTGCCTGTGATCGAATGTGGCTTCGGAGTACTAAAAATTCCATTCGTTTTTTTCTCTTTCGGTATTTGGTATACAGTAGATTTTCCAACTCCTGTCCTGGAAAACATCTCACCAGAGCTTTTAACATTATTATCTAGATATTGATATCTTAAGGCATCATAAATATTCATCGTAATAAGTTTTTCGTTGTGGAAAAATGCCCTGGTTTAAAGATTTTGGAATAAATATAGAGGTGGAAGCCATATCTTGTGGATATCTCACTAATCTCAAATAATATATAAAAACAAGCACAAACAAGATAAATCACTAAGGACACATTGTAAGGTGTACTTTGCTCATTGATAGAAATTAAATTGAACTATCAGGAATTTTATGGTTGCAGTAAATTTATAAAAGCTTATAATATTTAAATATAAATAAATATAATTAGATTTACGGCAGTCTTCAGTTACCTGCGGCACTGGAGCAGATACATTGGAGGTTGCGGTAACAGTTTTATTACTCTCTCTAGTTCTTGAATACAGTATATGAATGTGTATGCTTGCGATCGCCCCTCCCCTTCCCAAGAGCTTTGAATTCAGGGAAATAGAAATTCTGTCTTTTATATTACGAATGTGTATGCTGCTGGCACTCCCCCCCCCCCCGTTGACAATTTATTTTTCTTGCGATACCCCCCCCCCCCCAAGAGCTTTGAGTTCAGGAAAATAGACCCGATTTTATCTCTTATACTAGGAATGTGTATGCTACTTGCATCCTCCCCCTCTATCGGCAACTTGTTTTTTCTTGTGATCGCCCCCCACCTCTCCAAGACCTTCAGATTCAGAAAAATAGACCCGACCCTGCCTTTTACACTAGAAATGGGAATGTTGCTGGTGTCTCCCCCCCCCCTCAACAACTTGCTTTCGCTTGCCATACTGTATTTTTGTGATATCACCGCCCCCCCCCCCCCCCCAAAGAGAGAGGCTGAATCCGCCCCTGGTTCCACCAGAGGCAAATTGGTTAAATATTGATTATATGACTCTTCTGGAGTATTTAAATATATATTTTGGACAAAAGCTAATACATAATTTAAAATGGGGATATGATTTGCTTTGTATTATTAATGAATTTAAGTTTTTTTCACAAAAATGTAGTTTCACTATTCTATCATTTCTTACAGCACTAAATACGCTAAATTGCCAAGTTTCTTGAAAATTTCGTAATCTTACTGCATGAGGTCATTTTTCTTAAGTTTTGTTTCATCAGTTCCAATTATGGTGTCCATTTATCCAGGATCATCTTGTATTATCGCTAATATAAATTTGCAAAATTGCACTCTTTTCGACAATTCAGTATCTCTTAGGTGTTAAACCAAAGATGTTAAATAAGGGTGGAAGTAGTGTTTCAAAAGAACTCCATTTATTGGCCTCTTCATGATTCCTCTTTGTAGACCCACTTGTCTTAACGATGTCATAAGATATACCAAAATTGCAATTTCGATATCTTCATCATTGAGAATAGTCTTCCTTTTGGACATTTTTGCCCTAACGGTGCCAAAATTGTTGAAATTTCCCAATATTCATGTTCTGTGATGGTTTCTGTTTATATTATTTTTAATGCAAAATAACATATCATTATAAAAATAGCGAGTTTAAATTTTAAAAAAAATTGACGTAAAACAATTTTTCAAGTTAATATTTCATGTTAGTTCAGGTTAGTATTTATTTATTTTCAAAATATCAACACAGTGCACTGAAGTAGGTCCTCTTTTAGAAGGGAACCAACCCCAATTAAATAATAGAGGCTTTCATATAGAAGAAATTGATAATTATGTTTAGGCTACTCATGTAAACGCCTTTTTTGACGTAAAGTTTAAAATATGTCAAAAACAGTTTTAAGTATAAGATACTATACATGAAATATGTCAATAATTTTACGCAGAATGTAAAAATCAAATGGTGTTCTACTTAAAATAAGCAAGAAGGTATCAGCTTCCGGTATAGCCGGAAGTGACACCATCTTGAAAATATTTTAGCCGAATTACTCCCAACGACTTTAGTAAATTGCCAAATTTTAAAAATTTTCCGAAGTCTATTTTCCGAGCAATCCATCGCGGCACTTTATCATGAGACACATTGTATATAAGATGAAGACACTAGCACGTGACGAAAAGTGTCGAATATTAAAAGAGCTACATTAGCTCCCTCACACAAAATATTTCTATTATGAAAGCTATTTATTTTAAATAAAATCAATATCCTAGTTATGTCAAAATTGCTGCTTTTGTTGTGTTTGGTCGAGTTGCCAAATTTTTATACAACAAAATTATTAATTTTTTTTTAAATTAACTTTGGCATTACCCATATCTATTTAATTTTTGTAAATAATTAATAAAAACGAAATTTACTTCGTAAAAGTTTTTGATTATTCAAAATTGGCATCACAGCGTTTTCGTCACACTGTTACTTTTTTACAAGCAATGCCTTAAAGCTATGGATTCAAATTATTTTATAGAGTTTTTTTTGACCCACATTTTTTATTATTTTTATTATTATTATATAGGTAGTAAAGGTAGAATATCATAACGGAGAATTTAGTAGGTTTGTTTGGTAATTTATGAAGTTTAATTGTACTGGTACATTATACTTATAATTTTCCATGGTCTCTAACATTCTTATTTTGGGTGCGGTATGTAAAATTTGAATATTGTTAGAGTCTGGAAATTTATGTCCTGTTCCTATGAAATGGTTAGCGAAATTTATAATAATTAAATAATATATATATATATATATATATATATATATATATATATATATATATATATATATATATATTTATATAGTATAGGAATTAATTTTTCTTGAACCATTAAATATATTTTTAGTTGGTTATTTTCTTGGGAATATGGCTTATTTTTTATTGAAACTACATATATAAAGTAGTCATATTTATTTTTCAGGACGTTTCGATTCTTTCGAATCTTTTTCAACTGACGGTTTCGGCGAATTCATTAAGAACAGAGATTTTTGTTTTAAACAAAAATTAATTACATGATAAACCAATTATAATCACTCACTCTTTTGTGTATTCACTTTTCAAAAGTATTTTTAACAGTCCAGTTAGAAGAATGGACACTACATTTTTAACCCTATAACTGCCTTGACTTGACTGTCAACCAAAAACGATATCAGAAGATAAAGATATTTTTGTTGATCGACGACATCGTTCTGCAGCTTTAGTATTTTCCTGTTAATCAATGAAAATATCAAATGAAGAATTAAAAATTCTATTCATCTTAGAGGGTGGTTAACTAATCTCACCATATCAGGAAACAATATCTTAATCTCTTTTGATATAACGAATATGTTCTTGAATATTCCAAATAAAGACTGCTTACAAATCATTGAAACAGCTCATAACGTTAATGCAGTTGTAAAAAATTCAATTTTACCTCTCTTTAATCTTTGCGTTTCTCAAAATTTCTTTCAATATAAATAACTAGTTCTACGAACAAAAAGATGGGCTAGCAATGGGATTTCCGCTAAGCCCCCTACAGCCAGAAATTTTTTTAAAGCAAATTTCGAAGAAAATTTTTTTGAAACAAAATTAAATGTTTTGACGACATACTTGCTTGCTTTACATGTGAAAAACCGAATCAGAAGATATAGTAAATCATCTCAACAGTATACACAACAAAATAAAATTCAGAGTAGAAAAAATGGTGGTTAATAAAATAAATTTCTTAGATAGAGACTATAGTTTTTCCTTTGACATTTACAAAAAATCTACTTTCACCGACTCCTCTATCACACAAAATTCAATATACCCTACTTGCATCATAAAAATCTATGATACTAAAGCAATGAGTATCCCTTTAATAGATACAAACAAGAAAAAAATTTATTACAATTAAAAAAAAAAAATACTAATTAACCCATAGTTATAGTGAAGTGAAAATCAACAATTTAGTAAAGAAAAAATAAAACAAGTTACAGTTAACTGAATGCTCATCCAACATAAACACAAATATCCCTTAATACACATTTGGACCCATTTCAGACAAAAGAGCTAATAATTTAAAAATCTCATTCAAATCGTCACAAAAATTGCCACACATATTTAATGCCGAAGACAAAAATTTGCTCCTTACATAAGTCAGAAGTTTATAGACTAAATTGTTCGAATTGCAATAGTTATTACGTCGAACTGGCGGGAATAAATTTCCAATTAAGATTTAAAGAATACAAGACTGCATTTTTATTGAAAAAGCATAATTCAAATTTCGCTAATGATTCCATAGAAACAGACTATAGTTTTCCAGATGCTAACAATATTCAGATTTTACATAGCTCGCCCAAAAGTAAAAATTTACTATCTCAAAGGCTATAGAAATTTATAAGTTCAATAAAACCATTACAATTAGCAATGATCAAGCAGACCTATCAAATTTTTTCTTGTTCGAAATTTTGCTAAGATAATAGTAATAAAAAATGTGCCAGATAAAAAAGATCTATAAAATAATGTGAATTCGTGGTTTTAAGGCACTGCGTTTAAGAATGTAACAGTGTTACGAAACCGCGGTCACGCTAATTTTTAATAATCAAGTTTAACAAAGTAAATTTTGTTTTTATTAATTATTTATAATGTATTATTACGAACTAAGAGACTACTTAAATAAACATTTAGTTTTTGTAACTTTGAGCCTGTATTTACTAATAATATTTTGCCCCAAATGATAAGTAACTTTTCTAGAGGTTTCGACACTAAATATTCATCACCAGTTCTTATTCCCTATTACCGCCCAGAATTTTATTTTATTCATTAAACAGAAAATATTTTTGAAGCACCGTCGCACACTGGAGTAATAATTATTTTAAATCAATTTAGAGGCCTTAATTTTTGTTGTGTTTGAACGAGAATTTGCTTAAAATGTCAGTAATCTCAGTGCCATTTGAGGATATAAATTTATCTTTCATAAAAGAACTTTTTCCATATGTCTAAAGAATTCCCGAGTCTTACCACTTCTTAAAGGAGGGTATCCTGCATCTCCGTTCGATTTCAGACTATTCACATTACTTCTTACACTGTCAAAAATCATTGAAAATCTTATTAAAAAACGGTTTAATAGTTTTCTTAATATATATCAGATAATAAGCAAATTTTCTCGAAGAACTCTTTATATAACTGCCAGTTAACAAATGGTTTCCAAGTTAAGACCATTACTTTTAGCTCTTGCATCGCCGTATTCAATAAATCCTGGCAGATGCTTCCAGGTTAGCTCGTGTAGAACCAATGGCCTCCGCTCCACATAGTGATTCAGGCAGAGGCAAGAATGGGACTCCACCGACTAAATCACTCAACAGTAAAATCGCAAAGGACGTTGTCAGGATACAAAAACATATATAAAAAAATCAGGAGCCCTGAGTTGGAAATGGACACAGACCATATGAACTCAAGCTACCGTCATAATATACCGTTTGAAGTTACAATAGAGGATCGAATGGCAAGTAAAAGAGAAAAACCGGAAACATTCTCGGGTGCAAGTATCTGGTACACTGACGGTTCAAAAAGTAGTGAGGGTACTGGAGCTGGGATATATGGGCTACAACCGAGGAAGGAATTAACCCTTCCCTTTGGGAAATACCCAACAGTATTCCAGGCAGAAATATACGCAATCTTACAGTGCGCAGACGAGATAAACAGGAGAGCTTACAAAGGGAAGCAAATCCTCATTTACTCTGACAGCCAGGCAGCCCTAAAAGCCCTCAAGGACCAAAAGGTATCATCGAGGCTGGTTTGGAAATGTCAGAGTGAGCTGGAAATTCTGGCAAAAAACAACAAAGTTACGTTAAAGTGGGTACCAGGACATGAAGGCATACATGGAAATGAAAAAGCTGACGAGCTGGCTAGAGCAGGGTCGGCATCTCAATACATTGGTCCAGAACCGGCCTTTGGGATGCCGCGGTGCACGGCCCGGGAAGCAGTCATAAAATGGATCAAAAGAGAACAGAAAAACCACTGGATGACAAGACAGCGCTTAAACCACAGCAAGCTATTTATTGGGAATCCTGACCCGAAACTGGCAAGGAAATTACTACACATGAGTAGGAACCAATAAAATACTATTACTGGTATAATGACGGGACACATGGCCGTCAAAGTACATCTGAATAGAATGAATCTATATAACGGAAACCTCGGCTGCAGACTATGTGGACAAGCCGAGGAAACGGTGAAGCATATCATATGTGATTGTGAGTCATTGGTGAGATTTAGACAACAAACATTCGGGTCAGTAAGTCTGGAACCGGGAGTAATACTCACTCACTCCTTAGCAGGACTATACAGATTGAGCCAGGGGGCTAGGTTGACATAGTGGCTGTAATGTTTAGGGTGAGCACAGTAGGCCTACTCTGGCCGCAGTGCATCCGGCTTTAGGACGGACCCGGGAATATAATAAAAAAAAACGGCCTAGATAACCTGCCGTTATTTTTAACTGCAAATATATCCATAATTTCAAGTAGACCCTGGCCCCAAACTTGTCGCCGCATCTGTCGCTAATATTTCCAGTAGATTGATCCCAAAGGCGTTTTCAAGAGTAGTACCCCTGGTGTTGGTGATCCTCGCACCCCAGAGACGATGTTTCGTACTGAAATATCCTCCTACCAAGATGAATTCATTGGTATTAAAGAGGTTAACTTAATTTTAACCACCGAAGGTCACTTGCAGGCTCGAATACACTGAACCCAGTATTAGAGAACAGAATTTGAGGAGCAATAATATGTTTATAACAACGATATATTTGGGGCACGAGAACCGAACTTCCTTACGCTAAGTTTCCTGGATCAAGAGAGAATCGATCTCGTGTTTTGGTAACGAAGTTAAATATTTCAAGTTTTTTATCTTTAATACCATTTGCATTTGGTCACAATCTTTAAGTAGCAAGGACGACTTACCATCACCGTATGTGAATACACTAACTGCTGTAACTGCGCTTGTATGTTGGCGTTAAATGCTCCTATTAAAGTCTGTATAGTTTCAATGAATATCTGCATCTGTGCATATATGGGGAGATACTAGGAACCTCCAATTTTTTAATGTTCTGAGAGTCTCAGACAAACTACGGTGGGGCTGGATCACTAGGATTACTGGTATGAGTATGTGGGCTATGAGTTACCCGGGATGTCTAGGGCAATCCGTGGAATAGGCAAGGTATCTCCTGCCGCAGTTTGCGCATTTGACCTGAACTAATTTGCAGGTGAGCCTTGACACACTTAAGGCACATAGTCTCTGATGCATATTTTGACTGTACGTACACAAACAACTGAAACAGATGGCATTGGGTGTTGTGGCTTTTTGATTTGTAACCCTCTACTTTAATCGTCATATTAACCATATACTTTAAATGTACTTAGCTTTCTGTTCTTCTGGCGATGCCACAAAAATCAGTAGCATCGGTGATTTGTCTTTGTTGTAGCATCTCGTTACTGACCGTGGTGTGAAGCCTAAGTCTTGCTAATTTTGTACATCGACCACAACTCTAGGACGTCACCGACGACTACCTGTAGCAATAAAGGTTGTGTCATATCAACATGAATTAAAAATTAACGTATTGGTAAGTATCATTAACAGATTTAGTATTGGTGCTGTCATCTTACCACCTTTGAAGTAAATGACAATTTTTAAAACCGATGGATGGGCAGAGGAAATAATGCTCTTGCAAATAGGCTACTCTGCAGATGGTACACTGTAGACCTGTAAACACCAAAGAATAATTGCGAGAACGTAAACAAAATTTAATAAACTGTTTATGTCTCGATGCAGAGATAATGGCAAGAGGCCAGTTCAAATTTCTCCATAGGATTAATCTTTAGATACATGATAACGGAGATCATCTTGAACATAAACTAAGAGTTTAATTTAAAAAATTAGATAAATAAAACTTTTCCGCATTAATCTGTTTTTGACTTTGTATGTTATTCTTCTTGTTCATTGCCAGTAAGATTTTTTTATTATTATCACTGTAAGCTCGTTGCTAGGTAAACTTTTATTGTTATTGGCCCTCAAACATGCCCTAAAATTGTACGACGGGCAACGACAAGTTTCAGTACTCAGTAAAACATTTAAATTCGATTATTTCAGAAACGACTGATCAAATTTACATCTACTAGGTAGAATTTTTTTAGGTATAAGAATTTTTAATTATATATTTAATATACCGAAGCACAAAAAAGTGCGAAGTGTTGCTGGTGCTGCCCTCTACAATGTGCATCGAGACTGTAATTAGATCTTGATATTACATTCTGAAAAACTTCGAAATGTCAAATTTAGTGCAAACCAAGCTATTATTAAGATAAATATTTATAAAACAGTTTTAAAAATTATAACTTTGACATCCTGTATTTCGAAAACTATCAATTTTCTGACTAGTCCACAAGTGCAATTTTACTCCTCCAAGTCCAAAAATTATGGTTGAGGTGTCATCTGATTCGGAATGGCATCTAGAAAGTTTATGAAATATTTGAAGAGAGGCCGGTGAAAATTATAAAAGTTATAAACAAATTAGTAAAAAAAAAGTGCTTTGGTTTTTTGCAAATATTTCAAAAACTATTTGAGATATCTGAAATTTGAGAAAAGATCCTTAAAGAGTAGGAAATTTCCTACCTCCCAAAACTTTACCGACAATAATAATAATTTTAATTTTGAAGTGAAACTAGGTTTAAAACGGGGAGTGACGCTCCCGTGCGCGTTGACCGAATCAGACACTTTAACAATAAAAAAAAACTGTTAAATATGAATATTAAGGAAAAAAAATTGGGTTTTATATAGACCCGTGAATAAACAATTATCTGTTGGAAAAAAATTGTTACCCCAATTTTTCAATTAACTATGCTTTTGTTAACTAGTTCATTTTTACTAGTTGAAAGTTAACATAGAAACCCAAATAATTTTTAAACTAAAAAATCTGGGATTTTTTTCACTTCTTGGAGCTATTCTTTGAATGCTTTAGAAAAGATCTCTGTTGGAAGAATTATAAAATACTGATTTTTCACTTGTTTATTGACAATTGAAGGCATCAAAAAATTACAAATGTAAATAAAACAATCTAAATAAAATCTAAAAATCTTTTAAACAATGCATTCGTTAATAACAATTTTATAAACAATAGCATTTAAAAATTTAAAAAAAATATATTATTTTATTACTTTCAGATATAAAAAAAATCGAAATAATTAAAAAATTTTTTTAGATTGCTTTATTCAAATTTATAATTTTTTGATGCCTTCAATTGTTAATAAAAAAATGAAAAATCTAAATTTTTTAATTTTTCCAACGGGGATCTTTTCTAAAACCTTCAAAGAATAGCTTCAAGAAGTGAAAAATTTCAAATTATATGGGTTTTTATATTAACTTTCAACTAGCAAAAATTAACTGGTTAATAAATGCATAGTTAAATGAAAAATTGGGTAAAAAAATGGATTATTGTTTATTCATGTGTCTAGAAAATACCCAGTTTTTTTTCCTCAATATTCATATTTAGTCAGTTAAAATAATTTTTATTGATAAAGTGTCTTATTCGGTCAACACGCGCGGGAGCGTCACTACCCGTTTTAAGCCTAATTGTCACCCCAAAATTAAAATTAAAAATATCATTGGTACCGTCCCAAGAGGTGGAACTTTTTTTAGTAAATTTCCTGCTCTTTAAGCATCTTATAGTTTTTGAGATATTTGCAAAAAATCAAAGCACTTTTTTTACTAATTTGTTTATAACTTTTACAATTTTTGCCTGTCACTCTCCAAAATTTTCATAAACTTTCTAGATAGCATCACGAATCGAATAATACCTCAACCATAATTTTTGGACCTGAAGGACAGGTTTTCAGTGAAATGGCACTTGTGAACTAGTACTAACCTTTTAAAGACACAAACACAAACACGTAAATTATTTATACAGAATATTAGTATTTTCATTTTGTAAAGAAACCGTTATTATAAGTTTCTCCATTAAAATAACAATATAATAAGTTTTAGTCGATTATGCAAGTAATTAAATAAACATAATATGTATTTTATTACTTTACTTATATAACAAATTATGCAAAATTGCATTTACTACAGTACATAATGCACTTGCACAAAAATAAAAGTCACTAGGTTGCCTAAGGTTCTTGGTTCTAATAGTTTACTATGCCACTAGAATGAAAGTTTTTATCTAAAAAGGAATATTAATAAATTTAATTGCCGCTTTGAATGTGTTTATTAAAGGCCGTATATCACCTGCTGTTGGCAAGATAACTCGCTGAAATTATCTGTTTAGAGGAAAAAAGAATCTATATATGCTGTAAACAATAAACAAGATTTGTCGTTAACACGGAAATAAAATCTCGAATATCGTAGAAACCGTTAACCCTTCATCATTCACACCATTAAATACAATCTCTTCTTATTAGTTATTTCGTATAAATTCTTTGAAAATCTCGTGTCTTTAAAAATTTAAGTCAATTAATAGCTTTGTTCGCGGGTCACTTTTCGAACCGATTCAGAACTAGTACGGAAATAGTTCAGGATTGCCGTACAGCGCATGCTCAGTTATTAACCGGTTCAGGATTTTTTTTTACCGCTAACGATTTTGGAATTCTAACCTTTTTTGTTCCAGGTTGGAACTTTGAATCGTCCACTCTGGTATGCATACGGTGTTAAATGCTGATTAAACTAGTTGTTTTTTTTTGTTTAAAATTACTTAAAACTGTCTTTTATTAGGTTTTATTACTTGTATTATTTAAAGAAATATTGAATTATAATTGTTATTCTTATATAATATAAAGTCTAACTGTCAGTTCCTTTTGGAATAAAACGTCTGGTTTTTGGCTGAATAGAATTTTTGATAAACAAATATATATTTTAACAGATATCGATTGTTTACTCTTTATTTTGTGTTAAGTTCATATTTCGGGAGCCTCAAAGTAAAACTAATTCTAAACATAAGCCCAATAAAAAGATGGGGGTTTTTCTAAACCAAAAATAAAACGCAATAGTTTTAGGTTTTTGATTCAAAAAACGTTTTTAATAAAACTAAAAACCGGTCTCATATGTCCCTATACGATGCAACTTCATTTATCGCAAACCATAATACACGCCAGTTTTTGTCCATTTCTCAGCTTAACTGAAAATGGGGGGCAAAATTCCCTCAAAATAATTAGCACTTTTAGGAATTTTAATTAACTCTAAAATTTCTTTTAAGTCCTCATCGCTGGATAATAAATGATTTGACATAATGGGAGTATTCACTAAAAATATACTTTTTTTAGGTTCAAACTAACACTTTTTTAACTTATTATTTAAGATTTTAGGTCGATTAACACTAATTAAAGTAAAACCAATATAATATAATAAAATATATACTGGAACATCAAATGCAACGAATGACATAAACAAGAGAAAAACCTATAATAAAATAAAAACAATTGTCAAATAGTTGCACATTGCGGCCGCAGCATGAACGCTGGCGCTGCATAAAATTCCGAACTTACAGTTCTTCAATCCTTAGAACCGGTAGGACTGGTTCAGAATCGATTTCGAACCGAATTATTTTCTCCGCGAACATGAGACTGTAACTATAAATTCTGAACTTTGTTATCCGCGAACGCTGCTATTTCAACTGCGCATGCGTATTAGTTCAGAATCGGTTCTAAATCCTTACCGCGAACAAAGCTAATATCACTTTACTGCCTCGGAAAAAACTGGAATGGCGAAATTTACGAATAACTCGGAAATTTTATTTTGGTTTTAAACTCCTTGGAACATGTGTTTTAATACTACAATTTTTTACTGATTTTTAGAAAAGGATTGCTCAATTTAACCGGTATATACAGGGTGTCCGGGAAAATTTGGGATATCTCCCGGATATGAAAAAAAAAAACATGTGAAGTTCATATAAACTTTTTTCATACAGGCCTCCTCTACGGAGATATGGGCTCCCAAAGAATTGCAATGGAATCAAGTTTTTTACACATAATTATTGAACCAACAGGTATGTTTCAATTTTCAGGTAAGACCCTTCAAATTACTATCCAAAAAAGTGTTCTGAATTACTCACTGCTGCAGGGACGGACCAGATGTGACAATCATAACTCCATCTTTTTTACGCCCTCTATGATAAGAACTTTGGACACCATTTTTTACATACCTTTAACTATTTACTAACCATTAAGTGCACTTCATTCATGTCGCTAATCCTAACTGTTTCAAAAAAAAAGTTAATTTTATTTAATTCATGTATTTGGCATTTTTCGATAAAAATACATGTTTGTTCCTATCAAATGTTCATCTTTCAAACTTATGAGAAGAAAAAATTCGATCCAAAATAAGAGTTTACGTTTTTAGTTAAAAACGTCTAATTCTGTGAATTGCAGTTCAACCTAGGTTCGCAAAAAATGTGCGTTTTGTTTTATCGGCACCAAAAACAAACTATTATTGTTGGAAACGTTGCTAGGTACGAAAGAAATAAATATCCTGCATTTTAGAATTTCCAGATCAGAAAACATTTTACCGAGTGGACCAAGGTCTAAAGGAGAATGGTAGACGATTCTATTTAATAAGGTAATATTATTAAATTTCTTTATAATTTTAAGAAATTTTGGGAAAGAAATATTGATGCTGGTCGAGAAAGAATAGTATATACGCCGTAATTAAAGGAAAATATTTTAAATGCTGTAGATGACACGAGCATTCAAAAATTATTAGCGCAATTTGCTACGTTGAAAACAATAGTACATGAAGTTCTTCAAGAACAGTTATTATATCCATATCATTTTAAAAAAAGTGCATGAACTGGTTTCTGAAGATTTTCCTCGTAGAATGCAGTTTGTTAACTGGCTATTGGATCAGCAACGAAATAATGTAGACTTCATTAGCACTATCCTCTTCACGGATGAAGCCGGGTTTATTAAAAATAGCATCAAAAATTTCCACAACTCACATGTATAGACTGATGAAAATCCTCATGCAACTATTGTTTTGCATCATCAACATCAGTTACAATTAATTAATGCCGGGACCGAAATCACTGGAAATTTTTTGATTGGACCATTCGTATTGACGGCATGACTAAATGAAAAACTTTATTTGGAGTTCCTCCAGAACGCTTTTTACGATTTAATAGGGCGCTTACTACTTGAAACCTACCGAAACATGTACTACATGCACCATAGGGCACCACCTCATTTCAGCGTTGCTGTGCGGTAGCACCTGAGTAACCATTGTATAGGTAGTGGAGGACGTATTGCCTGACCTCCTCGATCTCCCGACCTAACGCTGTTGGATTTTCACCTGTGGAGACAAAGCTTGATGTAGTCCAGCCCGGTCGATAGTAGGGAAAAACTTCTATGGAGAATCACGTTTCATTGTGATTAAATAAGGAACAATGCTGAGTTAATATAGCGGGTACAATCATGCTCAATTCGTTGTGCCCGCGAACATATCAGACTTCACGGGGCCCATGCTGAACTCTTTTACCAAGTTTTTAATTTAGCAGTTAGTTTAATTTTTTATTGAAACTATGGTGACAGGGGAAAATTCCTCTTTTTCCTATTCAACCCGACAGAAGTTAGGGGATTAACAATGTAAATAAAATGAAGTTTTTTCGAAATCCTCGGCATTAGCAAGATAAATAAAGTAATTAATTTTTAGTCAATAGTTAAAGGTATGTAAAAAACGTTGTCCAAAGTTCGTATGATACAGGGCGTAAAAAAATGGGGTCATGAATGTCACAGCTAGTCCGTCCCTGCAGCTGTGAATAATTCACATCATTTTCATGGATAGTAATTTGAAGGATTTTACCTGGTATACATCATATAAAAAAAATTAAAATATGTCTAGTGGTTCAATAATTATGTGTAAAAAACTTTATTCTATAGCAGCTTTTTGGAAGCCCATATCTCTGAAGAGGAGGCCTATACGAAAAAAGTTTATATGAACTTGTCGTATTCCTTTCACATGTTATTTTTAATATCCGGGAGATTTCGTACATATTCCTTATATGATGGAGACGTATTATTTTATTTATTAAATTTATTTATTAATTTAAACGGAAAATCAATTTTACCATTTTACAATGGTTTACAATAAACAAACCAAATAATACAACTAAAGGAAAGAATGGTCAACGCAGAAATATAAGTGATATGACTAATATGTCACAAAGATGATCTGGAAAAAATATATATACAAGTAACTGCGTTAACCAAAGCTGAGCCAACCTGTACGCAATGGAGTTGTTATAAGTGTTTATGTCTCCATTAAAGAACAATGTACGCCCTGCGCCGAATACTCCCGCACAACTCAACATGAATTGTTTATTACTAAATAATGATAATCTTTAAATGTCACATTTTAAATTATCGTAATTATTGAATCACGGAACTTATGCATAGTGTGCTGTATGATGTCGAGATGTATTCAACAAGATGTCATCAGCCACGGACACACATTTACCCGGATTATCACTAAATGTCAAATATAAAAATTAGTATACTGATCAATCCGTAACAAATTCAAGCAACTCTAACTTGCACAAATAATTTTAGTGAGAGAAGAACAGATCATTGTACACCTAAAATCAACCTTGGAAGACTAGAATAATCCTGTTCAACATCCCTCCAAAATAGAGGCATTAGTCTTAGAAGAACTTCGTAAGGATGAATAACATACTGCCAAAAAGTCGGGGATATTCTGGAAATAGGAAAATATAGACCGCTGACTCGTTACCCAACCAAATTTATAGAGCTAAAAATCTATCGGATACTAAAGAAATACAAAGACCATATACCTGATAACCTGCGATCGATGCTCACACTATTACCGAAACTTTACAAAACTAACATACCATTGAGACCAATAACCAGCTCCAGAGAACTCCTAACAAATGCCCTGGTGAAGTTCCTTCTAAAAATCATACAACCTTTAGAAGGTAAGACGAACACATATATTAGAAATTCCACATATTTCGTGAATATAATAGGTACCATTATTCTAGAGCCAGACGACAGACTATTAAGTTTTGATGTAGAAAGTTTATATACTAATGTATCAATAGGGAAATCACTAGACATAATCAGAACTAGACTTTTACATGATGCAATATTATCAGATCAAACCACGTTACCACTGGACGGGGTGATGGACCTTTTGGAGTGTTGCCTACGTAGTGCTTACTTGCAAGTACAAGTTTTACGCTCAGGATGACGGGCTTTCGATGGACTCTTTACGCTCTCCAGTCGTCGCCAATATATAAGAAATGGTTCGAAACTCATGCCATAGGAAGAGCAACAGTAAAACCGAAAGTCTGGTTGAGATATATCGATGATACCTTATCATAAGTAAGGAAAATGATCAAAAACCTAATGACTTCTTGAAACATCTAAACACCGTTTGACCTATAATTAAGTATACCATGGAAAAAGATTTAAAGGATTAATTGCCTTTCCTAGATCTCTTGGAGAACCGTTCAAACGAAGCTATTAAAACTTCAGTATACAAGAAGCCAACACATACTGGACAATATCTTAACCATAATTCTAATCATTCTGTTGTAACAAAACAGGGAATTATACTCATCCTCTATAACCGCGCTATATCTATATGCAATACCGATTCACTGGAAAAAGAAGTAGCAAGCATTAAATCCGATTTACAACATAATGATTATTCTTTAAAATTAATTGACAATGTTATCAATAACTTTAGAACAACGACCGCAGGATAGCAAGAAACACATTCCTTCTTCATAATTCCGTATATTAAGGGCACTTTGAAGAAAATAAGACGAATTCTTAGCAGTTATAATATAAAAACAATCTTTAAATTAGGAAATACACTTAGAATTCATTTCACAAAAACAAAACCAAAAACTACCGATAAGAAAGAATGTGTTTACAAAGTTCCATGTGAGTGTGGTGAAATTTATATTGGAGAGACGAAACGACTACTAGAAGTTAGAATTAAGGAACATAAAACTCATTCACAAAAAGGGGAAACGTCGAAATTAGGTATTGCTGAACACGCCTGGGATAAACATGAAAAAAGAAAATTTATAGAAGCAGCTACATTAAAAATAATAACGGAATCTTCAGTAAACCTAGTGTTGAGATACTTAATCTTTGGCAACCACTGCTTTGTAATATTAAATCATTGAGCTGTATACAGTGAAGAAAAACCTTGGGCTTCAATGGACACAGTCCCTATATAAGGTGCTAGCCTTAAGACAAAACATTCAATTTATACTTGATGTCGATGAGAGATATAACCTAATCAAAACGTCGTAAAAATAAACAAATATAAAGATAATGCAAGTCAGACAACCACATTTTAGTCACTATTATTTGAATTATTACTTATCATCTTGGTTTTGTTAAGATTCATTCGAAGTTCCACTCGCATAAAAACTGATTTATCTCGAAAACCTCCAGTTTTATCGAAATAAATTAAGAGTACCTTTTTTGAAGAAAAATAATCAGAATATTTAAAAAATTGGCTATGTAAAATGACACCTGTCAAAAATTAGGCCCAACGAGTGTGGCTGCAAGTCCGTTCCTGACTTTTCTGATGATCTAAAATATCTACTCTAGTATGGTTTAATGAGTCTTTATGGCCTCTTCTACTTCTTCAGGTGCCATCTCCTATCGGAGGTTGGATATCATCATTGCCACTCTCACTCTATTGGCTGCTACTCGAAAAAGTTCTACTGAGCTACAATTGAATCACTCTCTCAAATTTCTCAACCATGAAATTCTTCTTCTTCCAATATTTCTTCTTCCTTCTATTTTACCCTGCATGATCAGTGTAAGCAACTAGTATCGCTGGACTCTCATTATATGTCCAAGATATTGCAGTTTCTTTATTTTTATGTTGTTAATTATTTCATAGTTTTTGTCCATCGCTAGTAATACTTCTACGGTTCTTTTTCTCTTCGTCCAAGATATTCTTAACATCCTTCTGTAACACCACATTTCAAATGCTTGCAGTTTATTTATGTATTCTTGTTTTAGTGTCCAGCTTTCCAACCCATACTGCAGCACTGAAAATATATAACATCTTAAAATTCTCATTCTTAGTTCTAGATTGATGTCTCTGATGCACAGAATAGTTTTCAGTTTTACAAACGCATTTCTTGCCATTTCTATTCTCGTTCTTAGTTCTGTTGTTTGTTCATTATTTGCTGTTATCCATGTGCCCAAATATTTGTATTTTTGCACTTTTTCTAAATTCACACCTCGCAACTTTATGCTTGTTTGCATGTTTTGTTTTTTAGTTATTACCATACATTTAGTCTTTTTGGTGTTCATTTTTAATCCGTGTTGCTCGCAAACGTTATTTGTTTCGTTTACTAGTTCTTGGAGTTCTTCAGCTGAGCTAGCTATGATAGCAGTGTCGTCTGCAAATCTTATGTTGTTTACAGATTTTCCGTTTATTATTATTCCCGTACTTTCCGTTAACAGTGCTTCTTCGAAAATCGATTCACTGTACACATTGAATAGTAGGGGTGACAAAATGCATCCTTGTCTCACTCCTCTTCCTATTTCAATTTCCGGACTTGTTTCGTTATCTACTATTATTTGTGCGCGTTGTTTCCAATATAGGTTAGTTATTATTCTTAAATCTTTGTTGTCTATGTTTTTTCTTCTTAGAATCTCGACTATTTTTTCATGTCTAATTTTATCAAAAGCCTTCTCGAAGTCAACATAACAAATGTGTATATCGGTATTCATATCCATACACCTCTGTGAAAGCACATTAAGTGCAAACAACGCGTCTCTGGTGCCTATACCATTTCTGAATCCAAACTAACTATCATCTATCCCCTTTTCAAGTTCTTTATAAATGCGTCCAGGTATTACTTTTAAAAACACCTTGAGTATATGGCTTATCAAAGATATTGTTCTATATTCGCTGCAGTCTTTTGCATTTTTGTTTTTTGGAATAGCGCAAAAGGTGGAGAGTAACCATTCTCTGGGTATATTCCCCGTCTTATATACTGTGTTGAACAAATCTAACAATATATCCATGGTATCATCATTCATGCATTTTAAGATTTCTGCTGGGATTTGATATGGACTTAGTGCTTTTCCATTTTTGTTGTTTCTTATAGCTGCTTTTATTTCATCTTTCAGTATCGTTAATGCCTCTTTATCTTCTACTTCAATCTCCATCTGCTCTACTCTATTGTCTTTAAACAGGTCTTTGAAGTATTCAGTGGGTGTCTAAGATTAGCTTGCCTTTTGTATTCGTAAGCAGTGTCGATTTTCTCTTTTTGTTATTATGAGTTATCTTTTTTATCTTTTTGTGCATATTAAAACTATCATGTTTTCTCTGATACTCTTCTATTTCTTCACATTCTTCTTGCGGCCATTTATTTTTCGCTAGTCTAATCTTGTATTTGATTTGCTTGTTTATTTCTTTACACTTTTGCGTATCTCTGTTTTTGAATTGTTGTTTCTCATCCATTAGGTCCAGTATCTCCTTTATCATCCATTGCTGCCTTCTATATCTTGTTGGAGTTAGTATTTCTCTTTGACTTTTCTCTATTTCGGTTTTCATTAAAAGCCATTTGTTTTCTGGTTCTGCGTTTTGGAGAATCATCTCCTTGACGTTCATTAATCTTTTATTGATATCTTCCGTAAAGAGTTGTTTTATGTTTGTATTCTTAAGTCTGGAAATGTTACTTTTTGCACTGTCTGTTCTTCTTTTAATGAGTTTCATTTTAAATCGGATTTTGGCGACTAGGGGATTATGGTCTGATCCTGTGTCAGCACTTGGATATGTTTTTACCGACATAATTGCATTTTTATATCTTTGTCCAATCAGAACGTAGTCGATTTGGTTTCTTGTGATCCGCCCTATTCTATCCGCCGGTTACTTCCATGTATACAGTCTACGTTTGGGTAATTTAAACCATGTATTTGTTACAACCAACCTTTGGAAAAATTCGATTAGTTTATCTCCTCTTTCGTTTCTAGTTCCAAGTCTGTAACTACCTGTACATTCTTGTCTTTTTTGGTCTCCCACTTTTGTGTTTAAGTCTCCCAATATAATTGGTATATCATATGACCTCTGGAAAATATTAAAATTTCATGAAATTAAACAAGTAGGTTCAAAACTTACAGCCGATAAGGTAAATCGCTGGGTACCCCTTAGGGCTCGGTATCTTACGGGACCCTTAAGGAACTTCTTTTTATGACAAAGTAGATTTATTTTGACCTCCCTTGTATACTCCTAAGAAATTATGAGATACTTACCAGTATATAAGAGCATGAAAAAGGAATTTGAAGATCTAACTTTCACTGCAACTAAACTAGATCTAGGTCTACAATCCTTCTACCGAATCTGAGTATATAACGATGAGTTATAGAACCGGAGAATAAAAACAACAGAAAATAGATTTATAGAACACCCAGAAATTATTAAAGAAATATGATATTTCAAAGGGACATAGTAAAATGATGCCGCGGGCGCCATCTGTAGGGAAGACCAGAAACTTCAGTAATGTGCCCTTATTTTATGAAAACTGGCTTATTTTAAAACACTTGGTCAAAGAATAAAATTTAAAAAAATAAATACAAAACATGATTATATCTGAATATTATTAATTCGTGACCAATTTGCAAGTAAAAGGACCACAATTGCAATATAAATAAACTTGTTTAATTTTTAAGAATAATTTATTTTGAGTTATTAGTTGACTAATACGACATGATATGGGTTAACGTAAAATAATTACAAACTTGCTGACTATATTGTGGCATTGTTGAAAATAAATTAGCTTGTACGTTGTGCAATAAGTTGTCTTATAATTATGATTAAGTATACCAAATGTGGTTTCGCTGCGCTATAAGTTCGCAGTGTTCTAATCAATTCGAAGTAAAATATAAAGATTATTTTTAATGAGAAAATCACAAAATTAATCGGTTTATTTTAAACTATAAATGTAATATTTTGATTTATTAGCTATTCTATTTAATTGAACTTAAAAATTTGCCTCCTAATTCACTGAATCAGTATCTCTTTGTCAACCTCTGTCGATCCACTCCTGGATGTAGGTCTCTCTCAATTGTTTCCATCTTTCTGTATTCTTCGCTAGTGTCATCCACTGTTTGCCCGCCATGGTCCTTATGTCGTCTACCCATCTTTTTTCAGGTCTTCCCATGCTTCTTGTTGTCTTCCTCGGTCTTCATTCTAAGATTCTTCATGTGCATCTGTTGTCCTCATATCGGGCTATGTGACCAGCTCATCGCCACTTCATCTTTGCAACCTTCTTCACGCTGTCTTTGATTTTCGTTCTGCGTCTTAGCTCGGTGTTTCTAATCCTGTCTCTTAATGATATTCCAAGCATGTTCCTTTCCATCGCTCTCTGGACTGTTTCTAATTTTTTAGCGGACTTTTTGGTGAGGGACATAGTCTCTAATCCATACGTACACACCGGTAATATGCATGTGTCTACTTTTCTTTTTAGATTTATGAGAATTGAATTCTTTTTCAGGATGTATGCAAGTTTGCCGAAAGCGGCCCATGTCAGCTGTGTTCTTATTTTTATTTCAGCATCCTGGTTTGATTTCCCTAGTCTGATGTCATGACCCAAGTATACATAGTGTTCGACGTTTTCTATCCTCTGGTTCTGTATTGTTATGTTTGCCTGTTCGTGGCTTATTATTTTTGTTTTGTTGTAGTTCATTTTAAGGCCTACAGATGCGGATACGTCATTTAGCTGTTGTAGCATTTCGTTCAATTCTTGGAGATTACTTGCTATTAAGATTATGTCATCAGCAAATCTGAGATGGTTCAAGTTTATTCCGTCGATGTTTATACCTTTGATGTCCCATTTAAGTTCCTTAAAAATATCTTGTAGGACTAGGGTGAACAGTTTGGCGAGATAGTGTCCCCTTGTCTCACTCCCCTTTGTAGTTTTATGGGGTTCGTTTTCGTCTTGTCGTCTATTTTTATTTGAATGTTTGCATTTTCGTATATGTTTTTTATGATGTTTATGTATCTTGAATCGATTCTTGCGTTTTCTAAGGATTGTATTACCATATTTCGACGGAGTCGAATGCATTCTGGAAATCTACAAAAGCCATATGGAGCGGTATGTTATATTCGGTGAACTTCTCAATTAGTATTCTTATGGTGTGTAGGTAACCTGTGGTGCTAAAATGTTTTCTGAATCCAGCTTGTTCGACAGGTTGGTAAAAATCGAGTTTGTGTGTTATGCGGTTGGTTATGATTTTGGTTAACAACTTGTAGGTGTGTGATAGTAGGGATATTGGTCGGTAGTTTTCAATATTTGTATTGTCCCCTTTTTTGAATATTAAGATTACTTCGGAGTTATACCAATCCTGTGGAATTTTTCTCTCTTCAATTATTTTATTAAATAGAATCTTCAATATTTGTTCTATTTTTCTGCCGCCAATTTTCAGCATCTCTAGTGTAATTTTGTCTTCTCCTGCACATTTATTGTTCTTTAATTTATTTAGTGTCATTCTTATCTCTGAATCAGTATAACTTTTAAACTGATCTAAGTTGACAGCAGAGGGTTTAAATTGACAAATGCAACAATAAGTTAAACAAATTTTTGAACTGTTGTTTGAAAATTTTAATTATTTTCGGGAAACAACTATTCTCACCGACTCGAAGGCTTTATTTCTAATTTTTAATCCTTAATTTTCCTGTATAACCATTTACTTGTTAACATATGAGTAATCCCGCTAATTTTTAAAATTTGAGCTCTGAAAAAATGAAAAAAAAAATAATGAGTGCCACACTGTCAAAAGTGAATGCATATTATTGCTCGAAAAAATTGCCGTACTCGTTTTTTTCTCAAGTCTTTTCGGAAAACCATTTTTTTTATCATTTTTTGCTAGTACAGACAAATGAATTATTCCTTGTTGTTTTATAGACGAAGGCCCGTAAACTCCAAAATATCCTGGTGGAACTCTCAAATCGAAAACCACCGAAAAAATGTTCGAAAGCTTTTAAAAAAGCGCTAAAATAACGAACTGAAATATGCTGGGAAGAATATAAAACTGCCCAGAGAGAATACAAGAAGCAAAGAAGGGACTCACAGAGGAACGTGTGGAAGAAATATTGCGAGAGCATAGAAAGCATGCCCTCAGCATCCCGCCTCTACAAATACTAACTAGAGATCCTGGTGCCCCGATTGGAGCATTGAATCTTCCTGAAGGAGGTCAAACCACGACGGAAGGGGAGACCCTAGGGGAGCTACTAAGAGTGTACTTTCCAAGCTCAAGTTAGTTAAAACAATAGTGACATTTTAACTTCTCTTAATGACAGGCAAACTCCAACCACCAGATAATAGGGAAAAATGCTTACAGGGTAATTTATCGAAACACGATGTGCAAGTATCGAGTTAAGGTACAAGGTAGACAAATTTTTTATATTTCAAATCAGCTGAAAAATTTGTTTCGATTTCGGCGCTGGTTTTATTTCAGCATTCACCAAATTATCTACTTTTTCGATGTCTTTGGTAGTGATCGAAAAATAAGAATTTTGGCATTGAGCGATTTTCTTACGGCTTGTATCATATGCTCGACGGAAAACACATCTTTTCTGCAAGAAATGTGTTGATCGCCTAATCTTTTTACCGTTCTATCAGTGGAATCTGCGCTGCTTTTTTCGTGTCCGGGAGTAGTAAAGTTCCAAAAAGGCTTAACAAGGTTGAGTATATAACAAAAATAAGTTATAAGTTGTACACCGAAGAAATCAAGAAATAGACGGATTTTGTATTTCAGTGTATATTTTATTATATTACTATCGGCCAAGCGTTTTCGGTCTAACTTAGGCCATCTTCGGGGCTATATATAATTTTAATTTTGGACAGTTTTATTGCTATACTATGCTATGACTGTGAGTGGCATTACCTCACTCTTTTGGGTTTTTATTAAAAAGGTTTATTGTTTTAAAAATGTCAATGTACTAGTGTGTTAAATGTTTTAGTTTTAATTTTAATTTGTGACAAATTAAAAAAAAAATTAATTGTATAAGATTTGTTCTGTGTGGAGGCTACGCTGGCGACTGGAGACTGTTCTCAAACTGGCAGGGTTAAGGTGTGCCCTTTGACGAGTGAGTGTGGTTGGTGAGTACTGAGTAAGCTTATTTGCTGACCATATTCTCTTCTTTCTAGGATCTGAGCCTTGAGGATGATCTAAGTTAGACCGAAAGCGCTTGGCCGATAGTAATAAAATATACACTGAAATACAAAATCCGTCTATTTCTATAACAAAAATGTCTCAATAACTGAAAATTCGTTTTATTTTTGTATTACTTACTTGTGCCGTCACTTTGTATGTGCAATACTTAAGCTAAGCAATTACGGATGTTACTTATTTCAAAAACAGCTGTACGTGGCTTCGTATCTAAATCGTCATATTTTAAGAAATTCAGCCCGAATCTAATAAGGATTTTTACATGATTATTTGGAAAATAATAAAATAAACAGTTTACAGTATTGTACATTAGATAAAAATTATATTTATGATTCTATTCTAAAAAATGTGTTTCAGAAAATGAGTTAGGTTAGTTATTGCTATGTTCAATCAAGCATAGAGTTTTTCAATAAATAATAACACTGTTCTGGTTTAGCTAGATTTATTTGTTATTTGAAGCATTTTATATTATATAAATTAATCTACAATCGTAGATCAGTCATTTGGACGAGTTATGTAAGTTATAAAAAAAAGGAAATTTACGGAAATCATGTACCCATCGAATATCTTCATGAAGTGTTCTAAAAACTAAAGACACACGTCTGTATACAAAATTTTTCAAAAATATAAAGCTAAATAAAGGTACCATATAAGTTTCAGATTCTTACAAAGATCATCTTTCAGTTTATGAGGTAAAATAATTATTTTTTTGTTTGCAGTATCCATCTCGGTAATGTAAAATATCAACATTTAACGCCACTGTATTGAAAAGACTCATCTTAAAATCGCTTCATAAAAAAGTTGTGAATCTTTTAAACCGTAACTAAAACTCTGGTACTTTTTTCAAAAGTGTGGTGTTTTTAAAATTCAGCGGGAATTACTCATATGTAATCCAAATGATAACACAATAAAACTGGCCTACTAAAAGATCTAACTTCCATGGCAACTAGATTGAGTCTAGGTCTTAACGGAGTTTATCGGCTAATCGAGTTTTTTTTTTAATTTTCTTGAAGTGAATCCTGAAATTCATTATTGATATAATTTTCCGCAAGTCTGCAAAATTTCAGACACATTATCCATCTCATAGTAGAGATAATCAATACAAAAAATGCAATATTTAACATGGGCTATAACATATAACTTTAAAACTTTTAAATATGTTCGTCCAAAAAAAAACAATTGTAGGTGCTTAACATTGTCAGGCATGATATACTAGAAAATGGGAATGACTAGCCATGCTGCTAATTCACAGTTTTAATACACATTTTGTTATCTGTGATTCAAAAATCAAGAAGCACCAACACTGTAACATGAAGTAAGCGCGTGGACATGACAAATTATTCAAATACGTAGCATGTGTTGATTTCACTCTACTTATCAGTATTAACAAAACCCTTTCCAAAATATCTTATTTCTCGTTCTATAAACTTCATTACTTCATTCAAGTATTAAAATACTTACGTGGCCAAAATGACCAGGAGAAAGCGAAATTAAATATTATAATTCTGTCTTGTATTGTCTTAACATATATCCGGTTTACAGTTTCATCCGGTAAAAACTCGTGCAAAATTGTAAATGGAAGTAAATTATTTTAATATAGGGAAAATAAATTAACTAGCAACCTTGAATTGATTATTCGGTACAAGTTGTACAACTCTTTGTTATTACAATATATAATAATTAATAACACCGTTTTAAGCAATTTTCTTTTTATTCTACATATTTTTTTATATCTATTCAACTGTTAGATAAACAATAAATATCAAATCACTGGCACTTCAAACTTCATAGACTTGTGAGTACTTATTAGCCATTCTATTAAGGTTCTTGAGCAAATGTGGCAGCAAATTTTGAAAGTACAAGTTTCATCTTGATCGCCAACTTTGCACCCAAAATATAACTTATAGGGTTTTATTACAAGTAGGCTCAAAATCTTTCGTTGAGCTTTCAGTGTCACTTCACCACTTTTTCAGCACGACCCTGTACCGTTCATTATTTACGGCCAAAGGAGTTCCGTCTTCTGTTTCAAAGAATACGACATCTGTGCAAAAAGAACGTATCTTTCAGTTCCCACTCACCTCAAGTAGTGATTACTGATTATATTTTGCACAGTAATTCTATAAAATCTGTCCAATTGCGTTTTTAATAAGGAAATATTTTGATCGAACTAAGTCAAACTTAAATTATCGTATTGCACATTACCAGTAGCTCACTCTAACGATTTTTAATGAATATAGCAACAAATTGTTGTCCGATTTGAAATAGCATTTAATAAGTTATAACTAATAAAATATATTAATGAACTATAATTGTCAACGTTATTATTCATGATAATAATTTGAATTTGCAAGTAAAAGGTGCTAGTTAGCATATAAATTATTATGTATAAATTCTACACAAATTTAAAAAAAAAGTTTGACTGATATAGCACAAAACTTGTTTATAAAAGAAAATAAAATAAGCATAAATTATCGTGTACTTATAGTTTCGTAATTTTCTTCTAACTCGCTTTTTTTGCTACCTTACTTACATCGTTTAATGACTTCACTAGTCAGACGAAGTTGTGGTGCTGGTACGTGAATCATTGTCTTGTTTGCTTACCTTTTGTAGCACTTTTGTAGAATCCTAAAAATACAGGCACTAATTCCTTCGCCTCAAAATGCTTTTCCATTGTGGCAATTTGAATATAGGGAACAAAATATCACACGATATCATATCTGGTGAATCCGATATTTGATGATGTTTAGTCACAAATGTCAATGTATGCGACGTGGTGTGCAATCCGAAAATTTTCTTTTTCCCGAGACAAAGATTAAAGTAACGTATCAGTGACACGATGCAAGGGACAAACATAACATATAAAACTGGACTGCTCATGAAAATAATTTTTTGACCCCCCCTTATTGGTCGCCATTAGGTGCAATGATTTGTATGACAACATTAAATTCCCTGCTAGTTTCTTATATTGGCGTGAATGTGTCGTGTATGAATGTCAAATTTATTATTCTAACAAGTTTAGACAATAAGTGTCTCTTTCTATAGGATATCTAAAACAATAAATCGCTCTTCCTTGTTTAACTTGACAGGTTAATTGAGTATATTCAATAAAAAGAACGGGATAATTTTTTCTGCAAAACAATATTTAACTTGAATTTCTGTTTCAGTTTCCTCAAAATTATAATTTTTCTGTTCAAAGTAATTCCTTTAAAGCTGATTTTTTTAACTTCTTTGGAACAGCATAAATATGTAACAATTTTATTATTTTTAGATAACAAGCATGAAATTTCAGTTCTTATAAATGAAAATGCTTTTTCTATGACTGTTTACATATTTAATTTTTAACAGAAAAACTGTTATTTAGCAAAATAGCTAACACATGAAATATGCGCCAAAAAAAAATCGAGACTATTTTTTTTAAAATATCTGTTTTGGAAAAGATTGTGGAAATAAGCGGGTATTTTTGTAAATATTATTAGTATAATCTACATCCTTCCTCAGACGTAGAGTATAAGAAGTTAACAAAAAAAATTAAATTAAATAATTTATTAGCCATAAGACTGATACTTCAGCGTTGGTTTCGTCAACAGTATACAATTAAATAAAAAAATGTATACATAACATACCTTAAAGCTAGAAAAAACAAGAAACAGTTATATTAGTTAGTATCATAAGATACTTATTATAATATAAAAAATGTAAAATAACTTCATCTAATATTTAATAATAAAAACCACAGTTTAAAATCCTAAAACAACTAACAGGAAAGAAAAAAAAAATAAAACGATAAGAACACAATCCGTAGCACTGGTCAGCGAAGGACGCAACGAAATAAGCACTCAGTACACAGTAAAAGAGTCAGTACATCCTACAGGCTTAAGTATTCGTTAAAAGAATAAAATGATCCCTGAACAAGAAATTTTTTTATTTCTGTTTTAAATTTATTACTGTTTGATATGTTTTTCTAATTTTGCAGGCAATTTGTTAAACAGAATAATGAAATTATAAATTGGGGATTTCTCAAAGAATGCCGTTTTATGTTTAGGTATACTAAGAATATCACTATTTCGTGTATCATATCTGTGACCCTGGCGAAGAGTTTTAAACTCTGAGTAATTTTGTTTTACAGATAAAACGCATTTTAGAATATAAATAGAGTAAAATCCTGTTTTCCTTAAAAATGGATCTACACGAATCCGTCGGCTTAAGACCAAATATCAACCTCAGTATTCTTTTCTGAGCCAGAAACACTCTATTCACCTCACACCCTCTTCCCCAAGACATGACATTTCTTGACAGATGACTGTATGCCAGAGAATAATACACAGTCAGCAATCCTGCCAGGTCTAGAGATGACCTCATCTGCAAAATAGCAATGAAGGCAGAACTTAATTTTTTACAAACATGTTCAATATGGAAAAAGAAATGCAGCGATTCATCAAGCCACGTGCCTAAAAATTTAGCATAAGCTGAGGTTTCAATATTATATGTTACTTTATCCTCTACCAGCAATGGTTTTTTAATATTGAAATTTATATATACAGTCTTTGTTGGGTTAAGTATTAACTGATTACGCTGACACCAAATCTGTTTAAGGTCTCGAATTGTCCATATAATCTATCGCAAACTAATAAAGTTTCATCATTTAAAAATAGTTTCGATTAGATCTTTGTTAAAATTATTTTCTCCTTAATACTTTTAGGGAACTAACATGTTGGGTGTTTATATAGGGTTAACAACATTCATAATAATTATTTTGACATTCCCTTCATAATAACGGAATATGAATGAATTATGGACTAAACCATTTTTATATATATAAAAAAAAAATTAAACTCCAAAGTGGATAGTGTTAAAGAAGTCTATATTTAATTGTAAGCAAAACAATGTTTATAAAGACACTTTAAATAAAAAAAAAACATTGTAAATACAAGAGTGGGATTCTTATATAAATACAATCATTTTTAATCTAAATATATACATAGAGATTTACTAGCAACTTTTAATTTTTTCACTAGGTCAAACTTTCCATTTACTTAACTGTTGAATTTTTAAAATGAAAATCAATCTCACAGCTTCCCACTATTTTGATAAATGATTTTCACGACACAAATTTCCTTACTACCTGAGCTAAAATCAAGAATTTTTGTTTTATTTTTTTTTTAAATAATAAGGAATTAAGTAAAAATTTATTTTAAATTAATAAGATATTCAACAAAAGGTTATTATTTTATTTTAAGACCAAACAAATATATAAAAGTAAAATTTATGTAATTTCCACACATGCTTAATAATATTGAAAAATTTCGTATTATATGCAATCATTCATTTCTATTTTAATATGGCATATTGGTTTTTAAACGTATCATCATTTTAAATTTTAACAGCAAATCAGTTTCGATTTTCAGCTTTATATGTCAGTGTAACATTAACTTCATGGTGAAACGACATTATTGTTGGTTAATGCACACCTAATTCAGAACTTTTTTTTGTACAGCCAGCGTATGTTATTAAGTCCAAGTTTAGTTGCTTCAAGATTTTTACATCAAACAGTTTTTCATAGCTTTTTTCAGGCAGTTTATTTGTAAGAATCACACCACAAGCTTTTTGCTCATCTTCTTGTATAAAACTATTTCCAGAAAAATGCTCTGGTGTATAAAAGAATTATGATGATGACCAATTTGCTTTAATCCTTGAATTTGAAGTTTTTTTCTCTTAGAAAACTAAAATATTCATAACATTTAAAAATTATCATACATAAGATTAAATTTGTTACCCTTGGATTTAAATTTTGATTCTAAGGTAAAATTTAAAATAATTATTATTGAATGCTTTATAACTTACCAATTAAATAAATTCCAATTTATCAGATGATGTATTTGCACGTCTTATGATGAAAAATCGCATTTTTTTAAATACCATAAAAACCCTTCAAATTCACGTTCCTGTTTGAAATTTTCAGTAAAACCTTACATAAAAAGTAATAAATGCATAAAGCAGCAAAATCGAAAATAAATTATTGTCAAAATGAAAAGTATTCAGTCAATGTCAAAAATACACATTCATCAATATAATAAAAACTTAGGGAATTCATTGTTGCCAAACCAATTATTTGCACGTAATGGCACGAAGCATGGTGGGGTCATTTTTAGTATAAGAGAGGTATTGTGCATGAATAGTCCAGTTTTATATGTCAAGTTTGTGATGCAAAGGCAGCTCGTGACCGTGACGAAGGACAAAACATAGGCTCATTATAAAACATATAAAACAGCAATTCCCTGACCTATAGCCATGGTTTAAAATATTTTACTACATTTTATGTGTATCTTACCAAGTATACAAGAGCTATCTATGCACCTTAAATATTGCATGACATTTTACTTTATGCCATATATGAACAAGATGATTTGTTTCTTTTCCAGATCAAATTTTGTCATCTTTAAATAACATACATACAAACAAAACAGTATATATGTTTCCTTATACCCTCATAGCCAATTATTTTTATCATATATAAATATGCGACAATTAGACTTTTCTTCACTTGAAATTTGTCTATCAATTTTTAAATTAGACACTAATAATTCCAATTCTTTTTTTTCCCAAGTTTTTCCTCCAGAGAAAGCGCTCTAAAAGGTTTCCTTAAAAATTAAGTTTGCGTGTAGTCATAGCGGCAAATCAAATAACTTTTAATAACGATTTTTTTTGGAACCGCCAAATAAAAACTCCAAGGATTCAAAATTAAGTCACCTATCACCCGGAAACATTTTTTTTTACTTAGAACCTAGTTGTATCTGAAAAATATCAATTCATATTTCCATCTTTCTTGCTCGCGTATAAACTCCGTTAGATTAGTCTTTCCACTGTGCCATATCAATAAATGCCAGGATCCCACGTTGACGATTATGAAAATCGGCAAATGTTGCTATATTTTGTGCAAGAGAAAAAAGTATCCGGAAAAGTTAAGTAGTACCATGGCATTGTGGCACTCCCCTACGAGCCTTGCTGACACGACAATTGAAGCATTATTTTGCTCGCTGTGTACATGTTGTCTTTTGTATTCGATGGACGCATAAAAAGCGGCAAGTCTTTTACAGGTGTACGGCTCCCTTGAAACATACTGTACCACTCAAATAATTGGATTATCGAAAAAATTATCTCTGTGCTTTTTTATTAGTTTTAGTGTGTTAACACGAGCAACTTTATAAATACAAAATTTTAAACACAGCCTTTGTCCAGCAATTTTATCTGTAGTGAAATCCGACGGAAATACCAGAAGTAGACTCAGGGGCGGATCCACCCTCTCTCTTTGGGGGGGTTATATCACAAAAGTACAGTATGACAAGCGAAAGCAATTTGTCGACGGCGGGGGGGGGGGGGGGAGGAGACACCAGCAACATTCCCATTTCTAGTATAAAAAGCAGGGTCGGGTCTATTTTTCTGAATTTGAAGCTCTTGGAGGGGGGGGGGAGCGATCACAAGAAAAACTACTTTGCCGACAGGGGGGAGGATGCGAGCAACATACACATTCCTACTCTAAGAGGCAGAATCGGGTCTATTTTCCTGAATTTAAATCTCTTGGGAGATGGAGCTATCGCAAGAAAAACAAGTGGTCAACGGGGGGGGGGGGGGGAGTGCCAGCAACATACACATTCCTAATATAAAGGGCAGAATCGGTTCAATTTTCCTGAACTCAAAGCACTTGGGAAGGGAAAGGACGACCGTAAGCATACACATTCCTATACTCTATTCAAGAATAAGAGAGAGTAATAAAACTGTTACCAAAACCTCCAACGTACCTGCTCCAGTGCTGCAGGTAACCGAGGACTGCCGTAAATCTAATTATATTTAAATATTATAAGCTTTTATAAATTTACTGCAACAATAAAATTTATGATAGTTCAATTTAATTTCTGTCAGTGAGCAAAGTACACTTTACAGTGTGTCCTTAGTAATTTATCTTGTTTGAGCTTGTTTTTATATATTATTTGAGATTAGTAAGATACCCAAAAGATACGGCTTCCACATCAATATTTATTCCAAAATCGTTAAACTAGGGCATTTTTTCCTCAACAAAAAACTTATTACGGTGAATGTTTATGATGTCTTAAGATATCAATATCTAGATAGTAATGTTAAATGCTTTATTGAGATGTGTTCCAACATGACAGGAGTTGAAAAATCTACTATGTACCGAATACTGAAAGAGAAAAAAATGACTGGAATTGTTAGTACTCCCAAGCTACATTCGATGACAGGCAGACGAAAAATCTCGTTGAAAGAAGAGACGTATAATATAATCTAAGCAGTTGTACATACATTTTATTATGAGAAGAAGATCTCAACCGTCGACAAAATTCTAACTAAATTGCTCAGAGAACTTAATTTTTGCTGGGATAAACCAGATAGAAAATCCGTTCTCATAGTCCGGAAAATGTCCGTTGGAAAAGGAAATATCTACCTTAAGTAAAAGGTAGAGTTGCTAGAAATAACACAACTTACTAAAATAGTAATATAACTGAAATTTTGAAAGGTTTTTTTGAATAAAGTTACTGCAGAAAATTGGGAAAAATCCATATATCAAAAGAATCAAAGAAAATGTGGAAACTCGATCTCATGATCGGTGAGATGGAGGAGCCATTTATAATTAATTTGAGCGAAGATAGCTTCACTGACTTATTTTTTAATGTATGTTTAACTTCTTTTATTTTTAACAATGGGTATTTTGTAAGTTTTTAAATTATAACTTAGAATTTTTCGATAGCAAAAGGCTACGTTTTAGTCTGAATGTGCCTAAAATGGTTTCTAAGCCAAAATTAAAAATAATAAAAATACAATTTTGATTTGGGTTAAATATGTCAAAATTATCTATATTTTCCAATATATGCGAATTATTAAGAAATCATAAGAAATAAAATAATATTATAAAAATTTATTTTAAGTTTATTAACGAAATGATATTCTATGCCATAAATACTTAGTGATAAAATAAACCTCCCTCCGACGCCTATGACAAGGATTAAATCCTTTTTAACACTTCACACATTCAAATATCTATTATTATTCAACCCAAATAGTCCATTATTATAGACCGGTATTTTTGATTATAAAATTTCTAACCCATTCCAATGAAAAATATGTGTGTCTAACAGATTTTGTCGAAGACACCGGACTAAAGAACACAGCTAGTTTGCGAAG
Organism: Diaprepes abbreviatus; assembly: GCA_034092305.1. Lineage (NCBI taxonomy): Eukaryota > Metazoa > Arthropoda > Insecta > Coleoptera > Curculionidae > Diaprepes > Diaprepes abbreviatus. The sequence continues at coordinate 5,410,203 of JASJET010000094.1, read as the reverse complement.
AAAAAATGATTTATTACTCTCTCTAGTTCTTAAATAAACTATAGTGTAAGAGGCAAAATCGGGTTTTCCTGAACTCAAAGCTCTTGGGAAGGGCGATCGCCCCCCACCGTCCCCCCCTTAGATCTGCGCCTGGGTAGACCAATATAAGTAGCTGTCAGATCGGACTTCAACTCAACACAAATATTAGGGGCAGTTGTGCTAACGTACCATAAAATGTATTTTGAAATATTTTTAATGCGCGTTTTTTTTTATAAAAAATTCCGGATACTTTGAAGAGAGGGTATATTCATTTTGCCGGTAGACCCATAGTAAGATATCAGTGAGCCAAATTCAATATTTTGCCAGGTGTAACGAAACATTCAATGAAAATCGTCAACCATCCAATCATATTTTTTCTGGTGGCCATAAAAAAAGTAGGAACAAACTGTTATTGTCCTTTTATCTTTGTTTTACGATGTATAATTTAGCTATAGCCAGAAGCAAATAATAAATATTGTGATATGTCTTCATCTAACTTATTAATATATTATTTACGTAAAATTGGCTACATTTCATAAATTTAATCATTATGCATCTCGATAATTCAACAATTTTTGTGAGTATTGCTAAAACAAGGTTCTTAAAGTAGCATATTAAATCAATAATTAGGTACCTACCATTTGTGGCAACTTTCCAAATCTACGATAATATTGATAATATGTAAAAAACACGGTCGTTATTCGCAAAGGCGCAAACACTGAATTTTCCGATATTTTTTTATATATTTCCTATTTTCGGAACGTATAACACGATTATGAAGTGTTTTTTTCGATCTAGTGTGGTTTTTCCAAAAAAAATATTTTCAATTTTACTCGTATAAGTTGTATTTTCCGGTCACTGCCTTTAATTTTAGGCATTCCAAGTGAAATTCACAAACACAATACAATATATAATAATATTTTCAACAAAATTTATGTTAATAATCGCGGAAATATCTGACTTTTCCATAAAAACTTAAGAAAACTGTCATTTTGCCGTTTGGTCATATTTTGAAGCGGGTGAAGAATTCTGATAGAAACACGTGATTTACATGCGATGTTAGCATGTTGACGTACCTTTCACATTTCATTAGGATGGAAAACTTGATAACTCAAAAGCAATTAATTGTGGACATTCCAGTATTATAACATAAAATGTGGGTAAACCAGCAGATGTGGATGGCAATAATCTACATGTTATTCTAAGGGATTATCGATTTAGGTTAGTTCAGGTCAGTTCAGGTTTGATCTTGGTTTTCAAATCGGTATAGTTTGCCTGTTTATGTTTGGTGATTACCAAAATCCGATTGGATTCTGCACATTTGCCCATATTTTCTAGTACAATACTGGAATCACCACAAGTAATTCCATTTGACCTACAAAGTTTTCCATCCTAATGAAATTTAAAATCCACGTCAATGTGGCAACATCGCATTTAAATTACATGTTTCGATCTATACCGCTAAAAAAAGATCCAACGACAAGCAAACGGTTTTCTAAATTTGTATGGAAAATTCACATTTTCTCACTATTATATATAAAAAATTTATTAAAAAAATTGTTAAATATTGTATTATGTTTCTAAATTTTACGAGAAGTGGCCAAAATTTAGTGGTAGTAGTCAGAAAAAACAAGCTAGAGAGTGAAAATGATTTTTTTTTTTGGAGAAATTATGCAAGATCGGCAAAACAAACTTCATATTCGTGTTCTATGACCTGAAAATAGGACGTATGTAAAAAATTATCTAAAAATTTGTAAAATTCGATGTTTCCACCTTTGCGAATAATTACCAAAAATACTAGTTGGTGCCTATATTGTACCTTTAGGTGAGATCATGATCAACTTGAACCTTTAATCTTTGAAGGTCATAACAAGGTCAACAATTTTTCAGACAAAAGTTGTACGGTTCATTTCTGGCTATCTGGTGATGACCTTGGATTTGACCTTGATAGCGAACTTCTGGGTTATTTCGAGATCAAGATGATTTTTTAAAATGGGACATATATTTTGACCCTGGAAATGAAACCAGACCCAAACTTTACCTTCAGATTTGAGTATGAGATCTTTGGCCTCTTAAGATCTTATCAAGAGAAAACATTAGAATGGAAATGAAATTTAAATATCAAGTCCCACTGAAAAATGACCAGAACAAAAGTTATACAAAAAATCCTTACCTGTTATCCGATACTGTCTGTGAGATTTAAATATTGTTGACTATACAAATTTCCATCAATAAAAAAAGCTCAAACACACATAGGTGACTGTGTATGTGCTCCAAACAACAAATGAGAATTTTCGATATTGAAAATTGTGAACTACCTTAGTTTACCACTAATAGGCTACTATGGCCAATGTTAGATCGATCACTAATAAGCGACCATGGCCAGCGTTCATTGCTTTTGACAACTTAATCCTCAATTAGCGAAAATTTACAGTGCGTGCAGCGACTGTTCCAAAAATCCTTTCTCGGATAACTAAAGAACAATCACTTTGGTTATTGGCTTTTGAACCCATATTTACATATCTACGCTAACCATTTCTGCAATAAAAAAGGGGGTTCTTATTTAAAAAAATTAATTTGATGTTTAAATGACCCCGAAATTCGTGGTCAAGGTCACCATAAAATGAGCCGCTCGAGCTCCTAAAACTTTCTCAATAAGCCTCAGTTTTTGATTTTCTTCGACCGTTCCGATCAATTTTATGCGCACGATGCGCAAAATAATCAACTTTGCGCTGTTGCAAATATAATTTTCGGCCATCTAATTAATCATTCAGTGTTGTAAATAACTCTTCATTCTTTACCAGGGTTCTTTCGGATCATTGTAAGTTGATTATTTTGTTAATTATAACGATGCAAAAAAGGTCTTCTGAGTAAACAATTACAATTTTGCAGGAACTATTTGAAGTATCGATCCGAAATATCTACCACCTATTATCTACTCAATGACCCATGTTTTTCCGCAATATATAAACTTAACGTTTATTTCTCAAATGTCATTGTATTAAACAATTTGTGAATTTTTACTTTATATTGAAATTTTCTCATCAACCAATAATCCAATCAACTTATATCAACTTATACAAAAGCTTTGTTCGAAGGATTTTAAGTTATTGCTATTTTTGATACAGTTCGATGCGAAAAACACCAAATATCTTATTTTTTTCACTATTAATTGTTGGTTTAGTTTTATGAAATCTGGATAGGAAACATATACGTTTTGTTCCTATGCCCTAATGTATTTGAAACAACTTTCAGTGAACTATCGCAGGCACTAAGTTCAACAGGATTTTTGCTGAAGTATTTAGTGTTAATATTAAGAATAGTTAAATGTAGGCAATATTTTGTATCCGTGACATTTTCGTAAATAAAAAAAAGTCTAAGATACTTAAAATTAATGATTTCCTTTTTTTTTCAGGGAATCTTTTCCTCTAAAGACTGAAATCTTCAAGGTGTCAGAGAATTCTCAGCCTTATTTGAGGAGCTGCCAACTTCTCTTAATTAAAGTAAGTTGAAAGTTAATTATATACCAAATTTATTATGTACATACCTGTGTAGAGTTACGGAAAATTCGAATCAACAAAAAACTTATTTTACACAAGTTACTTGAAACTACTACGAAAAACTGATTATATATTGTGCCAAGTTATTGCTTAGATCGATAGACAGGGTGTTTCTAAAAAGTCTGTACAAAATATTAGAGTAATTTTCTAAGGCTAAAATATGAGGATCCAGCAAAATCCAAGATGGTGGATAAAAAATTAATTTTGTCCGATTTTCTTAAAAATTAGTCTAGGGGAATTTTCGCGGTTGCATACAACGATTCAAAAACTACTTTTAAGTAACTCAGTATAGCGGATCTAATATCGGGTCCTAAAAATTTTACATATCTTGATTTTGTCCAAAATTGGTATGGGAGGTTTTTGAGGATGTAAATTACGAATTTGAAATTATTTTCAAATTATTCAATATGGCGGAGTTAAAATTTTACATGTCTTTATTTTGTTCAAAATTGGTACTTGGTGGTTTCTGAGGGTAAATAATGAATTAAAAATTATTTTAAAAAATTTAATATGGTAGAAGAAATATGGCGATCCAAAAATTTTACCTTTTCGGATTACAATATGTCCAAAATTGAAAATAAAGAATTTTATAGGGTGTAAATTAAAACAAAACTTTTTTTTCTGAAATTCAATATGGCGATTCAAAATGGTGGATTGACAATTTTGCGTTATTTACATTTATTTTGAAATTGATTACGGAGTTTTCGGTGTTGTAGGTTACGAGTCTGAAGTCCATTTTTTACACCTTAATATGGCAGATACAACTAAAAATTTCTTTAAATTTCAGTATTGGGGCCCTAGATTACGAATTTAAAATTAATTTCTTAAAATTCAAGATAGCAAATTTTCTATGACAGACTTAATATTTGTATGCTATAATGTTATTCCAAAGGGGCCTTTGACTAAAATGGGTACTTTTTTGTGACCTACAAAATATATCTCTCTTAGTACTCTGTACAATTAATTTATAGATATAATAACGAGTTGTGTTTTTCTAAAAAACTGGCAACAAAACCAATCCAATTATTCTGTAATATGTTATACATAGTTTCCACACTATTTATAACATATTATAAAATAACTGGATCTGTCCTTGTTCCTTATCTGTACTTATACTAAAAATAACTAATTTTATTAACTTTTGATTTATCTCTGATTCAACGGAAAGTTAACAATTTTAAATCGGTTTTAAAGGTTCCTAACCAATGGTGAAACTGAATAAATATTCATATCAGAAGTTTTCAAGATTAGCTCGCATATATAGACCGATGTGATTGATTTTAAACAAAGTGTCATTTTAAAATACATGTTTGAATATGTCCGCTCATTTCAAGTTTCGCGTATCACCAGAATTTTTTTTTAAATTGCACTCTTCTAGAAATTTCCCAAACTCTTGCATAAAAAGATATTTCTATCTTTGACAATAAATTTAGTTTAACTTCAAATTCAACAATTCAACTTCGCTTTAACTTTACCTCTTTGGAATTTTAGCTGTTTGTACTGTTTAGAGTAACTTTAAAACTCTATGACGGTCAAAAAATGAAGTTAACTCGAAAACATTTTCGTGCTATTATTTTTCTTAATTTTCGGTTCATCTCAACAAAACGGCACCGATGAACTTAATTCTTTATATAGCCATGAAGTATCTACAAAAATCAATGTACGTTGCTCATTTGGTGAATTCAATTATGGCTATCATTCGCCCACGGACAAGTCGCGTAAAGGTCGCCCAGTTACAGTTGTAGTGCAAGAATACCTCGATGCTGGGCGTCACAATTATAATTAAATACGTAGTCAATCCAAAATTAAAAAGATTATCACAACGTTAATATAAATATTAGCAAAATACACAACTTTAACAAACTGAAAAGAATGAGGTTGTGTCACGCACAGTCAAAGCATAACAAAGTGATGAGAAGTACTTGAAAATTAATATATATATATATATATATATATATATATATATATATATATATATATATATATATATATATATATATATATATATATATATATAATACAATAAACCTCTTTTCATCTGCCTAGTGGATCTTAGAAAAGCGTTTGATAGAGTTCGACTTAAAGACGTCTTGCAAATACTTCAGGAAAATGGCGTTAACCACAACTATATTACGGTAATTGAAGAGCTAAATAAAAACAACAAGACACGCATAAAGACACAACAAGGAGTAACAGAGGAAATACTTAAAATTAAAAAATATATTTTTAATTTATTTATTGTCAATTTATATTAACAATATAATATATTCTTGAAAAAAATGTAAAATGCAAAAAAATATAATATAAAAGTACAGGGTGTTTTATTTAAAAAATAAAACTTAATACTATATCTCATTAATTAAAAATAAAATTAAAAACCTAACTACGCCACGGGATTCTATAGAAGAAAGTTTCTTAAGAATGCATTATTTATTTTATCGTAATTGCTTTGATAAATAAAATATAGGACATTTTAGAAATTGTAAAATTCCAAAATGTAAATTATAATTTCCTCAAAAAGAGAGCCCGGAACTACTTAATCAGATTTTTAAAATCTTCTAGGGCTTTCCAGATAACCTTCATAAACATGCAAAACAAATCATCTCGCACACCCCTGACTTGGCATCCAGTGATTTCTTTTCTTCACATGAAGAACAACCAGCATGGTCAACAATTTTCTATGCCAGAATATTCGATTGATACGTTCAAGAACCACATTTTAAGGTTACCATCTTTACAATGACAAAAATGTTTTTAGGATTAGTCCAAATACATGTGAAAGTTTTTTTTATTATCGTGGACACCATTTTGAAAACACGTGATAAATATGTGTCTAAGTTTGTTATCCCCAGAGTATAAACAACTACTCTCGTACATATATTATTATGTTCTTTTCAAATTATGCATTAAAATTATTCTAGAATATATATTAGATTATACGTATCTACATAAACAAATCATTATTTCGAAGTAATAAAATACGTGACCACATTTCAAAATTCCAAGTAAATGGTATACAATTTATTCCTAAAATGGTCTTATTTAATTTTTAGGAAAAATGTATTGAAATAAAAACTTGATTGTTGAGATATGCTTGTAAATAGGTCAGTGTAATAATTGAGAACCTGCAGAATACATTATTGTTGAAAATAAATTACCTCGTGCACTAAATTATGTTGTAATTATCTACCTGCTGTATGTACTAATTTATAACATACTTTTATGACAACGGAAATGTATAATTTAAGAGAACGGAATTAAAAATCGGAGCATTTTAATTTGCAAGCAAAGCAAATTGGATCGAAAATGAAACTAAAGTTACGTGCAAAGAAGATCCAAAAATTTTAGTAAACGAACGACTAGCAAACGTAACTAAATATTTATACGTAGGATAACTTATAACGCTACACAAAATGAATAAAACATAAAATTTTTATAAAAAAAATTGAACCGACTACTGAAAGTGTGATAAAAATTGAAAAATAACTAGACATTTTTATATGAAATTGAAATTTTTCAAGTCGCCGCCAAACTAATACCTGACAAAATGTGATTCGCATAAACAGATAAAAATACTTTATTCGCAATTGCGTTCTTACCATAATTTGTAAATATTAGTAGTTATTTATTTCATTTAGAAATAATTTGGCGCCGACTTCAAGAATTTCAATTTCATAAGAAAATTTTTAGTTTTTTTTTCACTTTTTAGCGCAATTATAGAAGTCGGTTCAATTTTTTTATAAAAATTTTATTTTTCGATTTTTAGTTTTGAATTCATTATGATATTCATAAATTATTTGAACTAAGTACTAATCGATATTAGTGTACCTCACAATGACTTCAAGGTGGCAACAAAGTATCCATTTTATCCAGAATTGTACATCACCGTAAAATAAACCACTAAAAATTCTTTGACTTAGAGTTCTCCAAATACCATTGAAATTGTGTCAAACAAATATTTAGTCTTCCATAGTAAATCCACTATCTTAAATTTCAAATTAATTTTAGATTGGTGATATAAGCCCCAAAACCTTCCAATATCGATATTTAAAAAATTTGAGACGTAAGTTTCTTAGCCCGATATATTTTAATTGCATATTGAGTTTTTATACGCCACAAGAACCCCGCAATATCAATTTTAGATAAAACCGGAAAACGTAAAATTTTTAGTCCCTCATATTGTATCTTATCAACCTAATGGTTGTAAAAAATTAACTTCATATTCGTAATACACCACCCCTAACCCACTAATACCAAATCTGAAAAAATGCAAATAAGGTAAAATTTTCAACCCACAATATTGGATCCGCCATATTGAATTTTAAAAAAATAATTATAACGTCTTAATTTAATCTAAATCTAAACCCTTTAAAGCTCCCTAGTACCAATTTTAGATGAAATCCCGAAATTTAAAATTTCTAGACCGTTATATTGCCTCTGATATACTAGATTTTCTTAAAATCATTTTATATTCGCTATTTACATTCTCAAAAACTATTCTGTTCCACATTTGAACAAAATCGAAACATGTAAAATTTTTGGTCAGCTATATTTTTATTCGCCATATTGAATCCTGAAAAAATACTAATAATTTACACCCTCAAAAACCCTCCATATCAGTTTTGGAGAAAGTCGAAAAATGTAAAATTTTTAGGGCGCCATATTGAATCCGCCAGATTGAGTTTTTCAAAAAATATTTTAATTTCGTAATTAACACAAAAATCCCCCAATACTAACTTTAGATAAGATCGAGAGATGTAGAATATTTAATCCGCCATCTTAGAATCGCCATACTTATTTTTTTTTAAATAATATCAGATTCGTAATGTGCTATCCCAAAAATTCCCCCATATCAATTTTAAAAAAAATCGGACAAAATTAATTTTTTATTCACCATATTGGATATGCCATAATAATTTTTTTAAAAACATTTAGAATTCGTCATGTGTGACCTCGAAATCATCACATCAATTTTGGAGAAAATTGGACAAAATTAATATTTTTGTCCGTTATATTGGATCCGCTATATTGAATTTTTTAAAAATATTTTAAATTCGTTATGTGCAACCTCGAAAACTCCCCCATACCAATTTTGGAGAAAATCGGACAAAATTGATTTTTTCGTCCGCCATATTGGATCCGCCATATTGAATTTTTTAAAAATTAACTTTAGATTAGTCATGTGCGACCTCGAAAACTTCCCCGTACCAATTTTGGAGAAAATCGGACAAAATTAAATTTTGTTGTCCGGCATATTGGATTTTCCATTTTGAATTTTTTAAAATAATTTCAGATTCGTTGGGTACAACCCCGAAAATTCCTCCATACCAATTTTGGAGAAAATCTGACAAAATTAATTTTTTTTTTGCCGATATATTGTAAGCGCCATCTTGGATTTTACTGCACCAATTTCATCCAAAAAAATATGGGATCATTGCAGCAGCTTCTTGAACATAATGTAAAAAATTTCATTCAAATTGGTTCAGCCGTTCCGGAGTAATCGGTGTGCATACATAAAAAAAATACATAGTCGACGAATTGAGAACCTCCTTCTTTTAGAAGGCGGTTAAAAAGAAATTGAAAAAAATAGGTGACTAGGATAGACTGCTTTTGAAAGACTATGATATATTCTTAAAAATCGAAATATATCTTTGCACCTGAGATCTAGGATCCTTTTCCGAAAGAAATAATTTCAAAACTTAGAGTGACTCATAGAGGTTATGGAACGCACATTGCTGAGTACACAATCTCGCTACAAGGCGAAAGGAGAAATGACCGGGTAAGAGGAAGAACAAAAGTGACAGACATGGTCGAAATGATGACCAGGCTGAAGTAGGAATTTGGAGGACATACGGCATGACAACAGGACAGTAGGCTAAATAGAAGGCTGATCACAACGCGGTCTTATACTGCAAAAAGAGGCAAAGGAAGATAATAAACTTAAAGAAAGTCATGTGTTTGCATTAGGCTAGGGAAGCCGAATGTAGAGACTACTGGATATCAATAAAGGCAGCCTATATTCAATTCTGGATGGAAGAAGGCTGAAAAGAAAAAAAAAAGAAAAAATTTTAAATTATATATCATTTCTTTTAACTTATATCTCTGTAAATCTATCGGTAAACTAAAAAAGAAATCTGGATGTTTTGAAAAGTTAATTTTTTATTTTTTTCAACCTCATGTAATCAACAAATGGGAGAATAATTTTTAAAAAAGTCCCAAGATCCTGATTTCCCATAAAATTGTACAAGTTTTTACATTTTGAGAAAATTGAAATATGAAAAATTAACGCGGTAAAATGTATCGAAATTCTGCGATAATATACAGGATGTCCGGGAAAATGTGGGAAATCTCCCGAATATGAAAAAACACGTTAAAGGAATACTACAAATTTATATAAGCTTTTTTAGTATAGGCCTCCTCTTCGGAGATATGGGCTCACAAAAAGCTGCAATGAAATCAAGTTATTTACACATAATTATTAAACCACCAAGTATATTTAAATTATTTCTAATATTATGTATACTAGGTAAGACTCTTTAAATGACTATCTAAGAAAGTGTTGTGAATTACTCACAGCTGCAGGGACGGACTAGCTGTGACACTTATGACGACATAAACTTTGGAAAACCTTTTTTACATACCTTTAACTATTGACTAAAAATTGATTACTCTGCGCTTATGTCACTAATCCTAACCGTTTTAGAAAAAATGTCATTTTATTTACATCATGTATTTAGCGTATTTCGATAAAAGATACATCTTCGTTTCTATCAAATGTTTAACCTTCAACCGCATGATGAAATAAATTCGATCCAGAAATAGAGTTTACTAGTTAAAAACGTCTAATTCTGTGAATTGCAGTTCGATCTAGGTTCGCAAAAAGTGCGCGTTTTATTTTATCGGCTCCAAAAACAAGGTAATGTTGTTGCAAACGTTGCTAGGTACGAAAGAAATAAATATCCTGCATTTTAGAGCTTTTATATCGCAGACACATTGGTTCTTTACTTGGATATTAATTTACTGAAATTTGGATTTATAGTGAAATTAATTGTGAAATAATTCGAAATATGGAATACTCGTTTATTGATTATGTAGATATGCGTCTGATGTATAGTCTTGCATCATGCAATGCTTTGGAAGCCAGTAGGTTATATTACGAGGGATATCCAAATCGTACTCTTCCAGATCAGAAAACATTTCAACTAATTGACCAAGGTCTAAGAGAGAATGGTAAGCGATTACATCTAATAAGGTAATATTTTTAAATTCCTTAATATTTTAGGAAGTACTATCAGATATGGGAACGCCTACTTGTGTTGGTACCTCTCTTTTATACACTACTTTGTTCTGTCGATTTTTCTTGATTTCGTCTTTCAAAATTTTGATAACAAAATTGGGTAGGCTGTTGAGTTGAATCGATCGAAGTCGAATCCAAGTGTGTCGCAAATGAGTAAGTGGGATGTCTCTCTGTATGCGCGAACGCTTGGTTTCTTTGACCCAAAGGTTGTAAACCAGGGAATTGGCTTGAATGTGAAAAATTATTCAGGGGATTCACCGATGAAATCGTTGACGTAACTTCGTAAAATGATTCGTTTTCGAAATCGATTACGCGTCTGCCGAGTGAATCGATATTTGTGACAGGGTTATCCAAGTCTATGAGATTCCGCTGAATGTTGGTATTTTCACTGTGGTATTGTGGTTCTGTTGAAAGGAAAGGCACCCAGGGGGTACCGGAGAGGACCCACCGTAACCTCCCGACCCAGGGAAAACCCAGGCCTCTTCACTTTTCTTGCTGTTATTTTGTGACATTTTGAGTAGTTGACTCATTTATGCTCTTAAATTTGGAATAGTTTGAAGTTTGTTGTTGTTTGAGCCAAAATTAAAAAATGGGGACTCTATTTAAAAACAAAACGCGTAGTGGAAGTGAGCCCAAGTGCTCTACGGATCTTGTGTAATGAGATTGGGGTAGTCTAATTATTGGAAAATTAGAACTGTTTGTTGCAACTTGTTGAATGTAATTTGTTTGGCGTTTGTTTGTAATCTAAATTTGGTAAATTGTTTGTCTTTTTTGTCGGAAAAGAATTTCGCAAATTTAAATAATTATTTCACGTTATGTATCCGAAATCCGGTTACCTTTTCTACTACTACTCTACTTTTCTAAGTATTTACCAATTTAGAAAAAAATTCGTGCGGGACCAGCTAGAAAAATGCTTTTCTAAGTATTTTTGGTGGCTTTTTATTCTATGGGGGATGGTTCAAGGCTTATAACAAAACTTTAATGTCTATGGAGGGTGAGTTATTTGGAACACTCTTTATTTGATAGTTTTCGCGAAGTTTATGACGGTGATCCGTAATTACAACACCAGTTCGCGTATGCAATTACGAATAACACCCGTCTTTCGAACTAGTATATCAGGCTCTGAGGTTTAGAAACCTATCTTACCTTAAAACCTGTAAATTAAATCAGAGGAACCCCGATATACCGTATTTAATCCGATTTCAGCAAAAACAAAAAATTAATTGATTTTTAATATCTTCAGGCGCCCCAGCCTTTGGCAATTTCCGTGGAAAAAGCTACTAGTTCGTTCAGGGGCCTCGGAGGTACTTTGTTTTAACTTAAAATTAACAATATCCTTCAGCCACGCCGCCGTCGGATAAGATCGTCGGTGTTGTTTATTTTCTTGGCTGTTCAGCCTTCCTGAAGAAATCTCTTCTTGAACTGGTCAAATATTTTCCCTCTAAAATGCGAATTTCTTTCGAAAAAAATGCAATATTTGACAAATTCTGACATTCTTCTTCAAAACAGATGGCTTCTTGCTTCAAACCGGATGTTTTCGTAAATTTCTTTTTCTTCCAAGAGCATTAAATATTTGCAATGACGTTTTGGCTAACAATTGCCCAAAACGTGGGGTTTATATAGTTTCTGAGAGTTTACTCTACTCTCTTGTGTGTAACCAATCATAACAAAGCGAACTTTTGATTGGACACTTTCTGTTACGCTGGAACTATATAAGAAAATTGCATTGTGCGATTGCCGTCATTCTATCCATCGGATCGAAACGAATCTTTCGGCATTCGATTGGATTTTTCATTATGCAACTTCTCATTCCATTGTAAATGTGTTTATTCGTAAGGGATATTTACAATAGTACTGATGCTGGTCGGGGAAAACAGTACGTACGCCACAATAAGAAGAAAATAATTTAAATACCGTAGATGGCACTCCTTCAACGAGCACTCAAAAATTATCAGTGCAGTTAAATCCGTCGAAAACAATAGTACATGAAGTTCTTTAAGAACAGCTATTTGTAAAAAAGTGCATGAACTGATTCCTGAAGATTTTCCCCGTAGAATGCAGTTCGCAAACTGGCTATTGGATCAGCAACGAAATAATGTTAACTTTATTAGCACTATTTTCTTCACGGATTAAGCAGAGTTTACCAAAAATTGTATCATAAATTTACACAACGGCATGTATGGGCTAATGAAAAACTTCATGCAACTATTGTTTTACAGCATCAACATCAGGTTCAATCAGTTAATGTCTGGACTGGAATCTTTGGCAATTTTTTGACTGGACCATTCGTATTGTCCGCACGACTGAATGGAGAACTTTATTTGGAGTTTGGGTACTTTCCCCTCACTTTCGGGACAATAAGAATCGTCCTTTTCTGTTACATTGGCGAGTTCTGCTTTATCATCATACATTTCTAAATCTTTCTTCCATTTTGCCGGGGGAGCTGGATCTGGTAAACCTTCTCCATGAATAACGGGTTTTATTGCTGAAGAAATATCTGGATACTCAATATTATATTTGCTCTTTCTTTAAAAACTTTTATCATGCAAAAGTAACAGTCGTTAAAATGATTTGTTCTCGCCAAATCATTCGAAATGCAAAAGACATAGAAGAGCGTTTGCCATTTAACCCATTACTTAGATTTGCTGCACAGGTTTGGCAACATATGTGAGGAGCCCAGTGCCGATCTTGATGGTCCACAAGACCTTCAAAATACTTATGATAAACTACTTTGGTTATTTTATTAATTGTCCTTTTCTGCGATTTAAGGGTAAACTGACCATTTATGTAGCAAAAATTATCCGCGGAGTTAACACAGCCACGTTTCGGTACTTTTGACATTTTTGTACTGTCGCATACATTTACAGGCGTCAACAAAGTTCATTCACCACAAAGGTAACACTAATACAAGGCTCTTACTATTGGCTTGGTCGTGCACTTCGCTTCTCTATCTAATACTGACCACTACTCGTGCTAAATCAACACTGATGATACTACTTCCGGCAGCTGCTTTTAAAGCCGTTCCGTCCTTCTGGTATTTTCTGGAAATATCGAGTAACAGAAGTTCGAAAAGCGACGGCGTACTTCTAGTATACAGGGGCCATCTATAAGTAGATTCGCCTACGGGGTAGAGTTAAAGGTAGAATTATACGGGTTTAAACGGATACTTCCGTTATTTTAAATTCTAGTGGATTCAAATTTCGTGGTCGACTTGTCATCTCTAAACACCCTCACATGATGTTGCCAGATTGAGTACAATTTCCATAACTTTTAGCAATGTAAATTTAGTAACGTCGCACTCCGGTATATTACAAATTACTTTTTAAAATAATGTGATTAAAATTTTAATTTTTGCTGAAAAAATCATTTTTTCATTTAGGGACCAAAAATTAACCAAAGACTTCCTTTTATATTACAGTCGCAAATTGGCTGAAAAGTAGTGTAATATGCTAATTCTACAGGGGAATTAGTTGAATATTGCCTACATTAACGGGGATTGTAAAAAAAAAGCGAAATAAAATTAATTACGCCCAACCAATAATAAAATATACTCACGCCAATTTATTTAATTTTTCATATTACAAAATCGCAAAAAAAACTATATATTTGCCTTTAAAAAATTAGACTTATAATTTATTTGACTGACATATGAAAGTCCGCGTAAACGATGCGTTTTAAAATTATTAGACATTAAATTGCATAAATTATGTAAAAGTAAACAGAAGTATATAAAATAAGAAAATGTATTTAAATAAAAGTGAAAGAGCAAATTAAACAATCCAGAACAGCAATTTTTCATTCCCTGTCTCCGTTATGCAACATGCATGAATTATAGTTCAGATGATACAATTTAAAGTGGACGGTAGTCTGATATTAAGATAAAATTCAGCGGTTCCTTTGATGTGAATAATATATCAATTATCCTGCCTTTGTCTTCTTTCGGTACCTTCTCCTTTTAATGAAGGTAAAAATTATTATTTATAATTCCTTTCTATTTTTAACCATTTTTATTAGATTCGTTACTTGGCGTATATGAAATCGTTCCCTAAAATTTTTCAGCCAAAAGAATTTTTTTCTGTCAGTCATATTTGTTTTCTGTTTTGCATTCTTCTGTCAATTGTAATAGATGATCATTCGGCTGGTAAAATTCCCCGATTTAAAAAAATATATACATATAGACCGGGACTAGACGGACAATTTAGTTAAGGTTATAACAAAGAGAGAAAACAAAGATTATACTACAGATCATGTAAAATGGTGAAATGGGGGTTCTGTTTAGGGGTTGAAAGTGTTTTTTGCTATTTCAGGTGAAACGTGACCTCTTATGGGAAAATATTCCATACAAAAGTTGTAGATAATAAAATAAAGTCTAAAACTTTTGTCTAAGTCATTTTTCAATTCAGCCTCAAATTTTTCGAGAAAATGGCGGAAAACTGATTTTTTTATCTCGCGGTAAAATTACAGAATTCACAAGAAATTTTCTGAAAATATACCTTTTGTGAACTGAATAGGCTTGATTTTACTGAGATCTAAAAAGCAAGTAGTTTCTGAGAGAAGAAAATACCCTTATCTTCCTCGGAAAACTTTATGGATGCATAGGCACATTTTAACCATTGAAACGTCTACTTTTAAAAGGTATATATATATATATATATATATATATATATATATATATATATATATATATATATATATATATGCTTCGTCGGATGTTATTACGGGTGTGATGTGTAATCGAAGGTTTTCGGGCATCCCGTGTATGTGCTGAGTCCCTCTCAGGATTGTAAGGCAGCTGACGTTCACCATTTTCAAAGCTCACTGTATGGCGTCTACGAGCGAACTGACGCCTGCGACTCCGGTGCTGTCGGTACCGTGTGCGCGTCGGACGCGTTCGTTTTCCGAATGGTTCCGGCCCATCAGGTTGCGAGACGAGAGGGACTCAGCACATACACGGGATGCCCGAAAACCTTCGATTACATATATATATATATATATATATATATATATATATATATATATATATATATATATATATATATATATGTTGATGGTTTATTTTTCTTTAAACCACTTAAAATTGCGAAAAACCAAAAAAAAATACTTGTTGGATCATGATTTGTTCGATTTTTTTTTTATTATTTTTAATTTTTATGTAACTGCCGTCTCTAATATACTCAGTTCCAACTTTTAATCTATAGATTTGAAAAAGGTTATTTTGAAAGTTTTACAAACAATAAAGATTTAGTTTTACCATGACATACATGTTCTTGACTCTTCAAGTTGATTCGATGAAAATAGATTCAATAAAAAGTTAAGTACCATTTCTAATAATCTCAGTTCCAACTTTTAATCTATCAATTCGAAAAAGGTTATTTTAGACGTTTTGCAAACAATAAAGATGTAGTTTAAATTTTACCATCACATGCATGTTCTTGAATCTTCAAGTTGATTCGATAAAAATTGATTGAACACAGAGCTAAATATCTTTTATAATATATTCAGTTCCAAAATTTAATCTATCGATTTGAAAAAGGTTGTTTAAAACCTTTAGCAAACTATAAAAATGTAGTTGAAGTTTTACCATCACAAACCTGTTCAGGAATTTTCAAGTTGATTCGGTGAAAATTGATTAAAAAAAAGTTAAGTGTACTTCTAATATACTCAGTTTCAACTTTTAATCTCTCGATTTGAAAAAGATTATTTAGACATTTTGCGAACAATAAAAATGTAGTTCAAGTTTTATCATCACTATTTTTTATCGGTCAAAAAATACGGTATTGTGTATTCCAAAAAGATTATTTTAGGATTTTTTCAAAAAATTGATACTAGTTTTATTCTTAATATTATTTTTCTTCTTTCACTTGGATAGGCTTGCATGTACGTAAGTATGTATGTATATACGTGGAGATGGGGATGAGGATGAGTATACTGCTATCTAAGTGGTCTATTGTATTCCCCTTCTGCTGCCAATTCATTAGGGATATCTTGCCAACTAGAACAAGTCTTCCAGTCCTATTTTTTTTTAGAAACTTTGGAATATTGGACGGCTTTAGAATTGTTTGATCCCATCCTCTGCTTGGTGTGCTCCCAAAAATTGCATTTTAGTGTTTCTAAATTGCTGCATTCCGAAAGGATGTAGATAGAGGTTTCGGCTTTTTCTTCATATAATATATATCCATCTCTCTGTGCTAATTCAAGTTTCTTAGGGTCTCCCATCAGGTGCCAATGTCCCGTGAAGATTCCTGTCAGTTAGTTTTTACTTAGGCTGATGCATTTCTTGAGTCTCTTCTGGTTGTAGTTCCCAAGAAGCATCTTCGCTTGTCTAATTCCTTGCTGATATGTCCAGTTATTACATCCCTAGCTCTCATACTCTCTTTTTAAGTCTTCCAATATTACCTACTGATTCCACAGAAAGGTTCGGGTCTCAAAAATGGTTTCTCAGCCCCTTCTCTCGCGAACTTGTCTATTATTTCATTTCTTTATACCCCGGTGTGTCCCGAAATCTACAGGAAAGTGAACTCACTACTCTTATTTAGTTCGATTAGTTCCTCTAAGTATTCTTGGGCAGTCTTGGCGCTGATTACGCGGAACTCAGTGCATTGATGGCTGCTTGACTATTCGTTATGATAATTACCTGTTGTCTGCGCTAGTTTTTTTTATCAGTGTGCACAAAATTTATTATTTTAGTTTTTGTTGTACTTTATTGTTTATATATATATATATATATATATATATATATATACATATATATATATATATATATATATATATATATATATATATATATATATATATATATATATATATATATATATATTAGACAAAGCCGTAATTTTTTTATTAGTTTTTTATTGGGTCTTTTTCTTAAGCACATTTGTTTTTTTTTTTGGGGGGGGGGCTTTCGGATTTCCATATAATAATGCAAATTAAATTGTGATGTCAGTGCAATAGAAATAAAAATAAGAAAGTCTAATTTTAACTACAACATATAAAAATTTATTACTTTTTAATTCTGTAGATGGTTTAGAAATAAATCAACCAAAACGTCAAATGTCCTAAAAATGGTTTTAATTAATAAAAAATGACCGATAACTCCAAAAAAATTTTTAATATTATATGGACTAATTTATTTGTTTCATATATGTTTGACTTCTTGTATTTATGATAATAAGTATTTAATTTATGACTTAGAATTTTTTGAGACAATAAGGCTATGTTTTACCCTCAATGTGCCTAAAACGGTTTCTATGCCACAATTGAAAATAATAAAAATGCAGTTATTATTTGTGTTAACTATGGAATAATCAACTATATTTTGTAATATATTTGAATTATAAAGAAATCATAAGAAATAAAATAATACTATTATAACAAATTAGTTCTATTTTGAATTAATTACCGAAATAATATACTATGCCATAAATACTTAGTGTTAAAATAATACTTCCTTTCATTGCTTATGACAATGATTAAAATCCCTATTAATCCATGCTTCCAAATATCTATTGTTATCGAACCCAAAGAGCCCTTTTTTATACGGTTATTTTTGATCACAAAATTTCTAACTCATTTCAGTAAAAAACATATGTGTCTTACAAATTTTGCCTAAAACACCGGACTAAAGAACATAGGTTGTTTGCGAAGAAAAAAAGGGTCAAAAATGAGTTATTAGTCTCTCTAGTTCTTGAATAGACTGTAGTAGATAAAACTCCCACACTATGAGGTGTGAGTTATAACCCATACATAAACCGTTGTTCAATGGTATTTGAGAGTACCATCTCGGCCACCTCGTTCAAAGTAAATTCTGCTATTTTTAATTCCAGGAATAAATTAATCGAAAATGAATGCATTTTTAAGACCAGAGGCGTATCAAGTATAAAGTCTACGTATTTTATTATTTCGATGTATTTCTATAATTTGGAAATACCGAAAAATTTTACCAGTTGCGCTTCTTACCGCACTTCTGATAAGATATTTTAAGTTATATATATATATATATATATATATATATATATATTTAAGTAATGTAATATAAGTAACTTAATGAATTACTTCAATAATCAAAATAATCAAAGTATTGGCCATCATTAGCTATGATTTTTCCCATCTTTCTGTCACAGAATGGATTCTGCATCAAAAAAACTGTTCATTTTTTGATGCCAACCATTCATCAAACTAATTTTCATTTCTTCGTGAGAATGTAAGTGTTATAAAAGTTCTTGCTGCACTGATCAAAATAAATTATAGTCCGAAGGATCTAAATCCGGTAAATATGGTAGGTGGCGTAAGACGTCCCATTTAACGTTTTCCAAAGAATCTTTTACACATTTTGCATTGTGGGATCGAGCATTATTGTGTGAAAAAACGACTTTATCGTGTCTTTGGTACTTTTTCCTTCAATGCTCGGTTTAATATTATCAGTTGTTTTCGATATCGATTATCAGTACTTGCTTCACCAGGTTTTAGTAGCTCCTAATGGATTGTTCCCTTATCATCCAACCAAACACGCAGCAAAGCCTTCTTTCTATGTATATTGCGCACTGGTTGTGATGCTAAAAGCTGACCTGGATCTACCTATGATTTTTTGAGTTTCGAGTTGTCAAAATAGATCTACCTTTCATCACCTGATGAAAGAACCCTTTTCTTTTCTATCTGGCAAGCACAAATAATTTTTTTCCCTTTCAATGTCTCTTTTGTTCACTTCATATGAAACACATTTTTCATTCTTTCTGGATTTTGCCCTATACATGTAGATGTTCAAAATAACAAAATAGTGACTTGGGAAACATTCAATGCTGCCGCCAAGTGTTTTAACCTGTAGTTGAGTCTTCATACAATAATTCTCCTTTTTTGATAAACCTGGATGCATCAAAATCACTACTTTTGCAGCATTTACCATCGTTTTTGAGTTCACATTCTCACCATAAGTTTCTGTCAACAATCCATAGTTGTTTTCTTTAAATAAAAGAAGGTTATTAACTTCCCCGCAAAACGCAAACTTCCTGGTACAGAATTCGACATTTTCGGACCTATAAAGATCTATGTTTCTTATACAATAACAATGATAACAAACTGGCTTTTAATGGCGTATGTTTACCTTTCGAAACGCCGTAGATGTCATTAGTAAATACAATGAAACTTATTAATAACTCCATCTCTTAATAAAATCGACATTATTAACCAAAACACTCAATTTATACTCATTTCGATGAACATTCCTCTCATTTTAACCATTTTTAAGTTATTATCCTTCACTATTGATCACGCTGTCATAAAAAGAACTATACAAATATTATTTTTAAGAATTTTTAAGCTAATTTTTACCTAAAGTCGTAGCATGTATATTTTTGAAATATAGCTAGCCTTAAAGAAAACGTTTGTAATCAATCAGTCTAGACGATAGATTAAAAGTAAAAAAATCCATTAACCTAGAAAAATCTTACTTATAACGGTCACCGATCTGAATGTACAAATGGCTACGGTAAAGAAATACATATTTGCACTTTATTTCCATTACATTTAAAATATCTACAATAATTACTATAATTTATATAATTCGGGCTTCGACTAAAATGGAATAATAAATAAATATAAAGCTAATAAGCACGTGCTAATTTAAATTCCCCAATTTGTTAGACAATTAGCAAATCAAATCGTTAAATTATTAGTTAAAACTGTCTTCTAAAGTGAATCTTCTTATTAATAAAATTACCTTCTAGTAAGAATTTATAACTAATAATAATTTATATTTTAATGGGTATATGTTAGTTATAACACTAATAAATTCGACTGAATAACTTTTATTAATTAAACCAGATGATGCAATTGATCATTAAATTGTTCTTGTTCTCTGTAATGTGACAAATAATAACAAAATGTTAAAGGTGCTACTGAGTGTTTTTATTTTTTAAAATTTTGAAAGTTTCTATACAGTTTGGAAACATTGAAAGTGTTTACGGTAGCCTACTGGGACTCGGCAATGTCGAAAACACAAGTGTACGAGTGGTACAAAGAGTTTAAAGCGGGCCATGCTGTGGTTAATTATTTGCCTCGTACCGATCATCCATCCACCGGTGTGACTGACGAAAACATCAAAAAAGTTGAAAAAATTGTCTCGGCAGATCGTCATGCGAGCATCAGGGAGAGAGCAGCTAATCTTGATGTCTCATTCGAATTGGTGGAGCGCGTTATGCATAATGTTTTAGACATGAGACGAGTTGAAGCGTGGCTTGTGCCGAAAGTGCTGAATTTGTTGCAGAAATAGCATCAGATTGATATCGCTAAACAAACCCTTTCTTTGGGCCAAAATGTTACCGACGGCATCATTACCGGTGACGAGGCATAGGTCTATAACTGTACCATCGAAACCAACAAACAATCATCGAAATGGCGCTTCTCACAACAGAGTTGATCCAAAATAAAGGTTTTGTTGACCGCTTTTTTATTACCGTGGTGTGGTATACTCCGAAGTTCTTCCGCCTGGCCAGTCAGTAAATAAGGAGTATTACATGAGCATATTAAAGTGTGTGAGGGAAAAAGTTCGTCGTAAGGGGCCAGAATTGTGTGTACTCGACTATTTGACAAAAAAAAAACGTTCATACCGTTCCTCAAGCTCCGTATTTACCCAGCATGGCTCTTTGTGACTTTTTCCTATTTCTACGATCTTCCCTCGACCCCCTCCAGAACCAAGCCCTACGTTTATCGACTGATGCATTTCGTACCTCCTCAATAATCAGTCTTCAATGCCTCACTAACACTCACGTCGTGTCTGTCAAGTCTAAGCCTTTCCTTTTAGGTCATGATAAAATCCTTAATCCTTCTGATTTCCCGGCTCTTTCAAATGTCACCCTGGGTGCAAATGATAGAGCCTCTGCGTTTATAACTTCCCATAACATAACCATTCCCAATACCACCCCCATCCTCCTTCAGATCTTCTCTCCTTGGGATTTTCCCCCCTTCGAAATCAGCTTTGATCTTCTTCAGTATGATGAGAACAATACCATACCTTCCATCATTAAACAACACTTTCTTAGCCTAGGTAACTCAAGGTTCAAAACCTTCAAACTATCTTTTACCGAATATTCCAAATCAGCTGCCGTAACAAATGTTCATTCATGTAACAAAACAAGGCTAAATCCCCTTTCATCTATTTTTTCAGCTGAGTTGTTTACCATCAAACAGTGTATCAGAAAAATAATTAAACACTCATCCACCCCAAAACGTCTAATCATTTCGGACTTCTTCCGCTGCCTCAGATCGATCCAAGCCCTCAACACATCCCACCCCCTCATGAATCAAATTCTCGACCTTCTTAAAATGATATCCCAACATAATTTATACATAGCCTTCATGTGAGCTCCGAGCCACATCGGCATAGATGGGAATGAATTGACGAATACTCAAGCTAAGTCTGCAACTCTTGAAGGAACCCCTTTCCTCCCTTTACTTAACTCTAAGGAAGTCAATAGGCACATCGATAGCATCATTGGTAAGATTGTACAAGTTCACTTGGAATCCCTCAAAAACCCCAATAAACTTTTTTATATCAAAAAAAACTTATCTGAAACCTATCACTTTCCCCAGCCATCCGGAAGGGATAAAGTTGTGTGGAAGAGAATTTGTATTGGACATTCTAAAGTGACACATCCCTATCTCCTTAATAACGAGGATCCCCCTCAATGTCTGTCTTGCCGTTCCCCCCTAACTATAAAGCCTATTATATCTGACTGCCTCTTATATAGAAACGCCAAAGGTAGGTACTTCATCTCCAATAATTTCACGACACACATGTCTTTCGACCGAACTATGGCCAAACGTATACTTAACTTCCTGAAACACATTGGTCTTTACAACAAAATCTAATACACCCAACCGTACTATAGAAGGCGCTAAATGGTCTAAGATACCGACGCGCCTTTAACTACTAAATCAATCAATCAATCATATTTCTGCAACTCAAATTATATTGTATATACAGATATAGCGGCGCGTACATGTAAGCGCCATAAACGCAATTTGTTTATCGCTCAAAATAACTGCGTTATGCAAACTTTTTGATATTTCTATTAACTGTAGCTTGTAGATCTAGGTTTCAACTTTCGAGTGGGGTACTGGGTTTGAAAAAATATTGATTAGGTCAAAAGTTATCGATATTTGAAATTTAAAAAAATTAAGAAATTTTCACTTTCAATTGTTAACTCCGAAACTATTGATTTTTTTGTATATCACATATAGAATTTTTTTCTCGTTTTGATTCATACTATACGATGGTGTAGGCTTTACACTGAAAATTTGTAATTTTTTTATATATTTAAACAAATGCGATTTATACATATTGGCAGGCGCGGATCCAAGGGGGGCGGGGCGGTGGGGGGCGATCCCCCCCCCCCTAAGACCTTTGAGTTCGGGAAAAAGACTCGATTTTGCCTCTTATACTATAGTTTATTCAAGAACTAGAGAGAGTAATAAATCATTTTTTACCCTTTTTTTTCTTTGCAAACTACCTGTGTTCTTTAGTCCGGTGTCTTTGGCAAAATCTGTTAGACACATATATTTTTCATAGGAATGGGTGAGAAATTTTATAATCAAAAATACCCGTCTTTAATAATGGACTATTTTGGTTGGATAACAATAGATATTTGGAAGTATGTAGTGTTAAAAAAGGATTTTAATCCTTGTCATAGGCATCGGAAGGAGAATTATTTTATCACTAAGTATTTATGACATAGAATATTATTTCGGCAATAAACTTAAAATAAAAAGTTTTTATAATAATATTTTATTTCTTATGATTTCTTAATAAGTCGCATACATTACAAAATATAGATAATTTTGACATATTTAACACAAATCACAACGGTATTTTTTATTATTTTTAATTTTGACATAAAAACCGTTTTAGGCACATTTAGACTAAAACGTAGTATTATTGTTTAAAAAAATTTAAAAGTTATAATTCAAATACTTACAAAATACCCATTGTCAAAAATACAAGAAGTTAAACATATATAAAAAATAAATTCGTTCATATAATATTAAAATTTTTTAAGGGCTATCGGTCATTTTATTATTAATTAAGAACATTTTTAGGACATTTGACGTTTCAGTCTATTTATTTCTTAAACCATCTGCAGAATTACAATTAAACACTAAAAAGGGATTCAAATGTAATTAATTTTTATATGTTACAGTTAAAATTAGACCTACTTATTTTTATTTCTATTGCACTAACATCTTAAGTTAATTTACTTCATTATATGGAAATCCGATAGCCCCAAAAATATAAAATAAACCTGTTAATTCTACACGCTTAAGAAAAAGACACAAATATAATAATAAAATAATAAAAAATTACTGCTAATTGGATTTAAATATATAAAAAATTAAAGAGTGGGACACACTAAAATAAAAATATATATAAACAACATTAAACAATAAAATAAAACAAAAACAAAAATTTAAATAATAAATTTTATTTACACTAGTAAATATTACGTATCTAAATCGTAACCAGTCAGTGAAGTATCTTCGCCCAAATTAATTATAATTGGTTCCTCTATCTCACCGATCATGAGATCGAGTTTCCACATTTTGTTTTATTCTTTTATTATATGGATTTATCCCAATTTTCCGCAGTGACTTAATTTAAAAAAATCTTTCAAAAGTTCAGTTAAATTACTAATTTTATAAGTTGTGTTATTTTTAGCAACTCTACCTTTTACTTGAGAGAGATATTTCCCTCTCCAACGAACAGTTTCCGGACGATCTATAAAAACATATTTCTTGTCTGGTTTTTCCCAGCAAAATTAAGTTCTCTGAGCAATTTCCAGAGCTCAGTTCTTTTAGTTTCAGGTAAATCCCGATCTTTATTGATTTTAGTTAGAATTTTGTCGACTGTTGAGATCTGCTTCTCATAATAAAATGTATGTACAAGTCCTTTTATTGCAGTTTATATCTCTTCTTTCAACGAGGTTTTTCGTCTGCCTGTGATCGAATGTCGCTTGGGAGTATTAACAATTCCAGTCGTTTTTTTCTCTTTCGGTATTCGGCACATAGTAGATTTTCCAACTCCTGTCATATTGGAATACATCTCAACAGAGCTTTAAACATTATTATCTAGATATTGATATCTTAAGGCATCATAAACATTCATCGTAATAGGTTTTTTGTTAAGGAAGAAATGCCTTGGTTTAACGATTTTTGAATAAATATAGAGGTGGAAGCCATATTTTTTGGGTATCTCATTAATCTCAAATAATATATAAAGACAAGCGCAAGCATGATAAATCACCAAGCACACACTTTGCTTACTAGCAGAAATTAAAAAGAACTATCAGAAATTTTTTTGTTGCAGTAAATTTACAAAAGCTAATAATATTTAAATATAATTAGATTTGCGGCAGTCCTCAGTTACCTGCGCACTGGAGTAGGTACGTTGGAGGTTTCGGTAACAGTTTTATTACTCTCTCTAGTTCTTGAATAGAGTATAGGAATGTGTATGCTTGCAATCCCCCCTCCCAGAGTTCAGGAAAATAGAACCGATTCTGCCTTTTATATTAGGAATGTGTATGCTGTTGGCACTCCCACCCCGTTGACAACTTGTTTTTCTTGCGATAGCCGATCCCCAAGAGCTTTGAGTTCAGGAATATAGACCCGATTTTGCCTCTTATACTAGGAATGTGTATGTTGCTGACATCCCCTCCCTCTCCAAAAGCTTCAAATTCAGAAAAATAGACCCGACCCTGTTTTTTTACACTAGAAATAGGAATATTTCCGGTGACTCTCCCCCCCCCCCCCCCAGTCGACAACTTGCTTTCGCTTGCCATACTGGACGTTTGTGATGTCACCGCCTCCCCCCCCCCTCCAAAGAGAGAGGCTGGATCCGCCCCTGCATATTGGTCCCTCTTTTCGTGATTTTTGAACAACAAATTCGGTTTCAGCGAACGAAAATACATGGGAGTAAATTATTTCTATCCTTATAATCTGAAAAAACAACGGGAAGTTACCCAGCCCCCGAACTATACCCTTCTATAGATGAAAATATGTTGTGCTAAAACCATTTTTCAAACTCTATAACTTTAGTATATAACAACTTTTAAAATACTTAATATGAGAGTGGGAGTAAGCTGATATTATAAAAAATTATCGTGAAAACACAATTTGATGAACAGATCTGTGCTTAAAAATTTATTAACAATTCCTACACTTCATCACGATATGAGTATGCACGCATCGCAACATCAAAGCAACTTTCTTTTATTCTTTATTACACACTGTTTACTATAATTAGCATAAACCGTGCAATTAGCTGTACATCCGCTAGACTATATAAATTATATCTTACTATATGAGTATTACAAGGAAGCACGTGCGTAAAGACTAATAATAATAGTATGTACGAGAGACACTATAAAAGTTTCTCCTTAAGATATTTCTGGTAATTTCATTTTCCAACATAATCTTACTTAATTTCGCTAGCGCCACCTGTCCTACAAAGACCTTATTCCATCAGAAAAAGATGTTTCCTGCTAAATAGTAGATACCTGTTGGAATTTCATTGTCTTTATTTATTTATTTATTTTTTGAATATCACGACGTTTCGGCTAATAGTTATCTCTAGCCATTTTCAAGTGAAACTAAATAAATCCCTTAGCTACGTGACTATTTATACTAAAAGTAAATGCAGTGGAGTGTAACTGAGATAGGTTCAGTCAGGCCTACTATGGCAAAATCCCCAGTATAAGTGACAAATTTCGAGGCTACGAGAAATCCAAGATTAAGCTTACAAAAGAGGAGACGCACATCCAGTTTCTACGACAAACACGAGATCAGGGAATAATACCAGATGGTTTCCGTATAAAATCTCCAATTCCAGGACAACGGGCAAACAGAATATTGGAAAATGCTAGCAAAACACTAATACGTTCACAGATAAACTATTACCGTTTCAAGAAGGCAACACTACTAGAGGATGTTCGCCAACGGTTCGAAGAAATAAAGAATATATATTAGAAGAAGATTACGCCCCTATCCTAAGAAAAATTTACGCTACTTGTGACAAAGTGAGAACAAAACAAGAAATCATACACCAAAAGAAATTTTCCAAATATCATAGCAGACAAGAATGACAACAGCCATTTCAAAGCCAGAGGACAATTGTTAATATATCTACCGAGGAATTAACCTCAGCGGAAAACTCACTACTTGCCAAAGGTTTGAACTTCACGGTTGCTCCAAAAGAGGTTCCCATTCTCGATATAATTAGCGCCACAGACTCAGGGAACATCGAAGACCCTTTTGCAGATGAGTTCAGGTGGAAAATAAGAGAAACTCTACAAAAATTTAGAAAAACCGAACCAAACATCAGCAAAGACGAGAAAACTGCCTTAGCTAAGCTACAGAAAGACTCCAGTATTAACATTCTATCAGCGGATAAAGAAAATGCTACAATAGTAATGAATGCTCAGGCATACACCTTAAAGGAAATTATACATCTCTTGCTAAAGAGCCCATATCTGCAATTGAAGGAAGAATTTATGGCGTTCTTAAGAAACATGAATGGTATATTCCTGAGACGATCCGGGCTCAGTTGACGCCACCCCATAGCAAAACCCCATGTCTTTATGGACTCCCGAAAATACATAAGCAAGACATGCCCTTACGACCTATCACGAGTTCCCGGAACTCTCCGACTTCTGAACTTGCCAAATTTCTCCTTCCAATTCTGGGACCATTACAAGGAAATACATCGTCCTGGGTTAAGAACGTTTCGTTGAAATTATACGTGAAATAGAAGTACAACCGGAAGACCATTTTATTAGCTTTGACGTGGAAAGCCTATACACCAACGTTCCAGTTAAGGAGTCACTAAAAAGCATAAGAAAGAAACTTGAAGAAGACCAGATCTTAGCAGAAAGAAGATCTTTACCACCGCACGTCATAATGGACTTGTTGGAAAGTTGTTTAACTAATTCCTATTTTCAAGAGAAGGAAAAATTCTACATCCAGTATGATGGACTACCGATGGGATCTTCACTATCACCGGTGGGTTCAAATATTTTCATGAAATGGTCCGATACGTTTGCAATTGAATCCACATCTAAGAAACCAAAGTTATGGCTCAGATACGTAGACGATACTTTTATTACTTGGAGTGGAAACGACGAAGAACTTCGAAACTTCCTTTTTCATTTAAATAATATCAGCCCAACTATTAAACTTACCATGGAGAAAGAAGTAGAAAATAAATTACCATTCTTAGATGTCTTGGTTGAAAGAAGTGGCAGACAAATTCGAACTTCGGTTTACAGAAAAGCCACGAACACAAGACAATGCCTTAATTATTCATCTTATCGCTCCAACAACACCAAACAATGAATTGTAAGAAACCTCGTAGATAGAGTCTTAACACTCTGCAACTCCAACGAGAACTTGATGAAAGAGATAGATTACATTAAAAATGATCTGACAGCCAACGAATATCCAGTATATCTAATGGATAAATTTCTACAACAACGCAGAAATAGGAAAATATCGAGAACGAATGAAGAACAAAAACCAGTTTTGAACATCCCCTATGTTGAAGGCATTTCAGAAAAAGTTAGAAGGATAGGAAAACGATATAAAATCAATATTGTTTTCAATTCAAATAAATCTCTGAAAAGTCGACTCACTAGGGTCAAACCAACAATATCAAAGGGACATGAAGAACTGTGTATATCAAATACCATGTGAATTTGCCACATTCCTACGTTGGCGAAACAAAGAGATCTCTTGACGTAAAGATCAAAGAACACCAAAAATGCTCATCTCGAGGAGAAACAGAAATATGTGGTGCCGCCAACCTTGCCTGTACTCATGGACACCACATAAAATGGTCTGAAGCTACAATACTACACCGAGAACAACATTGGAGAAAACGGAAATTCAAAGAAGCCGCGGTTATACATCAGAACCCAAGTTGTTTTAGTAAACCATCTTTAGAAATAGGAGAAGTGTGGAAACCACTTCTTAATAATCGTAAACTAAAACTAAATGCAGCATAAAAAATGGGATTTTACCATAGCAGGCATGACTGTATCCATTTCAGTTACACTCCACTGCATTTACTTTTAGTATAAATAGTCATGTAGCTAAGGGATTCATTTAGTTTCACTTGAAAACGGCTAGAGATAACTACTAGTCGAAACGTCATTATATTCAACAAAAAATAAATAAAGACAATGGAAGTCCAACAGATATTTACTATTTCGCAAGAAACATCGTTGTCTATGACCTTCAAACAAACACAAGATGTTTTCTGTTGGCCTTCAAAATAGTTCCCTCAATATCCTCTTTCAACTGGTTATCATCTACAAAATGACATCTTCTAAGTTGCTCTTTCAAATTTTTTAATAAAATAAAGATAAGCTAAACTTATGGAATAAAAATTCAAAAATAGTTAAATAAAACTATTGGATATACTGGTTATACGGTGGTTATACGATACCCTTGGCCCAGCACTTTCATTTTTCTTTTTGTTTTTGTATTTTAATATAATCAGCCACAACGGCTTATAGTCAAGGCGCCCAGTGGATTTTCGTAGCCGATGAAGGGTCGTGGCTTTATCAAAATTTTTTATATGTATTTTGACACCCTGATTAAAAATATCGAGGGTGAATTTGTAAAATCAAAAAAAAAATTCTTGTCTCTTTTAATTTTTCCGCTCGACGTATAGTTTTTGAGTTACAAAAACATTTGAAAAAAATGACAGTTTTTGCCATTTTTCAATATGAATAACTTGTAAATAAATAAATATTCTCAAAATATGCGCCCAGCAATTGAGAGCTGAAGATAAGAGTTACCAGGTGCGATTAATCGCAATGCGAAAAGGTCATGTTTTTATTGCTTTTAAACGCTGTAAACAAATAGCGTTTGATCAAATACAAGGTATGCGCCACCGAGTATTAAAGCTAGACTACTTTCTACCACGTATAGATCTTGAGTTATAGAATGTATCAATTATTTTTATTTAATACAAAAATTTTTATATATTATTTATACGTAAGTTCAAAACAATAAAAAAAACAAGATATTTTAAGAATAACAGGATTTATTTGCAAAAATTCACATGAAAATACATTTATAGTAATTCTTTTGTACATAACTTTTTTACAAATATCGACTTTCGTTTATATTCCTGATGGCTTCCTCTTATAAGAAACTAATAATAATGCCCCATCATTGCTGGATCTCAGATGCCTTTGTAGCGTTGCTCCATTGTTAATATGTATTGGTGGAACCCTTCTCCTTGCTCGTCACTAACCGCACCCAAATTTTCTCGAAAAAAATTTAAATGTGAGTGCAAGAAGTATATATTAAGAGACATATGACAGCCCATTTTGCAGTAGCTTAAAAGTAATTCTTCTACAAGTTTTTCGTAGTTTTCTACTTTTTTGTTTTCTGAAAAATGCGAAACAATTGTTTTAAAAGCACTCCACAGAGCTAATTCAACATCACTTAATTTTTGATCAAACAATTGGTCCCTTAATATTTTTCTAATTTGTGATCCAACAGATATCCTTCCTTAAGCTTAGCATCACTTAGTTTAGGAAAAATTTGTTTAAGGTCTTTAAACGTATCTCCTTTTTTTTATCTCCCAATTTAATGAGTAATGGAGATAACAGTACTTTTTTGGGATCAACAAGAAGTATATTCTTTACGTTAGCTTGACCTGCAATATATTGATCTCTCGAAAGCCATTCTTTTACTTGGTAACGGCTCTGTGTTGCTCTACTGTCTCAAAGACAAAGAAGACAGCAATACTTTGTAAATCAACCCAGAAACCCAACTAATAGTCCTATGACTTTTAGGTCACCACATATTTGCCACTTATACGTATCATATCTTATTGAATTTAGAATAAGTGATATAATTTCGTATGTTTCCTTCATATTAACTGCATGTACAAGAGGAATAAGAGGGTCTTTTGTTGCCATTATAAAGCAGGACTGCTATTAAACTTATTTTAGAAGAATCTATAAATAAGCGCCATTCGTCCGGGTTATGTGTCAATCCCAATTTTTCCAGAACACTATTTGGATTAACACAAACATACATTTTATCCTGTAGAATAAAAAACGAAGATAGTTCCTGGTTACGGTTCCTAAATATTTTAACATTGGTTCCTGTGGCTAATAAGTTCCATTGTTGTAATCTAGACCCCATTACCTCAGCATGCTCTTTGGACAAGTAGAGGTCCCGAACTAAATCATTTAATTTAGGTTGTTTGATTAAATGGGGTGCTTTTCCTTCACTTTCCGGAAAATAATAAATGTCCTTTCCTGACACATTATCGGAACCGAAAAATCAAGAAAGACACTTTTTGCTTAGGATCGACCGAGAAATACCTAAAGACTTTAGTGGAGCCATGTCTTTTCACCGGGATTCTCAAATATGGAGATATGCTATACTTATGGAATGAATATTAATAAGAATATTTAAATAGAACTATTAGATATGGTGGTTATACGGTGGCTGTACGATGGTTATAGGGTGCCTTTCGCCCAACGCTTCCATATCCTTTTTTTTTTTTTTGATTTTCATACAACTGACCACTACGGCTTAAATAAAATCTTTTTTAATTGCCTAAAAAAACGCAGTAAATATCGGACTGATTTAGGATCCTGAATAAGAACATTGTTTTTGGTATGCTCTAAATATGTTTCTGTCCTGCATCGTAGAATAGTCTAATACCAAACTTGAAGTTCTATGTTTTTAATTAAATCTTGATTTAAAATTGCATTACTTTACAACCAATTTGCGACTGTAATGTAAAAGGTGGTTAATTTTTGGTCTCTAAACGCGAAAATAATAGTAAAAATTTTTTAACACGTAAGATTTTTGAGTCATGATTTTTTCAGCAAAAATGAATGAGTATTTTAATCATATTATTTCAAAAAATAATTTGTAATATACCGGAGCGCGACTTTGCCAAATTTACGTTTTCCATAACTTAAGGAAGCTGCGCACAATCGTGCAGCACCACAGGAGCGTCTAGGGATGACAAATCAAGCACAAAGTCTGAACCCCCTAGGGCTTAAAATAACGAAAGTACCCATTTAAACCTTTTTAATTCCAAATTTCACTCTGCCACGTAGTTGAATCTACTCATAGATAGTCCCTGTATACGAGAAGCACGCCATTGCTTTTCGAACTTCCAATACCCGATGTTTCTAGAAAATACCAGAAGTACGGAATGGCTATAAAAGCAGCTAGCCAGCAGTCGTATAATCACTATTAGTTTAGCGCGAGTAGTGGTCAGTATTAGATATAGAAACGAAGTGCGCAAACAAGACAATAGTAAGAGCCTTGTATTAGTGTTATCTTTGTGTTAAATAAAGTTATTTGACGCATGTAAACGTCGTATCACATCTCTGAACCGACGTAGGTTACACTACAAAAATATGTAAAGTATAGAAACGTGGCTGTGTTAAATCCGCGGATTGCTTTTGCTACATATGTTGTCAGTTTACCTTAAATCAGAGAAAAGAACAGTTAACATAAAGACCAAAGTAGCTTATCACAAGTATTTTAGATGTCTGGTTGGCGATCAAGATCAGAATTTTGCGCCTCACATATGTTGCCAAACCCGTGCAGCAAATATAAGTAACTGGTTAAATGGCAAACGCTCTTCTATGCTTTTTGCAGTTTCAATGATTTGGAGAGAACCAACAAATAATTTTAACGACTGTTACTTTTGCATGACAAAAGTGCCTCGTTTTTTCAAGAAAGAGCAAACATAATATTGAATAGTCAGATATTTCCTCAGCAATAAAACCGGTTCTTTGTGGAGAAAATTTACTAGTTCCAGCGCCCCCAGCAAAATGGGAGGAAGATTTAGAAATGTATGATGATAAAGCAAAACCTGATAATTAAACATTACTCATAAAACTGGAATTGATTAAAAATTTCGTTAAAGATAAGGAAGAAGATGCGCTTAAATATCTTAAACAAATTTTTCCTAAACTAAATGATGCTAAGCTTAATGGAGGAATATTTTTTGGACCAAAAATTAGAAAAATACTAAGGTGTTAACAGTTTGATCAAAAATTAAGTGATGTTGAATTATCTAGTGGGGTTCTTTTAAAACAATTGTTTCGGATTTTTTAGGAAACAATCCACAATTAACTATTAATCAGTTGTCAATCTTTTTGGTGTATTTGAGTAAAAATTAACAATTAAAACTTAATATTGTATTAATAGCGCAGTGGTGCCAAAACGAAGTGTAAGTTATGAGTATTTATGAATAACTGAACGCAAGATCAATGTATGTAAGAGATAAAAACTGCTATTTGTTAAATTATTTTAATTAAATTTGATGTCATGTCAACAAAAACAGAGTAACTTTTTTACCGAAGAACAAAACATATATTGCGAGCGAATACCATTACTTCCTTGTTGCTTACAGTATATGGCAATAGTCAGTAACGTAGTAGTAATAAGTGCCTATCTTATCTATATCCAAGCGGGTTAATTGTTAGTTTTGAATGTTTCTAAAACATTTGAAAAAGGTTATTGTGATTGATTTAGTTGAAAGCTACAATTAATATACATTAATTCAATTAAATTAATGGCAAAGTACAATTAATATTTTGATTCCAATTAATTTTAATTTGATTAAATTAATCGCTATTAAATTTTCAAGCAATTAACTAATTGATTGAAAATTTAATTGTTTAATAACCAACACTGCTTGAAAGCTCCTGCAAAAAGGACTGTCGCATGTTTCTTACAATACACTTCTTGCATTCCCATTTAAATTGTTTCCCAGAAAATTTGGTTGCGGTTAGTGATGAGCAAGGGGAAAGATTCCACCAAGACATATTAACACTGGAGCAACGTTACCAAGGCAGGTAGGATCCAGTAATGATAGGGGATTATTGTTGGTTTCTTATGAGAGAAAATACGAACGAAAGTCAAAATTTGCAAAAAAAGTTATGTACAGAAGACATACTATAAGTGTATTTTCATGTTTATTTTTGCAAATAATTCCTGTTATCCTTAAAACTTCTTGTTTTTTTTTGAACTTATGTATAAATATTATATAAAAATGTCTGCATTAAATAAAAATAACTGATACATTCAATAACTCAAAATCTATACGTGAAGGAAAATTTTCGTTGTTGAATTCGCGATCAGGATGCTTTGAACTCCCAGGGACAGCCATTATTATATCAGTCGCAATTTTTTTTGTATTTTTTGACCAGTGTTACTTTTTATTTGAGCCAAAAGAGGTTAAACTCAATGTATCGTGTATGTATGAAATCGGAAATAATTATATTTAATTTTTTTTCGATGGATTTACGAATATTATGAATATATTAATCTACTTTAATCACATCCTGTATAAAATGAATTAACAAAGAATTATACCAAGTAAATTGTCTGAAGTTTCAAAGTACCAGTAATTTGTTAGGAATATTTAGGCTTCCTCTTCCACTTTACCGAACAGCAGGAGCAGTAGGTTTACCATAAAAATAAACCTCAATAATATAAATTAAACTTAATATTAAAGCAAAAAACGACAAAAATAATTAAGCTAGAAAATTGCAGTGCTTTTAAAAGATACCGTTAAACTCATCTTTATTTCGTTCCACATAATCAGCTTTATATCAACATAATAACATTCTACTCTGTTATCCTCATTATTGGTCAGTTGATTGTATCAAAGAAGTAAATGTGTAGTTTGGAAAAAAGCAAGCGTGCTGAATATCCCGTTTTTTGTGCTTAAAGATTAAAATACAGTGTCATCTTTTATTAATAATGATGAGGTGCAATTTTAGTATTTTGAAACAATAACAATAATATTTCTCTAAAATAATACAAGCGAAAATAAATTCATTAAAGGTAAGAAACTCAGTAAAATTTATAAGAAAGAAGAAAATAATTTCAACTCAATTTAATAAATTTTATTTGTTATTTGAACTCACAACGCATGCAATTTTGACTACCTTGAGCCCCACGTTGGACGCTAAATTTCTACCCTGGTATTTTTACGCCAAAATCTCACAGTTCAGGAACAAGAAATTCACTAATAGAATATTACTAAAATATATTATAAAACAAATTTACCAGAGTTATTTGAAAGTTTATAGCCTGATGGGCGAGTGAATATGTCAAGCTAACCCCTATGCCAGAAAGTAGGGGCGAATTATTCAGAGCACCATTGCATTTGTAGCTTGAATGCAGCTGCGCATATATATATATATATATATATATATATATATATATATATATATATATACTATATATATATATATATATATATATATATATATATATATATATATACCGGGTGTCAACGAATCTATTAGACAAGTCATAATTTCTAGAGTATTATGTGTATCAAAATGAGATTTGGTACAGGTAAATGGTATGTGAAGGGGAGAGTTTTTGCATATTTTCTACTTTCCGGCCACTTCCGGTTTCACCGGAAATGGCCCCGGTTTTGAATTTTTAAATAGAACACCCTATATATTTTAACATTTTTGTATTTCTGAGACAATTCTAGATCAGAATGTGACATTTTAAAAACTTTTTACGTCTACTTCATTTTTTTAGAGCCACTTTTAAAATTGCATCTACATGGCCATGATCGGACACAAACTAATCTAAGGGCCTTAGGTGATGTCAAAAAAATACAATCGCAAAGTTTTAGTTACTAGTATGAAAGACAGGAATAAGACAAGTTAACAAAATTACATTTTCATTTCTAACTATTAATTTTCAAATGGCGACCCCTTTTTGACAACTACTTTTCGAAAAAAGCATTCTTTGACGAATCTAACGGTACTAATTCATTTGTGATTGGATTAGACATAAGAACAGAAATTAAATATTATTAAGCAAAATACTGGATAATTTATTTATTACTTATGACAAGTGCGCCATGGACAGCCATGATGCATAATAATTTGCAACTGTTTTTATCAAGTCTTCTTTGGAAAACAAAGCACATACATATTGTAACGAAATTTAGAGCCCTATACATTTCATATTATTAGTATGGTTTTAGGTTTATTTGCTACGAGTTTATAATTTATTTAATTAATTTTAACTTTTGTTAATTTCCTCATGATACGTCGACGAAAGAAGGTTTGGAGCTTTTTGGTAAATTCTATTTCCTTATTTTGAATCTAGAACGCTTATGACAGAAGGTCTAGAAATCATCAGGTTACTCCTTTTTCTCATTTTTGTAACATCATATAGTTTAGAAATACTTATAGAAAATTCAGGAACCTTCTGGTATCGATCAAAAATGTATATGAAGGGTCCAGATCGGCTTTCGGGGACAGTATAGTTTGAGAGCTCGTCGATGCAACTTGAATTAGTTTCACAAGTGTCTTTATATATATATATATATATATATATATATATATATATATATATATATATATATATATATATATATATATAGGGTGATTCTCCGGGAACTTTATCGATCGATTGTGGGAAAACAATATAAAATTTAGTAGTCTTTTTATGATATTTTGAAAATTATTAGTACAGAGTGGTCAAAAAAGAAGAATAGACATTATATTTAAAAAATCGTCAAAAGCCAATTTTTTCTTATTTAAAAATACATATTTTTATTCGATGGTAAATTTTACAGCACACAACACGACGGTCAAAAATGACGTTTGCGAACCAAAACTTAACTATAAATGTTTCCTATAAGGAAGTCTTTATTATTTAATTTGGGTTAGTTTTCTTGTAGACGAAGATCGACCTTAGTAGTCTTTTTATGATATTTTGAAAATTATTAGTACAGAGTGGTCAAAAAAGAAGAATAGACATTATATTTAAAAAATCGTCAAAAGCCAATTTTTTCAAATAAGAAGCACCTATGTTTATAATTTTATCGTACCTAGCATTAAAAATAAGGGTAACTTTGTATAAGGATGTCTATTCAAAAAATTTGTAGTTTTCAAAATATTGGCAACTCAACATTTTTCTATTGTAAAAATGCTATACGGCTTTTAAGTTTTGTTATTAGTTGGCTATCACGGTGAGGCGTGGCGAAAATATAACAATCGAACCCTACAGAAATATCACTTTTTTTGCCATTTGATATTTATCAATAATAATCATGTCGGAGCGATCAAATTACACGAAGATTATTTTAACTTTTTTATTATTTATGGAGAATGTGTTAGAGTTATTTCAAGAACATGCGATACATTCGCGATCCGATATCCAAAGAAACAGAGATCAACACTACCAACCGTTAAAAAGATTATAAAAAACTTCAAGAACCTTGAATCTATAAAAGCAAAAAGAAATAGAAATAAACCAGTTGTTAATAAAATAAAGTTACAAAAATTATTTGAGTAAATATTCAAATTGATGCCCTTGAACTTCCAAATATTTTTCGCACCTAAGAAGAAACTCTTCATAGTTGGCTCTTCTTATTGACTGAGGATTAAATCCTGCAAATGATATTATGACGTGCTGCATGCAATCTTTCATAGTGGTTAATGCGGTGTTGTATACTTTATTTTTGCTGTTGCCCAAATAAAAAAATCAAGTACTGTTAAGTCGGGGGAGCGAGGTGGCCAAAGATGTGACCCATTCTTGGCTATCCATTGATCATAAAACAAGTTTTGCAGATGATTGTTAACTAACTGACTATTATATGGAGGCGCTCGCTCCATCATGTTGATAAAATAGATTTCTGTGATCAGCCAGCGGCAAGTTATTTAAATAGTTCACTACCAAATTTCTCAAGATGTGTAAGTAGCGCTCACCTATAAGTTAAAAAACGTATTTTGTATCAAGAAGTCTTCAAAAATAGCTAACTTACCATTCAGATTATCTTGGTAGAATTCTAGGGCGCAGACGCCGTCATTTCTTATATCACAAAATTTGCTTCTCTAGATGTACGTTTGAGTCGCTCCAATAGTGGGAATTGCGTCGATTAGATAGTTTATTTTTTGTGAGTTTCGCTTCGTTCGACCAAATAACATTATCCAAAAAAAAGCATTTTCTTTTGCCCGAAGAAAAATACATTGACAGAACTCTACTCTTGGTGGAAAATCCATGCCTTTTAAATGTTCTACTATTGAATATACATGGGGATGAAAATTGTGTTTTCATAAAACTCTTAAAACTGATGTTTGGGAAAATTCAGACTTTGATGCCACTTGCTTTGTAAATATTGTTGGATATGCGGCGAAATACCCTAAAATTGTAGTTTCAATATTTTTATTATTAACAACTGGTTCATTTTTATTTCTTCTTGCTTTTATGGATCCAAAATTCTTAAAGTTTTCTGTAGTCCTTTTAACAGTTGGTGGTTTTGGTTCCTATTTCTGCGGATACCGAATCGCAAATGTATCGCATATTCTTGAAATAACTCTCATATTCTCCATAAATAATAAATAAGTTAGAAAATCTTCCTGCGTGTAATTTAATCGCCCCGGCATGATTATTATTAATGAATGTCAAATGGCAAGAAATAGTGACAATTCTCTAGGGTTCGATTGTTTTATTTTCGTCCCGCCTCGCCGTTATAGTCAACTAATAACAAAACTTAAAAGCCATTTAGCATTTTTACAAAAAAAAAAAAATGTTAAATTACCAATATTTTCAAAACTACAAATTTTTGGAATAGACAACCATATACAAACTTAATCTTATTTTTAATGCTTAATATGACAAAATTATAAAAATAGGTGCTTTCTATTTGAAAAAAATTGATTTTTGACGATTTTTTAAATAAAATTTTTAATTTCCTTTTTTGATCACTCTGTTCTAATAATTTTCATAATATCATAAAAAGACTACTAAGGTCGATCTTCGTCTACAAGAAAACTAACCCAAATTAAATAATAAAGACT
Organism: Diaprepes abbreviatus; assembly: GCA_034092305.1. NCBI lineage: Eukaryota > Metazoa > Arthropoda > Insecta > Coleoptera > Curculionidae > Diaprepes > Diaprepes abbreviatus. Next base: position 5,371,450 of record JASJET010000094.1, on the reverse strand, counting down.
TCCTTATAAGAAAAATTTATAGTTAAGTTTTGGTTCGCAAACGTCATTTTTGACCGTCGTGTTGTGTGCTGTAAAATTTACCATCGAATAAAAATATGTATTTTTAAATAAGAAAGAGATCAATTTTATAAAGGATTCTTCATCAGTATTACGATGATTATTGATACGGGTCCAGTTTTTATGAATAGCTCTTAGATATGCATCCAAATAAACGTTACTGAAAAGGGACACCATTTAGATTTTTGCGCGTATTTTTAAGTATTTAAGAATCATCAAGTAAAAACAATAATAGTCCTTATATTTCAGATCCCTATATAGGTACAAAACTGGAAAGGTCCTGAACGTAAGAAGGAATGTTCAACTGTTAGAGTCAGTAATATTGAGAACTTTGAGGTTATCTTTAAACATTGTTTGGTTATGTTGTGATTGCTCGGAGCCGGTGTTGGTTTTATAATATAACAAAATCATTCTATGATTTTTTGGTTGATTTGTGGTGAAAATAAATGAGAGCGACGAAGTTATTAATTATAATTTAGTGAAAGGAACGAAAAGGGAAAGAAGACTAGACGAATGCATGATGTCATGAAAAAAAAAATGAGGTTATTAAAAAGAAATAGAATTACTCTCCCTGATAATCATATGTGAGACTTTCCATTTGGACTAAGGAAGTTATCATACCTCTAAAAACTCTATTTTTATAATTCACAGTAAAATTTCAAAAACTGAATTTGCTAAACAACCTATTAAACTGTATTACTCAAACCGTAAAAAGTATGTCTGAAATACCGTAAAACACCCGATGTACCAAAAAAATTAAATCCCGTTCACAATAAATTTAAATCTGAAGTCCTACTTTTAGTAATTTATAATTAGTAGATCAAACCCTCACAGTATGAGATGTTAGATATGACCCACACATAAACCGCTATTCGCCGGTATTTACGAGTACCATCTTGACCACCTCGATTAAAGTAAATACTCCTATTTTTAATTCTAGGAATAAATTAATCAAAGATGAGTACATTTTTTAAGACCAGAGGCGTCTCAAGCATAAACTCTGCATATTTGATTACTTTGCATGAATTCAAGGAATTTACAATTTCCCAAGTATGATCTCCACCAGTCGCTCTTTCAAACCACTTGCCTTGCATTATTTATTATTTTTATGACGTGTTAGAAATGATGTTTAATTTTTGGAGGTGTAGCAGACAAGATACGAATAGCGACATCTCAACGGAAAACTCAATAACACAAGAGCAATATCCATTAACAATGTGGTATAATATCGCCTTGTGATGGCGAGTCGATAAAGTAAAAATAGAAATATTTTAAACTCGATACACAAAGCGTACTACCCAAAGAATAGCGTTCGCATCATTCGGTATCGGTTACCAAACTGACCACGACTTTTCGCAGTTCAAGCAGGTTTTGTACCAACGATCTCCCTAAGAGAGGGCTTCGTGTTTTTTAAACCAACAAATCTCATCAGGCCATTGCATCTGGTACAATCTATCATCTCGAAATCACTCAATAGCAAAAGAGCAACATTCACTAACAATGTTGTATAAAATAATCATGTGATCGCGCGATGGTTGCACCAAAACGAAACATGCAAAAACGGTAAACAATGGAAACTCCCAAAGAAGTTTTCTTTTTTTTTTAGTTAATTCAAAACTGCCTCGGAGCATATAAATTTTCAAACAGTAGATTGCTTTGGACATCCATCGAGAGTGATAGAGTGCCCCAAATTTAGAGAATTTGATTTTTTCAGGATCCATCGTACCTAGAAAAATTTTACTTAATTCCAAGAGTTCCTGATAATCATCACGAGCTAACAGAGAAGCTATTAATTTGTAGCATCAATTTCCGGAATTTCATCCTGTAAAATTTTCTTTAATCTATTTCCCTGCAACACAGTTTTATACTTTGTTGCGTCAATAGGATTTAACTGACTTGAATTTTTTAAATAATGGTACATTTTGTCCATTTGAACCTGGTGTTGTCGCGGAGTGTACACAGGATAATACCAATACAAGGAAAGTACAATAACTCTGTTTCAAGTGTCTGTTCTACGATCACTACCACTCCCTTTCTATAGGCAAGATTAGAATTAGTGATGTCACATCAAACCACTTTGACAGATTATTAATCCCTATTCACAAATCGCATTATAAATTTCTTGTGCCTGAGTAACTCCATTTTCTTTGGATAAAACAGATACAACAAGAAATTTTTCTTGGCCATTACAACTAATTAAAATATGTAATCTCTCAACTCGCTTACCAGTTATATTATCTGGAATCAGTTTCCTGTCGCAGTGTATGACTGCAATATCAACTTCTCTATCTTTAAAAAGTATTTGAATATTTTCGGCTTTTTTTTCGAATCTTAGATCTTATCTCATGATAACAAGTTTATCTAAAATAAAATTACGTGAATCAATTTCCATAGATGGTATCAAAGCTGAAACAAGAAGAATTGATCCTATATAGGAAATTCTACTTTACAGTCATTAAATGCTTCACTGCTACTCACCATGATCTGTTACTGAAAATATTAGAGAGGAATATACATCCTTGTGAAATTTATCATTTATTTTGTAATTCATAGACTTATTCTCACAAGAAAAACTCAGTTAAACAAACATTTTCAATATCAATAAATTTAAATAAGTTCTTTACTTTTATTTATTTGTTTTTATTCAAATTACCAGCTGTCTACGAAAAATCTTTATTTGTTTCATCAATATTCATGTGAAAAATCCCTTTGATTTATTGATCGATTAAAAACTCTTTTTTTACCATCAATTATTTTAAAAATATTGCCGTGTAAAAGTCAAATAATTTTTCTAGGTTACTTAAAAAGTCTTGCTCTCTTTGTTAATGTACACAGTTTATTCAAAAAGTTTCGGAACAATTCTTTTACGAATGAAAGCAAGAGTTTAGAAAAAAGATTTTATACACCTTTCAACATAATCCCCTCCTCGTTCAACAAAAATTTTGCTGCGCTCGTATAGCCGCTGGAACGACCTGAATGCTCCTCTTCTGGAATAGCTTTCAAGGCCCTGGTTATATTCTTTTGAAATGCCTTAACGTTTTCAAAACGTTCTCCCATCATCGTCATCTTCAAGTAAGAGAATAAAAATAGTATGCCGGAGCCAAATCTGGCGAGCAGGCCGAGTGATGAATCATGAAGACCAACTTTTGGACCAAAAATTGTGTGATGAGTATTAAGGAATAGGCAGGCGCATTATCCTGCAACAGAAATCAGTCACCGGAGACACGAATTCCTTATGAATAATCCCACGAGTATCGAAAGACGAAATGGGCATCGTTTTGATTTTCGACACAGTCGTTGGAACTTTGGTGGGCCGCCCTTCGCTCTTGCCTTACCACTAAGCGGTTGGCTTATGGTCGATGAATCCAATTAAAAACCGTGATTTGTTGCCGGTTGAAATTTTATTTAAAAAATCTTCATGCATGTCTGCCTATTTAACCAAATGCATTTTTTTCGTCGAGAACATCGTGTAAAATGTAGTGCACGCTTCCTACAGTGATGTTGAGTTCCTTTGAAAACCTTAACCGTAATTCGCCGATTACGAGACGATGCGCACACGAGTTTAAAGAGCTCCCATCCCATAAATCGTCTTCCAGCGACTGTCTGAACTGAACTAAACTGTTGTTAAACTCGGCATTCCACTCGAAAACCTTATTGCGGCTTAAACAATCCTCACCATATGCGCTTTTCAATAATTCTAATATTTCCGAACCATTTTTTTTTCAATTTGAATTTGATTGCAGCGCGTTGCCCCATAGCGAAAATTGTGACGCAGTGGCAAAAACATGTCTACTTCAAACGAACACAGTTAGCCAATAAATGAAGTTACAGCTCTCACATCTCCACTGTGGGTAACTCACGCATGATATTACAAAGTTTTGCCGCCTGGTAACAGATATCGCCAGTTGTAAACTTTATACAAAATTAGTCCCGGAAATTTTAGAATGAACTATATAGTTTTGATTTAGCATTTTTTGCATGTCTTTGTATTGTGTGTAAATCTTGTCTTTTTTTTACGCTTCGTGAATTGTCTCTACTGGAGAATCCTGCTTTGCTGCAAGTTTTTATAAATTCAAGTATAAAAATACATGTATACCTGTCATTTATTGAATCGTTAACATTTTTTGGGTAATGAAAGCTGCAAAACTTCTCGGCTTGTTGTTAATTTTTATCAGTGATGGTATTTACTGTTTCACCCATTAAAAATATTTTGTGTCTTAAATCCATGGATACATTAACACCCACTGCAAAAAAAATTGTAAAATAATTAAATTTGGGTTTGAATATTAAATGTGGTTGTAATTCTACTTTACATTATTTAATACAACTTTAATTTTACAAAAATTTGTTTGCTAAAAGATTTATAAATTTACATTTATCTCTATAATCACGTAAAATATATTTGATTTTTGTAAAACTAAAAGACAATATCGACAACGCTCTGCTGAATAATTTGAAAGTTTTTTGTAGAGCGTTCAATTATCTACAGAAATATGTATTGAATATTGTTGTATATTTACTTGTCCAAGAGAAAAAAATAAATATAAAAAAGTAAAAATACAATGTTTAAATGAAAATGTATCGTGTTTGTGACAAAGTTTAATTTCAATATTGAGATCTTGTTTCGGCTTTACATTTTTTAGGGCATATAATATATATATGTATATATATATATATATATATATATATATATATATATATATATATATATATATATATATATATATTATATATATATATATATATATATATATATATATATATATATATATATATATATATATTAATATTATGTCACAAGTCTCATAATAAATTAAATACACTATTTACTAATTTAAAAAGTAAAACTTCTCTCATGAATAAGTCAAATGTAATATATTCGATACCTTGCTCAAATTGTCCCAAGAAATATATAGACACAACAAGCCAATTTCTAAAGAACAGATTGAATGGCCATAAATATACGAAAAACGCTTCAACAAACACATACAGGGTGAAAAACATACCTTCGATTATATTAATACCATAATTAAAAACAAAGATATGAATTATTAAAAATTGCAGATAAAGGAAATGATAGAAATTAAAAAAGATAAAAATACTGTTGACGACAGAACATATATAGGAAATTTGAGTCACATTTACACCAGCCTAATTTAAAGAATAATGTTAAATATTCGATCATGTTAATAAACATCAAAAATTGAATATCCTCTTAAACATAAAATTAAATGTATCCGTTCTTTCGATTTTTTTGGTCCATTGTTAAAATCTAAAAAATAAAACACACTTGCATTCCATGTATTCTAAGTATCTAAATAGACGATGTTAAAATTTCATTTCATTATTAATAAATAAACAAAATACCAAGGTATGTACTGTGTAAAATTAAGTACTTTTTTTGGAAATTTGAATAGTTTTTTAAAGTGTTTGTTTGTTTTTTAAAATTGTGAATATGTTTGTGTATGAATGTTTTTAATTATATAAAAAATATTTTTAGGAAGATCAATAAATAAAAAAAACAAAAAATTTTTGAAGATGCATTAAATAACGGGCGAAACGTCAAATTGTTTTTGATTTTTTCGTTAAATAAAGAACCTAAACCCAAGAAAAGACAAAATACAAAGAATATATATATATATATATATATATATATATATATATATATATATATATATATATATATATATATATATATATTTAGACAGTGATATTAAATTGCAAAAATGCTGTACAGAATTTTCTAAGCAAAAAAGAAGGTAATGTATCGTAAGTTTTATTGACAAGTTAATTTATTCACTATACCGTTTATTAACTCATGTAAATGACACAAGAAGATGTATGGTGTGGCGCGAAACACATGTCATACTTCTGATACTTTTTATAGGCAGATGGTTTCTTAGTCGAGTTATTTATTCCTTTTTGATTCATGATTCCCTTCATTGAAAGAATACTAATGGATGTATCTAAGACTTTTAAATTCTTTATAAAATGCCATCAATAATGTATTAATTTATGTGAAGAAGGAAAAAAAAAACGAACGTGCTACTGGTTTCTTGTATTACTAAGAATTCCGAGCTTGTCAATAATTTTTGAATAAGTTAGGATGGAATTTTGTAAAAATATTAAAACAGAAAATAATTATTAGAGTTAGCAAATTAATTTTTTACAACAGGCTCATTTTTGCCGCCACTTGGCGGTGAGGGCCCTCCCAAGGAAACACAAAACCCTCACGTAGAGGAACAAATTTTGCAAGATATTGTTGACAACCCTTTAAACACCATAAGAAAGCTCGCGGCACAAAACAATGTTACAAAATGGAATTTAAATTAAACTCTAACAGAACAATTACTTCGCCCGTGCCCCGTTGAAAAAGTACACGCCATGTCTCCTAAGATTATCCCCCAAGACTTCAATACTCCAAATGGTTTATACAGCAATATAACCTAAATCTAAATTTTTCTAACCTTATTTTATTTACAGATGAGGGCAATTTTACAAGAGACAACGTAATAAATTCACACAATTTACATATTTAGACTAACGAAAACCCGCAAGCTATAATTCAAAACAAAAAACAACAAAGGTTTATTGTAAATGTGGGGGCTAGCATCCTCGAAAATAACCTTATAAGTCCATTTGTTTTGGAAGGAAGACTCAATGGTGAGATTTATTTGCAATTTTTGCAGCAAAATTTAAATAATTTATTGAAAGGTGTATATGGCCACCAAGGTTTCCAAACCTAAGTCCCATAGACTTTTACTTCTGGGGACATCTAAAAGAACTACTTTATTCAACTCCAGTAAATACTTGAGAAGAACTACTAGCGAGAATAGCACAGCATTCTGACGAAGTCCGTAATAATGCCGGGATATTATTTGCAGTGGAGCGGAAAAACATGCGAAGAATAAGAAAATATACTAAAATAGGTGGAGGCCATATTGAACATTTTCCAAAATAACATTTCACTATTTTTGCATTTTAATAACATTGTAAATGAATTGAGCCTCGACCAACCCTTTGAAATGTTACTGGATTTGACAATATCTGAACTGAAAATCTTTCAGCATAACATCTTCTTGCCTTCAAAGAGTGAGATAGCGCTTCCCCCATAAATCAAAGCATATCAGCACACCCTGCGTATTTTATTTTTACCTATTTGTGTTTCACATTAGTAACCTTCGAGTTTTTCGCATAAATATCGATTTACGTCGAAAACCGCCAGTTTTATCGAAATAAATTAAGAATACCTTTTTTGAAGAGATATAACTAAATTATTTAAAAAATTAGTTTTCAGCTCTATAAAATAAGAGTTGTCAAAAAGGGGCGTAACAAGTGTTGCTGCAAATCCATTTCTGACTTCTATGATGATCTAAAACATCCACTATAGTATGATTTAATGAATCTTTATGGTCTCTGTAAAATATTAAAATTTATTTAAATTATACAAATAGGTTCAAAACTTAGAGCCGGTAAGGGAAATCGCTGGGCTCTGTAACTCCGTTATGAGGATATTTTTTCTATGACAAAGTACGTTTATTTTTGACTTCCCCTTGATGCTCACAAGAAATTAGGAGGTATTTACCCTTTATATATATATATATATATATATATATATATATATATATATATATATATATATATATATATATATATATATATATATATACATATATATATATATATATATATATATATATATATATATATTATATATATATATATATATATATATATATATATATATATATTTATAATTTTTCTTTATTTTGTCTTTTCTTGGGTTTAGGTACACCAAACCAACTTGGTCAGGTACATATCTAAACTATTTCTCTAATCATTCAAAAACTCAAAAAAATAGCGTTATAATCGGTCTATCTGATCGTGCTATCTCCCTAACTTCTCCAGAATTCCGACCAAAAATACTGCAAAAAGTAAGAGACACTAATAAATAATAATTTCAACGAAAAGACTATCACCAAAATAATTGATAAACGAACATATAAGTTTTATAATAACGTAAAAACAAAAAACATAGAACATAAACAGCAAAAATATGTGGCATTACCGTACACTAGTGAGCTGTCAGAAAAAATAAAATACATTTTAAAAAAGCATGATATTATCGTATGCCACAGGTCACATAATAAATTAAATACATTGTTCACAAATTTAAAAATAAAACTCCTCTCATGAATAAATCAAATATAATATATTCGATCCCTTGCACAAATTGTCCCAAAAAATATATAGGCATGACGAGCAAATTACTGAAGAACAGATTAAATGGCCGTAAATATACGAAAAACGCCTCAACAGCGTTAAACAAACACACACAGGACGAAAAACATACTTTTGATTATAACAGTACCATTATAAAAAACAAAGATATGAATTACCAAAAATTACAGATAAAGGAAATGATTGAAATTAAAAAAGATAAAAATACTGTTAACGACAGAACAGATATGGGAAATTTGAGCAACATTTACGCAAGCCTAATTTAAACAAAAATATTAAGTACTCGATCCGATCAAATAAGAATCAAAAATTGAATATCCCCTTAAACATAAAACCAAACATATACCTTATTTGTTTTTTTATGCATTGTAAAATATAAAAAATATTAAAAAAATAAAACACATTCGCATTCCACGTATCCTCAGTAGACGATGTAAAATTTGAAATTTATTTAGTAACAACAGAGCAGCAAAATGTCAAGGTGTGTACCGGTAAAATTAAATATTTTTAAAAATTTTTTTAAAAATTTTAAAGTTTTGAATACTGTTTTTAAGTGTCTTGTTTGTTTTTTGAAATTGTAAATATATTTTTTGTGTGGTGTATTTTGATTATATATTTCTAGGAGGAAAGAATTTTGAAAATGCCTTGAATAAAGGGCGAAACGTCAATCGTTTTGTGTTATATTGTGTTTTTATTAAATATAAAGAACCTAAACCCAAGAAAAGACAAAATAAAGAAAAATTATATAATCTATGGTTCAAGAATCAAGAATATATATATATATATATATATATATATATATATATATATATATATATATAAATCAATATCTACCAGTATTTTGCAGAAATAATTTAAATTATATTCATCGGAAGATTCCCCCAATTTTAAAGATTTGAATGGTTTGAAATAATCAGTTGATTATTCCACATCCGCTCTTATATGCCATATGTTTATTTTACCGAAAAGTTTAAAAATAGATTATTAAAAAAGAGTGATTAAGTGTTCCAATTATACGGTAAAAAGCAAAAAGATCTGAACAGTTATATTTTCAAAGATATTTTTATTGGTTTTAATTTAGTAGTTCATTTGACTTTATGCAGCTATAAAGTTGAATTTATAAACCGTAAATTTCGTTCGAGAATCAGTTAAATCTTCATTAGCAACCACTTCCCGTTTTGTTTTTTGTATATGTATAAATATAGGTTTTTCTTATTTTAAACGGTAACCAAAAGTTAAAAAAAATGCTCCTTCTAAATCGTTTAAAATCTAGTATGACACCCAGAAAAAAATTGAAATTAATGAATGTTTTAGAAAATTTTTAAAAAAGTAGGTGTATTCTACGTGAAAACTTCCTCCAAATATGCTTTAATAATTTTTAAAAATTTTCATAAATAAATAAAATATAGCCAATTTTTAAAAATGCAAATTTCCCTTTTTCATAAAATATCTCAAATCAGTCCCAACTAGAATCAATTTGCGAAAATTAAAAAAATAATACCGAAATAATTACCTAAAGCCTTCCTTATTTAACCATTTTTCTATCTCGTATATTTTCAGAGATCCCAATACATTCCTTACCAATTTAGGACTCATCCGCACACAAAAAATTATTATTCTGCCGTTATGATGCTCTCATTCAGTCGTGAAAAATATATTAGAAATATTATGTTAGGAAAATCGGTTTCGTCTATTACGTAACTCTTTTTGAAAAAATATTTTACCAAACTTTGTGAGTTCATTCTCTACTTTTTATTTATTAGTAATATTGCAAAATTTCAGGATAAGATGTTTGGTTTTGCAGTCGATACCTTTTCAGTTCGACTATAAAAAGTTGGTTAAACATAATATATCATACGTTGTGGAAACCTTCAAAACCACATAACCACTTGGCAATTTCTTCTTCTTCTATTGGTGCCTATCCTCTGTAGATGTTGGCAATCACATTGGCCCATATGACTTTATTGACAGCTGTTCTGATATTCCTCAGCCATGATGTTCGTCAACGACCCTGAGTTCTTTCACCCTCTATCTTACCTTGCAAAATTAACTGAATTAGTTGGTATTTCTCATTGCGCATTACATGCCCTAAGTATGATATCTTTCTGATTTTCACATTGCGCATAATTTCTGGGTCTTTTTTCATACGTTGCATCACGGTGTTATTTGTGACATGATGGATGTATGAAATTCTGAGCATGCGGCGGTAACACCACATTTCGAAGGCTTCCAGTCGTTTAGATGTTGTTTCTGTCAAAGTCCAGGCTTCCACTCCATATAGAAGAGTTGAAAATACATAACATCTCAAGACTCGTGTTCTTATATCAATGTTCAGGTGCATATTGCACAAGATCTTTCTGAGGCGGTTGAAGACAGCTCTCGCTTTCTCTATGCGGCATCTAATCTCCTGTGAGTGGTCCCATTCTCTGTTCAGACTGCATCCTAGATACGTAACTTTGTCAACAGTTTCCAAAGTTTCATTATTTGCTCTAAATTGGTGGTGTATTTCGTCATTTTTGCTTACTATAAGGATTCTTGTCTTTTTACAGTTTAATTTCATGCCGTATCTTTCACAGGCTTCCACTACGCGGTCTATTAGTGTTTGCAGATCCTCTGCATTATCGGCCAACAGAACTGTGTCGTCTGCATATCTTAAGTTGTTGATGCTTTCACCATTAATTTTGAAAATTGACTTGGCAATTACTGTACTGTAAAGAACCTTTACAAAATCTCTTCATCAAAAGTCAAAAGCAGCAATAAATTCTTCAAACCGATACAAATAGCAAAATTACTCCGAAAGAGTTGTTGTGTATCCTTAACAATCTTTAAAATATATATCGAAATATGCCCTTAGGAGATAAAGATATGCAGGCATGGGGTTACATTAGGACATACAAACTTTTATTCAATTCAGGTTCTTCTGGCAGAAAGTCAGGAAGATTTAGAATGTAAGACCAAAGAACTAAAACAAATAGATTATGAAGAATGGGGATTAACGATAATTATACAAAAAACCAAATATATATAGAAGCGTGCGCATAATATAATAACCTTTGAATAATATTTGACAAAACCGACATTTGGGAAATAGAGAGGGATTTTGAGTTTAAAATTGAATTTCCAGGACGAGAGTTATTTTTTTTTGCCTATCATTTCGAAATAAATATGCAGTAAGTTTTATTGATATACGGGATGTCGATTTAATAATTCGGTTTTCAATTAAGACTGTTACTTAGGTTAAACGAGTAAATTTTCAACGTATTGATACGTGGAGACTCATGATTATGCTTCTATAAGCTAAATAAAAAATATTTGCCAAACTAAATTCAATACGCTAAAAATGAGAGATTTGGTATCGCCTGGAAGAATGATTTCCAAAAACAATAAATGCATTGATATTGTTTTTAAATTCTAGTATTACGGAGAAACGCAATATTTAGAAAACATCAACAGCTACTGAACCACTGATTGGTTCAAGCTTCATAACAACAACAACAGTTTAATTAAACTGGTACCTTTGGCATACATTTTATTAGTAATATTAACTTAAGCGACGATATGTGGCAATACTTTTGCCAGTCAGTATATTATATTTTGAACTTAATAAATATTTGATGTAACTATTTTCTAATTTATGCGTCTTTGAATAAATTACTTAAAATAATCATTTGATCTTCATAAAAGGCCATGATGTTTACGATTTAAATCAACAAATTACCATATATAATTAGCTAATAAATTAATTATTTGGATTAGTTAAGTATACAATAAAATTAAAAAAGCAAACTTTTAAAGTTAATGCACTGAAACTAATTTAAAATGTTTGCAATAATTATATTAATGTTTCCATTTGAATGCCATTCTCTTTGTCAAATTATATAAAGTTTGTAAGTCGTGTATTAATCTATTATTATCGTATTATCATCCACTGCGAATTAAATTACGAAATTATACTTAAATGGCGTAATATATAATAATGCAAAAGTTTTTTAAAATTAAATGATTTTTTTCATTAATAATAAATAAACTAAACGTCAAGGAAGATCAATAAATAAAAAAAACTTTGAAGATGCCTTAAATAAAGGACAAAACGTCAAATTGTTTTTGATTTTTTGTTAAATAAAGGACCTAAACCCAAGAAAAGACAAAATAAAAAGAATATATATATATATATATATATATATATATATATATATATATATATATATATATATATATATATATATATATATATATATATATATATATATATATATTAACGTCAAATTAAGTCTATTTCAGAAAACTTGCTTATACTCTTTATTGCTACGTTTAGACTGGTAGGAGACGTTAAATTTTTAGAAAGATATTGATTTTTTCTAAATTTCTTGAAAACATGGTAACTGAATTTAATGATATAGAAAATAGAAAATAAAATAACAAGCTCAGCGACACGCGGCACAAAAATATAATTTATTGATCTAGAGAAATTTTAAATTCCCTATATTATACTGGATATTACTTTCACGTCATTTGTCTGTCAAATCAACTAGTTCTCTCAGTGCCTTAAGAAGTTACGTTATTTTAGGAAAGTTGTACCCCAAAAATTTCTTCATCTATTATGTATTTTTACAAAAAATAGATAATATTTTTTATATAGATCTTTTTTTCCAGATAATGCGTATGATGAAGACATCAATCACATACTCACTATCGGTTGAAATGTTATAGCAGATATGCTTTGAGCACAATGGTAATGTGCAGCATGATGGAGAGTGTAGTAATACCTAGACCTCCTGCCCTACCAATCGGTCCTTTAGTTTCCAGCTATCCCCTAAAAGGTATGTATGGCAAACTGTCATATAATTAAAAAAACTTTTACTGCTATTTACAACAATCTCGAAACATTAAATTAAAAATATACAGTTCATTCAAAAAATTGCGGGACTAATTTTGTATAAAATTTACAAATCTGTGCGCTATCTGTTACCCCAGAGCAGAATTACGTAATATCATGTCTTAATTATACACAGTGGAGATGTGAACGCTGTAACTTCATTTATTAACCAGCTGTGTTCATTTAAAGTCGACGTGTTTTTGCCACTGCGTCACAATTTTCGCTGTGAAGCAACGCGTTGCAATCAAATTTTATTTAAAGTTAGAGAAAGTGGTTCAGAAATATTCAAGTTATTGAAAACCATCTATGGTAAGGATTGTTTAAGCCGCAGCAAAGTTTTCGAGTGGTATGAGTAATTCAAGAACGGTCGACAGTCGCTGGAAGACGATTCACGGGAGAGGCGCCCTATAACTTCGACTACCGATGAGAATATCGAACGTGTACGCGTCACACTGTCTCGTAATCTGCAAATTACGGTTTAAATGTTATCAAAAGAATTCAATATCAGTGTAAGAAGCGTGCACCACATTTTACATGATGTTCTCGAGGAAAAAAAGTATGTACGAAGTTCGTTTCGAACTTGGTAACGGAAGAGCTGAAAGAGCGCCATGCGGAAGCTTCATGTGATTTGGTTCAATGGACAGACACGCATGAAAATTTTTTAAATAAAATTATATCCGGCGACAAATCATGGTGTTTTCAATACGACCCATCGACCAAACGGCAAGCCGCTGAATGACGAGGCAAAGGGGAAGAGCAGCCCACTAAAGTTCGAGCGACAAAATCGAAAATCAGAGCGATGCTTTATTTGTTTTTCGATTTTCGCGAATTCTTACCACCGGGCCAAACAGTGAACGGACAATTCTACAAAAGTGTCCTGGATCGGAATTGTACCGCACTGGTGACTGGTTTCTGTTGCATGACAATGCGCCAACTCATCTTTCAATATTCATCACAAAATTGTTGGCCCATATGTTGGTCTCCTTGATTCATCACCCTACTCACCAGATCTGGCTCCGTCAGATTTATTTTTGTGAAGATGTTGACACGATCCAAAAGAATGTAACGAGGGCTCTGAAAGCTATTCCAGAAGAGGACTTTTCCAGGTCGTTCCAGCGGCTAGACGAGCGCAGTAAAATTTGTATAGAACGACTAGAAGATTATGTTGAAAACTCAATAAAATATTTTTTCTAAACTCTTGTTTTCATTGGTAAAATAAATTAGTCCAACTTTTTGAATGAACTGTGTATATTTAATACTATACACGATTACGACGTTATTCTATTCAAATTTCCTAAAAACTCTTATAATATTTACTTTCAAATAAGCGCAGTATTCTTTTTGTGTTTCTTGGTTGAACTAGCGAGGAAAATAACGGCTTCTTGGTCTGGAGGAGAAAATTTTTTTAAATTTGTTATAAACAAAAAAAGTAATTATAACAATTTTCATAGGTGTTGCGTTACCGCCACCACCGCCACCTAAGCCGGTAGAAGGACACGTGACTCCAATCCAGACTAGCAATTTATGTCAAGATTCAAGGGATCTAGAAACTGGAGAAAAAAAGGTAAAATAAATCATTATATTAATTTCAATAATCTTTAATGTTTTATTAAAAGTTTATCAATTAGTAACACTGTGTGATGAAAGGTTACAATATCGTCGATAATATGAGGTAACTGATAATATGTGATGGTGTATCACATACGTTGCTGCTTACTTAATCACTGAAAATATACTATCATAATTTCTAAAAGTTCAATAAAACACTCCATAAATTTTCTTTGCGTACCAGGATTGAATTATCCGAAACTTTGAAATAAAACGGGAAATTTTAAATCCTCTGGTAATCTTTTAAGTGCACTGGCACAAGAAATTTTATTAGGAGTGAAAATTTTCAACCACACAACTTTTTCCTTATTAAAATCCGATGAAAATATGTGAAGTAGACCGATATAAAAACCGTCACACACAAATTAAATGATATTGTCCTTAAACTTACCACAAAAATCAAGACAGTTGTGTGTGTTTTGAAATATCCTCAACGTTCATTATATAAATTAGATACTCCAGATGTTGCTTTTTAAGCATAAGGTCTATGACAACTGGCTTGCAGTTTCTCCACTGTAATAAGCTGCCTGATACATAAATGGGCCCTCAACCATATTAATCCCGAGGATGGCGCCCGAGAACCGCCTACCGGGTGGATGTTTTAACCACCGGAGAGTCAAGCCGTTAAATAGTTCAGAGAGCAGAGATATCTCGACTGTAGGTACATACCGCCGTGCGTAATTAGATACCACTGCGCTGAGCATTTGACCGATGACTGTCTTCACGATAAATATTCACCTACCGATGTTCCGCGGCTGTAACAATTAAGCATCCGTAGATCCGTAGAACACGACTTCCTCTTTTCAAAGGGCCATTACACTGTTTATCGAAGAAAATATTCATTCTTAAGGCAACGTCTGGCGAGGTCCAAACGTGAGCTGGAAAAACTTCCCGTTGAGCGATCTGGTCCAATGCTCCAGCAGGCTTGAATTAAGGGATTTAACATCAAAGCATGCTATGAGATCATCCATTTCAAGTTTAACGCAGTTTAAAATAGTTCCGAATTTGACTTTTTCACGTAAAATACACACGAGATTGCATGAGGCTAACAAGGTATTTTTTCATTTTTTTGTGTGGGAGAATTGTAATTGTTGATGGGTCTAAATGGTATTTTGCTTATGTATTTTTGAAAGTTAGTAGAGTTTTGCGCGCCTGCAGGAATTTCCCGTGGTATCACTTTTCGTTTGACGTGACATTCTGAGGGTAAGTCCTTGATCTGGGTCACTGATATGTGACGGAATCTTTTGGCACAGGTCTATACGCAGGATCTTTTAAGATATGTTTAATTTTTGTGGTATAGTCTATAATGACGGTTGTATTGTTGGTAATATTATGACGCTATTGTTCTTGATTAGGCCTTTTAAAGGTATATGTGAAATTTGAAAATTTAACTTCAAGGTCGTTGTCGACGATATTATATAAACCTTAAAACTGATTTTTAAATAAATCCGATAACTTTTTGTCATTTTATTGAGCAATTTAGCTGAACTCCGTTCACTATTTTGAATCCGCCATTGCTAATTTTGAAAATCTGACTTCACAGTCGTAATCAGCAACTTCGAGAACATATTAATACTGATTTACAATAGGGCATCTTTCACCCTGACAAAGTTGAGTCATGTGCGTCACTTATTGTGCTATATAGTATCGAAGCATCTCCTAACCTAAGTTTGTGATTTGTTGGTTCAATTTTTAAAGTAAAATTTTAATTAATGCAATTATTATAGTATAGATCTTCATTTAATAAAAAACATTACATATTGTAAGTCACTCTACTTAACTTGTAATGTTAGCCTGTACATACAGTGTTGCTGAATATTTATAAGATTTTTATATACGAAATAAGAATAAATTTAGGAACGATGCTTTTGATTCTGAATGATATAATTAGGATTTTAAGTACTTAATCTTAAAATTCGATAAAACTACTAATTTTCATGTATGTGTATTTTTAGGTCTATAAAGGACGAAAAGTATACGAAGAAAGGCGAATAACTCAAAAATTAGTAGAGAAAAACATCACGAGAAATGAAAGTGTTCGAAGTAAAATAAGCAACAGAAGCGTAACGTCCCAAAGATCTAATGGATTTAGACTGATAGATAATAACAACAATGGTAATAATTATTACATTTAAATTAAATTCTTAATTTGAGCGAATTTTGGGTAGATGCTCAATATTTTCCAAGTACTCGTATTCAAATTTCCAGCCATCACATTGCCCAAGCGTGGTGCTGTGTCTCCCATTTTATGTTGAGAGTTTTGCCAGAATAACAAAACTGTGTTTTATTATTTCAGAATATAGTCATTATAAAGATAACGACAATAAATTAAATTAAATAATATATAATACACATTAAAGAACACTTCATTTTGACTAGTTGTTGTAACCACCTTCAAAGAAATCTCCAGAAGGGTCTAATTTGTGGTTAGTAATATACGAGTAAAAATATACTGCAATTGATTTCTTAAGTTTTGGCTCCTAAATTTGAAATATTTACAATATTACAAATTTGCTTACATAGTTTTTACTTTTGTCTGTAGAGTTATTATAGCCGTGTAAAATTTGTGGCTCTAGATTTCCCTGCTTTTTCTTTTTTAATTTAAAGATTTTCATAGAAATATAACTTTTTTTAAATTTTTTAGCTACTCTGTAACTTTAAAAATTTATTATCTATTATGCGACTACAAACCTTTGTGATTCTTTGCACAAAAATTCTTTTTGGTACACATCATTTAAATAATAAATTATTTCCATTTAACCACAACAATAATTTTATAGTTATATTGAAATCAATACCTATTGATGAGTGACGAAATGAATAATTGATAAATACTTCGGCGTATACTGGTGAAGATAAAGTAAAACCTGGCTAGAATCTCTAGGTTCTTTAGCTTTGATCCTCTTCTTCTTCATCATCTATATAGAAAACATTTTTTCTGTTCTTTTTGAAGTTGTTTCTGAACACTCACCATTCCATTTTCTTCTTCTTTTGTGTCCCGTCATTAATATTTTCTACCTTACATGTTTGTGATGGTGGTTGGTCGTCAATTCGTCTATGGATGTTCATTTCTGCGGTTTTCATCATTATTTGAAGTTTTTGCTGTTTTTGTCGAGTTTCTGCTACATAGATGATAATAGGTCTCACAACGGTTTTATGAATTTTGCTTTTCAAATATTTCCTGAAAAATTTGCTCTAGATAGTGTTATTTATATATTCAGCGACCTCATTAGTTATAATCAATTATTCCACTTCTTTTTTTTTAGTATTTCGTGGCGGGAAAATGTAATATCTAAATATTTCTATAAGTCCATTATTTTTCAATTATTTTTCCATCTGTTACCAGTTTATATCTAATTGGTTTGAAAGAAATAACTATGCAATTTGTTTGTTTTTTTTTGATGATATTTCATATTGAACTCTTTGGCCTTATTGTTAAATTTGTAGGCACCGATTGGAGATGATTTTCGTTTTGGGCCATTAATACTGCAGCATTCAATTATTTTCTTCCCATCCGATATTTATTTATCAATTTTACTTTTCTTGATAACTTCATCCATTACTAAGTGAGACAGTAACGAACCCAACGAGTCTCCTTGTCCCACTCAGATTCTTACTGCTATTGGACCAGTGATTTTTCCTTCTATTTTAGCTTCTACGGTGTTTTTACTGTAAATATCATCGCTGGTCTTTACTATATCTAATGATATATATATATATATATATATATATATATATATATATATATATATATATATATATATATATATATATCCTATTCTGGCAAAGACTTTTGTCAAATTTAAGAAGGCCAATTAAACCGGTCTGTTGAATTCAAGTGATTTTTCTCTTAGTTGCCTCATTATGAAGATGACAATTGCACATAACCTTACACTTCTGAATTCTTGCTTTTCATCTTCAGATGTTATTTTTGTGCTTATTTTGTTAAGTATATTATTTTTTTGAAGTATGGTGCCGAATAAGTTTGTATCTCAGAAGGCGCTGCATAGAGTAGTTGCGAATGAGTCATAGTAATAATTTTCTCCGTTAGTGTATAAAATTCTTACATTTACAACAATATTACGATATATTTATGTTAGCCACTATGTGTCCGAGCCAGTTCAACCATGAGGTTTGTTTTATATTGTCTGTCCAACGCATCTGAGGACGTCCAATACATCGGTAGCCTCCCCATGGTCTCCATCTTATCATCCATCTGCTTCGTGACCAGACCACTGCCATTTAAACATTGCAACTCCTTCGACGACGTTCTCAAATCATGTTCTTTTTCTTAACCAACCAAAGTGTTGTGACCTTTAAGTGTCTCTCTGGTTAACCTTTAACTTTTCTGTAATTATCTTAGTCAGTATCAAGGTTTTGGCACTATAGATAGTCACTGATAATACATAGGGTGTCTAGAAAATACTTGTACAAAATTTGATGGCAGACTATTGACGTCAGAATAGGTCGATTCAAGCCAACTTAGTTTCATCCAATACTGCTTCGTTTAGTAATAACTTAATTTAATGATTTTTTATGAGTGATCTAATACTATAATATGACGTTTTCTGGTGGTATTGCGACCGTCTATAAAGTAGTGTAACTTGTGATGTCACTTGTAAACATCGCTACTGATTTTTTTATTTCATTAACGTTATGACAAATTAGATATATCTATCGGATAATAACATGTAATTTGATGCTTTTTTTCGTCAAGAAAAATTTTCATTGGATGAACAGTTTCACTAGGAAAAAAATATTTTCAATTACATGCATACACCAATTAAATGTAGTAATAAAAAACACGTCTAACAATTATTACAAAATTCATTATTTTTTAAATAAATGCTTTCATTGCATTTTACAAAAATAAATACATTTAAAAGAGTCGTTTTTGTAAAAATAAAATATTAAATGACAAATTTTGCAATTTTTAAAATATGAATTTGTAGACTTTATATTTGTAGAATATGGTTTTGTGAATTCTGAATATATATTCTTAATTATTTTCTACTGATCGTTTAAGAGTTTTTTAAATTGCAAAATGTTTATGTTTTTGTTTATAACAAAATACATCGTAATACCGATAACGACTCCTTTAAACGTATTTTTTTTGTAAATGCAATGTAAGCACTTATTTAAAAAAAAAACAATGAATTTTGCAATAACAATTAAACAGATTTTTTAAACAAATTTATTTTGCAAAATTAATGATAAATTTACTTTTATATCCTGAAAACATCCATGGTTTATCAGAATTATCGCTTAAAAGCTTATCGGTCACGAAAGGTGAAGTTTTCCAAAACTTGAAAAATTCATGCAATGGAAAATTTTCAAAAATGAGTGTCTCAAAGAAAACGAAAGATATGTGTACAAACCCAACGGTATTTGAAAGGGTAAGACTTATACTTCAAGATGCTATGTATAATTTTTTGAGAAAAAAATTTTGCAGTGATACATAACCTAAAATATAATTCAAAATCACCTTTCTTGAACTTATAGGTTAAGATATTTAATAAACCTGATGTGAGCAATTTTGAAGCCGGATTTGAATTCAGCGACCTAAAATCTACAAAAATTGACTATTCTTATTTAATTTACAAATTTCTCGTCGTACGGCCAAGGCGTTCAGGTACTTAACAACTATTTATAGGTCAAAAAGTTCCATATATTCCAGAAATTCCGTTATTTAATCTTACGATACTTAAATAACTAAAGTGGTAATGAAAATTAAATTTTTTTAAATCCTAAGACTTCATATTTTCTTACAAACATAGCTCGGACTTAACAACAAGGCAAATAATTATCACTTGGTATTTTCTATGGCTACACGAGTACTTGTGACGCAATAAATAATTACATACGAAGTAGTAGATATCTGTTGGACTCTAGAGATAACTACTAGCCGAAACGTCGTGATATTCAACAAAAATAAAGACAATGGAAGTCCAACAGATATCTACTACTTCGCAAGAAACATCATTGTCTATAACCTTCAAACAAATACTAAATATTTACATACATCGGACAGAGTTTTTCTTGCTTGTGCCTTCTTTCTGTTTTAACCTAAAATTTCTGTGTCATTATTACAACTGAGGAATTCAAAAAATAACTTTAAATTATGTTTTTTAAAACTATTAATTTAAAATTGCACTTGCCTTAATTTACTGTTATATAATTTTTTTAGAATCAAACCAACATAAAAAAAATTGCAGTAAAAAGTAAAAGATATAACAAATATTTTATAATACAATTAATTTAATAGTTGTGGATTTACTTGTTTACTTGGCACTTTTTTTCGGTCGAGATCGCGGTAGTTGAAGCGATTATTGTTAAATTAATTCGCAATGGATTGGTATTTTTTGTTTTTTTGATCTCATTATTCAATTGTTTAAAGTGGCTTTTGATTTATGTTCCGTTTCTTTTCGCCTTAGTGGCTCTGCTTAGGTATTTTCTGTATAAACTACGCAAAATGAATTATGGATCACTTTAACAGGACAATTCAACCATAATGGTAATTTTATTTCAAACTGAACTGTATTATTATAACAAAATAAACAGGTAATTTCCAACACAACAATGAATATAAAGAATTATTGTCAATAAAATTTTATACTTATGCCATTTAGAGTTCAAAAAGTAGCATGTTTTAGCAATAAGTATGTACTCTTACTGTTATTGCGTCATACATCAACGTGGCATCCTTTTAATTAAATGTTGAATTCTTGCTTGAGTACAGCATTTGCTAGTTATTGTAGATTATTTGCCATTTCAACTCTTTACACATATGTAATATATATATATATATACATATATATATATATATATATATATATATATATATATATATATATATATATATATATATATATATATATATATATATATATATATATCTATATCTATATATATATATATATATATATATATATATATATATATATATATATATATATATATATATATATATATATATTGGGCATTCTCCGGTTGAAAGTTAATTTTTTGCCATAAAATTTTCAGCTTATATGTAAGTTAGTACATAGAGTTGTACAGTGTCCATAAAGTGTTGATGATGTGACAAATTCCTCTCTGAATTACAACGAGCAAGGGCTGTCTTTTTGGTGCCTTTGCTGAACGTCTAGATCTAGGTCGTATTTCCTCTAAGCGATTTTTAATTGTTTGTGTTGAAATAGGGTTGTTAAAATACTGACAATATTTTTCCTTTGACCTGAGTTTTGGCATGGAATTTCTTAATAAAATACGATCCTGCCGAGAGGTTGTAATGTATGCACAGGATCTATCTGGTTTCCCTGTTACATCGCCACTCTCAAAAATATATTCCGCGTTCTTAAAATTCTGACTTACTTAAAATTCGGTTACAATTTATCATTGAGAACACTATTTCTGATGTGCGTAATTACCACAGATGCTTAAAATGTAATCAGATATCTTCTTTCTAATCTTTTTTTATGATTCATATTAAAGGTCTTTAAAATTTGAAAAAAAGAAGTAAAAATAAAAATAACACTGAATATGCTAAAATCAGCCAAAATTGTTGTGTATTTACTCCTGACTGTAAAGAAGCCTGGGCTATAAATATTTATTATATTTAGCAGTAACAAATTTACGAGAGCTGAAAAAAAAAAATTAATGCTAACTCCATAATAGAAGATGACACGGTAGATACGGTTTGGAGTAAAATAAAATGCGACATAAAAAATAGTTCCACAAAAGACATAAGCTCCAGAAGAATCAACATTAATAAAGCAAAAAACAACAAGACTTGATTTACAGAAGAAGTTAAACTACTGACTGAAGAAAAAAAATACATATATTAATGTAGGAATAGCAAAACACAAGAGGAGTACAACAGACATAAACAAGTAAGAAATAGAATTAATGAAGTGGAGAAGTGCAGATAACCAGGGTAACACCTGAAACATGGAAAAACTACTTTAGAAATCTTCTAGACAACAAAGAATTAGGCGACGAAGATAAAGATATAAACATTGATTTCCCAGAGGAAGAATTGGCTAACCCTGAAATAACTACAAAAGAAGTAAAACAAGCGATACTTAAATCTAAAAAGAAAAGAGCGCCTGGCATTGATGTCATAACTGACAATCTCATCAAATAGGAGAGAAATACCTACTGATTGGAAAAAAGGGTCCAAGAAATAACCAGCAAATTACAGATGAATAACCCTTCTAAACTCTGTTTTACATTTATTAACAAATATCTTATTAGAAAAAATCCATAGCCATCTATGACTATATGCAAAGAACAGCTGAGCTTTACACAAAATAGATCTACTATAGATGTCATCGTTATACTTTGACAATTAGTAGAAAAATCAGTTGAATTTGATAAATCGAAATAGATATGTTTTGTTGATCTCAAACAAGCTTTTGATCGAATCGGCCTGAAAGATGTAATAAATACCTTTCCAAAACATAATGTTAACTGCAAAATACTGAAAATTTTAAATGGACTGAACCAAAATAATATCACGAAAATTAAAATGCATGCAATACCAACAGTAGCTGGCATTCAACAAGGAATCAGTCGAATAATGGACGAAAAAATCGGAAATGTAAAAGAAGTTTATGCCGGATAGAAAAGGAAAAATACAGTTATCAAAAAAATAATGCGATATTGACGACTCCATACTATTACCACAGACTGAGAATGGTTTACAACGACTCTTACACAGATTTAATACAATATCACATATTTTCAATATGGTAGCCTCTACCGAAAAGACAGAAACCATGACCATTTCAAGAGAATCAATCAGATGTAAACTTGCCTAGTAACAAAATTATTAACCAGGTGGTGAAGTTCGACTATCTGGAAATGAAAACACCATCAGATAGGACCTTAATTAAAAAAAAAATACAAACACAATCACATAAACAAAACTTAAACACATAAAACCTGTGTAAGACCGATACTTACCTACTCAGCAGAAACGCGCGCAAATAGAAAAAAAAAGGATTCCTAAGATCTCCTGAAATGAAAATTCTCAGAACAATACAAGGAATCAGTTTACGAGACCAACTTAGAAACACAAAAACTAAGGACGATCATGTAGATCGGTTGGCCCCTGAAAGATTGGACAAATGGGTAAATCAGGAAAACCAGATAGAAAACGACCAGCGGGTCGACCCCCGAAAGGATGGAAGATGGATTCGCCATCTCAGAAGGATTAAAAGTGGAAATAAGACATCGTCCTAGCATAAGGAGAAGACGAAGAAAAATTTATGTTTTGTAAGAACTAGTTTTGGTTCTTACGTGTTGCAGTTTAAAACACATTCGTATCAAGTATGAAGTGATCCTTAATTCATTTTGTACAGTGTATTTTAAATTTGGCGCCAGTTTTAAAAAACTGCTAACTAAGTAAGCAAATTCACAATTATTATACTGATAATATTAAAAAAAAACATTAGTTAATTAATTTTTTACATTTTAGCTCAAATTTTTCCGGTTTTAATTTAATATTTTTCATATTTTTTTTTTGTTCTAAGTAGTTGTTGTAATGAGGAGGCCTAATAATAATGTTACACCAGTGCATTTAAAATCCTTAAAAAAACAAAAGAAATTTCGTTGAGGTAAGATAGAACAGGAGATAACTCGAAAATTGAAAATGTCTACAGTAAAAGAGAGAAATTCAGACACCCGAAATCTTCCGAAAAAAAAGGTTGGTGGTGGAAGGTATTTGAAAAGCTAGGACATATTCTTAAAAGGAAAAACAGAAAGAACTACACATGAATTCGCAATACAACCAAGGTTAGAAATGAGGTTGCGAAAAATGCCAAATGAAAATGGAATTACACCGGTTATAGAGCAAGGTGTAAGGATAATGGGTGGGCCAATATTTTACTGAACCAGCGACCATATTTAGGTACGGAAAATTGAGGCTAACTATCCACCTGCTGTTGTAATGATCTAAAACTGATACCATTTTAGTATATTCAATGAGACAAGCGCATAAATGGAGAGAGATGAGAGATGCCTACGTGCATTAATAGACTATAGCTTCTGAAATCGTTTGGCAAAGATGGATTCCGTGATTGAACAATAAGGACTCTAACCTATTATGTATGATTCAATTACTGCTAGTAAGAGAATAGAAAGAGAAAGAAACTGTTGCTGCGTAGCAAATTTATTTAATTTTGAAGAGAAGTTCCTGGAATAAGATGTGCCAACGAACATATAATTAGACCTAGTGCGCGACATACTAGGAAGTTTCTCTTCCTGAGGGGGAAAGAATTGCGAATCGTAGTGCGATTGTTGATGAAACACTGTCATCTGCGAGGTCTTCGCCGTAGTATGGCATCACGGATAACCTAGCGTACAGATGGTGTCTAGAGGAGAATGAAACTATTGATTATGTACTTAGGGAGTGCTTAGCATTCAACCATCCGTGGCAGAGATATTTCATAGATACAATAGTATCACCCGAAGTAGTCAGGCAACGTCAGACAATGAGACTGCTTGGATTAGGAAAGGCGATCGATCTCGAATGACTTGCGGTAATGGTGGGATGTAAAGCAATCAACGAGGCTATCGAAGATCGGCTATCACTACTCTTATTTATTATTTCGTTCATCTATTCAAGACTTGTGAGTTTGAGATTCAGCCTCTAGACATTTTAGAGCAAAAATTTTCCTTTTTATATCTTGTTGACAAGAGTTACTTTGTCATTAAATAGAAATTGAGTTAATGAAGATGTGACTCTAAACCAAAAATGCATTTGCGTTTATTCTCATTTTAAGCAAATCCTTAAAATACGTAAAAATTTGCAAATATACATTGTGTGCTGACTGGATACCTGATTTACTCTATACCATAAAAACAACGAACTTTCGTCAATATATATACAGCATAGTTTTTTCATTTTACTCATATACATATACAATATATATATATATATATATATATATATATATATATATATATATATATATATATATATATATATATATATATATATATATATGATTTTACTAGTTGTGTTTACCGTACTTTGTAGTCAACAGTCTTCCTTGAAATTTTTGAAGGCTTCATTTGCAAAAATCTCCAATTTTTTACACATTGTTAACTGAAATCTGTTGACTCTAATGTGGCTTATTGCGTACACAAAATTTACTTTTGTGAATAACGAGTTCTATAGAACTGAAAGGAAGAAAACAGATCCCTTTTCAACCTATTCTTCTATCTAAAAATAAACAATCTCAGGTCGTAAATAAACTCCGCCTTCTACATGAAAATTTCCTTAAAATTTTAGTTTCAGTTACTGTTCCTTTCATTAATATTCGTTGATGTTGATGAAAAGTTGATGTACACAAGAACGCCATAACATAAAAGAAAAAATGCCAATTTCCTTGTTATTAATATTTCATGTATTTTTAGGTAATCATCCAAATAATTCAAACAACGACGACGCAGGCTCAATCTACAGCATCTACAAACAAAAAATAGACAGCATGTTCGAATCAGACTCCAGCGCAAGCCATACTTCAAACCAAAATAGTGTCCAAGCCAAAATAGAAAAAATGTTTAGTGACGTGGCTAAAGACAGTGGTATTCCTCAAAATCAGATTGGTGTGCATGCGTTTTCGGTCGATTATTTAGGTAGTATTCCACTTCACGACAAGGTGACCAGTTTATCGGGGTTACAAAAGCCGTTGAGGGATTTGTATTTTTCTTATAAGAAGGTGACGAGAATTAAAAAGGTAAGCAATCTACTCATATACACACATATTTAATAGTTCGTTGTTTTCAAGGACAAGTCTATATTTTTAAAAAAAGACCCCATTTTTTATTGCAGAATTTGAAAGTTAAAAAATTGCGCGTCCAACTATATAATAGATTTTTATATTGTTTCAAAGGCATTTAAAGGTCAAGTGTGTTACCTGTAAGTCTCTATTCAAGTAAGCACACTAGAAACTCAAAATTAACTAGAAAAAGGTTTATGATTATCGAATGTCTGACCCTACTGTAATTTTGACCTTAATCTTCGATTTTCAAGGTCATTTTATTGTCTAGATTGTTTTATGAAGAACCCTTGAATTTCACGGTAGAAATAACAGAGGTTGGCATCAACGGTTGATATTACAAATTATTCGTATTGAATGTTATTCCCCAGATAAATTGCGTTTAATTGTCAACAAAAACCATACCCAAAGCTCTCAGCGTGAACGTACCAGAATGGATTTTGTGGTACGACGTACCGACCAATGAAGGCAAGATTCTGAAAAAAAAGCTTCCTTGTGGAAGTAATTTTCACTTACGACATAAATACATATCTATAAATGTAATTTCGCGAATTGATAGCCCATGGATAGGAGTTATCATATGAGTGACATAATATGACCTTCAAATGACGTTGAATGGAAAGGTGGAGGTTACGCCCTTTTTAATCTTCTTTTAACCAACCTCTATTATTTTTAAAATAATTTGAATGTCAAATTGACTTTGAAAAGCAAAAGGTAAGTTTACAGTTGAGTGAGACACTCGATAATTGTCAACCTTTATCTTGACAATTTTGGTGTTCAAGCCTGCTTATATGAATAAAGACCCAGATTTAGTAAATCTGATCTTCAGAAGACGTCTAAATAAAATAAAAATCTATAATTCATTTATATATTTGTGCTCGCAACTTTTCATACCTTTATTTTTTGTTGTAAGAACATTTGTCCTGAAAAAAAGATCATAAAGGTCATCCCCAAGGTCAAATTCAATGTCACGGTTGAATATCTCCTTGATAATATAATAACAAAAATATATTAAGAGTAATAAAAAAATTAATAATTAAACAAATCCATAGGTTCTTTCTGGACGACTAGAAATCTCCTCGCAAGGCCTTCGTGTCCAATACCAAGCCCAGGCTGGTGATCTCGAACAAATGAACTCCTTCCCTACCATAGCTGTATGGTCAGCTGTAAAATTTGTAATACAGGAAAACAGCTCAACCGTTCACGGAAAACATTTTTCGTACGCGTTTCTTCCACTTATTACTGATCCAGATAACATGGACAAGCAGATGTTGTTTAGAGATCTGGAAGAAAAAGAAAAAAAGTATATTACCAACGAGGAGCATTCGCCTTTGTTTGCGGTGGTTATGAGGAAAATTGGTGTTCAGAAACAGTTGGAATGCCATGGGTAAGTTGTAAATATGTGAAATAGGTAGGAAGAGTTTAGCACAGTGGTAATGTTAAGAATGAAAGTATCTTGATATCTTCAAATAATCTCTTTTGTGGTTTTATTTGATTCTTTTAAATGTTGCCCTTTAACCTACTTTAAGTTTTTCAGTTTTTTAGTACTAACCTCTGTTAATATGATCATTGTGATACCATATGTCATAACTGGAAAAATACTGGCATGGTTTGTATGTTTGATTGCTTGATTGATTCAGTAATATAGCAAGCCAGAATTATGCTAGTAACTTATTGTATTTCTTGTTATCTATGTTCTAGAGTGATTACTTCAGGTGAGTTTAGAATAAAGTTTAGCAGCCTGTTCACTAGTTTGTCCTCTGGGTATGAGCATTCAGATTGATCGATCCTTGTAAATGTTTCCAATAGGTTAGAGCTTGGCATTCAAAGATGATGTGTGAAGCTCTTTTGTCTCTCACATAATCTACGGGTAAATTTTTCATTAAAGATCCCCATTGTGTGTAAATGTTTTATTAAGCCTGATTGTTAGTTCTGTCATCGGTCTAATTTCTTGTCTGTTTCAGCGCAAGATTTCGCGGTTTAATTTGCCAGGCGGTTTGTTTAGTAATAGATTTCTGTCTCTGATCTACAATAAGGTTCTAGTAGACCTGATGTTTATCCATCAAAATAACCACCCATGAAGAGCAGTCTTAGTAGTGCTAAGTTCTGGTTCCGGTCGAATAAAGGTTGTAAGAGACTTTCAAGTTGCTCCGCTTTTTCATTGTCTGGGGGACCCGTTTTGATGTTATTTGATAATAAGCGAACGCATTTAGCGCTACCTGATTGATCAGATCCTGCCTTCCAATAGGTCTAAATCATGGAAGGTCTGTCCAAGTTATGGATATGGTGTCACTGCTCATCTCGAACAATGAGTTTGTCACCATGCCTTTAGTTCTGGTGTCTGCCAGAGCTTCTTTTTTTGAAGAGGAAAAACTGAGAATCATGGTGGGAGTGATGAGACATTGATACTTCTAAGACCTTCTGTATAGGATTAGCATCATGGGAAGATGATGAAACTGTGGACTAAGTTCTCAGAGAATTTCCGCCTTTCAACGGTGTAAGACAGAGACATTTCGGAGATACAGAAATATCATCCGAAGCACTCTAATAAGTAACGAGGCGGCTTGGATTAGAATGAGCGATTGGTCTCGAAGGATTTATAGTCACGGTGGTATCACCTTCCTTACTGATTTATTCATTCATTCATTCATTAATCCTTATTTACGTGTATTACTTTTGAAATAAGGATACCACCAGCATGTATTAGTTTGCATCTCCCAATTTTTGTATTAATTCCGACTAGACAATGGTTACTTTTGATATTGAAACTGTTCCAGGTTGATAGATCTGTTATTATGTGTTTGTGATTTGATATAATAAAATCGATTTATTTTTTCATTCTGCCCTCCGGACTTTTCTATGTGGATCTTCTTTTACCTTTTTTTTTTAAATAAACTATTTATTAGAGTATTTCGGCTTCCAGATCGTTCACTAATCTACCCCTTTTTCATTTTTCAATTCAAGATCGAACTTATTCATATACTTCGAGATGTTTTTTGTCTCGATGCATTTTTTCACGTTGAAGTCTCCAATAATAAGAACAACGTGTGCTATTCCAACTTTTTTTTGGTAAGTTAAGTCCCGTTACAGCATTTCAATCGCATATTTATCTGCAGTGCTGCTGGAAACATATCTCAATTATTTAGAGTTTATATCTTTTGGAGAGCATCAAAACTATATATATGACTCTATCAGATATGCTTTCACAGAACTTAGCTCCTTCGGACAACTATTTATTTTGAACAATGCAGCATGGACTTTTAGAACAACACTTACATTTTTACAAAGAAGTGACAGTTTGGCTTAATGAATGGTTGACCTCAAAAAAAGAAATGGTTCTTTTGGCGCGAAATCCATTCTTTGGCAGATAAATGAGAAAAAATCTTAGCCTACGATGGTCAATTCTTTGATTACTGAAGTAATTCACTTTGTTTTGGAAGCAAATGTTTAAATTTTGAGAAAAAAATCCACATTATTTTATATGATTGTTCGTAAAGTGGGTACAGTGTTACCTGGTAGATCTATTATGCCCCCTTACTGTTGCCCAGTCATAGGAGTTACCTTATCGACTAGAACAGGTCCTCCAATCCTATTTCTCTCAGAATCCTCCCCTTCTTCGATTTGGTCTGTTCCGAAGAACAGCATCATAGGGTTTTCTAGAATGCTGCACTTTGAAAGGATATGAAGAGAGGCTTCGTCCTCCTCCTCACCGAATCTGCACTCTTCTCTTTCTACCAGTCCGGGTTTCTTGAGGTGTCCCTTCAGGTGACAATGCCCTGTCAGGACCCCTGTCAGAACTATGAGCTGGTTTCTACTTAAGCTTATGCATTCTTTGAATCTCTTCTGGTCGTACCCTGGTAACACACTCTGCTCGGCAGACAATGCTGAAGAAATGACATACTATCTTTAGAGCATATTTACAGCAGAAATCCGTAAGACGCTGCAATCTATGAAATATTCTTAACGATCTACAGCAGAATTAAGTACGATTCTTCCAATTTATTTTTTCAAACTGTAGAGCAGAATCATAAGTAAAACGTATGCAAAACATCAGTAAGATGCTGGATATCAGAGCGAGAATATTTTAAATCGTATGATGAACTTACTCAAAGCTGCTGTCCCGTCATTATCCATCAGCATTTTATGTAAGTAAATATATAAAAGTCGGAAACAGAAGAGATATGGTTCGGATTAAGCTTACAGATGCAGATTTGTTTCAGAATTGAGAAATGTTTGCTACCAGGGTAATTCCCCAGAAGTATCTGTACTGGTCTCAGTTCTTACAGCTCCGTCCGATAATTATATCTCCTGCTTTCTTCTTCTATCTTTAGTTCTTCCAGCATTACGCTGCTACTGATTTCACAGAAAGGCTTTGGCCCTAGAAAAGGTATCTCAGCCCTTTTCTCGCGAGCTTGTCTACTATTTCATTCCTCTCTATCCCGGTATGTCCCGCTATCCACAAGAGGGTGACTTTATTATTCTTACTCAAATCACTCAGTTTCTCTAGGCATTCCCAGACCATCTTGGAACTGATAACTTGAGGGCTCAGCGCACTGATAGCTGCTTGACTATTCGTCATGATGATAATCTCTTGGCCGTGATGTTGATACCTCCTTGTTAAATTGAATAAACATCCTAATGGCATTAATTTCTGCCTGGAAAATGCTTGGTGACTTACCCAAGCTTTCGTAGTGAGTGGTGTCGAGTTCATTTACTCCTACTCTAGTTCCCTCCGTTATTTTGGAGCCATCTGTATACCATATAATCGATTTCTTGCTGAGTTTTTCAATGATGTTTCTGTCCCATTCGCTCTTGCGACTCAACTTTGTGCTGAAGTTTTCACAAAGTTTAATTTCTTTTTCATTTCATCCTGGGGCATGTCCCAGATTTGTTTATTTCTGTATGGGAGATTGGGCCTTCATTCTATGACCTCATCTCGCATGATCCTATAAATCGTCCTCATCGACATGTTCTTTAGAAATATATGTAGAGGTGTGAGATTTAGGATCACTTCCATGGCGGCCGTCGGGCAGGTGTGTAAAACCCTATTTGGGAATCGTAAAAGGGGACCTCTTACAAACTTAACTCCTTCGGACTACCATTATTTTGTTCAATGCAGCACGAACTTTCAGAAATCACTTACATTTTTACGAAGAAGTAACGGTTTGACTTAACGAATGGTTGACCTAAAAAAATGGCGCAAAATTCATTATTTGGCACAAAGATGAGAAGGAGGCTTAGTTTAGTTAGTAATTCATTTTGTTTTGGAACCAAGTGTTCAAATTTTGAGAAAAAATCGACATTATTAACCAAAACACCTATCATATTATTATGAAAATTTGTCAATAAAATTTTGAATAAATTAAATTAGTGGTGACATAACTCGGCCTTATTATGCAAGGATACAAATATAAAAAGTAGGAGACATCTACGCAGAAATCACTTAGCCACTATGTTAGAGTAGAGGGAGCATTCTCTGAATTTTATTCCACTAGGCGGATTAATAGCTCAACTCGATTGTACAATCACACATCTTTGAAAGTATCTTAGGTCCCAAACAACACAATCACAATCACAATTAATACAAAGACTTTCAAAATTTCCATAGGGCAAGTGGGTAAAACTTTTGTTACATGGAATTATAACAGATTTTCAGATATATTTTCTCAAAATTATCTTGTAATAGATTAACTGAACCTGAAGGAGCTTATTTTTTTTTTAAATTCTAGGTTTGTCTGCCAAACGTCAGAAGATGCCATAGTAATTGCAGCAACATTATATAAGTCTCTTGTAAATCACATGAAGAACAAAGAGAGGATGCCAAAAAACAGGAATGGGGTTACTACTTGTATGTCGACTGCGTCAAGTACTTTGGTTGAAAAGAATAACAAATCCGTTCCAGTAAGACCTCCAAGAAGGAAGAGAAGTAGTGCTGGATCGTCGATTTGCAGTGATACAACCTCAATAGCAAATGTAGGTCCCAAATTTTAAAGTGTTGAAGCTTTTCTTTATGAGTGAAAAATCCTGTAAAATTGTGCATATTGGCATTTTTTATTTCAGGTATCAGACACACAACCTCTTCTGCCTTTAAAGCCGCCTAAAAAAAGTACAAAAACTAAAAGAGCTCCGAAAGTTCCCGAGCAAGCAAAGGAAGAAGATTTAGATGCCATATTACCTTATGAAGAACCAATTGATTTACAACTTCCCAATAGTAATGTAGAAAATAAGGAAACAGAGGAAGAAGAGAAGGTGGAGATTAAACCTAAAACTTTTTCTGGTAAGTTTATAAAGGGTGTTCAAAAATATATGATTTTTAATTTGTTTCGTAGCATCTGAGATTTTTCACTTGTATCTGTCGTGATGGTGTCAACAATCATTTTTCCAGCTGTTATTTTTTTTGTATTTTAATTGATGACATTGACACTTGAGATGAGTTATAAGCTAAAAATATAGACGGTGTTCTAGAAAATGTGGAAAATCTCGCCGATATGAAAAAAATATGTGAAAGGAATACTACAAGTTCATATTACCTTTTTTTGTATAGGCCTCCTCTTCGGAGATATCGGCTCCTAAAAAGTTGCAATGGAATCAAGTTTCTTACACATAATTATTGAAACACCAGGTATATTTATATATTTTTTTATATGATGTATACCAAATTATTATCCAAGAAAGTGTTGTGAATTACTCACTGCTGCAGGGACGGACTAGCTGTGACAATCATGAACCGATTTTTTTTACGCCATGTTTGATAAGAACTTTGGACAACGTTTTATAAATACCTTTAACTATTGAGAAAAAATTAAGTACCCTCCATTCGTGTCGCTAATCCTAACCATTTTCGAAAAAATGTCATTTTATTTATACTGTTAGTCCCCTAACTTCTGTTGGGTTGAATAAAAAAAAAAGAGGAAATTCCCCTGTTACCTTAGTTTCAATAAAAAAATTAAACCAACTGCTTAGTTAAAAACTTCGTAAGACGGTCCAACATGGTACCGTGAAGTCTGCAGGACTACTTGAGTACTGCTGTACCCGCTACGTTAACTCAGCATTGTTCTTTATTTGATCATAATGAAACGTGATTCCCCGTAGAAGTTCCTCCCTATTATCGACCTGAGTGGAATACACCAAGGTTTTGAGATGCCCGTTGCGATACGAATGGTCCATTCAAAAAATTGCCAATGATTCCTGTCCAGACATTAATTGATTAGAACTGATTGTTGATGTGAAACAATAGTTGCATGAGGATTTTCATCAGCCCATACATGTGAGTTATGTAAATTTATGATACCATTTTGGTAAACCTTGCTTCATCCATGGAGAAATACGCCAAATTGATGATATAAATAAAATGACATTTTTTCGAAAATTGTAAGGATTAACGACATGAATGAAGAGTACTTAATTTTTAATCAATAGTTAAAGGTATGCAAAAAACGTTGTCTAAATTTCTTGTCATACAGGGCGTAAGAAAAATGGGATCATGAGTGTTACAGCTAGTGCGTCTCTGCAGCTGTGACTAATTCACAACACTTTCTTGGATAGTAATTTGAAGGGGTTTACCTGGTATACATCATATTAAAAAAATTGAAATATATTTGGTGGTTCAATAATTATGTGTAAATAACTTGATTTCATTGTCGCTCTTTGGGAGCTCATATCTTCGAAGAGGATGTGACGTCTAGCCCCTCTTTTATCATATAGTTTTTCCGACTTCGCGAGGGGCTAGAGGGTCTTCAGTTAATAAAGGAGAGCGGGTCATGATCCTAGAGTATCTACTACTGCTTTGAACTTTGCTACAACTGTTTCCTTACCATTAAAGCACTGATAGACTTTTGGACTGAGATTTATTAAAATTATAAACGAGCGGCACTAGTTTACAGAAATAAATCAACGATAATTTAACTTAATTAGGAAGCAACTATAAAGTTTTCTTCTATTTTATCTTTAACAAAATTAAAATTGACAGAACGCTCACTTTCCTACTAGTTACTACAGTTTTTAGTCCGCATTACGCTTACCCACATGTTCCTGCTACGCAGGGCGAGCTAAAAGTTTAGTTTAACCTGTTTTAACACTTCGCATATACTATCTACTGACTACAAAACACACTTAGAAATTTTATTGTGAGAATTATATTTAAAATCGTATTTAAAACATTTTTCACCGTACTGCGAAACACTCTACTGACACTGTCTAAGTACTTTATGAACTAATTCTTTAACTAATTGTTTCAATGCTTTCAACTCACCGTTCTTAACTCTTGTTCTTCACTAACTGCCTCTTTCATAGAGAGATGGCTGGTACTTAAGTAACATTTGCCGTGACCTCTTCGCAGAAATATGGATTTTTCGAATCTACTTGTTTTGCAAGAAAAAGTCGCGTGATGTAGGTTCTTTACCACAATCTCGTGATCCCGACGTCAGCAAACCGACATTCCTTTCTTGGCCTACTTTTGTAAGAAAAAGTCGCATGATCGAGACTCTATATGTTGAAATAGTGTTTTTTTACCTAAATTTAGTGATTTCCGACGTCAGGACATTCCTTTTTTGGACTACTTA
The DNA here is from genome assembly GCA_034092305.1 of Diaprepes abbreviatus. Lineage (NCBI taxonomy): Eukaryota > Metazoa > Arthropoda > Insecta > Coleoptera > Curculionidae > Diaprepes > Diaprepes abbreviatus. The sequence continues at coordinate 5,336,324 of JASJET010000094.1, read as the reverse complement.
TTTTTCAGCGTTCCAGAACAAAATACCTCACATATCGTGTAGATTAGATTTAGATTCTTTGTTTTATATTTTATTCGAATTTAGTATAGGGTCGAAATAAGAAGTGCGCGACTGTGATAAAATTTGCAAACCTGGGACTTGAAATTGGTCTTAGGTAAAGAAAAATAATTTAATTTCAATATTTTAAATTTAATAAGTTTGTTTTTCTGTTGTTGAATTTTAAAGTAAATACTTGTACTATTTTTGAAGATTTACAATTTATTTATTTCTTTTAAAATAAAATTGATTTCAATTCGAGTTTTCTTTTTATAACGTTAGATTAAATTTTGCTTTTAAAATATTTTTAATTTATTAACTTCTTTGAAAAATAGAATTAGTCCCGAAGCAATACAAGGAGGCCTGTACGAAAGAAGTTTACATGAAGCTGTAGTATTCTTTTCAAGTGTTTTTTCATGTCAGGTAGATTTCCCACATTTTCCCGGACACCCTGTAACTCAATCTTCAGGTTTTTAGCTGTATATTTTTTTAAATCAAGAGATTGTTCAAATGGTTTGTCCAAATTTGAATTTTTTATAGCAATATTCCTATGAAAGACATTCTACGTGAACTTAAGAACGAAGTTGAAACTAATAAAAAATTAGCTAATTTATATTTTTATAGTATTTTGGAAAACAGTGTTTAATTTACACTTCATTTACAGATAAAATAAATACATACATGAGCAAAGAACAGAAGCTTTTAACAGCCGAAATAAAACAAGTCGTCAGTGACACCAATAAGGGTTTGAAGAGAGTTCAGAGTCTCAGGAAGCGCAATGAAGAGGCAATTCGGAAAAAAGAAAACTCTGGTGATATATTCACTAAAGTTACCATACCAAGATCTGGTAGCTTCTTGAACACAGGGGGTTTAACGAGATATAAAAATAAAAACAGGTTGGTTAAATTTATTTCCTACAACTATCAAATAGTAATCTAGTAATAACATTTATTACTTACGGAGTGTGTGTAATGTTTTATTACACACAAGTTATCAATTAGGAGTAAGCATCAAAATTACCTACCAAGAAAATACGTTGTTTACAGATCAATCATGTCATAAAATGTAATGAAAATAATAATTTGTCAACATAGTGTTGATTGTTGGTCTTGAAAGTCAAGATAGATCCCACTCATTCCACTCTGGTGGTAAGGTGTCACGGTTCAATTTTGCCCTTAAGTTCACTATGGTTAATTCATTTAATTTAACCTTGTTTTGCAAATGGGCAACACAGTATCATTTTCCTTAAGCCTTTCACAGAGATTCTTTGAAGACGAGCATTTCATTAAGTACAGTTTCGATTAATTTTATTTACCATTGTTTTGTCCTACGTTGGTATTTCACTACACTATGCTAAGGTATTTTCTTTTCATTATCAAACTTACTGCTACCTTTTTTATATTCAGATAGATCCTGTTTTTTTTTGAGAGCCGAGTTGAATGCTAGGCCCAAACAACAACGTGGGGGGGGGGAGTTGTGTTTACCCGGCCGAAATTCAGTGGCGCCCTTTTTAAATACCCACCCCTACACCACCCTAGCATAGGGCTAGCTTGGCACTTTTCTTGCTGGTGCCGCCTCTAGCCTTCAGCTCTGCTCTACTCTTCCAAGTTACAACTTACTAGCGCCTTTTTCATTAAATATCAGTGTAGCAAAGGAGTGAGAACCAGAGCGACATTCTCACTTAATAAACTGTCTACCTACCCTTTAACGGTCTAAAGAGCGTAAAGGTACTTTTTAAAGATGACCGTTATTCAAGGATCGTAAAGTTAATCCTCTTCTTGCTTCTAAAGATTCTCATAAAATAACCATGTACTGTGCCTTGTCGCAAAACTTAACGCAGCTAGATGCTCAAGAAAGATTTAACTTTTAAACTTACTCTAGTTACCATGAAAGTTATACCATATAGTTGGCCAGTTTAACGTTGTTTATGATAATTTAGTTCCCACTATCTTCTCCTTTATATGCTCAGATCTATCCACTGCTGGGCGTAGCCCTGCTGTAGAGATTTTTAATACTGACTGTTGATTCGCCGAATGGGGGATAAACTTAGCTGTGATAAGCAACTAATCTGGGTCGACATTCTAATGACTTTTTCTTCATTTTTGACCAGTCGTTCCAGACTAGCTTAATTTTATGTTTGTTATTCGGTATATACTTATAGTCAATTCTGCATGTTGGCTACATTACCGTATAGCCTGACCCCTCCCCTCCACAACGAGACCAGTTCAAGGTCAGTACGTTGAGAACTCTCGAAGCGACAGCACGTTTAGTGAAAAATGTCGATCCAATCTCCCGCCAAGTGCGAAATTCGCGCCGTCATCTGCTATATCGTTTAGAAGGGAAAAGCTCCGGTTTAGGTTTATAATGAGGAGAAAACTATATATGATGATACAGCTATGAATCGTACAAGTGTGTACAAGTGGTATCGCGAGTTTAAAAATTGTCGTACGTCTGTGCATGACGACCAGAGGAGCGGAAGACCTTCAATTGTGACTGACGAAATTGTGGAAAAAAAATCAAAAATGACGATGGCAGATTGACTGTGGATGAACTTTCTGCGATGTTTCTGCAAATCTCCAGATCTCTGCTACACGAAACCGTCACAAAAACCTTCGGATATTGGAAACTGTCTGCGAGGTGGGTCCTAAAACAGCTGACAGACCAACACAAGTTGAATCGAGTGGAGGCCGGGCAAGAGTTTTTGAGGAGCTACAAACTCCATGGAGATGAATTTCTTCGGTCCATTGTTACTGGAGATGAAACTTGGGTTGCACACTACACGCCTGACACCAAAAGCCAGTCTCAATAGTGGCGTCACACCTCCTCACCTTCCTCCAAAAAGTTCAAAACCCCAATTTCAATAAAGAAAATCATGGCATTCAGGTTTTGGGACTGTCAAGGCAAAATTTTGATGAAATTGAATATTTGCCTCAAGGGGAGACCATCAACTTGGCAAGATACTGTGAGACCTTAAAAAAATTGCGGAGGGCGATTCAGAACAAGACGAGAGGCGTGCTGACATAGAGAGTCTGCCTGCTCCACGACAATGACAGACCACACACGGCCAACGCCACGAAGGAACTGCTCGCCTCGTTTAAATGCAATATCCTGAACCATCCCGTACATTCCCCTGACCTAGCACTTTCAGATTACCTCCCTGAAGCTGCTCATGGGCGAAAAAAGGTTTTGAACTGAGGAAGAGGTGAAAAGAGAGGTGGAGAAGTGGACAAAGGGGTTGGCGGGAAACTACGTCGAGGAAGACATCAAAAAGTTGATATCCCGCTTTATCACCTGCATTGGGAGCAATGACGACTATGTCGAAAAATAACTTACATATGTACTAATGTAATCATGTAACTTTTTTTTAAATAAAAATTTTTGTAGCTTACATCTACACGCCTCGTAGATTGCGACTGGGTCGTTAAGGCTTTCTTTGCCTCTCTACAGCACTTCGATCTACAAGATCTTTTTCACGTTACCCTGATCTAATATGGGCCGTAGATATTTGAAATTTTCATGATATCCGTTATTCTTCTGGGGGATAGGTGTCTTGTTTCTTCAGGCGTTAAGTTGGCACCAGCAGAACAGTGCAATGCATTCATATAGCAGGTGTTCTGCTGTTTCGGTTGTCTAACCGCAAATATGACAAATATCACTCTCAGGTGTGTCCATATTCTTGAGATGGTATCTCCCCTTTTGGGCATCTTGGCGTTCTTTGACGATGGATTTATGAATTTTTTCGCTTGTCTGAGACCAAGCATTTTATGGTTTTGTTCCCAGCTCTTAAGTTCCTCCTTTATGTGGCTTTTTAATTGTCCACGGAAAAGTCTCAGGTCAAGAAAAGTAACTTGTATCCCTTCTTTTGCGAGGCCATGTATTTCCTACTTTCCCTTGATTCTCGTGTGCCTTTGCACCCACATCTCCTGTTGTTTCTTGCCAGTTGGTTTAGGGCTCGCCTAGAGTGTCGAGTCAACTTGGACTCGTATATGTTTGACCTAATGGCTTTTAGCGCTGCTTGGTTATCTCACAGTGTATATTTGGGTCTTCTTAATATTTCTATTGGGACACTTGTCAATAGAGAGTTGGATTACTTGCATTTGTGCTTGGAAGATAGTGGGGGTCTCTCTTGGGATTTGATAAGCCTTAAACTTGAGCCTGATACCCTCACTCCGACTCCTTCTTTCATCTTGGATCCATCAGTAAACCATACCATTGAATCCTTCTCTAGTCTAGGTAATTTCTCCCCGTTGGCTTGATAGTAGTCAGTTATTACTATGAGTTCATATCATAGAAATTATATCTATTGGTTTCAATATGAATTGTTGGAATTATATCCAGAATCTTTATATGTCCAATAAAATTTCCAGGTTTGAGACTTTCAGTTCAAAACAGCTTGAGGGCATTTGTTGCTTTCACCAACATCACACCTGTATGCAATGAAGGGAAATTCAACATTACGCTATTGCTGTAGTGGAACGTGAAGGCATGACCTCTGTATAGTCTCTGCAAGGGCACTTTCTGTTTCATTGATGGTTGTCTCTGGAACGTCTTCAGATCCTTGGTTTGAAATATGGGATACTTTTGCATGTTGATTTTAGAAGATGTTTTCCCTATAAACAGCTCTATCTTCTTCTTCTGTTGGTGCCTATCCTCTGTGGAGGTTGGCAATCACATTGGCCCATATGACCTTATTGACAGCTGTTCTAAATAAATGTACCATCGTCATTCCTGTCCATTGTCTGATATTCCTCAGCCATGATGTTCGTCGGCGACCCTGAGTTCTTTTACCCTCTATCTTACCTTGCAAAATTAACTGAATTAGTTTGTATTTCTCATTGCGCATTACATGCCCTAAGTATGATATCTTTCTGATTTTCACATTGCGCATAATTTCTGGGTCTTTTTTCATACGTTGCATCACGGTGTTATTTGTGACATGATGGATGTATGAAATTCTGAGCATGCGGCTTTAACACCACATTTCGAAAGCTTCCAGTCGTTTAGATGTTGTTTCTGTCAAAGTCCAGGCTTCCACTCCATATAGAAGAGTTGAAAATACATAACATCTCAATACTCGTGTTCTTATATCAATGTTCAGGTGCATATTGCACAAGATCTTTCTGAGGCGGTTGAAAACAGCTCTCGCCTTCTCTATGCGGCATCTAATCTCCTGTGAGTGGTCCCATTCTCTGTTCAGACTGCATCCTAGATACGTAACTTTGTCAACAGTTTCCAAAGTTTCATTATTTGCTCTAAATTGGTGGTGTATTTCGTCATTTTTGCTTACTATAAGGATTTTTGTCTTTTTACAGTTTAATTTCATGCCGTATCTTTCACAGGCTTCCACTACGCGGTCTATTAGTGTTTGCAGATCCTCTGCATTATCGGCCAACAGAACTGTGTCGTCTGCATATCTTAAGTTGTTAATGCTTTCACCATTAATTCTTATGCCCTCTCTCATTCCACTGATAGCTTCCCTGAACAGCATTTCCGAGTATGTATTGAATAACGTCGGCGATAAAATACAGCCCTGACGAACTCCCCGTTTTATTGTAAATTCTTGTGATGTTTCGTTGCCTACACGTACAGTCGCCCTTTGCTGTGAGTAAAGGTTTCTAATAAGGCGTAAATCCTTGTCATCGATACCAGATTCATTTAATATTTGAAGCAGTTTGTGATGTTGCACTTTGTCGAATGCTTTCTCGAAATCGATAAAACATGCATAGACATTGCAGTTTACGTCCCGAGCTTTTTGTATCAAAATTTGAATAGAAAATAGAGCTTCTCGTGTTCCAAGTCCATTTCTAAAGCCAAACTGAACATTGCTAACGTTTTCTTCAAGTTTTCTATATATTCGAGAGTGAATGATACTGAGAAGGATTTTCAGCGCATGGCTCATTAAGCTTATAATTCTGTAATCAGAGCATCTGGTAGCATTTGTTTTCTTAGGAAGAGGAATGAAGGTGGAAACTAGCCAATCTCCAGGCAATTCGCCAGTTTCGTAAATTTTATTAAGTAGACTTGTTAGGAGTTTAAGTTGGTCATCTTCAAGTAGTTTTAGTATTTCTGATTGTATATTATCCGGCCCAGGTGACTTATTTTTTTTTAGTCGTTTTATTGCATATGTTACTTCGCTGAGTGTTATTTTTGGTCCGGAAAATCCAAGGACATCTGTTTCTGTCTGCTGTTCTTCATCGAATAATTCTCCCATATATTCCTCCCATCTTTCAAGTATTTTTTCATTCTCGTACAGCAGATTGTTGTGTTTGTCCAGTACTGAATTATTGCTGCGTGAGTTGTTTCCTCTGGTTAGGGCCTTGATTTTCTTATGCAAGTTAAAAATGTCATGTTTTTGTTCTAAGGATTCGATTTCTTTACATTCGTTTTGTAGCCACAACTCTTTTGCTTCCTTGATCCTATTGTTAATAACTTTGTTTATGTCTTTGTATCTTCTTTCATTTTTATGTCTGTATTTTCTTCGCTCTTCCATGAGTTCTAATATTTCTTCTGTCATCCACGGATGTTTCTTTATATTTTTTTCAGCTCTATAAAAATGTTAAACCGTTCTGAGAATTTCATGCTTATTAATATAGCATTACTTTGTTGATCTTTGAGTTTTAAATGTTTCTTTTGGTGTTAACAAAATGTCTTTTTTCTCATTTTCATGTCCTATATGACTTTAATTATCTCATGCGTATGATGTCTGCAAATTTATCTTCTAACTGCATTAGATATATTTTTATGTCGTTGTTTTAGTTCTATTGAATTGTCTTGTCTTTTTCATAAGGTTTCCTGTGTCTTAGCGTATTTTACTTTTAGTTTCTGCAGTTTTAGTTGCGGTATTTCCTGGGCTATCTCTAAGTAATTTCTTAATTATATTCAGTTCTTCAATATTTTCCTGACTCATTTTGTTTTCACTAATAATGCATAGTCCTTTTCGATGTATTCTTGGTATGGTTTTGAATCCTTAATGTTCGTCCATTTTGTCATATGTTTCTAATTTTAGTTTGTTCCTCTATTGTTTTACGTTGATATTAATTTTCACCCGACTAATCTGTGGCTCAGTGGCAATGGAAGTGGTCGCTCCTCTAAAGGCTCCGAATTCAGGAAAATAGACTAGACTCTGCCTCTTACATTAGGAATATGAATGCTATTGACAGCTCCCTCCTTCAACGACAACTCGCTTTCGTTAGCGATCGCCCCCTCCCTCAAGAGCTTTGAATTAAGAAAAATAGACCCGATTCTACCTTACCTAGGAATGTGTATTATGTCCCCCTCCCCGTCGGCAACTCGCGTTCCGTTGCAATCGTTCCCCCAAGAGCTTCAAATTCAGAACTGCTGGCGTTACCTTCCCGTCAACAACTTGCTTGCTTTCGCTATACTGTATTTTTATAATATCACCCTCACCCCGCAAAGAGAGAGGCTGGTCTGCCACTGCTGTGGCTACTACTCATCGAGCAGCTGTTATATAATTTTCACTTTTTATTATTCTTGGTCCATTTTCTTTGCTGCTTTATATTTGTCAACAAATTTATTTAGGAAAATTAAGAATGAAAACCTAGAGAAAAAATTTTGGAATCAGTATAAGAAATAGCGGTTTTCTAAAATAAACAAAATTTTCCATATTAATCGGTTTGGTTTTAAATAAAGGTTCTGGCATTTTTGATGTTCAAAACTTATCCTGTTTTTGCACTTTTTGTTACATATGTCAATTTAAATTGTTTTTGTTAAGCTGGAGTTATTTTAAAATTAGACCATGTAAACGAATTAAGGAGTGAAAACATAGACGCTTATTTTCATTTTATTTTTTAAAAATGTCACTTTTCCTTACCTTAAATATACATATTTCAAATCACTTAAAAAATTAACATTATCATCTCAACTTCAGTGACGATTTTAGAAATAACGAATCAGCCAGCGGCGGATCACCGCTCGGATTCAAAGAAATTTTCCACGAGTTGTCTTTACAAGAAGGACTGCATTCCATGGATGATATACTGTCAGTAATTATAGATCCCGATGGTATGTCGTTTAATGATTTGAAACCGATTTATAAGGAATTTTTGCTCAAACTAGCCGTTACCCTAACAAAAGATGAGTTGTACTTGAAAAGCAAAAGTATTATGAGGAGGCAGAAAAGAAAAATGATTAAAAGGTAAGAAAATACAATCTGTTTAATTTTATTTTAGGACTACATTGTTTACTAATTCAGTTGGATGTGCTGAGATGTGATATATCAAACGTCCACAAGATATCTGATTTCGCCAAAAAAGTATCTTAGAGACATTCATTTGTATAACCGCCCATAAAATCTCTTACGCATGTTTAAAAAAGGCCCATCATCGGTTGTAAAGCTCATGCGTACCATCTTTTGGGACCAAGCAGGAATTATTTTTGTTGAATTCATGCTGAAACCACGGAAGTTAGACCAGGTAAAAGGAAGGGGAATACCCTAAAATAAATTCGGTCGGGCATGTAAAGCTATACTCCCCTTAATGGGGCTATACTGCACTTGGGCAGTGGATCAGGGGACAAAACTGGGCTGGAGAAAACTTGTATTACGTAATTATATTAAAAAATTTCAATGTAAAGATCATTATTAAATGATTAAAGAACTAAATCCTGATCTAAAATAGATAAGAATTTACAATAAGAGAAATCTAAGAAAACGGCATTTTTTTGAAAATTTCTATACTTACTCCTTGACTTCGAGGTCATACAACACGATTCTATATTTTTTTCTCAATTTTGCGGAAAACAAGAAAAATTTATTTTCATTTTAGGTTCAATTTTTTGCACTAAATCATTAAAATTTTATTACAACTTAAAATTCCACACTGATAGAAGCCTGTGTATTATATAGAAATTCATAAATTTGTCCATTTTAAACGGAAAATTAAAAAAAAAAATTATTAAAAAATAAATCAAAACAAATAAAAACAAAATGGCTTCCGCCATTAAATAGTGGTGTGACTCGCTCCAAAAACCCGATAAATTAACTCTGGTGCCAGATTGCAAATACGACTTCTATGAAATTGTTCCGCCTACACATGATCTTTGTTGGACTATTACATTGTTTAATTAATAATTCTAGGTTAGTTTAGATTAGTTCAGGTCAGTTTTAATTTTTCAAACTAACCAAAACCAAACTAAACCTGAACTAACCAAAAATTTTGGGTGGTTAAGTTTAATTTTACCCTTTTTTATACATTACAAAAATTAAACTATGTTTTTAGCTGTAATGGATAAATTTTATAGTTTATACCAGGAAAGTATATATCCAAGTTAGTTCAGGTTACTTTCAGTTGTTTAAACTAATCAAAATCCAACTAAGCCTGAACTAACCAAAAATTTTGGGTGGTGAGGATTAATTTTACCCTGAGACATTGAAAACATTAAACTATGTTGCTAACTGGGAGAGACAAATATTAAATTTTACATCTGGCAACGTCGCAAACGAATATTAGTCGTTTCCACGAGTCTGAAGGTCGATGGCGTTTCCAAAACGTATTTTCGTTTTTCGTTGAAAATACAAGTTTTCCTAAATTTGTTCGTTAAAATTTGTGCAAAAATAGTTGAAAACACACACACATACAAATATAGTGAAAAATCATAGCCAAAATCGTGTTTTACAAATACGAAATAGGGCGTAAATATCAATTAAAAAAAAGTCGTTTTCCTAGATTTACTTCAATGTAAATAATTACCAAAATATAAATAATATATTATAAATAAAAAGTCTGCACAAATGCCATGATATTACACACAAATATGAATTCAGAAATTTAACTGCATAATACAACAAAGAAAAGTCAAGATAATGTTAAGTGTCTAGGACGACCGTATTAATCACAAAGAATAGGCCGATCACCACTTTCGCAAACCCTGCTCTGGTTTTCTGGTTCTCATGTTGCCAACTTTATGCAACAAATTTACTATGAAATTTATTTTTGGCATGTTAGGATAATTTTTTAGGCATTTAGCATATTTTGGTAGCTTTATGTATCCCCTCTAACTTCCTTGGCTGAAACGCACCAAAATAATAATAGTTATTTACCGGTTTGTGACACAAGAATGTCCGTCCTTTTCAAGGCAATGCGTGAGTTCAGAAAACAACCAAGGTCGACTAAAAAAGTTGTATATGAAACAGAAAAGTTTCATCAATGACTTTGGTCGTGATTTTGATCACAACTTTTAAGTTTTTCCTCCAAGGTTAAAGTGGCTGTTTCGATGTAAACACATATTTTATATATCGTCAATGATAACCACTTAAACTTTCCCCTTCATAAAAGAACAACCATACAAAAAACTTGTAGACTTCTATAGATTAATCGAAGGTCAAATACTCTTCCCTCGTTAACAAGGTACAGTATCTTGAAAATACCGTACTGTTGCGTGTTGTATATAAAAAAGGTTTCGTTGGAGTAGACATTGACAACACCAGTGATAAATAAGCCTCTAATCATTTTAAGAACAACATGCCTTATAAATGAGTGCAGAGTAACAAAAAGGCATATGGTAATAACCGAATTTTTAACTTCTTGAGCGAGAAATTCTCAAAAGTGTGAACACCCAGGCACCATAATCCACGAACCCGGGGAATGGCATTATTTACGCATGTTCCACAAAGAAATATTTTCTAATGGCCTAAGAAATAGAGGGTTAGCCATCTGTTGGTTTTTTAAGTTAAAATTAAACATATAACTTACTAACTAAATTCATGAATCTGTATTGAAATTGAAAGGTGTGTCTGCTGCAATTATGAATGAAAAACAATATCGTTCATATGACTGCTACGGCTCTTTTGGCAGGCATTCATCCAACATCAAAATTTTCGGTGTCTGAGGCCTCGAGTTGTTCGTGGGGCATTGGCATAAAATTTATTTTTCAAAAAACCCCAAAGAAAATAATCCAAAGGTATCAAATTACAAAATCTTGAAGGCCAATTTACATAAGAATTATGGGAAACTAAAAGTTCGCCGAATTTCGATCTCAATAAACCCATTGTTTTGCACGTTGTGTGTGTTGTCCCGCTGTCTTGTTGAAACCAAAGATCATTCACATTCAATTCATCCAATTTTGGTCAAAAATAGTTCGGCAGCATGCCCCGATAATGCTTAGAATTCACTCTAACTGCCCTTTCAAGTTCATCGTCAAAGAAAAAGGGTCCAATGACTCCACCAACCTCGGCATAGAGTGGTTCTTCGTGAATCATGTGAGGATTTTCTGAGCCCCATATGTGACAGTATTGTTTATGAACATGCCCATTCAAATAAAAATGTGCTTCATCGGAGGAAATGATTTTTGAAGCAAAACCCTTCTCTCAAGTATCCGATTGCCGAAAGTTCGGCGTTGGTGATGGCCTTGTAGCTTTTTTTCTTGATTCAATTGCATCTTGTATGGATGTAAATGAAGATCAATATACAGAATGCGACGTAAAGTGGTTCGGGGCATAATTTTTGTGAACGATGCCTGGTTGATGTGGATGGCATTTCACGAACATTTTTACTTACAGCCGCCAACTGGCCGAGTATGTTAGTATGCTTAATGATTTTCTGCGGAGTTAGTTTCGTTAAAAAATTTAACAATTTTGCGAATTCCGGGTTCTGTAGGACATCTATGTTGACCGTGCCCCCGTTTTACTGCTGATGTCTCACTGAATCAAACGTCCTCCAATTTTTTTTTTTAGGAAACTAAGGCTAGATTCTCACTATAGCTCGGTCCGGTAAAATATTCTTACAGAAGAAACAATGAATCTCTTCACACTATCGGTTTCGTGGAGATTTCAATATCGTAAACTCTTTACCATTTAAAAATATTTTAGTAAACTCTTTATTATTTAAAAATATTTTATCGAACCGAGAGTGAGTCGAGAGTGAGTCGAGAGCGTATCGAGAGCGGCACTATAGTCAGAATTTAGTCTTAGAATGCAGGATAGTTTCAGATTGGGTAACTTTTTCCATTTGATACGCCCCAGTTATCACATCATAGGGTTTTGTAAGACGATTCACTCCGAAAAAATGTTAACAGAGATTTCACTATCTCCTTCATAAAATCTGCATCCTTCTCTCTCTATGCTAAATTATTTTTAAAGTGTCTCTTCAGGTGGCAGTGCCCTGTTAAAATAAGTATCTTCGCCTGTCTGATTCCTGATACATTTTTCCAATAATTGGACCTACTATCATTTTCCCCTTTTTTTAATTCTTTTGGTATTAAGCTAAACTCTTAAAATGTTTCAGGCACCAAAAATAGTGTTTCAGCCCCTGGTTTACGAGTTTATCTATTGTGACAGTATTCAATTGTGAACTATTGCAAACGGGTTGTTCTAGGTAGCGTGTGGCCGTTCTGCTCACAATTTATTACTGCCCATATTATTTAGTAACTATTCTAAAACCTAAGAGAAAAATAAACAGATTAGACGAATCCGCTGCGACAAAGGCACTCTTGTAGTTTGGACGATCTTGAAGTTTAGTTCTAAAGGTCTACCGTTAGTTATCGCTTACCAATACCAGGAACACAACTGCAGTTTTCAGGAAAACGGCTATCAGCTGGCCAAAGCAGGATTCTTCTTATGCTTCTTGGTACACAAGTGCACGCCCGTGTGTTTACCCACAAAAAGGTTTTTATCGATAAAAGAAAGACTAGTTTCTCAAAACACTTATCTCTATTTAACAAAAATAAAAGAAAAATAAAACAGTATTTACAATTGAGAAACTTAAGAGTAAATTTGAAGTATAATTTAAAAAAAAAAAACTTAAAACTACAAGTTCTCTAGGCCATTCTGACATTCCCCTTAATGAAATAAACCCAAATTTGAACTGATAATATTAATAAATTTTAATAAATCCGAAAAAATAAAACAACCTTTTAGAAATAAAAGAAATATCACAAATTAAATTGTTTAATTAAAAGTTAAAGGGATGGTGAACGCCCTTCCCCGGTAGAAAATAAAGTAAATTTTCCCTTACTATTTGAAATGCTGTCTGGAAGAATAAAAAAAATTATAAGACAAAAAATAGCAGAAAAGACAGCAGAAAAAAACCTTCTTACACTAGTAAAACACTAAAACACACGCCAAATTGACTTAGACGGATTCTAAATCGAAACTGCCTTTAATTAATTTCTCAAAATCAAACTCAACTTTCATCCCTTAAGACCTCCCTTCTTCCTATTAGATGCGTTGGTTCCGACATGCGTGTTTTTCCAGCAATAGAACGCACTTACGCGATGCATCCCCGCGCGCGAACGGTAGTTTTCGTTCCCGAGCGTCGGTATGTTTTCGATCCCCTGGTTCATAGATGGCATAAGTCATCTATGCGCCGAATTTAATTTAATATTAAAACTGACCAGAGCTCAAAACTAATAATTACTTTATATAAATGTGATCAATATCTATTCTACAATTACACTAAAAGATCGTGAAAGAATCCAGGAAAAAACCCCATGATTTTAACCATTTTCTTACTTTCTTATTCTTATTTTCGTCAATTGGGGAAAAATGGGTAACAGTCGCGAACTTTGTACTTAATAACAAATACTAATATTGCATTTTAGCGATTTCATTTAAATATTCTTTTGTTTTCTTATGATGGGAAAATTTGCTCAGTTTAAGTAAAAGAAAGGTCTCTCACGGTCGCCACATGTGGTTATCACTTTACAACTTAACCTTAGACCCTTAATGATGTGGTTTTTAAGATTATTAAATTACTTTGACAGATTTGTATTAAAAATCTCGAGAGGGTGGAATAGTTTAGTTTTTGTGTCATATAAATTCACTAAGTTTATGTTGTTTTTTTCAGAAAAATTAACTACCCCAAAAATAATAAAACTGGGCTTAAGTTTGTTAATGGATTTATATTTCCCTGATATGTGACTATTTTTGGCCAGACATAAGATATACAATTTAACGGTCCAAATCTTTATACAGAGGGGGACTCAAGTAAATTCTTTCATTTAGTAGAATTTAATTTAGAGTTAATAAATGTTAAAATTAGTAAAAATCACAATAAACTTTTGTTCCCTTACACTATTATTTAATTTCCTTTTGCTCCGGTGTGTCTCGATACCTACAGGAGGTTGTTCTTGCCTGGTTCATTTAATTCCTCCAAGCATTCCCTAACAATCTTGAAGCTAATTAAATAAGAAATAAGCACATTGATTACTGCTTGACTATCATCCGATGTAAAATTATTTCATGATTGAGATAATTTTCTTTCCTAATGAACTGAACACATTTGCTAATAGGGTAAATATGTGGAGATATTCGCAAGTATTCAAGGTCTCAGTTTCAGGGTCCATACACTTCTATTCCAGCTCCCTTTTAAAACTGAAACAACTTATATGCTTCTTCTTCTGTTGGTACCTATCCTCTGTGGATTTTGGCAATCACATTGGCCCATATGACTTTATTGACAGCTGTTCTAAATAAATGTACCGTCGTCATTCCTGTCCATTGTCTGATATTCCTCAGTCATGATGTTCGTCGGCAATCCTGAGTTCTTTTACCCTCTATCTTACCTTGCAAAATTAACTGAATTAGTTGGTATTTCTCATTGCGCATTACATGCCCTAAGTATGATATCTTTCTGATTTTCACATTGCGCACAATTTCTGGGTCTTTTTTCATACGTTGCATCACGGTGTTATTTGTGACATGATGGATGTATGAAATTCTGAGCGTGCGGCGGTAACACCACATTTCGAAGGCTTTCAGTCGTTTAGATGTTGTTTCTGTCAAAGTCCAGGCTTCCACTCCATATAGAAGAGTTGAAAATACATAACATCTCAAGACTTGTGTTCTTATATCAATGTTCAGGTGCATATTGCACAAAATCTTTCTGAGGCGGTTGAAGACAGCTCTCGCCTTCTCTATGCGGCATCTAATCTCCTGTGAGTGGTCCCATTCTCTGTTCAGACTGCATCCTAGATACGTAACTTTGTCAACAGTTTCCAAAGTTTCATTATTTGCTCTAAATTGGTGGTGTATTTCGTCATTTTTGCTTACTATAAGGATTTTTGTCTTTTTACAGTTTAATTTCATGCCGTATCTTTCACAGGCTTCCACTACGCGGTCTATTAGTGTTTGCAGATCCTCTGCATTATCGGCCAACAGAACTGTGTCGTCTGCATATCTTAAGTTGTTAATGCTTTCACCATTAATTTTTATGCCCTCTCTCATTCCACTGATAGCTTCCCTGAACAGCATTTCCGAGTACGTATTGAATAACGTCGGCGATAAAATACAACCCTGACGAACTCCCCGTTTTATTGTAAATTCTTGTGATGTTTCGTTGCCTACACGTACAGTCGCTCTTTGCTGTGAGCAAAGGTTTCTAATAAGGCGTAAATCCTTGTCATCGATACCAGATTCATTTAATATTTGAAGCAGTTTGTGATGTTGCACTTTGTCGAATGCTTTCTCGAAATCGATAAAACATGCATAGACATTGCAGTTTACGTCCCGAGCTCTTTGTATCAAAATTTGAATAGAAAATAGAGCTTCTCGTGTTCCAAGTCCATTTCTAAAGCCAAACTGAACATTGCTAACGTTTTCTTCAAGTTTTCTATATATTCGGGAGTAAATGATACTGAGAAGGATTCCAACTCCCTTTTAAAACTGAAACAACTTATATGCTGATATTTTCTAATTTTAAACCTCTTAAAAAAATTAATTGCATTCTAGATCTGCCAGTACGAAAAAAAGTCCTCATAAACTCGTGTCAGGAAAATTTAAACGACTGAAACATATTTTCCAAAAAAATCTAAAACAAAAATCGAAAAAACTGCTGGAAGACAACTCAAAGAATATAATCGAAATAAGACCCCAAGATATTCATAACGAATCAAAATTACCCGAGAGTAGCATCAGTACTTCCTCCTACGACACGAGGCAGTTTCGGCCAAAAGACGAAATAGTGGGTAAAAAGACAAGTTATAGAAAAAAGACTCACGGTAAGTTCTTTTAAAGAGTTTAAAAACTGGTTTTCTAATAAATAATGTTTTAATTATTTCAGGTGATTTCAGTAAAAATCGAAGACGTGACAGGACCAGTACGAGTGAAGAATCCGATTTTTTTTCCTTAAAACGACAAAATAAATATAAGGTTCAAAATATGAATCTGCTTGCTGCGACTCAGAATAGAAATTCTTCTTCAGGTTAGACCAAAATATCACTTAAAGACTCGAAGGGAGCTCTCAATATACCATAAACAAGAATTGTTTACACTATAATTCGTGACGTTAGTTCGTAGTAGTAGTTCTAAAATGATTTAAATCCTATTTCTTTAAATGATACACACTCATTTTTAACTCCTCTTTATGAGCTAAAGCTATTAAAGATGCCCATTCGATAGAATCATAAATAAAATGGAAATTCCAAATACCACAAATTCGTAGCATTGTTAACGCAATGACTAATTAATTAATTAAATTTGTCACTGCCGTCCTGTTAGCGCTAAACTGCTACAAGAAACTAATGTTGGTGTTTTAAATGATTAATGATTAATATTTGGATGGGAGATTTAAATAATTAATTAACTGCCAGTAGAAGGTGATTTATTTAGTTATAATATTAACAGTTCTGGTTTTTAGGTTATGTGTCATGTTCTGAATGTTCTTACGATTCTGACACGTGTACCTGCGTGTCTGCTGATAAGTGTTACTGCAGCTTGGGGCAAAGAAATTTTGAACCTAGTAGAAGAAGTAGTATCCGTGAGTAATAATTTTACTGCTAATGCATCTTATCTTGCTTGGGTTTGTTGCCTTTAACTATTAATGAAATGCAGGTCTCGGGATTCATTTTTATAAACACAATTTATTATTTGTTAGTAACTATCTAAGTCTACTGTTATGCATGGTGATTTTAATTAGTGGATCTTTAACAAATTATACTATAAATTATGTCTAATGTCTAAAAAGTGGTCTTGGAATCATTCAAAATGCTACATATAAAGTAAAAATTGGTAACAGGTGTTTACTAAGCTGTATTAGAAGAATTATATCAAAGGTGGTAGTAATAATAGGGTATGCCAGCTTTCAGAAGAGACTTTAAAAAATTAGGGTAATATAGAGAAAGTTGGGGCAATATGAACTTATGGAATAAAGTGGAATTTTTTTTAGTACTTTTTAATATGGTAATATAAATTAACGAATGATTAAAAATAGTTGGTTGCAATGCTTAGATTAGGTTCGGCTCTTTACATTCCACCATAACAACAAGTCAGTCGATGCTGATCTGGTTTGCGAATCCGAACAGCCTAGTTATCTAAATTGGTCTGACTTCTTGAGCTGATAGTGTTGTCTCTTAGGAATGCCCTCCTCTCAGTCTGAGTGTTGGGTACTCGCTAAGAACGTGATCAACAATTTAATTTTCCTTGAGACTTCGATGATATTAAGACTGCCTCGCAAGTGATAATAGCACGAGCACAAAATATGTACTCTAGAAAAACTCATCAATATTCTAGTTGCCGGGAACTCACTGAAGACCCCGCCGGTAGTCTGTCAGCTTGGGGATGATGCAGAGGACTGAGAGGGAGAACATCTTTGGCAGACGGTCAATGCACCACAGTCAAGGTGGCAAAATTTTCTTTTCTACTATTTATTAACCTTAAATAATCTTCTTCTTCTTCCTCTTGTTATAGGCTTACAGCCTGTTTTTTCCAACTCAATTATTCATCTCATTTGATGTTGAAATCCAGGACTCTCTCCATCTTTTAGGTGGTCTACCTATTGGTCTTCTGGTTTCCGGTGTTCCATCTCGGGCGATTCTCGCTATCCTATTTTGCGCCATTCTTCCTACGTGCTCATTCCAGGCTCTTGTGCGCTTCCGTCCCCATCTTACTATATGCTGCATTCCATGTTCCTCGCGTATTGTTGAATTGCGTATGTGATCTCTTAATGTGTATCCCGATATTCTTCTTAGTACTTTCATTTTGGCAATTCTTAGAATTGATTTTGTTTTTGTGTTGTCAGCTCTCGTCTCTATTGCGTACGTCATTATCGGTCGAATACAGGTCTTGTAGATTTTTGTTTTTGCGTCCTTGCTCATGTATGTGTTGTGCCATATTATATCCACCAGGCTTCCTGAGATTCTATTTGCCTTGTTTACTTGGTTTCTTACTTCTCTTGTTCTGTCTTGGTTTGCAGATATCTCAACTCCTAAGTAATTAAAGGTCATGAGTTGTTCTATTGGTTTGTCATCCACTACTAGTTTGCATCTTAAGGACACTTTGCTTATTACAATTGACTTAGTTTTATCGATGGATATTTTCATGTTGAATTGCTTGCTTATGGTGTGGAATACAAATAGAAGTCTTTGGAGATCGTCTTCATTTTCCGAGACTCTGACGGCGTCATCAGCGTAACATATTATTGTTATTTCCCCGGTATTCATTCTGTACCCTGGTGCCGCTCTTTTGACGTTCTCAATTATTTGGTCCATTACTATGTTAAACAGTAATGGACTCAGAGAGTCCCCCTGTCGTGTGCCCGACGCTATCGGTACATCCTTAGCCGCTTACTGAGATTTGTGTTGTGGTGTTGGAGTTTAGCTGTTCAACTATGTTAATTAAATTATTTGGGATGCCTTTAATTCGCATTATTTGCAGAATATCATCCAGTCTCACCCTATTAAAGGCTTTAGTGAGATCTATAAAGCACATAAAAGCCGGCTTAGTAAATTCAATAGATTTCCCTGCTATGTGTCTTACGATGAATATGGCATCTAGTGTAGATCTGTTTTTGCGGAAACCTTGCTGTTCTTCTGATATTCTGCAATAGTCAGTTATTATACCTTCAAGGATTTTGGTGAATAATTTCATTATTGAATTTAATAAAGTTATTCCTGTATAGTTTTCCGTGATTTTCTTATCACCCTTCTTGACAATAGGTACTGTTATACTTTTCTTCCAATCTCGGGGTATCTCTTGGTCTTTAATTATTTGGTTAAAGAGTTTCGTTAGTTCTTCGTGTAATGCATTTCCACCATATTTAATTAGTTAGTTTATTGTCGGGTCCTTGGGCTTTTCTCGTTTTTAATTTAGCTATCGTGCCTTTCGTCGTTTGGAGGCTTACTTCCTTGGTGTATTCGTCATATTCAGATGCATTTTCGGATGGGTAGTTGTTCTGTTGTGATTGATCTGTATTTCTATATAGTGTTTTAAAGTGTTCTTCCCATTCGTGCTCAGAAATTTTTTAGGATTGTGTATATTCGTTTATATCCTGTTTCCTTCTTCTAATCATTTTCCATACCTTCTTTTGTGCCCCGTACAAGTCATGTTCCATATCTACTGTGAACCTTCGCCAATATTCGTTTTTGATTTGTCTTATGTCGGCATTTACTCTGTTTCTTATTTCTTTATATCGATTGTGTTCTGTTTCTGACTTGTTATTTCTGTATCGGAGGTAAGCCTGTCGTTTCTCTGCTGTCAATGATTTCACCTCAGGAGTATACCAGTGCTTAGCTGACGGCTTAGAATTTGTGTTGACTTCTCTGTATCCCAATGCTTCCTCGGCCGATTTATCTACATTTCCTCTGATTTTCCCCAGTTTTCTTCAGCATCATCTGAATCTTTAATAGAGTTGTCTTTGATCTTTTCTGCAAGTCTCTTTTTATACAAGTCTTTGGTTGATTCATCACTTACCGATTCAATGTTTAATTTATTTTTAATATTCGGTAGCTTTTTCTTTTTGTGTTGTATTTTAAGTCCTAATTTGCATAGTACCAATCTATGATCGGATCCTATTTCTGCAGATGTTAAGCTACGGACGTCTAATACTTGTGTTGGATGTAAAACTTTATTTGATATCACATAATCTATTATTGAATTTTGTCCTCTGGTATTTTGCCAGGTTATTTTGGGTTGAGGTTTATGGGGGAAGAATGTATTATTTATTCTCATGTTGTTGCTTGTGCAGAAATCAATCAAGATTTCGCCATTTTCGTTAATATGGTCTTCGTTGTACTTGTTTTTGATCCCATCTATCACTTCATTGCCTATTCTTGCATTTAGATCACCCAATATTAGATTCTTTTCATCCGATGGTATTTTGTGGATTTCCATTTGCATTGTTTCTGTTTCTTCTTTTTTCCTGCTGCTGTCTGGGGCATATACACTGAGGATATGAATTTTTTCTGAGCCTGTTTTCAATGTGATCCTAAGAATGCGTTCGTTGATGTAGTGGATGTTAAATAATCTTTTAGCCAAATTTCAAGTGTTTGCTAATTCTTCAAAGAGCCTCTTAAAAATGACATGTTGATACCCTTGGCAGCCGGCCAAAGTACGGCAGTCAGGATGTCAGACTGTTTTTTTTTTATTATGTATAAACCTTCAATAAACAACTGGTGAAATTTCATGTGTTTCCTAATTCTTCAAAAACCCTCACAAAAATGACATACTTCCTCCTCCCACTTAGCCCTCTGCACCACCGCCAAGCTAGCAGACTACCAGCGGTGTATTCAGTGAGTCACTAGCAAACATAGCAGAAAACTGGCGCGTTTCTCTGTAGTATATACTTTTGCGCTCATGCCTCTCGTACTATATAGTTGTAGTTATTTTCTATTCAGAAAAAGAATTTTCCTGGTGAGGCGGCATTGAGCACAATTAAATTTCCCTCGAAAACCTCGTTCCCCAGACATTAATAGGTCTGTTTTAGAGCAGTAGTCTTATTTCCCTCTGTCCGTCAATTTTTGCAAGAGAAGTAGCTAGTTGAGGTCAGTTAAATTCGACTTCAGATCCAATCTTTGCCAAATCGTCTCATCTTATTCCTCATAGTCGCGTATATTCGAATAGTCTGAGATCCACTCCAGTCTGATTATGCAGCACGTCCTTGCACTCACTTGCCAATACTATAGCCATGCCGTCTGAATATTTTCGCTTTTATTACGTTTTTCATACAGAATAGTTGCATTACTTTGTTCGAAAGACCTTTACATATCGTCGAGAGAGTCGAACGAAGGTCTTACTGAGCACTTCAGCTTCAACTCTTTCGTCTCGTCTAGATACCGGAATCCATTTTTCGGAAAAGTCCGTTCTTCTTTCTAGTCTTCTCTGGTTTACAAAAGAACCTCACGAGATTGGTTAAATTTAAAGCAGATGCCATGTAATATGTTTATATGTTACGGACACATCTCTAACACTTTTTTTTTTAATTTGGAGTCGCGGGTTTCAGCGCCTCAGTCAACAGAGGCAATAGAAAATATTCAATATCTTAATATTATTTAAATTGTAAAACTTCATTCATTTTTACCTAAAAATAATATAGAAACTTATTGATCGATATCTAAAAAATGAAACTTTCAAAGAGAAACTGCTTTAGAAAAAGAAAATACAGTTTAGATACCAAGGTGGAAAATTCACAGTGAATGCCTTACACTGTCTGGTGAAGAATCTGGAAAAAAAACTTCTGGCAAAACAAACATTTTTAAATGCTTCCATTGATATAGAGACAGCTTCATATAAATTAATAGTTAGAGCGTTATATGCCAGACAAAAAGTATAAGAAAACTAAGAGTGTCGTTCGTTTCAACAAATTTAAATTGCTGAGGGCGCAGACCAATCACATGATTGAGGCCTCATATCGGCGTTACATTGAACATATAAAGAAAGATATTGGAAATAACCCTAAATCATTTTGGAGGTATGTTCAACAGAAAAAAAAATTGCTACGCTATTCCCAATAAAGTGTCTTATCAGGGTAAAACTTTCGATCGCCCTAATGATATTGTCAAGGCTTTTGCCGAGTATTTTAAGAGGGTATCGTCTACTGAAGAGGTTAGTCTGGGGGATTTGGGCAGCAATAGAGTTGCAATTCCGGGATATAATAAAAATTGCGAAAGGGCTTAGACATAAAATGCCTAGCGGGCCAGATTTTGTTCCAAGTTTTCTTATTAAAAACTCTATAAATGTTTTGGCTGCTCCTCTATGTAAAATTTTTAATGCCCCCCTTAAGCAGCTGATGTATCAGGAGAAATGGAAGGTAACTAAAATATGTCACATATTTAAGAGCAAAAAGAGGATCGAAGTGGAAAATTACAGGCCTGTCTCTCTGATATGTGGTTTTTCGAAGATCTCTGAGATGCTACTGTGTAACTATATTATCAACAAAGTGGAGCATTTGTTGTCTACAAAACAGCATGGATTTTTGAGGGGGTAGGTCAACATCCACTAATCTGGTGTCTTTTCCGCAGTTTATAGCGGATGCTGTGGATGCGGGCGGTCAGGTCCATGTGGTGTTTACCGACTTCTCAAAAGCCTTTGACAAACTGAGTCATAGTTTGATTCTAGCAAAACTTGCGAAGTTTAGTTTTACTGATCAGTTTGTACAGTTTTTTAAATCATATTTATTTAATAGGTCTCAGTATGTCCAATATAATTGCTCTCAAACTGTTTTGCGGCCTTTTCGGAGGTATCTCAGGGCTCAGATTTGGGGCCTCTTTCATTTTTAATATTTATAAACGATATCGCTGAATCAATTGATTTTGAATTCCTACTGTTTGCTAATGATTTAAAAATGTACGTCCAAGTTCAGTCGAGGGAGGATTGTGATAGATTGCAAAATAGTGTTAGTGCAGTCCAGAGATGCTGTGTGAGTAATCAATTGTTATTGAATGTGTGCAAATGTTCAGTAATCTCTATAACTCGTAAAATGTCTCCAGTTCCATATAGTTATCAAATAAATAAAGAGTTGATACAGCTAAGGATTTGGGTATTGGATTTTAAACTTAGCTCTAACCTTCATTTTAGCAGAATAGTGTCTGAAGCTAACCAAATGTTGGGTTTAATTATTAGAAACCATAGATCATTTGCGAATATTGTAAGCCTAAAATTATTATTTATAGCACTAGTAAGAAGTATACTTGAATACTGTTCACTTGTTTGGGCTCCAATTTATGAAAAATATGTTCTGGCTATGGAGAACATTCAGCGAAAGTTTATGAACTATTTGTGGTTGAGAATTGAGGAAGTGTACCCACCGGTCGGGATAGACAATCGACTGTTGCTGGATAAATTTACTTTGCAAAGCCTTGAAATGAGACGTAACTTACATTCAGCTGGTCAACGGTCAGATTGTTTGTCCTCAGTTTTTGGACGAGCTAAATTTGCCACGATTGATGAGCAGACATGGTGTATACTTTCATTTAAGGATACCTAGGACTAATGTATATTGTATGTCGTCAATTTATCGAATGTGTTCTGTTTTTAATAGGGTGTTGCCGTTGTGTCATCTGAGTATGAGTTATACCCAGTTTTTACGTTCCTGTTCAGTACTATGGTAGGTCTGGGACTGCTATTGTGATATTCTGTTTTTTTTTGTAATAAATTTGTTTTTTATATTATATTTTATTACGTGATATTACGATATTATTTCTGTTATTTTGTAATAGGTATGTTTTTTATGTTATATTTGATTACGGCCCTATTAATTATTGTTATTGGGCTTTGATGTTAATAAATAAATAAAATAGATCCAATCGATATTAAAAAGTAGAATAATGGCAAGGGTTGTTTATGGCCTGGATTTGTGAATCTTTATCAATTCTACCACATGCCAAAATTTTATTAAAATATATAATTCTGTTCCAAAGCTACAGTTCAAAAGATAAATCACTAGGTACCCCATTCGGGCTCCATATCTCCGCTATGGGGCACTTTAGGAACATACTTTTATACTACCGAGAGTTTGACATATATTTACAGGAAACTGTATTTCAAGAAATTCAGATGGCATTAATACAGCATTATTTTTCTAAATAATTTCTTGTCTTTTTATACGATCGAGAACAATGTTTTAAAATAAAATTCATCCCATGGTTATCTTAGAGTTGGATTTTTTTAGTTATCCTTAGTTCATTCTGCAGAGTTTATTTTCGTACTTGTGTGCCTAAAGCTTACGAGAGTTTATTCCTTTTTCAGAATACTACAATATTTTTAATGATGTTACCAATATTTTCATTAATTTTAAAAATCATTTTCAGAGGAAAAATGCCTGTGTCCCGAAGACCCAAGCTTATCATATTGTGAATGTGATACCGACTCATGTGCCGAATCTAACAAGTGTTATTGCCAATATGGATCTCAGCGCCAAAAAAAATTACACCAAAACATACCCCAACATCCCCACCATCCAAATTGTCCAAAAATTCTAAAGATTGAAAGGAACAAGCACAAGAAGCTATGTAAGAATAATTCTAATACGAAAAGTACGAGAAGTTTGGAGTACATGGCTAATCCTACTGAAGGTATTTAAAAACTTTCTACTTACCTTATGTTACAGTATTGCCAATGGAGATTTTTAATTTCATTTTAAAAATAAAGGCTATGTCTACCTAATCGTATATGAAAACTTTTTACTCTTGAGTCATCATCGCAACATCGCCATGTAATTCTCAGAGCTGGTAGATCGACACATCAAGGAAAGAAGGTGACCGATCTGCCTTAGGTATCTTTATCGATATCGAGGGGGTATCCGACAACAGCCTAACAATGTAACTGTTAAAGCACTGTTAATTATGGGCTGTCCACAGGGAGGAGTTCTATCGTCTTTGTTGTGGAGTCTTGTGGTGGATAGCCTGCTGAATAAACTGAATGATGTTGGTTTGTATATACGGGGTTGTGCTGGTCATTTTGTCCCCTGGAGGAGCTGAAGGGATCAATAATGGAGGCCCTCCGGATCGCGGAACGATGGTGCCACAGGGAGGGGCTCGGAATAAACCTGGACAAGGCCGAGGTGATACTCTTTAAAAAATGAGGAAAATGGGGAGACTTCCCACAATTACATTGGCAGCAATACGAGGGGACAGTTAAATACCTGGGAGTAATTCTGGACTCACGACTGAGCTGAAATGATCATATTGAGGCTCGAAACAAGAAGGCTATAGGTACTTTCTGGGCTTGTAAACGAGCCTTTGGGTGCACATGGGGGCTGACACCTAAAGTGCTATTTTGTATATATACTGTGGTGATGATGACATACGCCGCTATTGTATGGTGGCGTAGCACAAGAAAGTACAAACACAGCCTTAAACTTGACTAAGTTCAAAGAATGGCTTGTACAGGAATATAGAGTGCGATGAGGACTGCTCCCACTAGGGCTCTTGAAGCCTGGTGGACCTGCCTCCTTCTCAGTTATACATGGAGAACGAGGCCCTGAAGACTATTTATCGTATCAGTTGCCTAGAGCATCTCGGAATTGGAACGGGTGGCTAATCTTCTGAGAAATGGATCCTGGTGGTGTACAGGTGGATCTTGATAAGATGATAGAGCTGCATCAGGAGTGTTTGGCAGGAGCACAAGAGTCATAGAGTACTACCCTCTCGAATCACACAGCGAAAATTAATGCTATTCTGCAGTGTGCCCATCTATGTGAGAGGGATATAAACAGGAATAGGGTAATAAATATATGTTCAGACAGTAAGGCTGCGTTAATGGCACTGAATTCCAGTGTCGCATTTTCGCGACTGGTGTCTGAGTGCAAGGACATACTGAATAATTTGATAAGGAACGGTTGCACAATCAGACTCGTGTAGGTCCCGGGCCACTCGGGCATATGCGGTAATGAGGAAGCAGACCATCTGGCAAAGTTGGATTCCGCAGCTGAACCATATAGACCGCAACCAATTCTACCTGTTTCAATTACAGTTGGCAGAAGGGAATTAAAATTATTGCTGGAAAACAAATTTATTGAATCGTGGATGGGAGCTCCTGAAACGAGGTGTACTAAGAAACGTATTACTGGACCTTGCGCAATGCTTTACTAAGGATATTCTCTTCTTAAGAAGGAAAGAGCTGCGAATTGTTGTAGGATTGTTGACAGGACATTGTCATCTGAGGGGATATCTTCATAAGATTGGTGTTGAAGACGACCCGACGTGTAGATGGTGTTTGGAGGAGGATGAAACTGTTGACCATGTCCTCAAAAAGTGCCCAGAATTCAATGGACTGAGACATAGATATTTAGGAAATACAATTTAGCTGTTAGCAGTTAGGCAAGTTCAACTAATGAGGTTGCTTGGATTCCCAAAGGTGATCGGCCTCGAATGACCTACAGCTGTGGTGGGATGTAAAGGGCCCAACAGAGGCCTAGGCATCGATGATCTAGTGTCACGACTTTTTGTTTCATTTATTCATTCATTCATTCTAAGAGCTGCCCACGCTAAACATCCTCGTCGTTCTATGTCTGTGTCTTTATTGTCCTTTCGTAACTGTTTGAACTAAATATACGTGCTCTGAAACATTGTCTCTTGCGATTTCGTTTATCTCTACGTGTGGGTTTTCCAAGCGCATTGTTTTGGTCTTATTCATATTAATTTTCAATCCTATCTTTTTGTATGCTTCTTTCACTTCGATCATCATGGCCTGTAGATCTTCGTCTTCTTCTTCTTTCCTGGTCTTACAACTCTGGGTGAGTCTTAGCCGCATCCACTCTCGCCCTCCATCTCCTACGGTCTTGTGCTCCCATTTCCCACTGCTGGACTCCAATCCTATACAAATCAGCTTCGACGGCATCCTTCCATCTTTTCCTGGGACGGTCTATTGATCTTCTACCATCTGGTCTCTCAAAGAATACTGTTTTCAATAATCTGTGGTCCCCTGATCTTACCACATGGCCTGCCCATCTCATTCTATTGGCTTTTATACAACGGACTATGTTTTCACTGCCATACAGTGTCGTCAGCATTGTGGCATCTTCTCCAATTTCCTGTTGTTTCATCTCTTTGAGGACCAAATATCATTCTAAGAACCTTTCGTTCAAATATGAGTAATTTATTTATTTCCCGTTGATTGAGGGTCCGAGTTTCACTGCCATAAGTAACTACCGGGCGAATAATTAACCTGCACACAGTTAGTTTGGATTGTCTTTTTAACAGTTTAGATCTCAATAATGTTGTGAGGGAGTATAACGCCCTATTTGCTGCTGCTATTCTCCTGAGACGTATTTTTCAACTCGATTGTCGTCTGTGATTACCGCTCCTAGGTACCTGAATTCCCTAACCACTTCGAAGTTGTGTTCATTCAGTGATATATTCTGCCCAATTCGAGGTCTTGGATTCTTGGTTACTACCATGTATTTAGTTTTTTCTTCATTTACTTGGAGACCCATATTACCTGTTTCCTCCTCGAGTTGTGAAAATATCTCTCGCACGTCTTGTTGAATGAGCCACTGTATCGATATCATCAGCAAAGGCCAGCACCAGTTTTGTACCTTGGTTCGCAAAACCCTCTGTCAGTCCCGACGCAACCCTGCTCATTGAATGTTCCAAGGCAAAATTGAAAAGCAACGGTGACAGAGGGTCACCTTGTCTGAGTCCTGATGTCATACTGAATAGCGCTGATGTTCTATTTCCTACCCTTACCTGTGCATATGAGTTTGCCACGCACATTTGTGTTAGATCGACTAATTTTCTTGGTACGCCCATTTTTAGCATTGCTAGCTATAGTCTGTTTCTTTTCACGGAGTCATATGCTTGCTGGAAATCCACAAAAATTTGGTGGACATCTCGGTTAAATTCCCAGTTTTTTTCCAATATTTGTCTGATCGTAAATATCTGGTCTATTGTTGACCTTCCAGCACGGTAGTTTAGTAGAGTAATTGATAGGATTTTGTATGTTGTGTTGATAAGAGATATACCTCTATAATTTCGAAATTGTTCCTTGTTTCCTTTCTTATGTATAGGTATTATGACACTTCCATCCCATTCCTTATGCATTTTCTGTTGTTCCCATATTTTCAAAATGATTTCATATATTTTTTGATGTAGACCCTTTTTTAACAGCTCTCTATTTATACCTGCCTGGCGCTTTGTGATCTTTGAGTGATGCTATAGCATTTTTAACTTCTTGAAGTGTTGATGATGGCACTCTTATATCTGCGGAATGGAATGTAATGTCCTCTTCCTCTGTCCCATTTTCAATACTTAGTAACTGCTGAAAATATCCTTTCCATAGCTCGACAATTTCTGTTTCCGTCATTATTAACTCTCCTGTTTCTTTTCTCATGGCTTTCGTTTCTCCAACATTTCCACCTCGTCTCACATCTTTACCTCCCTAAAGAATTTCCTTACTTGGTTCATGTTCCTATTTCTGTCTATTTCTTGCATCTGATGCTCCAGGTAGCTCTTCTTTTTGGTTCTAAGTAGTCTTCTTGTCTGTGCTCTTATTCTGTGAAATTCTTCTTTGTTCTCCCCAGTGGGGTTTTTTAGCATTATCAGTCTTTTTCGAGTTTTTACTTCTAGCATTTCATCGCATTCGTTGTCAAACCACTTTCTTTTTGGGCGCTTCTTCTTTCTACCAATGGTCTCCGTCGCTGTTTCTTCTATGACTGTTGCCAATTGCTGCCATGTTTTTTCCAGCTCTATATTATCATCCTCACGTTCTAAACATTGGTTACTTATGGCTATTTGATACTCAATTTATTTATTTGGTGTTTGAAAGGCTTCTAAGATCTTCGTGGTTATCGGATAAGAGAACAACACCATCGGCTAATTCTAAGCGGTTGAGTTTCTTTCTATTAATAATAATACCCTTGATTGAATAGTTTAGTTTTTTTTTAAAGATTCCTTCATGAGCTAAAGTAAATCATTTTGGGGACAGCGTATTACCCTGACGGATTCCCCTCTCAATTTGAAAGCTGTTTGCTTTTTCATATAACTTAATTGTTGAGTTGGCATATTAGTAGATGTTTTGTACCCACAGTCTCCGAGCAAAGTTTAGTTCCTTTATTATCTTCCAATACTCAACAGAGTCAAGTGCCATTCATATTTTGTGAAAACAAAATGTAGTTGACCGATACATTATCAATATTTAATAACCCCATCAAATTTTGTGTTTGAAAATTCCATATTATCTGTAGGTTGTTTTTCCCTAAACTTCCTTTATTCTAATTATTTTAGGTTATTACGAAAAATTAAAAAGTAAACAAAAATTCGGCAGCGAGCGAGTGCATTCCCACTACCAACACCACAGTTTCCAGAAGAAACGACGAAATAGCCATAGTGGTGTTGGAAATTTACCCGAAAATGTTCCAGAACAAGATTTTAGTATGATAACGTTGCAAAATCTTCAAATGGGGGTAGCTGGAGGAAAGCTGTCGGCTATGGATTACGAATTGCTTAAGTTAGCTAAGAGAGGAAATTTCGGAGAACTAAAGGAGCTGCAAGAATCTATGTTTAGGGGAGCATTTAATGAGAATGTTAATGATTATTGGAGGGGAACTAGAGGACTGGGACCAAGAGATCAGGGTAAGCGTTATAGTGTTTTAAAATATTTATGAATTACTTTATATTTTAAATATCTAGATATTAGATAGACTTAGAGGAAAGATTGAGATAAATTTTAAGTTAAAATTGTTTGAAAAATGATTCCCGTAATCATCTACGTTTCTTCTATAGGTTTACAAAGAGTCCAATCCGCTATAACGACAGGTGCGTGCACGGAAGCTCTTTCTGTAAAAAAATCCGCTGAAATTGCTGCTATGTTCGCGGATATTAAACTGAGTCAAACCACTGACATTACACATCTGGCTCCACAAGGATTCGATGTAGACAAAAGGAATATTTACAATATGGAGAAGTCACTGCAAGCTAAATATAGGTGGGTATTGTTTCACTAACTTTTTAAACGGAGGAAATTCTTATAATTCAATTTTTGAATCATCGGAAAAGCTTTTTCGATACAATCTTCGTATAAGTGCTGAAAATACAAAAAAGTAATTTGGTTGTTTATTACATCTTAAAAATTTGTTTTGTGTTTTTATAAAGCAGAATTTTATAGGGGAAGGTAGGGTAATTGCGAACACTTAAGGGAGAACTGAAATACAATAAAACCAAATGAAGTTACAAGGCTTATTTATTGCTTAATATTTACTTAAACTAATCATTCTTATGTTCTCATAATCAACTTAGATAAATTTTCAAAAATAAAATCAAATTTCAACAAAAAACAAAACCTCTGGTGTCCGGGATTACCCCACAGCTTGGGGGGTAATTACGGATGGTGTATAGGGCAGGGGCGGATCCAGCCTCTCTCTTTGGGGGGGGGGCGGTGATATCACAAAAGTACATTATGGCAAGCGAAAGCAAGTTGTCGACGGGGGGGGGGGGGGGGGAGAGAGACACCGGAGACATTCCCATTTCTAGTGTAAATGGCAGGGTCGTGCCTATTTTTCTGAATTTGAAGCTCTTGGAGAGGAGGGGATGCCAGCAACATACACATTCCTAGTATAAGAGGCAGAATCGGGTCTATTTTCCTGAACTCAAAGCTATTGGGGGGCGGCTATCGCGAGAAAAACAAGTTGTCAACGGGGAGGGAGTGTCAGCAGCATACACATTCCTAATATAAAAGGCAGAATCGGTTCTATTTTCCTGAACTCAGAGCTCTTGGGAGGGGGGGGGGGGGCGATCGCAAGCATACACATTCCTATACTCTATTCAAGAACTAGAGAGAGTAATAAACCTGTTACCGAAATCTCCAACGTATTTGCTCCAGTATCGCAGGTAACGGAGGACTGGCGTAAACCTAATTATATTTAAATATTATAAGCTTTTATAAATTTACTGCACTAATAAAATTTCTGATAGTTCATTTTTATTTCTGTCAGTGAGAAAAGTACACCTTACAGTGTGTCCTTAGTGATTTATCTTGTTTGTGCTTGTTTTTATATATTATTTGAGATTAGTAAGTTACCGAAAAAATATGGCCTCCACTTCTATATTTATTCCAAAATCGTTAAACCAAGGCATTTTTCCTCAATGAAAAACTTATTACGATGAATGCTTATGATGCCCTAAGAAATCAATATCTAGATAATAATGTTAAAAGCTCTGTTGAGATGTGTTCCAACATCACAGGAAAATCTACTATGTACCGAATACTGAAGGAAAAAAAAACGACTGGAATGTTTCTTACTCCCCCATTCGATCACAGGCAGATGAAAAACCTCGTTGGAAGAAGAGATGAAAACTGCAATAAAAGGAGTTGTACATACATTTTATTATGAGAAGCAGATCCCATCCGTCAACAAAATTCTTACTAAAATCAATGAAGATCGGGATTTACCTGAAATTAAAAGAACTGAGCTCAAGAAATTGCTCAGAGAACTTAATTTTTGATGGAAAAAACCAGATAGGAAATCTGTTCTTATAGATCGTCCGGAAACTGTCCATTGGAGAAGAAAATATCTCTCTCAAGTAAAAGGAGAGTTGCTTGAAATAATACATTGTACAAAATTAGTAATTTAACTGAACTTCTGAAAGATTTTTTTGAACAAAGTTACTGCGGAAAATTGGGAAAAATCCATATAATAAAAGAATTAAACAAAATGTGGAAACTCAATTAATTGAGCGACGATAGCTTCACTGAATTTGATTGAAGTAGGTCTAATTTTAACTGTAACATATAAAAATTAACTACATTTGAATCCCTTTTTAGTGTTTAATTTAAGAAATAAATAAACTGAAACGTCAAATTTCCTAAAAATGTTTATAATTAATAATAAAATGACCGGGAGCCCCCAAAAACAAATTTAATATTATATGGACGAATTTATTTTTTTATATATGTTTAACTTCTTTTCTTTTTGACAATGAGTATTTTGTAACTATTTAATGTAACTTCGAATTTTTTGAAAGAATAAGGCTACGTTTTAGTCTGAATGTGCCTAAAACGGTTTTAATGCCAAAATTAAAAATAATAAAAATACAGTTGTGATTTGTGTTAAATATGTCAAAATTATCTGTATTTTGTACTATATGTGAATTATTAAGAAATCATAAGAAATAAAATAATAATATAAAAACTTTTTATTTTAAATTTTTTACCGAAATAATATTCTATGCCATAAATACTTAGTGATAAAATAAACCTCTTTCCGACGCCTATGACAAGGATTAAAATCCTTTTTAACACTTCCAAATGTCTATTGTTATCCAACCCAAATAGTCCATTATTATAGACCGGTATTTTTGATTATATATAGGAAAAATATATATATCTAACAGATTTTGCCAAACACACCGAACTAAAGAACACAGGTAGTTTGCGAAGAAAAAAGGGTAAAAAATGATTTATTACTCTCTCTAGTCTTTGAATTAACTATAGTATAAGAGGTAAAATCGGGTATCTTTTCCTGAACTCAAAGCTCTTGGGGGGGAGGCGATCGCCCCCACCGCCCCCCCCCCTTGGATTCGCGCCTGGTATAGGGTAATCACGGAAATAGTCTAATTGGCACAGAAATCACAGATAAATCCCCTTGATATGCCTGCACCACTCGTGCAATTTTCGTGAGCCCACAATTTACATTTGATGCACATTATCCAATCTTCTGTAATTGGTTCTTCATACTTTTCATTACAAATAAGACAATAATACCCTTCATCAACTTTTGTAGCACTTTTGTTGACTTTCTTTTTCTTGCTCTGTACGTTCCTATCTTTAGCCTTCATATCATCTTCAAATGCTTTAAGATTCTTCATACCTTTCTTTCTTTCAGTGGTTCGTACAGACTTATCATTTTCTTTTTCCTCTTCTTTATTTTTCTTCCTTTGTTCTTCTAAAGCGTCTTTCATAGGGATACTAGTCATTATAATTGAATGTTTCTTTTTGGAACATTGCCTACTTTTCTGTTGTGGCAGTTGGGGAACATTAACAACATCTTGAAGTGGAATTGATTTGTCCAACACAGGTAAAGGTATTACTGATTGCTGCTGCACAACTGATAATGGAACTACTTGTGCATTAGGTTACACTGCTCTCTGCATAGATAGTGTCGGTGCTATCTGGCATCACTGCTCTTTGCATATTTGATGTCGATGCTGTCTGCACATCAGGTGATGTCGAATCAAAGAAATATTCATCATATTTTGTTGTATCAAATGGCCAAATACCAGCTGCCCGAAAACCATTTCCAGCTTTTTCTACCTGTTTAGGAAAATATGGCAGTTGATGGTTCATGAATTTTGAAGGACTAAAAGTAATAATATAATAATGTTCAATTTATTTCAAAATATCTCTCCAAATAAAGTAAGGAAAATTTGAAAATGAATGGACAGATTTTTTTTCACCGATATCTTCGGAAGTAGTAAGAATTTTATAAATTTTTTAACAACATTTAATTAGGCATCAAAATACACAAAATTCTCCCAATTTGTCGGTTTCTTATCTCTAATAAATTCTGATATATAGACTAGAATTTGTAGCACTCTGGAAATATACTGATTTTTTAACCAATCCCATTTCTTTCAGTAAACCCAACAAAGGTCCATATGCAAGCATCGATATTAATGCCGTCCCACCCCACAAACCGCCCATACAACCTCCATCGAACTATGCGAGGCCTTCGAGTTTGATCAAAAACAAGGCAAAATTGTACTCCTCAAAAAATGGTTTATACACGATACAGAGTCAATCGGACGACAGTAGACACAGCGGAAGTAGAAGATCCAGTGTAAGTGGAGACGGCAGGAAAATTACGGGAGGGGAACTGGAACGATATGGAAGTAGGAAGAATACTAGTTCCAATATCGAGAATTCCTTAGGATATTTACCTTAGTGTAGTGTAAGCAACAGTTTTTAGAGTATGAGAACTCATTTATATTTCGTAAATGCTTTAAGCAATATAGCTTTGATTGGGCAATATCACAAACAACTTAAAACTACTATCGCTTTGCAATAATACTAAATTTAAAATATTTTACTTGGATACAGCTAATTATACAAGCAACATATATTTATTCAGGGGGACGAAATGTCAAGTGGAGAGGTCCATAAATAAAATGACATCTTCAAGATGTAATCTTCACACATCTTTTAGACGTCAATAAGATGCCCTCCAACTGTTAACAAATAAGTCTTATGTATGCGATCATAGTTTTAAATAAGATATTGAACAACCAAAAAAAATATTTTTCATCATTTAGATCCTCCAAAAACCTGTAATGCTTACGGTATCTTTTAGCTAGCTTCTTTTACGTTATTACTTAAAATCCAAACTAGTTTTTTAAGCATATCGAGGAGAAAATTTATTGGGTTTCAAAGTGACTATATTTTCTGTGATTAAATCGTGGTGCAATAAAACATACCTAATTGTGACTAAATATGACCAAGAGAAGAAATTCTGCCAACCTGATTTAAATTTTTATACCTTCGTGAAATATTTTTATTTAACTTAAAAAAAAATAGTCTGAATCCATCCTCATGCGCGTAGATGTTGCCCAGAATAGACAGAATAAAAAGAAGAGTGGATTTTTACTAACGAAAGTAGAAAATTACTTAAAATACAAAGATTATTTTATGAAAAAAACTGTATTTTAGACGGAGATAATCACAAAATGAATGGTTGTAAAATATATAACAATTTATAGATCTAACTCCTGGAATATCCATAATGCATGTGATCATTAGGGAAACTTGGGGTAAAGTAGGACCTGGGGTAAAATAAAATATTATTTTCACTACTATACTGTCACGTCAGATCTTATTAATTACTTACTAGGTCAGGTAGTTGGTCTTACATTGAAGCACGTTCGTATATTATATTCATGTCAGTATCATCAAAATTCTTTAATCGGAATAAAGATATCACATCATAGATAGATATGACAAATGGGCAAATTAAAGGAATATTTTTGGTTTTAACACCATGTAGGACCTGTTCTGTTCTGTTTCTAATCAAATATATTAATGGCATAAAATTGCATAATATTTTACCTAATATACCGTCACGTCAGATCATATTAATTACTTACTAGTGCAATTAGTTGATCTCACGTGAGGCCTATTCCTATATTGTATTCGTGTCAGTAACATCATAATTCCTTAATTGGAATGAAAGAAAAAGTTCATTTTTTGTTTGTTTCATAGACGCGTCAGTTTTTAAACAAATATATACAGACTGTCGCAGATAGCTATGACAAATGGGTAAATTAAAGGAACATTTTTAGTTTTATCATGACACTGAACCTGTTCTGTTTTGTTTTTAAAGAAATACATATTATTAGGCTTTGATAAAATTGGTTTGTTCATACAGAAAGTTTTAAAAGCAGGTTTTCACACATTTTTCCGGTCTATGATTAAATCATTTTTAAACACCATAACAAGCAATGTATATTTAATATTAAAATTTTTAATTCATTAAATTTACTAATTTTAATAATTATGGAATGCTTTGTATGACACAGGTTAGAGAGACATTGTGTATATT
Organism: Diaprepes abbreviatus; assembly: GCA_034092305.1. Lineage (NCBI taxonomy): Eukaryota > Metazoa > Arthropoda > Insecta > Coleoptera > Curculionidae > Diaprepes > Diaprepes abbreviatus. The sequence goes on along the minus strand of JASJET010000094.1, from coordinate 5,301,096 downwards.
ACAATTTGGGAACAAGCGGAATAAACATCGTTTTAAAACTAATTTAATCCTGTAAGATATATTATGAAATACACCATGTTTTAGTTCAAATTTAGAACTTCGTGGTGAGAAGAAATTTTAGCGTACCTCATAACTTCACTTTGCCCTTACGGATATTTGGATCGTAGTAGTCAAACAAGGGTAACATATTTACACTTTCAGTATAATTGAGAAATGTCAAGTTTTAAAATCTTTTTGGAATGTTAATAACATTGAGAAATAGGTTTTTAGTTACTACTTGGCCCCAGCTTCCCCTACGTTTCTTAATAAATTAGATGTCGGGACTTAAGAAGGTTATTATTTTGGGCCTTCTCTCTGTCTCCCTTTTGATTATGCAGTAGCCAGTTGTGACGTGCATTCAATGAGAACTATACTGAAAATTCAAGACTTAGCAGCTTGAGTATCACAATCAAAACATTGTCAAATATCCTTACAAAAAAATGATTGTCTTTTAATTTTTACTTATAGAATCAAAGTGGTAAACTTAGCCGTTCTATCGATAAAGAAAGAGTTTTGGGAAAAAAATAGGAAGGTTAGGGACTAACTTGAACGAAGTTAGGAAGAGAGAGTGGACAACAAATTTATTCACTTATTACAGCTACATATATTGTTAAATACCAGCGAACATTATTTATTGAAGGGACACTTCTAGACACATGAATTTCTTCCCTAACTTCCCCTCTTGGTCAAATTTATTCGAAATTAGGTAAAATTTTGGGAACGGTGCAATATATATGTTTTGACGTAAAATCTTGTCTTAGCAAGTCCTTAATTAAAATAACAACTTAAAAAAATGGTTTTAAATAACAACTTGCGGTTATTTAAAATGCTTTTTAGTAATAAGAGTAGGCTTTTTGTAAATAAAAAATTGCCATATTAGGGTTTAAGACGGGATTTTGATATTATTTTGGGAATGTGCAATTTTTACTCGGGTGCAATATTTTGGTGATAGTTTAGGATTATAGTTTAAGAAAGTGACTCTACTACCTGCATAGGTGAATAATACCCAACTGGCGAGAGTTTCCTACTAGGCAATCGTTCATTATCACTTGATCTGCCTCTGCTTCTAAGTAACACAATGTTATAACCGCATAATTGTAGTAGATCTCGTGAAACAATGCAATGGAGACGATTGCGCTGTGGAAGATTTGAGCTGGTTGCCAGCAACAAAAATGGAATATCTGTTGCAGATTATTGTGCCACTTTTGCAAAAATAATTATGACATGTTCTAATTCCCTTTCAACGTATTTATGTGATTTTTATTTTTTGGGAGTTAACAAATCATACTTAATACTAAATTGTGTAAAGTTAAGGTGCGTCCAACATTACGTTTGCTGTCGCTAGCAGCAGAGTCACTGCCTTTGTTTGACTAGTATACATATTATATCTTTTCGTTTAATATTTAAATGTTTCTAGTAAAATTAGGTATATTTTGATGATTTTCGAAAAAGCCGAAATTCGGAATTTGCAGTTTTTTTTTATGGTAATCAGAAATGAAAAATTTTTGGTGGTGTGATTTCTGAAATCATTTTTATGGAAAATAATTTTCAACTATTTTATTTTTGGTTGCTAGGTTATTGTATTTTACTATGTGATAGCAAAGATTAAATAAACACTAAATACGGAGAACCGTATTACTTAAGCTTAAGATATTTTGGAAATAATTTTTTTGAAAAAAAGTTTTAGTGTATTTAATATTTTTGGGAATAACCGTCTCGGTAACTAATGAATTTATTAAATGATGTATTCGTAAAACAGCATTTTGTTAATTTCAAGGCCATTTCGACATTGAAGGCAAGAATATTTTATTACTGCAGGCTTGCCTTAAAAAAATTCTGTTGAAAGATCAGATTTCGTTGGTGGGAGCAGAGCACAATGTTTATTGCCTTTTTGAAAAAAATTTATTTCCTGATTTAAACGCGACAACCTGTATCATATTTATGGATAAAATTTTAAAAGTTTTACATAAATAATTGTAGGACAGATATAGGTTTTTAGAGTCATGCCATCATGAGTCTTTCAATAAGGCTTTTACTGAAGCGGGTATTTCTGTCATCCAATAATTACTGACTTTTTATTGCAACCGTAATTGTAACAGTGCTGTTGCAATTTATACTAGCAATAAAGATGTCCCGTTTTAATGGGACCTTTATGAGAAACTGCAAATTTGTCGGATTTCGGTTAAAAGTTATAATTTATACTTTTGGTACGATTTCTAAAAAACGTTTGAACAAAAAATTTAATATTATGATTATATTGAACTCATTTCGATGTTAAGTTTCTTAATTTTAGGAAATTGTGCAATAAAACGATCAAAAACAACACGTATATTTTATTTTTCTCCTTCCAAATGCGGCGTCATCGGCAAATAAATAGAGTTTACTGCACTCTGCAGTATAAAGGTTAAACAGAGTTGGAGACAGGGGGGAACCTTGCGGTACCCCAGCTCTTATTTGCTTAACCTCAGACATTGTGCCGTCAACTAACACCACAAATGAACTGCCTTTTAGAAAACTGGACACTAGTCTTATTAGGTAGTTCGGAATTCCCAGTCTGATCAGTTTGAGCGAAAGACCGTTGTACCATACTTTGTCAAAAGCCTTGCTGATATCAAAGAAGATCGCAACCGTATGGAATCTTCTATTGAATCCATGTATGATCATTGAGGCCAGCCTGGTGGTCTGCTGAACGCTACTATGATTGCTCCTGAAACTAAATTGCTCCGGAGGCAAGATGTTCCTCTCTGTTATGAAATCAGTTATTTTATTCAAACTGGTGCGTTCAATTATTTTCCCAAGATTGGAAAGCAGGCTAATAGGCCTGTAACTGTTGATTCTTGTGGCCCTTTCTCTTTTCTTTTTAATAAGAATCAACTTAGCTAGTTTCCAATCCTAGAGAAAATGTCCTGATTGCATAACTGCGTTAGCCTTATTAGCTATAACAGAGAGGATCTTATCTGATAATATTGAAATTGTGCAATAAAACGATCAAAAACAACACGTATATTTTATTTTTCTCCTTCTATCTTCAGAACAAAATATATAATTTGCATCTTTTTCAAGCAACATTTAATTCACTCACAATAAACAATTAAAGGCCGGTTACCTAAAAGGTTCTAAATTTAAATATATTAGATTTAACAGTGAAAGGTTAAATAAATAAGTAAAATAATAAAATAGTGCAATACAAAAATGACCAATATTTCTTACGTTTACAAAATATACATTTTGAGGCAAAAATAACTTCAAATTAAAATATCACTTACTAAACTAGAATATTTAACAAGTTACCATCTTTTCTACGTCACACAGTTAAAGGAAAGGTAGACAATTCATTTCCTGCGAATTCCACTTTGATTTTTCTCTCCAAATATGCTTCAATTACCTATAGTGTCTCATCAGTGGAGCTGAAATAAACCAGGAGCAAAATCCATAGAAAACAAGTGATTAGTTAAAACTCTTGTTCCTCGATATGTTGTATGACTGTTGATATTTTACAATCAGGCATTAAAAATATCTGCAAGTATAATTTCCTGCGACATATCTCGATGGGGAGCAATCATTCTCTGTGAATTTTGCTTTTAGTTCATTACAAGTTCACCGTTGAGACTATCAAAATCAAAATGCGAAAGAGTGTAATAGAATTTTTTTTACTACTACGCCTGTTTTAATTAAATTCGAAATTGCGCAAAAGATTGTATGCCTCTCGCCATCTATTGGCGTCGTTTTTACTGGAGTCACAATTTTAAGGGAGTGTGTTTCAAAGTATCCTTATTGTTTTTTGGTGTCGGTTAATTCCTTATCTGTTTCTATTGCAGTTTTTGGGTAGATAACACTGAATTTTGGAAATACGCCGGGTCGAATATTTTTCCAATAATTAAGACCGTGATTTTAAAAAAATCTTTTAAAACATGCTTGTTGACAATTTCTAGTTTTGCCATTTTGCGGATTCAGCCATTTTATTTATAACTGGTCGAACTAGCAGTAGTGTAAAATCAATAAAGAACAAAATTAATAATCCGTGTGATATTTTATTTGATTTGATTGATCTACACCAAAATCAGGTAACTAAATTCTAAATTTTTTATTATTATGGTCGAGTCCAGTAAATTGAATTATTCCCATTTTATACACGCCTAACCTTCCAATTTCCTTTTGACTTAAGGACCAGATCAATCCAATTTGGTACAGTTTTATCAAATTTTATGTAGCTTTATCCAATTTTATTAAAAAATTATCTTTATTCCATATTCAGGAAGTTTCATACGATTTTCGTCGAGACTTTATATGGCTTTAACTCAAGATTCATGTTAGCCTCAAAGTTTTCTCTAAACTGGTGGCTACATTATTCTAAATATAGAAGATAGTTGCGAGGGATTTATAGAAAGATTAAAATTTTCAATGAATTGTGCTGTTTTCAAGCTAATTACTTTTTGTCCGAGACCATCCTTTGGTAACTGTTGTTGGAGAAAGAGTAGCCTCAAACAGATAAGTAACCAAACTGTTTGAATTGGTCAAAAATTACCTGTCTATCTTTTTTGTAATAGTATGAAAGAGAAAGACGCTAACCTGGTAAAGTAACTTTACCATGTTAAGATTTCTTTATATATTATTAAATTTTTTAGAATATTTATGTTAAATTATAACAGAGCTAGTTCAAAATTTAGATCCTTTTAGAAAATTTGGCTGTCAAGGACTATAAATATAAATATTTGATTTTGTTGCTGTTTTAGTGGTACAAACATGGAATGTTGCATAAAGTATTATTAAACTAAAGATCTTTTTGCAAAAAAAATAAATTATTTTGGTGCCAGAATACCACCATCCCATCCACTGTACATCTGTCGTGTAGAACTACGCGGTTGTAATCTGTTATTATCCAGCGACATCCAGTGGTGTACACTATGAAATTTTTATTGTTTTGTCTCTTAGTTTAAAGTAGTTGTCAACAGTGACACGACATAAAGATAAATTTATATTATTTTCCTTCTTGCCATTATATAACAGTAAACTTCATAGATTGCTATGAAAATTTTGACATAAGTTGCTGTTTTTTATACATTTTCAATGCATCTTCTCCGCATATTTAATATATTTCCGTTAACGGTCCAATAATTTAGTTAAAATTGATTCCACCCAGTCAGCAACTTGCCGTTATTTCAAATGTTTTTTTTTTAAGTAAGAAACAAACCAAAATCAGAGGATGTAAGATCAAGACTATGTAAAGTTTGTATCTTTAAGGTTCAGTTGTTACTTGGGTTCGACGATGAGGTTTCTGATCACTGACGCATTTGTAATGAACCACCGTTACATGCATTTTAACGCGGTACAAGCTACCATGGCAATTTTAAGGCAGCAAAGAAGTTGTATTTGTAGAAAGGTTCTCTCGACGCGATGAAAGTACTAAAAAACAACATTTCAATTTCATGATGATATTTGTTTTTTATTTTTGTTCATTTAGTGATGATCTCTATCGCCCATAAAATGGCAAGATGGGGTATCACACTATCTTTGTACTTCCAAATCAAATACTTGCTCTTTCAGTAGATCGCCACGTCTGAGTAGAAAACGTAGAAAAAGAGTTGTAATAAATTCATCGCCGAGTAGCGTGAATTAAAAGATATTGTAAAAAAAATTTAACAACAAAGAAATAAACAAGTTAAGATAACATAAAGGAATACGGACACAAAGAGCCTAGATGAACTGAATGATTTGAGTAAGAATAATAAAGCCACCCTCTTATGGGTACCGGGACATACCGAGATAGAGGGGAATGTAATAGTAGACAGGCTCGCGAGGAAAGGGGATGAGATACCATTTCTGGGCCAGAGCTTTTCTGTGGAATCGGTAGCAGCGTAATGCTGGAAGAACTAAAGATAGAATAAGAAAGCAGGAGATCCAATTATTGAACGGAGCTGCAAGGATTGAGACAAGCGACAATACTTCTGGGGAACTACGACCCGAACAGATTGAAAGAATGCATAAGTTTGAGTGAAAACCAACTCAGAGTTCTGACAGGAATCCTGGTAGAAAGAGAAGAGGGCAGATTCTGTGAGGAGGAGGACGAAAGTTCTATTTATATCCTTGCAGAGTGCAGCGCTCTAGAAAACCCTAGGATGCGGTTCTTGGGAACACACCAAATCGAAGAAGGGGAGCTACCCACCTTGAAGCCGTCCAACATCCTGATATTCCTGAGGGAAATAGGACTGGAGGACTTCTTCTAGCCGATAAGGTAACTCTTACAACTGGGCAGCAGGAGGGGGGCACAATAGATTTACCAGGTCGCAGTGTACAGACCCCCAACTCTACATGCAAAGGGAGAAGAAGAAGGTCATCATCTAAAAATAGCGAGAAAGTAAACAAAGTACTCTATGCGTTTACTGTGAATATTATTACTTAGAACCAACTGAGAGCTGGATTGCATGTGGTACATGTGTAAAGTGAGCAAATTGCCTGCCACTTTATAGGTATTAACAATGAAGATACGTATTCTCTCGATCAGATTAGCAAGATGCTTTACATATCCCCGCTTACCTCCTAGGAAGTAGCCAGATGTGAGTCAAGATGTGGTAACGTGTGTTTTCGCTATTCATTATTTTGTGAATCAACTACTTTATCATTTAGTTAGTAGTTGTTATAGCAATTATTATAGGTTATTTATCAAAGACGACTATTTTCATAAAGGGGATTATAGAATTTTTATAGGTTAAATGTTATTAAACCTCGAACTTTAAGTACCCCGTCTTGTTCCATCTTCCCCTATTATTGTGAAGTTATAAAAGTTTCCTTTATTTTAAAATTCTAAATTGTAAAAGTTGCAAACAAAATAAAGGTTTCTTAAGTATATCTGGTAATGCCAAAAAAAGCAAAACATTCCGCAAATATACGTATTATTTTAATTTCGCCACCATGTTGCCATAACGTAATTATTGAAATTAACGACGTATCAAATAAAAACTAGTTGTTGACATCAGTAGCAGTATTTCTATTTTACAAACAATCTCTCGTTGCATTTTCAATTCGTTTCACTAAGAGAGCACCATCAGTTAATTATATACTCTCTAAAAATTATTTTATATCGCAAGGCATTGAAGAGACTAGTTAATGTTGTAGGGATAAGCTCGTAACGCCAGAGAGAAAATGGGAGGGGATGGTCGTAACTGAGGCTGCAAAATCGTAGAAAAATATCTTACATTTATGTGAAATCAATTTCATCCACTCTGATTATAGCTGACATTAGAAAAAGAAATATAATTTCAATTGTAAATTAACAAATATAAACCAAAAATGTTACTTTGTTAAAAATAATGGTATATTTAAAATTGAAATTTTATTTTATTTTTATGTGAAAATTCCCTTTTCATATGTTTTTCTACTTAAAGAAATGAAATAGATATAACAGATATCATAATTTTCTTTTTGCTAAGTTCTGGAGTATGAAATTGGCACCAACCTATTGGAAATTAACAATATCATTCTTTGAGGAAAAATTATTGTTATTTTTGAAAATTTTATATAAATATGTTCCATATAATTAAAATGAATTACTTATTATCTTATTAATTTTATCACAACCACTAACTTCAAATTTCATAAAAAAAGTCGAAACTATTATAGAAGTAAAACACTCTAATTTAATGTTAAAATGCTCGTTTTAAGATTCCACATTTTCCTAAACAATATTTTCAATTAATTAAAGAAATAAGTAATTCAAATTATCTTGCTTATTGTATCTTTCACCACTACATCCTTATAATAAATTTTAAACGTTTTGTATGAGTTTTCTAGAAGAAAAAAATATATTAAGGAAAAAAAATAGCTTAAATTATACAAATAACTTGTAAAAACCTGTAGTGTAGTACAGGGGTGGGGACAAAGGAACTTTTTTTTATTTAAATATTCACGTGCAACATTTAAATCAAGTAGAATATTTCAATTTTATGTTTTAAAGATGATACCAGATAGATGGGTCCATTATTCTCAATTCTCGAACTCGGAAGTTTCGTTCAACTCTTTTCTGCATATCCAATGGTATGTTGGCGATAGGTTGACGAATGTTTTTCTTCAGATGAGCGAGGGTCTTAAGACGATGGTTGTAAACAAGTTATTTTAGATAGGCCTATAAAAAATACTCACAGGGGATAAATCAGGCGACCATGCTGACCAGTGCAGATCACTCCTTAAGGAGATGAGGCGTCCCAGAAACTGTTGCCGCAAAACAGTCATTGACAAGCGCGTGTGCCGTGGCATCGTCCTGCTGCAACCATACATCCACCACATCTATCTTGTTGAATATTGCAGGAAAAACTCTTGAATCATGTGAACATAACAGTCAGGAGTCACCGAAACTGCCCGTTCGTTTCCTTCAAAAAACCATGGACCAATTATTTCAACTCGTGATAGTGCACACCAAACAGTTACACGTTGTGAATGTTGGAGATTCTTTTATTTAAAGATCCCGAAAGATAGAAGTGAGTCTTATCGCTGAAGAAAACAAGTGTGTTAAGAAATATATTGTCCCAAGTAGGCCTGACCTCATTTTATTATGCATTAGAGCATTCCATCTTAAGCTATAATAAAATTTGCTGGGGACACAATAATGAAAACAGTCGAGTCTTAATGTGTCAAAAGTACATTATCAGGATCATGTTTAAGCTATATCACCTTCACTCGTGTAGACCCTCCTTTAAAGAGCCTAAATTGTTCACGGTAGTGGGGGTGTACCTCTTAAAAATACTGTGTTATATTTATACGAACAAAAACAGTTTATTGACTAATGGTAATTATCCTGAGTACAGTACTCGAAATAGAGATCTTGAATAATTCTGTCATGTCTACTTCAAGAAATCACCTATATACGCAGGTTCTTACTATATGCTACCACAATCATCAAGGATAAACTAACACTGCGCGCATTCAGGCAGGATCTAAGAAAATTATTATCTTTAAACTCTTCACTCTCCACAGAATTTCTGCAATTATATGCGGCACCATCAGACATCCTTCATTGAGTAGTGTGATGTGTTTTAAAATGTCAATTTTGTTCAAATTATTGTATGTATTTAAGCATATCTGTACGTACTGGTAATAGGCTGAAATAATACTGTTTATGTCAATTTTAAATTTGATAATTTTCCAATTTTGCATTGTGTGAGTGTTTATATACAATTATAATTTATGACGCATTCTTAAAGTTAAAAAGAAATAAAAAATGTGTTGTGAGATAGGCGAAGACGCGCCTCATATGCTTTTTTCCGAGGAACAACATTGGGTGGATTAAGTTCCTGCACCACAGCTAATTTGTAGGAATGAAATTTTGGTTCTTCATGAAGTATTTGTCTTACAGAACAAGCAGACAACAACTCGACAGCAGCTGTATGTTTTCGGGTAGAGCGCTGAGGAGATAGCAAAATAGAAAGCCTTATCATATCAATGTTTTGGGGTGATCTTGCTGTTCGTGGAAGGCCAGGTGTTTTTCTTCACATCACCAATTTGCCTGAAATTGGTTACCCCATTGACTGCAGACAAGGAACAGGACTACGGGGCGCATAATTGAAATGAGTACCGAATACACGTTGCTTGGCGATGTTTGAGCGACTGCCTCGATATTGAACGCGCACTCCATCCTCGTCCACTTCTGCCAACTAAAACAAAACTGAGCTACAACTTTACGCTCCGCTCTCTCGAATGTACCTACCCCCACTAACCTCGGAGCAACCATCGCTTCAGGGCGCTAAATTCAAATAAGCAAATTGCTCTGCTTCACCCTCTACATCAAAATCTTTTCTTTAGATTTTTTAAAACTTTTAAATCGCTACGGTGGCTACACGATAGTTTGACAGAGCTTAGCATTTTTTTTTGTTACATGTTACTACGTAAAATGGAACATTTTCAAGCATTTCTGGAATAATTTCCTCAAGGATTTCTAGGTATCTTCGTGCTGTGAGATCAACTTCATATATCCTGTAGAATATGTGTTAGCCCAAAATAAAACACGAAACACCAACTCCGAAGCGCCCTTTTTGTGCCATTTCGAAAATTAAATGGTGATTTTCTGCAGACCAATGCCTTGTGTTCGGATGATTAAAAATTTCAGATGACAAATCTGCCAAAAGATTCTTGGTGCGGATTTGTTCTAAATACCATTGACAAAACGTTACTCGGCGCTCATCATCTCCCGAGTGAAAATATTGCACTATTTTAAATTTATATGGATGGTATTTATACTTTCCAAAAGTCTTCCAGTGTCAGATTATGCTACACCAACTTCTTCCTCTATTTTTCTACAGGATGATGTAGTTGTTGCTGCTGCGTAAAATAACACATTTGTTTCTTTTCCCTTCCTGTCTTCTTTAACGTATATTTTGGGACGCGGCTAAATAAAAGATCCTAAATTTCTTTTTAAACGAGGAAATATGTCTGGAAAGGGTTGCCTTCTTTTTGTGTACTAAACATGAACAGAAACGATAGAAAGATATGAGAAGTTAATATAATTCAGAAACTTCTTGAGGACTTTCATTGCTTTGTATATAACATGCCAACATATACTTTTCATAATTCTTATAAACGGCCATTGCAAATGCAGAATAAATAAAAAGTATAACAAAAACACCTACATAACAAAAATATTTTATAAATAATAACAATCTGACAAAACTGTGAAGTTTTCGACATGTGACTTTTGTTTATTATAAATTGACCATTGTTTTCAAAATGAAATATACATGTTATATATTTTTAGAAGGCGTAAATTACACTTAATCAACTTTTATCCTTAATTATTCAAAATAGGAATATTAATAACAAGTTACGAAGATGTAGTGATGAAAATGATACAATAACACAGAACACCGTTTTTAATTTAAAATAAATCATAGAAGTCTATATTCCAGTATTAGTTGACTTCCTGGTAAAATAATACACCTTAAACAGACAAGTTACCAAAATAAATTTTGGAAATAAAGTGGTTATCATCTAACAAAGTAGAAAAATAGCTTTTTCTTTACCTCAACAAACACACAATATAATATTTCTCAATCTTTTAAAAGCGTATTTTTTACAATTTATTTTTTGATTTAAGTTACTATACAGGATTACTCACGGTGTGTAGCTTACGAGAAGTAGATTATTTAAACCAAAAAAAAGGTGATTAGTTGGGTACGAATTAGTGAAATTAGGTCTATCTCTAAATTAGGGTTCGGATTTAACGTCATTCTAGAGATATGGTGGTGATTTGAGAGTGACGTTTCAGTTAAGCGAATGTTATAGTTAGTATATAAAATTGTTGGTGATGATTCATTTTATAAAATGATTGACAAAGAGCAAAAACCGGTCTTCATGGGGCAATGAATTACCAAACAGTATGTCAGTACCATCAATTTCACATCAGTACCTTCAATTTTCGATTTAGACTATAGTGGAGCAAATATTACTACAATCAGTAGTAGCAGTTGTAGATGAATCTAATACCTCCGATAGGTCTTTCAAAAATTTTAGGAAAAAATATCCTCCGTACTTATATTGATTAGACTGTGAGTAATAGAGTATAATGTCGCTTTAAAACAATTAAATCAATTTTATGACACAGCTTTACAGCAACAATATTTTTAAAGCCAATATAATACACCACAATGTTACATTTTATTCTAGTATGTCCTCCGTTAGATTGTGCCATTGTTCGTGCCTGTGATCTGGATATCGAATCATATCCAACCAGTGTTTTAGTCTTTGACCTAAAAATAAAAATCAATTTTGATAAAAATAATATACAAAATATTTTATATGGAGCATTAAATATAATTGATAATTATTCGGAATACTGGAAGCACCGAATTTTTCGCCGATTTTTCTCATACCCTCCGTTTTTGAGTAGTAAAATGCAAGTCCGAAGTTTTTCTTGGCGGTCGCAAATAGTTGTCAAAAAAATGAAATTTTTCACTTTTACTTGTCACTTTTTTGTATTTTTCAATTACCATTTCCATTAAAGCACATTTGACATTGTAAATTGTGACAAATTTTTCTTTAAATTTTACACAACTGAAAAATAGAGCGAAAAACAGTCGAAAAAATAAAATTAAACTGACCTAGGCCAGCTTGATCAGTTTCTTGGTAAACATACTAGAAAGGTTGATGAAGAAACATGTCATAAATAACACCAAACTTAATAAACAACGATGGATGACTGAAGAAATATTAGGTCTCATGGAAGAAAGGATAAAGTATAAGAGGAATTTAAAAAGATAAAAGAAGAGATCAAAAAAAAGATTCCTGCAGCAAAGGAGAAGTGGATGTGAGACATGTAAAAAAATGGAGGAACTTGAGAGAAAATATGATACTTTCAACATGTATAAGAAAGTTGGAGAAGTTTCTGGATTGTTCAACAGGAGGACCCCTAATATACTAGTAGACGCAATAGGCAAACTTCTCATGGATGAACAAGAAATTCTTAATGCTTGGAGTTCCTAAGTAACTGAATTATTTAAAGATCAAAGATGAAATATATCAAACTACATGCAAGGAACTGAAGGATTGGAAATTCTGAAGTCATAGGTTATTCATGATATAAGACGTGCAAAATATACAAAAAAAAACAACTCGCTCAGATGACATTTCAGTGGAACAGTGGAGAAATACCGGAAGAACGATTGAGAACTGTTTTTATAACGCTACCAAAAAAACAACGTATCAAAAGATAAAACGAATACAGTCATGAATCACACCTTGAAGGTTTTCCTGAGTATTATTCATCATAGAATAAGAAATAAATGCGAAAGCGGCTCAGATGATCCCCAGTTTGGGTTGAGAAAGCGTCGAGACCAACGTAAAGACATTTTCGTATGATATATCGATTACGAGACAGCGTTTGATAGGCTACAACACGTGAAGCTCATAGATATACTGAGGAATGCTGATGTGGATAGCAAGGATGTGAGGATTATAAAGAATCTATATTGGCGCCAGATTACAGTGGTCCGAGCTTACTAAAGAATGCCAAATGCGACGGACATCAAATAGATATGTATTCTCTCTTTACTGTTGTTTAATTTATACTTGGACAAAGTTTTTAGGGAAGCCAACAAAGTATTTGGCGTTAAAATTAACGGCGAGCTAATAAACACGATTTGTTATGCTGATGATACGGCCATCTAACTGATAGCCTCCAGGGTTTACAACAACTCTTAAATTCGGTCACTAGAGTGGAGAAAGAAATGGAAGTCAACATAGATGTTGCTAATACTAAATTTATTGTTTTCAATCATCTACCTTATCCAGACGCTTCGTTGCTAATAAATGGACAAACCGTTGAAGGAGCATCCCACTTCAGCCGGCACAACTTTTCTAAAGATCGCTTATCTGCAATGGCAATCTAAATTTAGAACTTCGCTAAAGGATGGTTAAATATTACATCTGGTCAATGATCGGAGGTCATTGAAGGCTGTCATGATCAATCGTTTGGAGGCATTTGAGATATGGTTGCAGACTCATTTAGTGGTATTAGATCAGGCAGATGTCACTCGTGAACTGCTGACAACTGTAAAATGCAGAAAACTAGCATATTTGGCCATAATCTCAGAGGGGATCGGTACAGAATTCTTCAACTGATTATGAAGTATTAGATAGAGGGTCGTAGAGGTGTTAAAAGGAATCAGATCTCTTGGCTGAGGAACATCCATGAGTGGACAGGAGTACACAGTGCTGAACAGCTATTAAGAATAGCAGAGGACCATGATTAACTCGTCGTTATAACTGCCAACGTTAGGGGGAACTGACACGGCACATGAACTAGAAGAGAGGTAGGTTAGTGGATCGGCACATCAAGGAAGGAATAATAGTGCAGTGTCTCTCACATCCTTTACAATTCGCCAGGAAAATCCACCGACACAGCGCATCATCGACTCGTCACAAGGGTCGAAAACGCGCTGTCGAATGGTTGATCAGCCTTAGATATATTCGCCGATATCCAGGGGGTGTTTGACAACACATCTCACGATTCTACAACGACCAAGCTCTGAACCGACAGTAGTCACATGAACTAGAGCAATGTTAACTCACAGACTAATATAGGCTGAGCTTAACAATGTAACTGTTAAAGTACTGTCAAGTAGGAATTGTCCACAGGGTGGAGTTTTATCGTCTTTGTTGTGGAGTCTTGTGGTGGACAGCCTGCTGAGTGAACTAAATGAAGCGGATGTATATACACAGGTCTACGCCGACGACTTGGTTATTCTGTGCCTTGGTCACGATATCAGGAACCTAAGGACACCAATGATGAGGGCGATAGTACCACAAGCACGAGCTCGAAATAAACCCAGACAAGGCCAAGGTGGTACTCTTTACAAAAGAGAGAGAGACAATTACATTGTCGGGAAGGGCTTTTCAATAAAAAGGAACGGTTAAATACCTGGGAGTAATTCTGGACTCATGACTGAGTTGGAATTATCATATTAAGGCTCAAATCAAGAAGGTCATATATGCTTTCCGGGCTTGTGAAAGAGACTTTTGGAGTACATGGGAACTGACACCGAGAGTGCTATTTTGGATAATCACTATTGTGATCCTCCCCATGATAACGTACACCGCTACTGTATGTGGCCTAGTTTAGCAAAGCAAAAACATTGTCTTCAACTTGACAAAATTTAAAGAATGGCTTGTGTGAGAATATCGAGTGCAATAAGGACTGTCTTCACTAGGGCTCGGATTGGAGGTCCTGATAAATCTGCGTCCTCTCCACTTACGAGGCCATGAAGGCGGTTTATCGTCTAAGTTACTTAAGGCATTGGAACAGACGGCTACTCAACTGTCTAGAAAAGCCAAGTAGAGAGGATTGAAAGGGAGAGTAAAATCTTCCGAGAAATGGACCCTGGTGGTCTACAGATGGATCTTGACAAGACGAAAGAGCTGGAGTCAGAGTCTTCAGCAGAAGCATGGGAATCAAAAAGTTTTAGTCTCTCGGATAACGTGCCACTATCTTTACAGCGGAAATTAATACTATTCTGCAATGTGGTCATCGCCGTGAGAGGGACATAAACAGGAATAGGGTACTAATATATGCTCAGAGAGTAGTGCTGCAATAATGGCACTGAATTGCAGTGTCGTGACTTCGCAACTGGTGTCTACGTGCAAGGATGTACTGAACAGTTTAACAAGGAGCGGCAACATAATCAGACTCGTGTGGCTTCCAGGTCACTCAGCCATACACAGGAATGAAAAAGCGCACTCTCTGGCAAAAAAGGAGTTAGCAATTTAACCATACAGACCCCAATCAATTCTACCTGTTCCAACTACGGTTGGTAAAAGAGAATTTAAATTGTTTCTGGAAAGCAAATTTATTGAATCGTGGAGAGGAGCGTCTGATATGAAGTATACCAAAGAACATATAACTGGACCTAGCGCACAGCTTACTAGGGAGCTTCTTTTCTTAAGAAGGAAAGAATTGCGAATCGTGCTGGGACTGTTGACAGGACATTATCACCTGAAAGGGCATCTTCATAAGATTGGTGTCGTTGATGATCCGACATACAGATGGTATCACGAGAAGAATGAGTCTGTTGATCATGTCCTCAGAGGCACTCTTTGAGGCACTCGGATTGAGATAGAGACATTTTGGAGATATAATTTTGTTACCGGAAGCAAGTAGGTAAGTTAAATTAACAAGGCTGCGTGAATTCGTAAAGATGATTGGCCTTGAATGACTTGCAGCTATGGTGGAATATAAAGGGCTCAATGATCGAATATCATCACATCACTCATTCATTCATGCTAATGGTACAACATAGTTTAAATGCAATCCTAATAAGAAAAAAACCGTGATTATTTAATAATAAGGCAGACCATGCAAATCGCTCATTAAACAAATTTTGCTCCTGTTTCTTGGAGTATTGTAATTATTTTTTTGGGAGCGTACTGTAAAAATATTTATTTCTGAAATGTTTATATTAAATTTTTTAAAATTATTATTTATTTTTGAAAATAGGGTTGTGTTTATTAACACATGGAGCTCCTAAAATCGATGCACATGGATATTCACATTTTTTCCAGCTATTGTCAAAAAATTATTACCTATAAATACAATTTAAGACTGCGAAGATCTCTGAATTGAAGAAAAATTAATTTGTTTTTTATTTTCGCATTTCTTTTCATTTATATGAGAAAATCATCTTTAAAAAAACAATTTCAAAATTAAGGAAATAAACTAAGGTGAAAAGATAAACATCCTATACTTTAGGCTGTAGGTTATTGTAACTTCGCTAAAAGTAATATTGTAAGATAAGGAATATTTATTTATATTTCCTCTACAATAAAAAAATCTTGCGAGAATATTGTGAACATTGCACGACGACTTTGATATTTTCAATAGATTTGACAGTGTGTTTAGTTATATATTTTTTCTGCTATTATACCTTTAGATCCAGATCCTCCCAGAATGAGTCCTCCTAAATAATCGTTACTCTTTCCATAGTCCTTGTCAAATACAGTAATATACAGACTCTGCATATACAGTTCAGTAGGTCGCGTTTCAAAGGCGAACTCTTCGTTGAAAACAGGATTAAGGTTTTTCCACTTAACGGACGTTTTGTGTTTTCTGTGGTAAGGATCAGGTTTCAATTGCCTAAAAAATAATTTTTTTAATATATATACTCAATTCATGAAGAAACAAATATGTATTTAATTTTGCATAGGAAAGTCCTGTATAAGGCAAATTTATATATATATATATATATATATATATATATATATATATATATATATATATATATATATATATATATATAGAACACCACTCTAGCCCTCCTTCGAGAAAAAATAGAACAGAGAAGAACAAGTCTAAATTCCATTGACTGCCAATTATATAAATTACAAATCCGCTTAAGCAACACTATACACTTATAACTATGATCCGCTATAGACACTCTAGCAGAATTCAGAGCCGAAACATATGCCTCAATAAGAACAAACTGACAGAAAAGAAAAATTATTCGACTAAACGAGTCATCAAAAACACTATTAAAGAAACAGCCAACGGAGAAGCCCGAAGTCATACACCACTTATCTGACAAAGTTTTGACTCCCGCCGCCAAAAGTGTTTTAACCAAAAGTTTTAATTTCGCGATAGCACCATCGACCAACAGATAATATAATATGTGGAGTTGAAACAGCTCTAACCAACTTAAACAATATACAGCAGAAACTATCTGCCAAGAAATTTCAGCCGTTTTGCGCCACATAAAACCTTCAAAAAGTAGTCTATCTACAGAAGAACATCGAGCACTAAAAGACCTGCTTTAAAGACATCTCGATCGTAATACTATAAAATAATAATCCAGCTGACAAAGGAAATCCTGCCTATTTGCCAATAAATAGAGACCATACCACTTATATAGAAAAGACCACCAAAACATTGATCAGATCATCTCCACTTAACGAAATAATAAAAAAGATCACAGCAAGGGAAAAGTCATTCATATGTCCTAAACTTTATGGTTTACCCAAAATATACAAGACCGGAGCCCTTTTAAGACTACTCTGTTGATTCTCCAACTCAGGCCCTAGCAAAACATCTTGCCACCATTCTCTAAACCATAGTCGAAAAAAACGGCCTCTTATGTTAAAAACTCGCAACATTCTCGCGAAATAATCAAAAACATACGTTTACAAGAAGAAGATTATCTAGTTAGCTTCGACGTAACATCACTTTTTAGGCAAATACCAGTCAGAAAAGCTCTTTCTGTAATAGAAAACAAATACAATATGCCAAAATATATCGTCAAATTAGCTGGACACTGCCTCGATAATACCTATTTTATTTAAGAAGACCAGGGATGAAAAAATAAGTTGAGGGAGCCCCTATGGGATCGCCGCTATCTCCTGTACCCACTAACGTATTCATGGAAGACTTCGAATCAAAAGCTTTAGAGACCTTCTCACACTAACCACGACTGTGGCTGCGTTATCTAGATGACACCTTCGTTATCTGGCAACATGGATGAGAAAATCTCAAAAATTACTTATATCACACACATAAACAGTATAGACCCAAAAATCAAATTTACCATGGAGACAGAACAGGAAAGAAAACTACCTTTTCTAGATATTATACCGAAAAAAAAAGAGGATGGCTTGCTTTCGCACACTCTCTCCAGAAAACCCACTCACACCAACAGATATCTCAACGCCGATTCACATCAATACCCCTCCCAATTATTTGCCATAGTGAAATCACTTGAGTTTCGATCGTAGTTCTTTTCAGATCAAGAAAATTACAACAAAGAAAAGAACATACTCCAAGACGTCCTAACAAAAAAATGGTTATAAAGAAGAACATATAGACAAAAAACTAACCTTTGGCCCCGAAATATCGCGGAAACCTAGAGAATAGCTCCAAAGTTTGTGTTCCTTATGTCAGAGACAGCACAGACAAAATCGCAAAAATCCTCAAGAGACACAACATTGAAACCATTTTCACCACAGACCATAAAGTAAAGATCTTCTGCCAACATCTAAAAAAAACATGCCTCTAGAAAACCGGGGAGTGTACAAAATTCCATGCGGAGAAGAATCTCGTGTTACGTAGGCCAAACCAACTGTAAAATAAGCGCCAGAAGAGAAGAATATATAAACGCTGTCAAGCAAAAACCAATTTCTTCTGCATTGGCCCAACACTTGTTAAACACAGGATATAAGATAAATTTCTCAGGAACAAAAATGCTATTGAGATGTGAAAACCTATCCACAAAATTTATAAGGAA
This sequence comes from Diaprepes abbreviatus, assembly GCA_034092305.1. Lineage (NCBI taxonomy): Eukaryota > Metazoa > Arthropoda > Insecta > Coleoptera > Curculionidae > Diaprepes > Diaprepes abbreviatus. The sequence continues at coordinate 5,282,311 of JASJET010000094.1, read as the reverse complement.
AGTCATCGAAATTGCAAAGAGGCCCAACAACTTAAATAGCAGAGAAAACAGCTAGCGATTGCCTAATATTTGGCAAAATCTGCTCACGAAACATCAACTAGTAGTAGGTAGTAAAGAATATATATATATATATATATATATATATATATATATATATATATATATATATATATATATATATATATCTAACGAAGAAAAGTTTGATATGAAAAATGAAAGAAATGCGATTTGAGCTATGGATAGTTATTTTGACATGTACCCTGAACAACGACAACCCAGAAAAGCTTATTTTAATTTACTGGTTAGAAACTTACTTGAGTTCTGTGGTTTCGAAAAATCTCGTCCCAAAAATTATATACATAGTAACGAGAACAGAAATATTTTTGAATATTTTAATGACAATCTGACGTCATTTACAAGAATTGCTAGCACCGAGTTTAATATTCCACGATAGACAAGGACTTCAAGAAGGAAATTTTGATAATAGAGTCGTTTTTTGTAATTAGTATGTTGGTAAATGTCTAGAAGAGCTTGTCTTTTGTGATAAAGTTTTATGGATAGAAGAAACACATTTCAGTAACTGCGGAGTTTTTAATGAAAAGAATCACCATTACTCGGCTCTTGAAGACCCGGAATTAAGCGAACCACGAAGATTGCGAGTACGATTTGGTACAGATGATCGGTAAAAAAGATCCTATTTAACATTTTTGTGAAATGATTTAGTTATTTATCTTCAAAATGTATTTATTAATATTGTAATGATTATCTTTTTTAATTTCCTTTATTATTTCTAGCAAACTGTCTAACTAGCCCATTTATTTATGACCAAATAATAACAGGTCAAAGATATCTTGCAACGTTACAAAACCTAATTATTCCTGCTATTCGAAAAGTTCATGACAAATGATCAGTTTGATAATGTGTGGTTTCAGTAAGACGGTTGCCCCACATATAACTTCATGAAAGTACAAATATTTTTAACAAATTTAGTGAAAAAATAATTTCCAAAGTGGGTCTGTGCGCTGACTTGCTGTCTCCGAACCAAACACCTTTAGACTTTTATTTATGGAAATATGTGAATTTAATCCCCTAAAAGCAGGGAAATTCTTTATCAGAGGACTTGCAATATTCTTAGTATTATCAAACGAAATACCATTCAAAGTGTAACCGGAGCCGTTTTGAAAATATGTCAACAGTGTATCTTACAAATTAAAAGTTGTGAAATGGTTGGATATGCAGAACTGATATAAATTACATTATTTGGAATTTTTTCATAACGTTATTTTTAATAACTGCCCTGCATGCGTGACGAATAAAATTAATTAGAGAACAGATGTTCACAATTTAAATCCTACGTTTAAAGGTCTTATTGTAATGGACAGGTATTAGTTGTTTTATGCTGATCAACGTGAAGTATATTCTGCTAAAATGAGTAATTAAATAATTACTCTGTGGATATATTTTATCAGTGGGAACGAAATAGTATATATTTTTTATTACCACCCAAGAAAGTCTAAAGGGAAATTAAATCAATTATCGTACTTAAACCTAATCTCAACTTTATTATTTTTGAGTCGTTTAAATGTTTTCTTAAAAATTTATAAACTCAAACCATTTATGACGACATAAACTGGATAGATCGTACCCTCTTTTAATATTTGTAAATAAATATATCGAAGAAATCCTGGTTATGTAATTAAAACCGAAGAGATAAGTTCCGAGGTAGGTCTTAACATATGGTAAATAATAGAATGTATTAAAATATTAAACGATTTTCCCGTTATTAGGAAACAAAAGAATGATCAAATAAAGCTACTATAATTTAATATATCGTTTGATAAAATGTAAAAAGAATTACAATAATGACTGTTTTTTCTATTCACAAGAAAGAAGGAGTTAAATATCTAAGAGAGTGAATAGTTTTTTTTTCATGATCGTTAAAATCGTTATTCTTTTAGTTATAGGAAGACTTAGGTTAGTTTGCTTAACTGTTTTTGATATAAAAAATAATTCGGTTATTAAGTATCCTGTATAGAATAGCTAACGCCCTCTGGGGACGAGAAGACCGCAATTACTCGAACTTTAGGGAATGAAATTACAGGGTTGCACGGGGTGAATAGGAAGATACCAGCGGAGTACAAGTTTGGCCTTTTAAGAAATAAACTTCAGTTACAATTTCGGATTCGTTAAAGTCGGTTTTGAGAAAAGTTTCATAGAAAATTACGTGTCATGTACAACCGCTGCCAATGAAGATTTTGTTTTTCATTTATTTCTGATTAAGTATAGGGATTATCCTATTTTATTTCACGTGGTCAAGGGACTAGTTTAAGACAATTTGATTAAGCAATGTAAATAGCTGTTTTTTCGCGTTTTTATTCTTTTTTTTTGTTTGATATTTTAAAAAACCTTTGTACGTTTTATTTTTCAAAATGGAGTTTGTAACATATTTCTTCTTATTAGAACGGTCAACAAGAGCAATTATTCTAGTATTACGATATTGCTAATCATTACTATCTATACGTTTCTCATTGTAAATAGTTTCGTTTCCTATTTATTTTTTTAATAGATTTAAGTGTTTTTAGAAACTTTGCTAGTTTAATTTATTAAAAACCTTTTCGCGATTAATCTTGTGGACGCCTTGTTGGGAAAGTTTCAAAACCAAAGGTGAGATCTGACCAGCTAGATATCAGCCTTTCTGAAATCCGAAGTTTTCATAGTGGTAAGCCCTTAGACTTCCAAAGAGACTTTATCTTTGTGATATTTATTTATAGGATTTTAAAATAGCTACAAAATTAATATGTCATAGCAGGAGATTGTAGGCCTGCGGGCCTTACGCTACCATAGTATATCATTTGCAGGGGCCTACGATCAAATGCTTTTACATTATCTCTCCACCACCTCATAAAACAGTGCTTTCCAAAAGAAACTTTTATAATAATATTTATAAGATTTATAATAGCATACCTACTTTCTTAGAAACTTTTACACCTCCAAATTTTATAAAAGAACATTCTGGTTAGGGATACATTTTTACCAAGGAGCTGAGCTTTGAACAGCTACTAATTGTTTTCAGCTGTTTTTTTTGCAATTGTTTAATGTGAATATTATTATTAATGTAAAATACTGAATGAATTGTTTTTTACCTTGCCAAATAAAAATTATATTATTATTATTTAGAGAAGTTACAAACCTGGCTACAGAAGCCACTTCATGGACGGCATCCAAATGAGGTTAATCAAGACAATGTCGACAACTCAGCGTCGAACCACTGATTGATTTCAGGACAGATATTTCCGGAAACGCAGGGCATCTTGTTAACTATCCAAGACCAGGTTATTCCGACGAAGAACTATCGGAAGTTCATCATTAGAGATCCCTCAATAGAAAATGACCACTGCAGATATGACTGTCAAACATCAGAGACAATCCAGCACCTAACTGGAGGATGCCAAGCGTTTGCCGCAACCGAGTATAAGGAAAGACACGACTCAGCCGCTAAGATACTCCACCAAGAGTTAGCAGAAAAATTAAACCTATTACAGGTAGGAAAAGTGACTTATTTCAAATACAATCCGGAGCCTATTCTTGAGAACAACCAGTTTAAGTTTATTGGGACCGAACGGTTCTGACGGATCAGACAGTTGTTTATAATAGACCAGATGTTATACTAATAGATAAAATTTCTAGGCGACTGCACTAATCGACATTGCTGTACGTAACAACAACAACCTAAGGCCAAAAAACAATGAGAAGATCGCCAAATATAGAGATCTGGAGGTGCAAATCCGAAGACAATGGGCAATGAACAGCGTCCAAACGATTCCCATAATACTGTCAACAACTGGAGTGATACCAAAGAACCTCCTGCAGAACATCAAGGAACTGGGCTTTAGTGAGCATCTGTATAGGCCGATTCAGAAAGCAATTCTCCTAGCAACTGCTCGAACCGTCCGAAAGTTCGTAGGAAATACAGCAGACCACGTCACCTAGGATCCGATAACATGGAAAAGGTTCCCACAGAGCTCCATATTTTTGGTATCTTTGTGTACCTGGTATGAGTCAATATTCCCTGGAGGGAGTGGGAAGCCGTTTGGCTTGTATATCATAAATTATTAAGATAAAATATTTACAAAAATGTTTAAAACATATATAATTTTATACTCTGTATTTCGAAAGCTATCAAATTCTGGGTCAAGCACTGGCCTTTTAGAGACATCCTGTGTAGTAACTAATTATTCGTTAAATGTTAATTTAATTAAAACTCAAATATCAACTTATATGGCTTTTGCATCATTAGTTTATAATTTACTGCACCGCTTTACTTTGTTTAATTTGTTAAGCACAGCGACAAGAGGTTTATTGTTAACTAATTAATTAGTATATTCAAGATCCCTAAAGTAAAATTGCTATGAACATTTTTGCTTAATAAAGGGAATATTCTAAGTACGCTAGAGAAAATTATCAAAGACAAAGACTTTTGCATTCTTTTTTTGCCTGCAAATTTAATCCTGTGTCAAAAGCATACCATTCGTAATTAACAAAAAATAAATTAAAATGAGTTTTTGTTGGGCACGTGTTTATGATTTTCTTAAGTATTTTTTGTCAGAAATATTTTATGAAAGACATTTCAGGAAAAAGATAAAGCGAGGTTTTTGTTAAAAAAAAAATTTTAAAACATTTAATAAAAAAGTTGGAATTATATTTGTAAAATTGAGTATATTAATATATATATATGTATGAGAGAAATTTGCGCGCAGAGTATCTCAGAGATTATCTATTGGTTGATTTTTGGCTTCACTTTCTTTTTGAGAGTTAGCTATAGGTACTATGAATTTGGGTTCAGGCGCCATATCGGTACAGTGGTCCCGTTTCAGGAGAGTTTTCCAGGTGGTAGGAAGCTTGACTGCATCAACTCTTTTGTTCAGAGTTCCATCCTTTTTAGTTTCATTGGAATAACATAACCTCTTGATAACAAACTGGCTATCAGACTTTAAAATATCAGAGGCACAACAGAGAAAATCGGCAGATTACTACAAAAATGCAACATATCCATAGCTTACGAATCACACAAAACAATACGTTCAGCTCTAAGAAATCCAAAGGACAAAATCAATCTGAAAAATCAAGGAATGAATAAAATCGGAACCGCCATCTGCAGTAAAACATGCTTGGGCCAAACCAACAAAATAATATCGACAAGGCTAGAAGAACACATAAAGTCGGCATAAGAAATAAAGAGCCAACTTCTGATCTTTTTCAATATCACCACAACACAGCTTAGAAAATTAATTTCTGACAAAACTCGCCAATATCACAAAGCAAGTACGTGATGCAGGTTCTCCGAATTGCAAACGAAGGTGCAATAAATCCAGACAAAGTTGGAGTGGTACTCTGTAGAAAAAGAAAAAAATTAAGACACTTCCCAGAATTACGCTATCGGGATGGTTCATTTAATAGAAGTCTTTTAGGTTTATAAACGATCCTTCAGGTGCACATGGGGGCTGACACCGAAGATGTTGTTCAATATACACAAGAGTGTTCCTCGGATCTACATTGTTTTATATGGTAGCCTAGTACAACCAAGCGCAAACTTCGTTTTCAACTTTACAAAGTTCAAAGAATGACTTGTGTGGGAATAATTGATGCCATGAGGATCGCCCCATTTGATCCCTGTAGGTTATAAGGAATTAACTTCTTCTCCACTTTTTCTTTTCATAGAGAATGAGATCTTGAACGCTGTTATCATCTCAGTTACCTAGGACATCTCAGTTCTGGATATGACGGCTACCCGTGTGGTTAAAAAAGCTGGATGGAGAGATGCCAATCCTTTCTATGCTAACAAAATACATGGCGCAGCTCTTGAAACATAACCAATTTCTTAGGATACCCTTGCTAGACAGAAAGGATTGAAGGAGGAATCCTGGTTGTTTACATACAAATCTCGACAGGATGAAGAGCTGAGATGTTTGGTAACCCAGGGTTGAAAAGTCCTTACATTGCAGCCTTCAGACTTATTGTATGCCTATCATATCCATCCTAGGTCAACAGGTTGTTTGCCTTGATTAGGTTTAACAGCCTTTTCACTAGTTTGTCCTCTGGGTAAAACCCTTCCGGATAGATTGATCTCTAAAGGTGTAGTAGTAGGTCAAAGCTTCGCACGCGAAGATGATGTGTAAGGCAATCTCGTCTTCTTCATCACATAGTCTACATAGTGGTTTTTCGTTGAAGATGCCCATTGTATGTAGATGTTTTCTGAGGCGGCAGTGGCCAGTTATAAATCCTGTCACCAGCCTGATATATTATCTGCTTAGACGTAGAATATCACGGCTTAGTTTAATGGATGGTCTGCTTAGCAATAGCTTGCTGTTGATGGAACGATGAAACGGAAATTTATTTAGGGAACGGAACTACGAATCGTGGCAGAATTACTGACAAGACATTGATATCCTCTTTATCACCTACATTTTAAACTGTTGCCTCAATGAGTCTTACTTCCTGACATCTTGGAAAAATGCTTATGTTCAACCGTTACCTAAAATTAATAATCCTACTGAATTTCCCCATTTCAGATCTATTTTCCAAAATACCTGAAAAGGTAATGGAAATCTAAATCAATAATTATGTGGCTCTATATAATATCATTTCAGAAAAACAATCTGGTTTTAGGGTACGATTCAGTTGCTCGACAGCATTCTATGAGGTGACACATGATATCATGGCTGCGCTCGATAATTCTCAAGCAACAGGACTTATCCTATTACATTATACAAAGGCTTTCAATATGTTGGATCTCGATATACTTGTTGTTATTTTTAAATATGTGGGGTTTGATGACCCCGCTTCACCTCTTTTATTGTTCTTCTTGACGGATAGGACATAAAAGACGGTTATCGATGGCCAAGAGTCAAAGCCGTGCAGCGTCACATATGGAGTGCGACAAGGAAGTATTTTAGGTCCACTTCTATATATTTTGTACACATCTAGTTTTATAAAATCGATACAGTTCTGTACATATCATCTCTACGCAAACAATACTCAAATTTATCTTTCTTTCAAAGCAAATGATATCAATATCATCGCTAATAATCGAATTGACCAAGACTTAAATAATTTACTTAATATTACTAATAATCATTTGATTAAAATTAATCCAGTTAAATCGTTCGCCTTAGTATTTTGTAGCGAAAATTTGCGAAATAATTTGCAGGAACATATTCAATTAAATATGGATCAAGTTAGTCAAATTTAGGTCTTTTAATAGATCATAGACTGAAATTTAGTGAACATGTTAGTCAATGTCTTAGAAGAGCTTATTGTGCATTGAAACTGTCATATCCTTACAGACATTACCTTGACCACGGTTCAAAAAAAGTTTTATGCGACTCGTTAATAATTTCTCACTTCAATTTTTGTGATCATATTTATGGACGATTTCTTGACTTCATTGATCGACGAAAGATTCAAAAAATGCAAAATTACTCTATATAAATACCGCTTTACTTACACAACAGGCTTACTTATCGTACAGATATACGTAATTTAAATAGTCGTAAGAAAAATCTACTGACAGTACCAGCACATAATAAAGACTTCATCTTTTACATGAAGCATAGCGTTCCTCATAAACAAATTTCCCGTCACTAATTTTTCCTTATCTGTCAGCTCCTTTAAGAGAGGGATGAGAACAAAATTAAAATGTCAGAAAGAAATTTTAATCTTTAGTTAAAATATTTAGGATATGACAGTTAATGCTGCACGGATGACATTCTTCTTTTCTTCTTTTTCTGGCCCCTTTACGCTTTCTCGACTTTCGATCTTCTTTTATCTTCCTTTCTTCTGTACGTTTTTTTTTTATGTATTTTATTTTTAAATAATGTATTGAATATATATTTACTTTTTTATTCAGATTTATTTATACAGGCTGTTCGATATGTACCTCCTAATTTCTCGGGAGCATACTGGGAAGGTCAAAATAATCCTACTTTGTCACAGAAAAAAAATTCTAGAGTGCCCCTTAACGGATATACAGAGCCCTATATGGGTACCCAGCGATTTACCTTATCGGCTCTAAGTTTTGAGCCGACTCATATAATATAATAAAATTTTAATATTATATAAAGAATATAAAGGCTCATTAAACCATGTACTGCAGTAGATGTTTTAGATCATCATAGACGTCAGGAACGGACTTGTAGCCACACTCATTGGGCCTTATTTGTGACAGGTGTCATTTTGCAGAGCTGAAAACTGATTTTTTAAATACTTTGGGCATTCTTTTTCAATAAAGGTACTTTCACTTTATTTTGATAAACCTGGCGGTTTACGAGATAAATCGGTTTTTATGCGAAACATTCAAAAGTTACTATTACCCGACACAAACAGGTTATTATTGTTAATACCCACAAAATGAATTACGATTGACGGACCTTGTCAAAACCTCCTTCAAGTAAAAATAATTTTAAAAAATGTAAGAATGTCCAAGAGTACATCTATTTAGGCCACGTCATGAAACTGGGCAAAGAAAATCAAACGGTGGAAATAACAAGGAGAATTGGGCTGGCATGGGCTGCCTTTGGAAAGTTGCAGTACATATTAAGAGATAGAAACACACCAATCAACCTTAAGTGGAAAGTGTATAACACGTGTGTCTTGCCTGTTGGTACTTACAGCATGGAAACGATAACACTAACCAAACAAAACGCAAATAAAATCAAGAACCAAAGTAGTTGACGTTATTGAACGCATATCACGACTACAGTGGCAATGGACGGGGCACATAACTAGACAACAGCCCGATAGGTGGACGAGTAAATTACTGCAATGGCGACCGCGAGAAACGAACCGAAATCGTGGCAGGCCACAACGCAGATGGGTAGATGATATAAGACAGTTTGCTGGAAAAGGCTGGCTCCAGAAGGCGAGAGACAGATCCCAGTGGAGGAAGAAGAATATTTTTACGTAGAGTATGCCGATATTCATTTAATTTATGATAAAGCCAAGAAGACTTTATGCTGAAATTTTCCAGCTCGAACATTGCCAAGTCCGAAAACCTTTTAAAGGGTTGATCGAAGCCTAAGAGAAACAGGTAAAGATAATTAGAAAATAATTATTAGAGTTAACTAATTAATTCAATACATGTTTTTTTCAGGATCATTTTTACCGTGACGTGACAGTGAGGGTCCTCCAAGGAGAACACGAGACCCTCACGTAGAGGAACAAATTTTGCAGGGTATTGCTGACAATCATTCAAACAGCATAACATGTTTATACAACACCAACAAAACCTAAATCTAAATGTTTCTAACCTTATTTTGTTTACCGATGTGGTCGGTTTTACAAGACATGGCATAATAAACTCACACAATTTACATTTTTGGGCGAATGAAAACCCGCACGCTACAATTCAAAACAAATACCAATAAAGGTTTATTATAAATGTGTGGGTTGGCACCATCGGAAATAACCTAATAGGTCCATTTGTTTTGGAAAGAAAACTCAATGATTTATTTATAATTTATGTAGCAAAATTTAAATAATTTATTGGAAGATGTACCTCTTGATAGAAGAATGCAAATGTGGTCCATGCATGATAGTGCTTCACCTCGTTTCAATCTTAGAGTATGTCAACACTTAACAAACGTTTTTGGCCCTCGATAGATAGGTCCAGGTGGGCCTGTTTTATGGCTACCAAGGTCTCCAAAACTAAATCCTTTAGACTTTTACTTCTGGGGACATCTAGACGAACTAGTTTATTCAACAACACTAAATATTAGAGAACTACCAGCGAGAATGCACATTTTAACGAAATCGGTAATAATGCCGGAATATTATTTGTAGTGTAGCGAGAAAATATTCGAAGAATAAGAAAATATATAGTACCCGGAGCCTATATTGAACATTTGCCAAAATAACATTTAAACGTTTTCACTATTTTTGCATCTTAATAACATTATAAATTATTTGAGCTCCGATCAACCCTTTGAAAGATTCCTGGATTTGACAACATCTGAGCTATAAGTCTTTCAGCTTAACATCTTCTTGCCTTTGAAGAGTTAGACAGCGCTTTCCCATAAATGAAAGCACAGTAGCACACCCTGTGTATTTTATTTTGACCTGTTTGTGTTTAGCATTAATAACTTTTGAGTTTTTCGCATAAAAATCAATTTATCTCAAAAACCACTAATTGTATCGAAACAAATTAAGAATCTTTTTTGAAGAAGAATGACCAAAGTATCTAAAAAAATATTTTTCAGCTCTGTAAAATGACACCTGTCAAAATTAGGCCCGACGAGTGTGTCTGCAAGTCCATTCCTGACTTCTCTGATGATCTAAAACATCTACTGTAGCATGGTTTAATGAGTCTTTATGGCTTCAATAAAATATTAAAATTTCATTAAATTATGCGAGATAAGGTAAATCGTAGGGTACCCCTTTAGGGCTCTGTATCTCTGTTAAGGGGCACTTTATGATTTTTTTTCTATGACAAAGTAGGGTTTTTTTGACCTCCTCTGTATCTCTCGAGAAATTAGAAAGTACTTACAGGACACTCTGACTTAACACAAATTGTTTAATTCAATTTATGTAGTCCCCAACAGTACTTGTCATCTGACAAGAAGCTGAAAACCAGTTCCTAATTTCCAATTTATTTTGTATGGTTAAGAAATTGTATGTATTTATTTTATATAAAAATAATAAATGTTTTATTATTATTATTATTTTCATAAAACTCATAGCATGAATGGCTCGATATGCAAATAGTGTATAAAGGAAGATGTAAGTATTAACCATATTCTCAGAGAGTGCACAGAATTCAAGGGATTGAGGCAGAGGCATATTGAAAATATGAATTATCATCTGGAGCAACCAGGCAAACACAGTTAATTGGATTCGCAAAGGCGATCGGCCTCGAATGATAAGCAGCCATAGTGGGATGTAAAGAGCATAACTACACCTAATCATTGAAGATCAAGTCTTCTTCTTCTTCTTCTTCTTCTTTGTCAAACTCTGTCCATCCACTCCTGGATGTAGGCCTCTCTCAATTGTTTCCATCTTTCTCTATTCTTCGCCAATCTCATCCACTGTTTGCCCGCCACTGTCCTTATGTCATCTACCCCTCTTTTTTGAGGTCTTCCCGTGCTTCTTGTTGTCTTCCTCGGTCTCCATTCCAGGATTCTTCGTGTCCATCTGTTGTCATCATATCGGGCTATGTGACCAGCTCATTGCCACTTCATCTTTGCAACCTCCTCTACGAGATGTCCTTGACTTTCGTTTTGCGTCTTATTTCGGTGTTTCTAATCCTGTCTCTTAATGATATTCCAAACATGTTTCTTTCCATCGCTTTTTGGACTATTTATAATTTTTTAGCGGACTTTTTGGTGAGGGATATGATCTCTAATCCATAGGTACACACCGGTAATATGCATGTATCGTATGCTTTTCTTTTTAGATTTATGGGAATTGAATTATTCTTCAGGATGTATGCAAGTTTGCCGAAAGCGGCCCATGTCAGCTGTGTTCTTCTTTATATTTCAGCATCCTGGTTTGATCTCCCTAGTCTGATGTCATGATCCAAGTATACATAGTGTTCGACGTTTTCTATCCTCTTGTTCTGTATTATTATGTTTGCCTGTTCGTGGCTCATTATTTTTGTTTTGTTGTAGTTCATTTTAAGGGCTACAGATGCGGATACGTCATTAAGCTGTTGTAGCATTTCGTTCAATTCTTGGAGATTACTTGCTATTAAGATTATGTCATCAGCAAATCTGAGATGGTTCAAGTATATTCCATCGATGTTTATACCTTTGATGTCCCATTCAAGTTCCTTAAAAATGTCCTCTAGGACTAGGGTGAACAGTTTTGGCGAGATAGTGTCCCCTTGTCTCACTCCCCTTTGTAGTTTTATGGGGTTCGTTTTCGTCTTGTCGTCTATTTTTATTTGAATGTTTGCATTTTCGTATATGTTCTTTATGATGTTTTATGTATCTTGAATCGATTCTTGCGTTTTCTAAGGATTGTAATACTGCTCATATTTCGACGGAGTCGAATGCCTTCTGGAAATCTACAAAAGCCATATGGAGCGGTACGTTGTATTCGGTGCACTTCTCAATTAGTGTTCTTATGGTGTGTAGGTGATCTATGGTGCTAAAGTGTTTTCTGAATCCAGCTTGTTCGACAGGTTGGTAAAAATCGAGTTTGCTTCTTATGCGGTTGGTTATGATTTTGGTTAACAACTTTTAGGTGTGTGATAGTAGGGATATTGGTCGGTAGTTTTCAATATTTCTATTGTCACCCTTTTTGAATATTAAGATTACTTCGGAGTTATACCAATCCTGTGGAATTTTTCCCTCTTTAATTATTTTATTGAATATAATCTTCAATATTTGTTCTATTTTTCTACCGCCAATTTTCAGCATCTCTACTGTAATTTTGTCTTCTCCTGAGTTTGTTGTTACTTCTGGAATTTCCTCTGAGCCTATGTTGAGTATGGTTCTTTTTGTTCGTTGTTGCTCTTCTTGTGCGTGTGGCGAATATAGCTTGGTTTAGAATTCTTCTATGACTCTGCTTATTTCCTTTTCGTCTTGGACGGTCACGTTTTTCGCGTTTTTTATTTTTATTATTCTTGTTTTGCCTCTTGAGTTTTTTGTTTTTAGTACTTTCATGTTGCAGTTTTCACTTATTGTATCTTTTATTAGTAAATTGGTGTAGTTTCTATTGTCTTTTCTAATTACCTTTTTCACTTCCTTGTTTAGAGTTTTGAAACTGTCGTTGTTCGATCTGTCCTTTCTCGTCTTTCTTTGAGAAGTCTAAAGGTATTTGGTTGTGGTTTGGAGGTCTTTGTTATTTTTTAACCGATGTGTTTATGGTTTCTTTTATCATCAATCAAGTATCACCTACTTATTATTCATTTATTCTCATGTCATTCAGAAATTCGAAAAATTTTGCTATTAAAACTATATGCTTAGTAAGTATTTAAAGAAACTGAAAATAATTTAACATTTATAGGTTTAAAAGAAAAGAGAATTACTCTTTCTAATAAGGTAAATATAGATGAAATATTTTATTCAAAATAGTGAAGTATTCCTCAAAAATATCTATCATATTTTGGAGATCTCCCTGTAAAGCATTTATTAAAAACAAACAATAAACTACTCTGCTTAAATGGCATACAAATATTCAAATTCGTTTATAAAATAGAGCCCTCTGAAATTTACCAACATAACGTGGATATTTTAGTTCAAATTATACGAATTATGTGAAATTCAATATTTATTAAAACCCTAGTTTCAAACTGCTGAAAATTTATCTCGGCTCAAATAACATTTGCCAGCTTTTGAAATATTCTATACATGCATTAAAAGCATGTCTATTCGTTAGAATATCTCGTGAAAATATGTTAAAATAGGAAAATTAAATTTTATTTTTATTTAAATAAAATGAAGAGGTTTAACAAATAAAAAGATTTGTATTAATTATTCCACTGAGAGGCCAATTTTGGTCATGATTTAGTTATTAAGATTATAGCAACCGGAGGATATAGCCATAGCGAAATTTGCCCACAAAGTCCTATTGTCGAAACTTAGAGGTAGGGTAGTAAGCCTTTTCAGTAATTTCTAGATATTAGTTTTTTTAGGATAACAAATACATATAATTGCAAATATCAACAAAAACAAAACCAAATTAAACTCTAAAAAAGGTTTTTTTTTTCAAAATCTATCTTGCGCACTCAGAGACAGATAAATAAGTGTTTAAATAGTGTATAGATTTCTTTAGAAGTGAATCGTTAACACAGACTCCTGCACATGGTTGTGACTCTGACAATAATAATTCTAAAACAAGCGATGAAGATACAGATGGTCTGAATAATGAAAGTTTTTTACGCCAGTCTGTTTCTCTGATAGTGGAAACGTAAACACTGAGATTAGCAAGTAAGGTAAAATCTTTCATGTTAATATTCAGTCGATTAAAAGTAAGAAACATGATCACCGTTGAAGCAAAAATGCATAAAAGGAAACCCATTCTCAATGATGAAAATCTGGATATTCCAATTCTGGGATATTTTGCGACATATCCTATGATATAGTTAAGGAATTTTGAAGAGTTCAATACATGGAATTGTGTTAAAACCCAACTTCCACCCTTATTTAATATATTTGGTTCAACACCTAAGAAATACTGATTTCCAGAAAAGAGTGCAATTTTGCGAATTTATATTAACGATAACACAAGATGATCCTCGATTTTTGGACAACATAATGTGGACTGATGGAGAAAAATTTACGAAAAATGCCCTTTTTAGCAGACACAATTCCCATTCTTGGAGTGATTCAAATTCTCATGCAGTAAGATTGTTGAATTTTCAAGAAAACAATCAATTTAATGTATTTTGTGCTGTAAGAAATGATGGAATAATAAAACAACATTTTTATGAAGATAACTTAAGTAGTAATTCATTAATAATACAAAGCGAATTAAGTATTCTTTTTAAATTATATATTAATACTCCAGTCAAATAAGCGGAAAAAAGATCTAGTTGGGAATACTCAATCATCCAGATAGACACCCGCATTTTCGGGTAATATAGGAAATAAAACATATATTTTCTCTGCACGAGATTCTGTGTCACAAACTTCTTGTGAACAATTAAAGGTCGAAAAATGCATTTTTTTCACTTTTTTGCTTACCAGCAAAACCTAAAGAAATTTTTAGACAAAATGGAATAGCCATCTTCTAGAGAATTGAAAAACCTAAAAAACTGTTTTTTTTTTTATCAATCTCGATATTTTTATTTGTTGCTGAGAAAAATGCAAAACATGGTCAAAATTGTTATAATATTCAATTAACAATAACTATTGCTAAATGCAATCAACGACTTTGTTGTTATGTAAAAAGTTGGGTCTTTTAGTGCTTAATATGTGGTAATTTAGATCTCATGAAAGAGGAACTCTTCTTCTATGAGAGGTATTAGATGGAATTGAGGAAAATTAATTTTAAATTTGTTTAAACTTCATTATAACACCACTATCACTTTTACCTTGTAAACAAATTAAATAACTTTTTTGTTTTTGCCGAAAAAAAAATTCTGTTTTCATATTTGGGAAGCTGGCATTTTAAAAATAATTTACTTTCAAAACCTATTAGTATGTCTAACTATGAAAATCTTAAAAACATAGTAATTTTTCAATGTATCATATATTGCTATAACATGTATATATTACGGTAGCACACAATACTTGCGTATACAGCTTTTTCTTACACGTGTAATGGAACAAATATTAATTATGTTACACCATCCAATGTGAACTATATTCTGTTAAAATGAATAATTAAATAATCACTCTGTGAATAGATTTCTCGTGGGAATAGGGTAGTTAAATCAGTTATCGAATTTAACTTTTATGATCTTTGTCGTTTAAATGTTTTCTTAAAAAAAATACATAAAGTCAGTTAATTTATGAAGATGTAATAGGACCCTCTCTTAGAATTGCCTATAAATCTATCTAAGTAATCCCGCCCTGGTTATGTAAATAATACCGAAAGATAAGGGAGGTTTATAACATATGGTATATGAAATACCGTTAAAATATATTAAAATATTGAACGATTTTCCCATTATTAGGAAACAAATGAATGATCAAGTAAACTCACTATAATAGAAATATATCGTTTGGCCATTTGTAAAAAGAATACTGAGTAATCACTGTTTTTTCTATTCAAAAGAAATAACGAGTTAAGATGTCTATTGCCAAAACAGCCAAGAAAAGTGAATAGTTTTTTTACAGTCTTTAACATATATTCTTTTAGTTATAGAAAGAAATAGAATAGTTTTATTAATTGTGTTTATATAAAATTAAGCTTAAGATGCTCACAGGCAAATTCGGGAGTCAAGCATCCAGTATAGAATAGCTAACGTCCTCAGCAACGTAAGGATCGAAACCTTCGAACTTTAAGGGAAAGAAATTGACGTTTACCGGGTACCAGCGGGTAATATAGGTACAAACGGGAAACAGAGGGAGAGGGGGTGTAAGATTCGAAGACACTCTTTTAAGGAATAGTAAATTTGAGTACCAATCTGAAAGTCAAATTAGGGTGATCGGTGCCGTTCTTTAAGTCCAGTGCCGTAGTGTATATTCGGCGTGAAAGAAGGTTTTCTTTGTTGGACTTGTTTTTGTTTAATTTTGGAAATTAAGGGATTATCGGGTGTTATTTTAATGGGGCATTTCGCGATTTTCATACGGTTCGATTAAGTAATATAAATAGCTGTTTTTCGCGTTGTATTTCTTTTTTTTTTGTTTAATATTTTATTAAGCTATTCATACGTGTTTTTTTTTTCAAAATTGGGTTTTACGTTTTTGTTTAAAATAACTGCTGAAAAGAGCAATTATGTTAGTTTTTTTTTCGTAATTGTTATTAGTTTTAAGTTTCTCATAGTAAATAGTTCGTTTTTATTCTATTTTTTTTGTTAATAGACTAAGTGTTTTGAGAAAATTGTTTTATTCAATTTAATTAAAACCTTCACGCGAATTAACTCGCGGGCGAGCTGCTGCGAGACCTACAAAACAAGAGATGTCTTCTGACCAACTAATTAGCAGCCTTTCCTGAGTCCGAAGATCTGAGTCATGGTTGTGGTAAGCTTTAATAACCGTAGTGTTTGGTACTAAAGCTGCAAGAGAGAAGTTGAACGACCAGACTTCCATAGTGTCTTTATTATTATGCAATTCAATTATAGGTTATTAAAATAGTTACTAATTAGTATGGGGCAGAAACTGATAATAGAAGAAAGGGTTAACGCTACCACAATATATCATTTGAAAGAGTCTATGATCAAATTCTGTCACACACGCAATGTAACGAATATTAATGTTTTATAACAATAATTTAATTATTCAATTTTTCGGACTTATAACCATGTTTGCCAATAAAAATAGCACAAAAGTTACTGATTTTTAATGAAAAAATTGTTTGGAAAAATTTTTTTTAAACACATTAAATGTTTAATTTATAAACAAATAAATAAATAGTATGCAGAAAGGTACCACAAATTAAAAAAAAGAATGATCAAAATCCGTCAATAACTTTCGGAGATATAGTTAATGGTAGCAGTTTGAAGTTGCTGTTTCATTTTTTGAACGCGCGGATTTGTTAGCAACTCATCTTCCTGTCGAGTCGTCTTTTAAACAATTAACATTTTTTAAACTTCACTGAAGCTTTTGTTTTTGTGTTATTATTTTCCGGACAACTCACACCTAAACCTAAACTCCTAAACTTTCTAATGGCGCTAGTTTCGTTTCTTAATTGTTATTAACAATATAGGAATGAATAAAAAAAAATTACTTTGGCGCATATTGACCAAAGCCGTTTTTTTCTAAATTCGTCTAAAAATGCCAGCTTCCCAAATATGAAAACAGAATTTCTTTATCGGCAAAAACAAAAAAGTTATTTAATTTGTTTCCAAGGTAAAAATGGTAGTGGTTTTCTAATGAAGTTTAAACAAATTTAAAATTAATTTTCCTCAGTTTTATGTAATACTTCTCAACGAAGAAGAGTTCCTCTTTCATGAGATGTGCTCAGAATCGATGAGCCTTCTTCGATAGAGCTAGAATGTTATTGCAAAATTCGCTCGCCTGTGATAAACAAATTAAATTGTGCACAAACTATTTGCTGAATCGATCTGAAATTTTTACCACATTTTACGTAACAACAAAGTCGTAGGTTGCATTTAGTAATAGTTATTGTTAATTGAATATTATAACAATTTTTACCTTGTTGTGCATTTTTCTCAGCAACAAATAAAAATATCAAGATCGGTAAAAAAACAACTTGTAGGTTTTTCAATTCTCTACAAGATGGCTATTCCATTTTGTCCAAAAATTTCTTTAGTTTTTGCTTGTTAGGAAAAAAAAGGCAAAAAATGCATTATTTACAAAAAGTTTATGACACAAAATCTCGTGCAGAGAACATATACGTTTTATTTCTATAGGCCTATATTATCCGAAAATCCGGATCTTTGCCTGGATGATTGAATGTTCCGGCACTTTTGTAGAAGAAAGATATTTAAAGATTCTGAAAGAATAGACAATCAATATTTTAGCAATTTACCTCTGGCGGAACACAAGCAATTTTTTTACCAACACGATGGCTCCCCACCACACAGAACTGTTCAACTTACCAACTTCCTACAAGCAGCATTTCATGACAAGTGGATAGCCAAAAATGAACCTTGTCTTGGCCTTCTCGTTGTCCTTATTTAACTGTCTTAGATCATTGTATGTGGGAATGATAAAGAACATCGTTTATTGTAATCCAGTGACAACGATCGAGGACTGTATGGCAAGGGCGAGGGACGCGTTCAAAAGTTTTTCTCCAGATTTATTCAGAGTGGCCACTCATGACGAACTAACGCGGAGATGTGAAAAATGTTTGGAAGTTCAGGGTGGAAATTTTGAACATTTATTGAAACAAGTTGATTCCCTTTGTATATAAGCTTTTTGCATTTTTACAATACAGAAATGTTAAATTGTCAATATTGTCAACCTTAAACAAAGTCACCAATATTTTCGATGCTAAATAAGACAAGAAATTATATCATAAGTTTAAACGATCTGGGCTCCAGTTAGATTATAAACGTTTTTCTGTTGTGCGTTGTGAGAGTTTCAAATTGACATGTGCTATTTGAAGTTTGTTTCTAATGCTGAAATAATGATCCCAAATAACGATACATAAAACATTTCTGGTCCTACGTTAACAATTTACGTAAGGACAACGGCATTCCACGAATAATGAAATATGGCCACAAGCAGCTGAATACTCCAAGTGATACCGTCGCAGCTTTTACTCAGCATTTTCAGTCATGCTATTCTGATCACTGCAACGTTAATTCTTTTGACATCAACTCAATAAACCAGGTTGTACATTTGCAATCTCATGAGTTTACTGTGTGCGAAGTTCAGAAAAAGATTGACTTATTGGACTGTAACAAGGGTGCAGGACCCGATGGAATATCGTCATATTTTATCAAGAAGTGCATGGTTTCTCTTACACCTTATCTATATCGCATTTACCAGAAATCTTTTAATAATGGTATATTCCCTTCGAGATGGAAGGTCAACGGTTACCAATCTGGCTGTTTATCAAGATGTTTTGGTTCGAGGTGTGGTAGCATAGTATCCATGGATTGTGTGGTGAAATATCAAAGGAGACTCTCATATTATCTGGAGTTACCCCAGGGGTCTCATTTAGCTGTAATTTTATTTTTAGTGTTTATTAATATATATATATATATATATATATATATATATATATATATATATATATCCGGTTTCATAGCGTCCCCAGTCTCCATTGTTTTCGGTCTTCCCAATTCCGTAACGTAAGTTTCTTTCGAACATGACTCGGTTAATGCCCTTAATCCAGGTAACTTTTGGTCTTCCTCTTTTTATTTTTTCGTTTGGTGTCCATTTTAGGATTTGCTTTGGTAGACGTTCGTCCGTCATTCTCTCCACATGTCGTGTTCGTTTCTTGACTTTCCGGCAGATTTTCGCCAAAAGTCAATTTCAAGAGCCAGCAGTTTACGTTCTAAAGTTTTATTTATCTGCCATGTTTCACATCCATACAATACAACGCTTTTACATATTGCATTGTATAAAAGATGTTTTCTTTCCTTGGAGATGTTTGTTGACCATAATAGTGAGTTCAGGCATTCGATAGCTTTTTTCCCTTTAGTTATTCGCTGCAATATTTCTTCTTCAGTTCGTCCACTTTGATTGATCTTTGTTCCAAGGTAGGTATAATCAGAACAAGATTTTACTATGATATTATCATCCACTTCCAAATCTGTTTCTTCTCCACCGATACACATATATTTAGTTTTACTGCAGTTGACGGTTAATTCCCATTCTGCATATTCTTTAAATAGTTTCGTCATCATAAATTCGAGATCTTCTTTATCTTGGGTCACTACCACTTGGTCATCTGCAAAATGAAGCGTATATAAATGAGTGTCATTATTTAATTCTATTCCCATTCTACTGCATAATCTTCTCCAATTCTTTAAAGCTTTATTGAGGTAGATTTTAAAGAGAGTTGGTGATAGATAACATCCCTGGCTAAGGCCTTTGGTCACATGAAAGTTTTCTGATAAGTTATTGCCGATCTTAATTCTGAAGAATGCTTGGTCGTATAGCTGTCTGATGGCTCGGATCGCTGTATTGTTAATTGGAGACTTCTCCATCACGTGCCATAATTTTTGGATTGGCACCGTATCATATGCTTTTGTGAGGTCACCAAAAAGTAGATGAACCTCTCTATTTCTTGCCACCTTCTTTTCATTAAGTTGGGTTAAACTAAATATATGATATACACACCACAGTGTTTATTAATGATGTTATAAATGTTTTTAAATTTTGTCATTGCCTTTTGTATTCTGATGATTTAAAATTATTTGCAATTGTTTCCTCGATGGATGATAGTGTTTATATTCAACGAGAGCTAGATTTATTGGTCAGATGGTGTAATAATAATTTTTTAACTCTCAATGTTAATAAATGTAAAGTTGTGAGATTTTTTAAATGTTTTTCAACTGTTATAAATTCTTATCATATAAATGATTTCGATTTAGAGTGTGTGCCATTTTTTAATGATCTAGGGGTTATCTTCGATAAAGAATTAAGTTTAAATATACATACTGAGAATGTTGTGCTAAGGAATTTTAGGATTGAGTTTTATAAAGAGAAACTCTAGACATATCGAAAACCAAGAGCTATCCAATCACTTTATAACAGTTTGGTGCGTAGTATTTTGGAGTATGCTTGTATCTTTTGGGCACCTATATATCAGTGTCACATAAATAGACTTGAGAGATTACAATCAAAATTTGTAAAATTCTTCCTATATAAACACCAATTCCCATATGAGAATTTATCGCATGAAATTCGTTTATTGTTGGTAGGTCTCCCAAGTTTAAAAAGGCATAGAATAAACCATTATTTATTTTTTTCTTGTACAAGCTGATTAATGGTATGATTAGTTGTGATAAACTTCTTGGCCAGCTTATTTTTAGAGTGTCCAGGAGAAATAGTAGACAAAGTCAATTATTTGCCATAACAATACACCGAAAAAATTATGGTTCGAAAGCTTTTGTCGATTGCTTAAACAAAATTTATAATCAACACTTTTTAAACGTAGATATTTTTTATGCAAGTTTGTATCAATTGAAAAGAATTACTGTATAGCCGTAAATCTGTATTAGCTATATTGTTTTTGGATTAATCTTGTAGCATCTATGTGCTATTTGGAAATTGTTCTGTAATGTTCATGTAAATATATCAAATAAATAACTTTATAAAAATGCAGAACTCACGTTTAAAAAAATAACTTTTAACGATTTTTTCATCTTAATATTTAATGTTAGTTTTTGATCACCCTGTATTTATTTATTTTTAAAATATCAACACAGTCTACTGAGGTAGATCTAGAAAAAAACTAACCCCACTGAAATAATAAAGGCCTTCATATAGGAGAAATTGATAGTTATGTTTAGGCCTCCAAATGCCATTTTTGAGACAAAATTTAAAATATGTCAAAAACAGTTAGACTTAAGTATCGGACGTTATACATTAAATATGTTGATAATTTTGCCTAGAATCTAAAAATGAAATAACATATAGGGTGAAAATCATAGTTCTTAGGTTTAGACCGTGTCAAATTGGAATTATTAATCTACGTTTTGCCTAGGATTGCACGAGGCATCCTCAGGGATCTTTACTCAACGAGAATGGAACACTGAATCTCGTGGAGTAACTTAAACCCAAGAATTATGATTTTCAATTTGACCAAAGCGGTGAAAGCTTTCGTTCTGTATTAACATATAAGCTGTTCCACTTAAAATAAGCAAGAAGGGATTAACTTCCGGTATAGCCCGAAGTGCCACAATTTTAAAAATATTTTATCCAAATTATCCCCATCGACTTTAGTAAATTTTTCCAGGTAGTTCGTCGTGTGAACACACCGCAAAAATTGTACAGCCAGTTAACAATTTGTCGTCAACAAGCTTAAAAGTTCATTTTCCTATCTTTTAAATTTCCCGATATTATAATACAACCATCATTAATTTGAAACACACTGTATAGTAAAAATTAATGGAAATATTTTCCATTGTATAAAACATAATTTTTTTTTCATAAATTTAGGTTAAAATATTTATTTATTATTTAATATTCCAAACTTTCAATTGAATGTACAAACATCTCGTATTTTTTTCAGAGAAGCAGATTTATTTACCATTTCAAGATTTAATACAGCCTTCAGTTATATACTTTTGAAATATATTCAATTTTTGTATCAAATGGATGGTATCAAAAAAATATGAATACTTTTTTAAATGTATTTAGTACCGGCAAAAACTTCTGTCGTTGAAATAAATTTTCATTGAATATTAAGAAAAAATATAACGATATAATTGAGGAAAAAAAATAAATAAAAAAAATTGATTTCTACCAACAAATAGAGCAAGCGGGGTTTCGTAATGGGTTTGGAACAAACGATCACCTACAGAGCATCAAAACGGCAATAGAAAAAACTATCGAATACAATCGACCACTCTTTTTGGCCTTTAATACGGTAGAGCGTGACAAAATTAAGGAAGTTTTACAAGCATGTCGCATTGACTATCGATATACGAAGTTAATTTACAATATAATCAAGAATGCAACTATGTCGGTGAAACTACACAAGAACACGGATCATATCCCAATTGGCAGAGGAATCCGACAGGGTGATACTTTAACGCCTAAACTATTTACTGCAGTACTAGAATACGCCTGTAAAAAACTTAACTGGAAAAAAAAGAGGCCTGAATGTAGACGGCCAAAGATTAACAAAAATCGCGGATGACATAGTTTTGTTTTCTGATAATCTCAAGGAGATATGTACAATGTTGCATGAACCACAGCTAGTGTGCGCCAATGTGGGTCTTAAAATAAATATATCAAAAACAAACTTTATGACCAATCTGGTACCTAATGGAAATATCAATATTGGAGACAACGAAGTGGAGCTTGTGGAAAAATACATATACCTTGGACACGAAATAAAGATCACAAAAGATAATCAAACATGCGAGTTACGGAGAAGAATAAATCTCGCAGCATGGGCAGCCTGTGGAAAACTTAAAGACATCTTTAAAAGTACCAATTTCTTTAAAACGTAAAACATTTGATCAATGTGTGTTACCGGTTATGACCTACGGTGCCGAAACTTTGACATTGACAACACCAACTTCTAAAACGCTGCAAATAACTCGGAGAAAGATGGAAAGGTCAATGCTAGGTATATCGCTGCGTGACTGAGTTAGAAATGAAGACCTGAGACGAAAGACAGGAGTTACCGATGTAATTTTCCGAATTGCCATACTCAAATGGAATTGGGTCGGACATCTCGCCCGAATCAGTAATGGAAGGTGGACGAAGAGATTACTCGAGTGGAGGCCGAGATTAAACAAAAGAAGTAGAGGAAGACCCCCTACTCGTTGGACTAACGATTTCAAGAGAATTGCAACAAATTGGATGCAAGTCGCTCAAGATAGAGCACGATGGACAAGAATGAGGGAGACCTATGTCCAGCAGTGGACGCAAAGGGCTGGATGAGGATAATTGAGGGAAAAAATTAAACATTTATTCCTAAAGAAATTATAAAATTTCACGACTATTAAGGTTACCAGGTAGGAATTAGGAAAAGAAGGTATTTAAAGCTCACCAGTTATCTCATCCTTAATCAGAACCCTAAATCATTTGGATAGTGATTGTTGGGCGTACGAGATATTTGATATATCCTGTGGCACCCGTGTTTTCTAAGTACGTAAAAATAGACTTTCTCCTAGCCATAATGACTGGTTACATGTAAATAAAAAAAGGGCGTGCTGTCCAAACAGCACCGCATGACCATTGTATTTAATATTTTTATGGCGTATCCTTATAAATATCGAGAACATACTCATATGATAAAACTCCCTTTCCTGCATCTGCGATTTACTGACAACGATATCTCAGCTCATTTCGTTTGATAGAAATATTATACAGGGTGTCCTAGAAAATATGGAAAATTTCCTGGATATGAAAAAAACACATAAAAGGAATACTACAAGTTCATATAAACTTTTTTTTATATTGACCTCCTCTTCGGAGACATGGGCTCCCAAAGAGCTGTAATGGAATCAAGTTTTTTACATATAATTACTGAACCACCAGCTACATTTAAATTTTTTTTAATATGATTTATATCAGGAAAAGACCTTTCAAATTACTATCCAAGAAAGTGTTGTAAATTACTCACAGCTGCAGGAATGGACTAGGTGGGATACTCGTGACCCCATTTTTTACGCCCTGTATGATAAGAACTTTGGACAACGTTTTTTACATACCTTTAACTATTGACTAAAACTTAAATACTCTTCATTTATGTTGCTAGTCCTAGCCGTTTTCGAAAAAATATTATTTCATTTACATATTTGTTCCTAGCAAATGTTCAAACTTGAACCTTATGATAAAAAAAAATTCGATCCAAAATGACAGCTGACCTTTTTAGTAAATAATGTCTAATTCTGTGAATTGCAGTTTGACTTAGGTTCGCAAAAAACTTGCATTTTATTCTATTAGCACCAAAAACAAAGTATTGTTATTGCAAACGTTGCTAGGAACGAAAGAATTACATGCATTTTAGAACTTGTCAACTTTCACATCGCTGATACATTGATTCTTTACTTGAATATTAGTTTACTGATTTTTGGATTTTGTGGTGAAATTAGTTGTGAAATAATTCGAAAAATGGAATACGCGTTTATTGAGCATGCAGATATGCATCTGATTTATAGTCTTACATCTTGCAATGCTTTGGAAGCCAGGAGGTCATATCACAACAGATATCCTAATCATACTCTTACAGATCAGAAAATATTTCAACGAGTTGACCAAAGTCTAATGGGAGAACGGTAGGCGACGCCATTTAATAAGGTAATATAATTAAATTTCTTCCTAATTTTAGGAAGTTTTTGGAAAAGACATGCTGGCCTGGGAAGTGTAGTATGTATGTTTTAAGATGCTATAAATTATACTCCTTTAACGAGTACTCAAAAATTATCGGCGAAGTTTAATGCGTCGAACAAAACAGTATACGAAGTTCTTCAAGAACAGCTGTTATATCCATATCATTTGAAAATAGTGCATGAACTGTTTCCTGAAGATTTTCCCCGTAGAATACAGTTTGCAAACTGGCTATTGGATCAGCAATGAAATGATGTAAACTTCATTGGCACTATTCTCTTTGAATTCATAATGGTAAATAACTTAGACATAATGAATAAAGGCAATGAACCCACCTTCGTCACCAGACGAAGGCAGGAGGTTATAGATATAACATTAAGTACGACATATATCGTCAACTTTATAAAAAACTGTCATATATCTAGGGAGGCGAGCTGCTCTGACCATAGGTGCATCAGGTTTGAAATAACGGGTATAGAACGGGAATAACTAAACTACCGGAACCCGCGGAAAACAAACTGGGGAAACTACTGCTTAGACCTGGAACAGAGACTAGCGGAAATCAAAAGTTCGATAGGTAACATAATAGAAGTAGAACTGATGGCAGAACAACTATAGAGGCCACAGTTTTAGACTTTGAAGCTAACTGTCCTCAGATCACTCAACATTCTACTCGCAAAGTGCCGTGGTGGAATGCAAAATTAGAGGCGAAAAGAGGACAAGTTAGGAAACTATGGAACAAGGCGAAAATAACAGGAAACTGGGACGAATATAGAATGGCCCTGACTGAATACAACAGAAACTTGCGTAAGGCTAAGAGAGAATCATGGAGGAAGCACTGTGAGGAGATCGAAACGACCCCAGAATGTGCCAGATTCCGAAAGATACTCTCGAAGAATGCGCAATCATCACCAAACTCTTTAAAAACAAATACAGGGGAGCACATCTATACTGGGAAAGAAACAATGACCGAGTTATTGCGGGCTCATTTCCCAGGGTCAACAATAATAGAGGAATCACCGGAGACTTGGAGGACTGGAGCAGAGGTAAATACTGCTGTGAGAGCCACCAAGGATAATTGGCAAACAGCAAAAAAGGTGATTATCTATGAAAAGATAAAATGGACCATAAACTCATTTGAACCATATAAATCGCCGGGACCGGACGGGATTTATCCAGCATTGCTACAGCAGAGTCCAAACCTGTTAATCAACAAATTTTGTTGCATATTAAAAGCTACTCTAGCCTTAGGATATGTACCAAAGGTTTGTAGGTTAACCAGAGCGGTGTTCATTCAAAAACCTAGAAAACTCAACTATTCCACAACAAAGGCATTTAGACCAATCAATCTAATATCGTTTATCCTTAAAACTCTCGAAAAGCTGTTGGACAGGCATGTTAAGAATGAATTAATGGCAAACAGTCCGTTTTATCAGAACCAGCATGCATACAGAATCGGGAGATCTACAGAGACAGCGCTCCACGACTTGGTTAGCAAGGTGGAAAACACTCTGGAAAATGGAGAAGTGCTTCTAAGAGCATTTCTAGACATAGAGGGGGCGTTCGACAACACGTCTTTTCAATCAATTATCACTGCAATAAGGAACATCAACCTGGAAGAGACCTGTTGCAGGTGGATCGAAAATATGTTAAAAGACAGAGTGATCTATACAGAACTGCTTGGAGAGACGCTTATGGCACGGGTGACTGGGGGGGTGTCCGCAGGGAGATCCTCTCCCCACTGCTTTAGAACCTAGTAATGGATGTGCTTTTGTGAACCCTGAGCAGGAAAAGTCACTCTGTACTGGTATATGCAGATGACTTCTAACCCAAGGCAAATTTAATACAACAGTAAGAGAGAGAGAATGCAGCGGACTCTTAAGGTTGTAGAAAGATGGGTAAGGCAGGATAGACTCAATATAAGTTCCCAAAAGGCTCTCCTAATCTCCTTCACAAAACGGAGGAGGATAGAGGATCTCGGTCCCATCATCCTCCAAGGAAACACAATACCACCTTCCAGGGAAGTAAAATATCTGGGGGTGATTTTAGACTCCAGGCTGACCTGGAACAAGCAAGTGGAAAACATAACCAGAAAATCGGAAACAACTCTTATGACTGTTAGACGATTATTTAGAAAAACATGGGGTCTCTCACCGAAAATGGTACATTGGTTATACACCAGTGTTGTGAGACGAGCCATCACTTGCGCAGCCTTGGTCTGGTGGCCCAAGGTAATGCAGAGAACAACCATGACAAAGCTGAGCTGAATATAAAGGGTCGCCTGTTTGTGTATTACTGAGGCCATGAAATCAACCTCCACTTCGGCAATGGAGTACATTCTGGAGCTACCTCCGCTACACATAGTGATCACTCAACAGTAAAATCACAAAGGATGTTGTCAGGACACAAAAATATATGAAAAAAATCAGGAGCCCCGAGTTGGAAATGGATACAGATTATATAAACTCGAGCTACAGTTATAATATACCGTTTGAAGTCATAATAGAGGATCGAATGGCAAGTAAAAGAGAAAAACCGGGAACATTCTCGGGTGCAAATATCTGGTACAATGACGGTTCAAAAACTAGTGAGAATGCTGGAGCTGGGATATATGGGCTACAACCGAGGAAGGAATTAACCTTTTCCCTTGGAAAATACCCAACAGTATTCCAGGCAGAAATATACGCAATTTTCCGGTGCGCACACGAGATAAACAGGAGAGCTTACAAAGGGAAGCAAATCCACATTTACGCTGACAGCCAAGCAGCTCTAAAAGCCCTCAAGGGCCAAAAAGTATCATCGAGGCTGGTTTAGGAATGTCAGAGTGAGCTGGAAATTCTGGCAAAAAACAACAGAGTTATGCTAAAGTGGGTACCAGGGCACCAAGGCATATAGGGAAATGACGCTGGAATGAAGTTGACGAGCTAGCTAGAGCAGGATCAGCATCTCAATACATTAGTCCAGAACCGGCCTTTGGGGTGCCGCGGTTCGAGGCCCAAGAAGCAGTCAAAGAATGGATCAAAAGAGATATCTGGATGACCAGACAGGGTTTAAACCACAGCAAGCAATTTATTGGGAATCCTGACCCTAAACTGACAAGGAAATTACTCCAAATGAGTAGGAACCAATTAAGGACTATTACGGGTATAATGACGGGACACATGGCCGTCAAAGTACATCTGAATAGAATTAATCTATATAACGGAATCCTCGGCTGCAGACTATGTGGACAAGCCGAAGAAACGGTGAAACACATCATATGTGACTGTGAGTCACTGGAGATATTTAGACAACAAACATTCGTTTCAGTAAGTCTGGAATCGGGAGAAATACTCAATCACTCCTTAGCAGGACTGTACAGATTGAGTCAGGGGGCTAGGTTGGCAGAGTGGCTGTAATGTCTAAGGTGAGCACAATAGGCCTACTCTGGCCGCAATCCGTCCGGCTTTAGGACAGACCCGGGAGTATAAAAAAAGCACTCTTCTCTTCACGAAAGAAGCAGGGTTTACCAAAGATAGTATCAAAAATTTATACGACTCACATGTATGGGCTGATGAAAATCTTCATGCAACTATTGTTTTACATCATCAACATCAGTACTCAATTCGTCATCTCCGCGAGTGTATCAAACTTCACGGAGCCCATGTTGAACCATTTTACAAAGTTTTTAAATAAGCAGTTATTAAACTTTTTATTGAAACGATGGTGATAGGGGAAAATTCCTCTTTTTCATATTCAACCCGAAATAAGTTAGGGACTAACAGTGTAAATGAAATGACGCTTTTTCGAAAACGGTTAGGATTAACAACATGAAAAAAGGGTACTTAATTTCTAGTCAATAGTTAAAAGTATATAGAAAACGTTGTCCAAAGTTCTTATCACACAGGAAATAAAAAAAAATGGGGTCATGAGTGACACAGCTAGCCCGTCCCTACACCTGTGATTAATTACTTACTTACTTGGTATACATCATATTAAAAAGTTAAATATAACTGGTTGTTCAATAATTATGTGTAAAAAAGTCGATTCCATTGCAGCTTTTTGGAAGCCCACGTCTCTGAAGAGGAGGCCTATACGATGAAAGTTTATATGAATTAGTGTATGTATTCCTATGACGTGTTTTTTTTCATATCTGTCCCACATTTTTTCGGGCACCCTATACATAGATTATCATGTTTATTTGTAAAGCAATAATTATATTAAAAATATATTCGCAGGAGGTGCTAGAAAAAAAGTTTTTTTTTCTTGAAAATCCAATATATTAACAATTATGTAATTTGGGCTAATGATACGCATAAAAAAATTTCGCGATTATATGTGAAATCAAAAAAATTCTTCATATCTACAGCGTTTGATTAAAAAAAAAAATAACATGATACTTTACTATTTAGTCTTGAATATCTACGAACTTACTTCATCTGATCGTTTTTTGAAAGAAAATATTAAAATTGCATAAAAATGGGACTAATGATAAAAAAAACTTAGAAGTTTAATGATTATTAATAAGAGTGAACGAAATTTTGATAAATTAATTTTTTCAAAAGGAGTCGTTTTATAGTTAGCAGAAAACAACTGTGTTATTTAAATTTATTTCAGAAAGGTCATAACTGATTCTTGTGCCTCATGCCTTAAGTACTTTCCATGACTTACTTTAATTACTCTGGTTCACGGTAAAACAAAAAACAGTATACTATAAATTTATTAAAAAACTTACAATTTAACAAATGGGTCCGAGAATCCATTATTGTCCATCGGCAGTAAATTAGCGCATCTAATAACTGTTACTAACAGCGCTCTCTTCTTGGTTGAATAACATAAAGAAAGTAAAATTTGTCCACGTGACCAAAGATCAAAGTCAAACCACTGATTTAGTTCCGGAGCCGGTAGAGGTCCTTTCTGTTCTGGACGTAAGTTTTCTAGAGGAACTGTTAGCTGAAAAAACATTATTTTATTTTCAAATTAGAATTACTGAAAATAACCGTCTGATATATCCTGTCGCTCTAATTTTTTGTTTTCAATATTTAAAAAAATATTTTAATTCCATTAGTCAACAAATACAAAAACAAATTGCGATTGATGTTATAATGGCTGTCCGTGGGAGTTTAAAGCATCCTGATTGCGAATTCAATTATAGAATGTATCAGTTATTTTTAATATAAACATTTTTATATAATATTCATACATAAGTTCAAAGCAATAAAAAAAAACAAAATATTTTAAGGATAACAGGATTTATTTACAAAAATACACACGAAAATACATTTATAGTAAGTCTTTGATACATAACTTTTTTGCAAATGTTAACTTTTGTTTATATTCCTAACCGCTTTCTCTCAAAAAGGGACCAACAATAATTCCCCATCATGACTGAATGCTGTTTGCCTTGGCAGGGTTGCTCCATTGTTAATATATCGTGGTGGAACCTTTCTTCTTGCTCGTCACTTACCACACCCAAACTTTCTGGGAAAAAATTAAACTGGAGTGCAAGAAATGTATCTTAAGAGACATGCGATTGCCTATTTTGCAGTAGTTTTCAAGTCGTTTTTCTAAAAGTTTTTCATAGTTTTCTACTTTCTTGTTACCTAAAAACTCCGAAACAATTGTTTTAAAAGAACGCCACACAGCTAATTCAACATCACTTAATTTTTGATCGAACTGTTGATCCCATAGTATTTTTCTAATTTGTGATCCAACAAGTATTTCTTCCTTAAGCTTAACATCACTTGGTTTAGGAAAAATTTTTTTGAGGTATTTAAACGCATCTCCTTCTTTATTTAATGCTTTAACGAAATTTATAATCAATCCCAGTTTGTGTGTAATCGAGGTAACGGTACATTTTTGGGATTAACAAGAGGTATATTCATTACGTTAGCTTATTCTGAAATATACTGATCTCTAGGAAGCCAATCTTTTACTTGGTAATGACAAACACAAAGAAAACAGCAATACTTCGTAAATACACCTTGATGCTCTAGTAATAGTCCTTTAATTTTCAGGTCACCACATATTTGCCCCTTTTATGTATCATAGATTATTGCATTTAGAACAAGTGACATACTTTCGTATGTTTCCTTCGTGCCAACTATATGTGCAAGAAGAATAGAGGGTCGTTTGTTGCCATTATGGAGCAGAACTGGTTTCTAATTTATTTTGGAAGAGTTGATCAATAAGGGCCATTCGTCCGGGTTATGTACAAATTCTAATTTTTCCATAACCCTATTTGGATTAATACAAACACACATTTTATCCTGCAGAGTAAAAAACGAGGATAACTCTTGGTTACCGTTTCTAAATATTGTAACTTTGACTCCAGTGGCTAGTAAATTCCATTGTTGTAATCTAGATTCTAATACTTCAGCATGCTCTTTGGACAAGTGTAGGTCTCGAACTAGATCATTTATTTCAGGTTATTCGATTAAATGGGGTGCCTTTCCTTTACTTTCGAGAAAATAAGAATCGTCCTCTTCTGATACATTACCAGGTTCTGCCTTATAATCGTACATTTCTAAATCTTCGTTGCATTTTGCCGGAGGTGTTGGAACTGGTAAAGCTTCTCCATGAAGGTAGCGGATTTAATATGACGAACTAAAATTTTTGAAAATCCGAATTTGTGACTAAAATTTTCAACTCACCGGTTTTTGAGTTCGATGAAAATGGAAATAAATTCAAATTTTCATATTTAGGATGGCGTATTTACTTCAATTCATAAGGTAGCAGATTTTACTCTGTTTAGCGTCGACGACGGAGACGCAGACGATAACCAGTTAAAAGAAGATATTGATGTATATTTAGAAGAGTAACAGGAACATTTTTTTTTCAGTTGTTACAGGACAGGTTCCCACAAGCTTATTGAAGTTAGGTGAGTTTAAGTTAAATAATTATATTATAATTTTTTTTTTTATTTCAGTGTCGAAGAGAATGCTTTTCTAGCATTCTTCGTATTAACAAGTTGCGAGTCGTCACAGTAGGAACTCATTGGGAAATAATTAAACTATTGTATGCGGCAGTTTTAAACGCAGTTATTTAAAAATTCTTAAAGTTGCAATAGTTTAAAGTTGCTCCTATTCCAAGAGTCAGAAAGTAAGCAGTAGAGGGGGGCGTTCCTTCAGCCGGCGGTGCGCGTAAAAAACATGACTCGGATGCTTCACATTCGTTTCACCGGAAAAATTTCGATTATCTCGGCGAATATTGGTTATACAATCTTTTTTTTTTAATATGTGGTTTCTCGACGAGATATGAACAATGGATGATATGTTTTTGTAATCAAATTATTGTTAAACATAGCAATAAACAAATTGTAGCACGTGTTTTTCAAATTGCAAAAAAATGTTACAGTTGTCAACAGTATACTACTAATTAGGAATATTAAAAATTAGATTGATTTTTTAATGTACCATTAATATTTATGGAGTTATAGCGTGAAACAAATTGCGACTGTCATTTGCCGCCAAATTATTGGTTGTACAAGAAAAAACACATGTTAACTTTTTTATTTATTTTATTGGAAGAATATTTTTCACATAAAAAATTTTTGGCTTAAATCTATACAAAACATTTATCCATTCTCTGTTTCTTAGACATTGAAGAACACTCATTTTCGGAACCCTTATCGGTTTCATAATTGTTATTACAATTATCATCATCAGTATCACTCTCATCGTCATCATCCTTATTAGTCTCATTATCATCTTCACTCTCATCATTGACATAATTATCATCATCATTAACATCATCACTATTATCATAATCATAATTATTTTCTTCACTATTACTTTCATCGTCTTTGAAACTAATATCACAATAATTCTCGATTGGATAATCGCTTACAATATAATCGTCAAATGTAGTTTATTCAGTATTTCAAAAAATAATAATGCAATCAACAAATGTTGCTATTTGTTTCATGCTATATATTGATAAATATTAATGGTACATTAAAAATAAATCTAATTTTTAATGTCCCTAATTAATAGTATACTGTTGACCACTGTAACAATTTTTTCGCAATTTTAAAAGCACGGTAAGTAGGGTAAAATTATGATTATGTATAAAATATATAAAGTGCAACAATTTGTTTATTGCTATGTTTAACAATAATTTGATTACAAAAACATATCATCCATTGTTCGAATTTGAAGTGTCCGAGTCAAGTTTTTTTCCACGCGCCGCAGGCTGAAACAACTCCCCCCTCCAGTACTCACTTTTTGACTCTCAGAATAGGTGCAACTTTAAACTATTGCTACATCAACAATTTTGAAATAATTGAGTTGAAGACAGCTGCATACAATAGTTTAACCATCTTGCTATGAGTTCCTACTGAAATATCACCTTAATGTTACAACTTCGCAGCAATTTTTTGAAAAAAAAAAACTCAATCTCAGCTTTTAGTAGTCGTACACAATTTTTTTTTCAAAATGTGCGTCAAAATCTCAGCTATCGCGTCCACTTATCGGCATTTCGATATCAACAATTGTCGAAGAGTTATTCTATTTGTTTATAACGAAAAAACGATTCTCAATTTGGTTTATCGGTTTCAACAAATTAAGATGAACAATTCATTTCGTTCTTTCTTGTTATTGTTAGCATAAGTCTGGAACTTTCATTTATGTACCCGCGTACTACTGTACGACCTCTAAATCGCTGAAAATAAACAATAAAAAAAACATTGAATATTTTTACTTGAAATTTTACACATTAATTTTATGCAATAAGAGGCTTCTTCAGTTCCAGTATAAAGTTAATGCAATATATTTTCCATTGTTTATAAGTTTCAATGCGCACAACTTAGGTTTTAAACTTTTTACTTAAAAACAATAGCTTTTCCTAGAACTTGAAAAAACTGCGAAGTAGTAGATATCTGTTGGACTTCCATTGTCTTTATTTTTGTTGAATATCACGACGTTTCGGCTAGTAGTTATCTCTAGCCGTTTTCAAGTGAAACTAAATAAATCCCTTAGCTACATGACTATTTATACTAAAAGTAAATGCAGTATAGTATGACTGAGATAGGTGCAGTCATGCCTGCTATGGTAAAATCATATTTTTATTTTTTTTATGCTGCATTTAGTTTTAAATTAGACAATGGAAGTCCAACAGATCTCTACTACTTTGCACGAAACATCATTGTCTATGACCTTCAAACAAACACTAGAAGCTCGGTATGGACTAGGTATAAGTAACAAATTTCGAGGCTACGAGAAATTCAAGATTAAGCTTACAAAAGAGGAGACGCACATCCAGTTTCTACGACAAGCACGAGATCAGGGAATAATACCAGATGGTTTTCGTATAAAATCTTCAGTTACAGGACAACGAGCAAAGAGGATATTGGAAAATGCTAGTAAGACATTAATACGTTCACAGATAAACTATCATCGTTTCAAGAAAGCAACACTACTAGAGGACATTCGCCAACGGTTCGAGGAAATTAAAGAATATACATTAGAAGAAGACTACGCCCCCATCCTAAGAAAAATTGACGCCACTTGTGACAAAGTGAGAACAAAACAAGAAATCATACACCAAAAGAAATTTTCCAAATATCAGAGCAGACAAGAATGACAACAGCCTTCTCAGAACCAGAGGACAATTGTTAATATATTTGCCAAAGCATTAACCTCAGCGGAAAACTCACTACTTGCCAAAGGTTTGAACTTCACGGTTGCTCCAAAACAGGTTCCCATTCTCGATATAATTAGCGCCGCAGACTCAGCGAATATCGAAGACCCTTTTGCAGATGAATTCAGGTGGAAAATAAGAGAAACTCTACAAAAATCTAGAAAAACCGAACCAAACATCAGCAAAGATGAGAAAACTGCCCTAGCCAACCTACAGAAGGACTTCAGTATTAAAATTCTACCAGCGGATAAAGGAAATGCTATAGTCGTAATGAATGCTGAAACATACAATCAAAAAATTGATGAAGTTTTAAGCAAAAGAAATTATACATCTCTTTCTAAAGATCCCACATCTGCAATTGAAGGAAGAATTTATCGCGTTCTTAAGAAACATGAACGGTATATTCCTGAGAGGATCCAGACTCAGTTGACGCCACACCATAGCAAAACTCCACATCTTTATGGACTCCCGAAAATACATAAGCAAGACATGCCCTTACGACCTATCACGAGTTCCCGAAACTCTCCGACTTCTGAACTTGCCAAATTTCTTCTTCCAATCCTGAGACTATTACAAGGGAATACATCATCCTGGGTTAAGAACTTGCAACATTTCGTAGAAATTATACGTGAAATAGAAGTACAACCAGAAATCCATTTTATTAGCTTTGACGTGGAAAGCCTATACACCAACGTTCCAGTTAAGGACTCACTAAAAATCATAAGAAAGAAACTTGAAGAAGACCAGACCTTAGCAGAAAGAACATCTTTACCACCGCACGCCATTATAGACTTGTTGGAAAGTTGTTTGACTAATTCCTATTTTCAAGAAAAGAAAAAATTCTACATCCAGGATGATGGACTATCGATAGGATCTTCACTCTCGCCGGTGATCGCAAATATTTTCATGGAATGGTTCGAGACGTTTGCAATTGAATCCACATCTAAGAAACCAAAGTTATGGCTCAGATACGTAGACGATACTTTTATTACTTGGAATGGAAACGACGAAGAACTTCGAAATTTCCTTTTTCATCTAAATAATATCAGCCCAACTATTAAACTCACCATGGAGAAAGAAGTAGAAAATAAATTACCATTCTTAGATGTCTTGGTTGAAAGAAATGGCAGACAAATTCGAACTTCGGTTTACAGAAAAGCCACGCACACAGGACAATACCTTAATTATTCATCTAATCACTCCAACAACACCAAACAAGGAATTATAAGAAATCTCGTAGATAGAGCCTTAACTCTCTGCAACTTCAACGAGAACTTGATGAAAGAGATAGATTACATTAAAAATGATCTGACAGCCAACGGATACCCAGTATATCTAGTGGATAAATTTCTTGAACAACGCAGAAATAGGACAATATCGACAACGAATGAAGAACGAAAACCAGTATTGAACATCCCCTATGTTAAAGGCATTTCAGAAAAAGTTAGAAGGATAGGAAAACGATATAAAATCAACGTTGTTTTCAATTCAAATAACTCTCTGAGAAATCGGCTCACTAGGGTCAAACCAACAACTCAAAGAGACATGAAGAACTGGATATATCAGATACCGTGTGAAGGTGGCAAGTCCTACATTGGCGAAACAAAGAGACCTCTTGACGTAAGGATCAAAGAACACCAAAAATGCACATCTCGAGGAGAAACAGAAAAATCTGGTACCGCCAACCATGCCTGGACTCATGGACACCACATAAAATGGTCTGAAGCTAAAATACTACACCGAGAACAACATTGAAGAAAACGGAAATTCAACGAAGCCGCGGTAATACATCAGAACCGGAGTTGTTTTAGTAAACCATCTTTAGATATAAGAGAACTAAAACTAAATGCAGCATAAAAAAAAATATATGATTTTGCCATAGTAGGCATGACTGCACCCATCTCAGTCATACTCTACTGCATTTACTTTTAATATAAATAGTCATGTAGCTAAGGGATTTATTTAGTTTCGCTTGAAAACGGCTAGAGATAACTACTAGCCGAAACGTCGTGATATTCAACAAAAATAAAGACAATGGAAATCCAACAGATATCTACTACTTCGCAAGAAACATCATTGTCTATGACCTTCAAACAAACATTTGAAAAAACTGTTTTTTTTCCCATTTTAACTGTTAAATAAAAAATTTTCCTTAAAAAAGAAAGTGAGACATAAGATACTACATAATTACAATTATCATTCCGAATGTTTCTACGTAGTCAGAAGTCTACTAACAATAAATTTCAAAATCACCTCATATGAAGCTAACTCCGCCGGCCTAAAGCGAAAATTTATTTACGAAAACAAAATCATAAGTTTATTAAATATACTTACGTAAATCGTATTTTGCACTTTCAATTTGGCTAATTTTATTCTTACTTCACCCATGTAGTCATGACCATATTTATCATCATCTACCACTAATACATGTAACGACTTTTTTGCCAAGTCATCCTCCGTTATGTCATAAAATGTAAGGTTTTCATTAAATTCTGGATTTCTGAAAGTTTAAAAAAAGGTGACGTTTAAAATAATGCGCTAAATAAAAAATTGAGGCGTAGGTTTATCCAGGATTTTTCAGAACTTTAATTTTGAACTAATTATAAGTATAACGAGAACGAAGATTGCCCAAATGATTTTATTTTTCGCAATTTAAATTCCGATCTGAAAGTTTGTTGATCAAAGTTGGAGAGTTTTAATTATGAAAATTGAAAGACTAATATAATCTTGAATATATTAACTCTTTCAATAAAAAAATATTTGAAAAACGCAAAATTATCGAACAATTTGTTAAATCAAATATATCATCCGGGGTGGAACAAAGTATTTTCTAAGAGATAAAAGGCATAATTAAGATTATAGTATAATAAAGCTGCATAGTTTTGAGCTCATGTGTGATATAGAGATTTGAAAATATTCCATTTTTATTACCCCATTAAATACACGGAAAACATGCTATAAAACGAATAGGTCAAATTTTTCCTAGAGGCTTTTTATCGTAGAAAATAATAATTTTTCAGTGCCGGCATTGGCGTTACCCAAGACATATCACGAGGAGGTGGCGTGGTTGGATTTATATCTCGTGTGTGTGTTATTATTATTAGAAATTTACACACCGAATGGTCTTGTACTCTCTCTAGGGAATATTGACTCATACCAGGTATACACAGATACCAAAAGTATGAAGTTCTGTAGAGACCCTTTTAATATTATCGGGTCCTAGGTGATCTGCTGTATTTCCGATAAATTTTTGGATGGTCCACGTCATTATAAAGAGATTATTATGTTTTCATTAATATATTTAATAAAACATAACAATAAAAGCATAATAATAAAGACAGCTAAACTCTCCAGCTAACATGGCAGATAATAGATATCCCAACAGAGAGCAGGTAGAAGAGTTCTGGGGAAACCAGCCAATTGAAACATTGCAGCCAGCTGGATTAATGAAGAACAATAAATCTGCCAAGGCTACAGCCAGATGCAATTTGAGCCATTTACCATAGAGGAAATCTCAAGAATAATCAAGGAAGTCCATAACTGGAAATCTCCAAGTCTTGATCAGTTCCATAACTACTAGCTCAAGAAGTCCTGGTGTATACATTATCAACTGGCTAATCTTATTAATGACGTTTTTCTAGATCCATCAAAAATGCCATTGTTTCTAACAGAAGGTATTACGTATTTCTTACCAAAGGAATTACATAACACACATGACCCGGTTAAGTATAGGCCAATCATCTACCTTCCCACACTGTATAAGGTAATCACCTCCTGCTTGACCCAATGCATCTATGCATATTGTGAAAAAAATAACATCATCGCAACTCAACAGAGAGGATACACCAGGAGAGCAATGAGATGCAAGGAACAATTGATTGTTGACTCTGTCAAATGTAACCAAGCCTGTACCAACCGAAGAAACCTCTATGCTGCCTACGTGGATTATAAGAAGACCTTCGACTCAGTGCCACATGAATGGCTCAAAACTATATTGAAAATGTATAGGGTCGATAATCATTTTGTTCCCTTTTTAGAACGCATCATAACCTGGAGAACGAGGATTCAATTGCAAGTGCCATCCAGCGATACCATCGAAACATACAATCCCAATACTAAGGGGAATATTTCAAGATGATTCACTAAGCCCATTGTGGTTCTGCCTTGCAATGAATCCACTGTCACGGCATTTGAACTCCACCAGATACGGCTTTAGTAGTGGAAATAACAACGGAGAGGTAGTAACATTGAATCATCTATTCATGGATGATCTTAAACTGATAGCTGCAACCAAAAACCAGCTGGAGCAAATGCTCAAAATTGTGGAGGAGTTCTCCGGGGATATCGGAATGTAGTTTGGACTTGACAAGTGCAGTATTTTGAACATCGTTAAAGGAAAGATACAACAAGGAGTATTTCAGATGTTCAGATGCAGAACGGTGCAACTACAGCTACAATGGAAGCAGAACAAACATACAAATACCTAGCTGTGAAACAGGGCAAGCGAACTGATCATCGCACTATGAAGGCTGAATTGAAAACCGAATTTATCAGGAGGGTAAGGCGGATGTTATAAACTAGTCTAAATGGTAGAAATTTGTTTAAGGCGCTTAACACATATGCATTCTCTGCGCTTAGCAACTCTTTTGGAATTGTAAAATGGAGCATGACAGACATCGAAAATCTGCAAGCAAAATAAGAACACTGTTTACAAAAGCACACAAACACCACACTCGAGACGATTCAACACCGCTACAGCTGAGGGAACGGGATATTGCTTCTCACCACCGAACAGATCAAGAGAAGTTACAAACCTGCATATCCGCAGACAGTAGGCAATGAACAGCGTCCACATGATTCCCATAATACTATCAACAACTGGAGTTATACCAAAGAACCTCCTGCAGAATATCAAGGGACTGGGCCTTAGTGAGTAGCTGTACAGGCAGATTCAGAAAGCACCTCTCCTTGCAACCGCACGGACCGTCCGAAAGTTTGTAGGAAGTACAGAAAATCACGCCACCTAGGGCCCGATAACATGGAAAGGATTCCCACAGAACTTCATACTTTTGGTGTCTTTACATACCTGGTATGTGTCAATAATCCCTGAAGGGATTGCGAAGCCGTTTGGTTTGTAAATCCTGACATGATATGGATGATACCCGACTGATTTCTAAATCCGTTGAGCTGAAGTTGTTGAGACAACAAGATTTTTATGTTTTTACTAGATTTTACTAGCGTTCTCACTCGAACAAGACTTGGCAAATTGAAGTCGGCTCCAAACTAATACTTGAGAAAATGAGATTTGTTTTTTTACTATAGTTTTTATATGTCTCATGTTGGTAGTTATTTCATTTAGAAATAATTTACACCGACTTCAAAAATTTCAATTTCATATAAGAATTTATATTATTTGTCGCCTTTTAGCGCTTTATTAGAAGTCGGTTCAATTTATTTTAAAAAATTATATTTTTCGATTTTCGATGGATTTGTTCCTTCTGAAGCCATGTTGGCATAAGAATACACTCGGTATTGATATTTGCCTATAATTGGTTAGGTTGTGATGATCATCCCTTTTATATATTGGCGTTACTACCACCTGCTTCAGTATTTGAGAAAAAATGTCCCACGAAAATGGCCTGTTAATTAAACATGTTAAAGATATACCGGATTCTTAAATTAATTTTGTCATATAGGATACCTTATAGATGGGAAGCCTGATGGTTTCGATATGTATTTTGTTGAAATTATATCCAAAATGTTTATATGCTTAATAAAATTTCCAGCTTTGGGGTTTTCTGTTTTTTAAAAGTTTAAATGCATTTGTTGCTGCTTCTCTCATCACAGCTATGTGCAATGGAGCGAAGTTCAGTGTTGCTGACGTGGGGCATGATGGCCTTATTCCCGGGACTCCTACACAGACTAATCTCTGTATTTTTGCAGCTTTCTTAGTTGCTGCTAACTGTGTATTTGGTCACGATACCAAGGAGACAGATATCACCATGGGTTTGATGCTTATTTTATATGAACATCAGATCATAGATCAGATCACAAACCAGGCGCGGATACAAGGGGGGCGGTGGGGGCGATCGCCCCCCCTCCCCCAAGAGCTTTGAGTTTAGGAGAATGGACCCGATTTTTCCTCTTATACTATAGTTTATTCAAGAACTAGAGAGAGTAATAAATCATTTTTGACCCTTTTTCTCTTCGCAAATTACCTGTGTTCTTTAGTCCGGTGTTTTTAGCAAAATTTGTTAGACACATATATTTTTGATAGGAATGGGGTAGAAATTTTATAATCAAAAATACCGGTCTATAATAATAAACTAAAACGTAGGATTATTCTCTCAAAAAACTCTAAGTTATAGTTTAACTACTTACAAAATATCCATTGTCAAAAATACAAAAAGTTAAACATATATAAAAAAAATAAATTCGTCCATATAATAATAAAATATTTTTGAGGCTATCGGTCATTTTATTATTAATTAAAAACATTTTTAGGGTATTTGGCGTTTCAGTTCATTTATTTCTTAAACCATCTGCAGAATTACAATTAAACACTAAAAAAGGATTCAAATGATATTACTTTTTTTATGTTGTAATTAAAATTAGACCTACTTATTATTATTTCTATTGTACTGATATCTTAATTTAATTTACTTTTATATATGGAAATACGATAGCCCCAAAAAAATAAGATAAACATGTTAATTATGCACGCTTAAGAAAAATACACAAACACAATAATAAAATAATAAAAAACTTACGGCTAATTAGAATTAAAAATATATAAAATTAAAGAGTGGGACACACTAAAATAAAAATATACAAAAAAAAATAAAAAACATATAAACAACATGAAACAATAAAATACAACAAAAACAAAAATTTAAATAATAAATTGTGTTTACACTAGTAAACATTACGTATCTAATTCCTAATCAAAGTCAGTGAAACTATCTTCGCTAAAATTAATTTTAATTGGTTCCTCTATCTCACCGATTATGAGATCGAGTTCTCACATTTTGTTTTATTCTTTTAATATATGGATTTTTCCCAATTTTCAGCAGTAACTGTATTCAAAAAAATCTTTCGAAAATTTAGT
Source organism: Diaprepes abbreviatus (assembly GCA_034092305.1). NCBI lineage: Eukaryota > Metazoa > Arthropoda > Insecta > Coleoptera > Curculionidae > Diaprepes > Diaprepes abbreviatus. The sequence goes on along the minus strand of JASJET010000094.1, from coordinate 5,240,554 downwards.
TAAATTACTAATTTTATTAATTGTGTTATTTTTAGCAACTCTACCTTTTACTTGAGAGAGATATCTACGTCTTCAACGGACAGTTTCCGAACGATTTATAAGAACAGATTTGCTATCTGGTTTTTCCCAGCAAAAATTAAGTTCTCTGAGCAATTTCCAGAGATCAGTTCTTTTAAATTCAGGTAAATCGCGATCTTCAATGATTTTAGTTAGAATTTTGTAGATGGTTGGGATCTGCTTCTCATAATACAATGTATATACAACCCCTTTAATTGCAGTTTTCATCTCTTCTTCCAACGAGGTTTTTCGTTTGCCTGTGATCGAATGTTGCTTGGGAGTACTAACAATTCCAGTCGTTTTTTCTTCTTCAGTATTCGGTACATAGTAGATTTTCCAACTCCTGTCATGTTGGAACATATCTCAACAGAGCTTTTAACATTATTATCTAGATATTGATATCTGAAGGCATCATAAACATTCATAGTAATAAGTTTTTCGTTGAGGAAAAAATGTCCTGGTTTAACGATTTTGGAATAAATATAGAGGTGAAAGCCATATCATTTGGGTATCTCACTAATCTCAAATAATATATAAAAACAAGTGCAAACAAGATAAATCACTAAGAAAAAACTGTAAGTTGTATTTTGCTCACTGACAGAAATTAAATTAATATATCAGAAATTCTATGTTGCAGTAAATTTATAAAATATATTTAAATATAATGAAATATAATTAGATTTACGGCAGTTCTCAGTTACCTGCGGCACTGGAGCAGGTACGTTAGAGGTTTCGGTAACAGTTTTATTACTGTCTCTAGTTCTGGAATAGAGTATAGGAGTCTGTATGCTTGCGATCGCCCCCCCCCCCCTCCTAAAAGCTTTGAGTTCAGGAAAATAGAACCCATTCTGCTTTTTATATTAGGAATGAGTATGATGCTTGCACTCCCCCCCCCCCGTTGACAACTTGTTTTTCTTGCCATACTGTACTTTTGTGATATCACCGCCCCCCCAAAGAGAGAGGCTGGATCCGCCCTTGTCACAAACAGCAGGTTTTTTCAAAGATTCTACGGTATGTCTAAATTATCCGTGTAGCTGCTTCAAAAATCTGTTCAATGTGACTATTTCAGTTCAGTTTTTGGTCTATTGTTACTTCCAAATATTTGTTATATAGAAAGCTCAGTATCAGTTCTTTGAAAGTTGGAGTTTTATTTAGTTTGTGAGTAGTGAACATAACCCGATTCGCTCGATCCCCCCACTCCTCGACCTTGACCTTGACCTTGCTTCACCCCTCTTTGGCCCCGCCCACATGTCCTTGTCATTGACCTTGAAAGTGCACGTGTGCTTTGGCCTTGGCCTTGTGTTCAAGGTTGTGTGTGTGACCTTGACCTTGACCTTGGTCGAGACGGCCTTGACTTTGTTGAAGGTCACCTTGGGTGTGTGACCTTGAAGATATGTTACGTGGTTGGGGGTGACCTTGAATGATTTTATATAAGGTATGGGGCAGTTTCATTCATCAGTTGGCTCTGACTTGTATAGGTAGTACATGTGTTAATATTTGACAAATCATGGCATATGTTTGTGAAAATTGCGGTTCTAAGTTTACTAATATTTATAATATGAGACGTCATCAAAGAGAATCGTGTGCGGCGAGATTTAATGAAGTGCCTGGAGGAAAACGGCTCCGAATTGAAGAGTATACATCGACGATTCCGCTAATTAATTGCGCTACATGTAATGTAGATGTTCCAATAAATCATATGTCGGTGCATAAACGAACACAACAACATAAAAATAATTCATGTTTGCCGGTATGTCATGGTGTGCAACTCGTTCAATGTGCCTTCAAAAGGAGAATTGCAACCTATCGGGTTAGCAGTGATATGGAGCATTCCAATTACGTAATGTTCTTTGCAGACATTAAATCCAAGGTGGTGGAACTTGTTAATAATTTATTGCGTGTGCATCATGCTTTAAAAGTTAACATGACAGCTGTTGGCGAGTACATGCTTCCATCACAAGAAATATTCAGTGAAAAATCTTTCAACACTGCTAATCAAATAATTAGTGTAGAAAGTGATTTGGATGCCGTTTACCATTCTTTCACCGAATTAATAAAAACGCAGGCGACAGAGTTCCAGGAGAAAGATTCAGGTATGGAAAAATCAAAACCCGATATATTAAACTGATTTTTATATATTATTTTTCTTGTTATAGGATGGGCTCTTGTGCGAATTTTATACTTGGAAGTTGGTATCAACAAGTATATGCCTATGGGTGGCTCATCATACATCAAGTTGCCGTGTTCTATTGAAAAGAAAGGAGCTGTCGTCAATGTGATTAACCAGGACGAATTTTGCTTTGCGTGGGCTGTAACATCAGCATTGTTTCCTCCAACAGCAGAGCCTTCACAGAAGACATCCTACCCCCATTTTTCTAGAGTGCTAAATGTAACAGGTATGGATTTTCCAGTAAAATTACGTGACATTAAAAAATTTGAGGAAATGAACAACATATCAATTAACGTATACGGTCTGGAATCTAAATATGAAAATAATGAAGTAATACATGAAGTTATTGGTCCACTGAGGTATGCGTCAAAAAAGTTGGATAGGCATGTAAATTTATTGTTAATTACAAAAGACTGTAGTAGTAAAGATGGCGGTGAACATTTTTGTGATACGACTTGTTCAAAGAGTCATTATTGTTGGATTCGGGATTTATCACGTTTAGTTTCAAGTCAAATTAGTTGTCAACAACATAAAATATATTTCTGTGATGGTTGCCTCATTTATTTTAGTACACCGTCAGCTTTAACTTTACATCAAAGCTACGATTGTAACCACATTTTCACGCAAACACCCTCAGTGGATTTAAAAATCGATAAATTTGGAAAGAGTGTGCCGGAAAATATTTTAAAATTCGAGGGTATAGAAAAGCAAATGCGCGTTCCATTCGTGGTTTATGCAGATTTCGAATCTGTTTTAAAACCCGTTGAAACGGTACAACCAAACCCACAAAATTCTTACACTGTAAAAAGTTTTAAACATGAACCATATTCTTTTGCTTATTTAATTAAATGCTCTTTTGACGACTCACTTTCGAAATTTGAGCTATTTCGGGGGAATAATGCAGCTCAAGTCTTTGTGGATCGTATCGAGTGTGATTTAAGGGCTCTATACAACACATATTTAAAAGACATTAAGCCTATGAAACCGTTAACGCCTGAAGAAAAAAGGGAGTTTAATGATGCTAAAATATGTGGTATATGTGAAGGCCCTTTTGAAGAGGGTGAGATTAAAGTACGAGACCACTGTCACATAACTGGTGCAAAAAGATTTGGTGCTGCACATTCCGTTTGTAATTTAAATTATAAATTACCCTCTTTTATCCCTATCATATTTCATAACTTAAGGGGCTACGACAGCCATTTATTTATAAAAGAGTTATGTAAATATGGGGATAAAATTGGTGTTTTGGCTCAAAGTAAGGAAAAGTACATATCATTTAGCAAAAGCATTTATGTGCACGATTATTTTGATAGTAAATGTGGAAAAGTCAAGAGGAAATATTTAAAGTTGCGATTTATTGATAGTTTTAAATTTCTGTCAACGTCTTTGGAAAATTTAGGCAGCGGTTTAAACGACGACGATTTTATTGAAACGCGGAAACATTTTTCAAATATCAACCAATTTAATTTGATGCGTCAAAAGGGTGTTTTTCCCTATAGCTTTATTGACTCTATAGAAAAAATGGAAAATACATGTCTTCCAAGTAAAGATGAATTTTATGATAATTTACGGGAAGAACATATTAGCGATGAAAGCTATAGAAGAGCAAAAGAAGTATGGCGCTTGTTTGGGTGTAAAACTTTGGGGGACTATTCGGACGTGTATTTAAAATCAGATGTGTTGCTATTGTGTGATGTTTTTGAGCAATTTCGGAATAATTGTTTAAAATTCGATAAACTTGATCCAGCACATTACTATACCCTTCCAAGTTTATCATTTGATTGTATGCTACGTATGACTAAGGTAGAGTTAGAGCTCTTAACTGATATAGACATGATACATTTTTTTAAGAAAGGTATACGCGGCGGCATAAGCCAGTGTACAGAAAGGAAGCACATCGCTAATAATATTTTTTTACCAGACTATGACCCAACAAAACCTTCTTCATTTATAACATACCTTGATGCTACAAATCTATATGGTCATAGTATGTCACAAGCATTACCATATGGTGGTTTTCGATGGTTAAGCGAGCGCGAAATTCTGGATTTAAATATTATGGCTGTTGGTGATGATAGTTTACATGGCTACGTTTTGGAAGTGGATGTGCATTATCCGACTGAGTTGCATGATGCACATTCTGATCTTCCATTTCTAGTAGAAAATATCATACCGCCAACAGAAAACGCTAAATTACCGAAATTAATTCCTAATTTACAAGATAAAAAAAAATACATTGTACACTATAGAACTTTAAAACAAGCCATCGCCAACGGCTTAGTGGTAATGCAAACCCATCGAGTATTACAGTTTAAGCAATCAAAATGGCTAAAATCGTATATTGATTTTAATACCAATTTACGTAACAAGGCCACCACAAAATTTGCGAAGGACACTTTTAAATTAAAAAATAACGCGATATTTGGTAAAACTATGGAAAATGTGGAAAATCGAAAGGATATAAAATTAGTAACACATTGGGAGAACAGTGTAGGCAGAAATGGAGCTAGAGCACTAATATCCCGCCCCAATTTCAATAGTAGCTCGATATTTACCGAGAACTTTGTTGCTATACATATGAATAAAGTTAAAATATTGTACAATAAACCAATTTATATCGGTTTTTCCATATTAGATATATCAAAGACTGTAATATACGATTTTTATTATAATTTTATTAAATCCAAGTTTGGCGATGATGCTTCGTTACATTACACCGATACTGACTCGCTTATATTAAAAGTGTATACGGAAAACTTTTATCAAACTATATCAGAAAACCCCGAAAAATTCGATACATCAAATTACCCCGAAATTAATAATTTCAACATAATTAAAAGTAATTCTGTAGTTGGTAGAATGAAAGATGAGTTTCCTGGTGATCCGATAATAAGTTTTTATGGTACCGGCGCGAAGGCTTATTATGTAAAGTCCATTAATAATGAATTTAAAAAAGCCAAAGGTATCAAAAAATGTGTTATCGAGAAAGACCTTCATCAGGAAGACTACCAAAGAATTGTTGAACGGGGTGGTTTGATATTAAGAAAGATGAAGACATTTAGAAGTGAATTACATAACATTTATACCAACATAATAAATAAAGTAGCATTGTCACATAGCGATGATAAACGTTATGTAATTCCCAGTTCAACCAAAACTCTACCTTGGGGGCATGCAGACATAGATTTTTACAAAACAGACCCGGAAGAAAACTTAGCAAATTTAGTCACCGTGTTGGAATCATTTCTAAGTCAGGACAGCACGTAATCTGGAAAATCCATATTTCATTATTTGTATTGTTTTTATTATTTCTATTAAACATACAACATTAATATGTAACGATAGTATTGTAATTTTTTTTTTTTTTTTTTTTTTAATAAAAACATGTATTCATTACTTGATTGCTTTTTTATTGAACCTTTATTTTAAAATTATAAATATAATGAAGTGTCGACAAATAACAAACTGTAAAAGTTATTGTTGAAAAATTTGTCTAATAGTAAATTAAACGCACAGGTCTACGAGTAAATGTTTAATGTGAAACAGGTTTGCTGACAAGATCCTCCATAGTCTTTTCAATTTTCAACATTCTAGAGTTAAGTTCATCACGCAGTTCGTCTTGCCTAAGTTCATATATTGCAATAACAGTATCATCAATGTATCCTCTAAGTTCTTGACCGGTTTCAATTAATTTCTTGCGTACGTAACCTTCAAGTTGGTTTCTGAATATATCTTTAATAACAATTGTTGAGTCATGTAAAGCTTTCTGCGTATCTTGCACACACTGAGCAAGGTTATTATCAACATAATTTCGTGTGGTCGCATCGTCTCCTTCAAGAGGTTCTGCTAAATAGCACAATCTTTTGCTTCCCATGTCGTAATCTCCATTAGGTGTAAGTTTAAAACCTATTCCTGAAGGACCTCGCATAAAGTTAAAATCCTTAAATTTTCTTTTGCGACCGAACTTATCAATAGTGTTTACTTCTGACATTGTTATGTGAGACTGATTTGAAACCATTAGATTTCACCCTAATATATGGTTCTATTTCATTAATAAACGGACTCTGCAGAAAAATATGGATTGCAAAACGTATTTTAGGTGATGTTTAATAAATACACATACAGATTCATTTTACTATTGTTTTATTGAAAAAAAAATTAAAATATAACAAAAGATTGAGTTTACTTTTTATTATTAAAAAAAATAAAAAAAATAACAAACAAAAAAATTAAAAATTAAGAAATAAAATACATGTTAATTTCTTCTGTACAGGTAAGCTTCTTCTATGACCCAATTTCTTCTCTGGATGGCACGTTCATTAATGTCCTTGAACTGGTAGTAAACTAGTCCACAAAAGCCGCATTGTACAAATTTAACCCTGAAAAGGTCAATGTAATTGAAGTCGTACGTAAGATCATTTCGCCAGCAGATACCTAGTCTTTTACAATGATGACAAGTTAAATAAAAAGCTTTTGGTATATGACTGTATGTTTTGGCTGCTTCACTAGGTTGTTCATCGGTTGGCAACATGATGTTTGAATATGTTGTACTTTTCAATCGCGGTACTCTAATTATGTATTACTTTTTAAAATAACCTTGACAGGACCAAAAAAAATCCTTGAAAATTACAACCTCGAAAACGACCCTGACATTGACGGGTACTTTGACCTTGGCCTTGGCCTCGCATCTAACAAGTTTAGTACTATATTTATATGCTTCTTTAAAATAACCTTGACAGGGACAAAAAAAAAAATCCATGAAAATTACAGCCCTGAAAACGACCCTGGTATTGCCGGTTACGTCGGCCTTGGCCTTGGCCTTGCATCTGACAAGTTTAAATATTATACTTGCATGCATCGAACAAAAGGAATAAAGGCGGTGTAGTGGGGGAAATGGGCATAAAAGCAGACTTGCTGGCTCGAGCTCTTCACAGTTCGTCAGAACAGCAAACAGTACAGTGCTAAGAAAAAGTTAATTGTGTGAGTTTGAATATCGAAAATGTCTAGTGTACGGTCTCTTTTAGATGCTCTTGACATGAGCTGCGGTTCACAGCAAGGCATGCTGGATAACATGAGTGGTTTAGAAGTGTTAAGTCCGGGGGTGTTCGAGAACTGGAATGGCGTGGAGCGTGAAGATGCCGAAGACCGAGCCCTCAACGATGGTCGCGACGAAGAGTTAGTTCAGTCGGCAGCGCAATTCCTGGAATGCTGGACGGAGGAGAAGGAGCCAAAGATAAATGTGATTAGTGATGTGGTTGTGCGAAAAGCATCGCGGCCTAGGGAATCTTCTCCGAAAGCTTCGAAACTGAAAAAGCTCTTGACTATGCGGAAGTCGGAAATCGCCGATAAAAAAACATTTTATTCGGCGATTAAAGGTGTGGGACAAGGGAAGAAGAAAAAGTTTAACTTTAAGCGTCCCTCCACCCCTGTTCCATTACCCGACTTCCTAAAAACAGCACCAAAAGAGCCATTGTCAGTAGAAGTGGAAGTCATAGAAGGCCCCGATGGACCAACACCACCAACGCCACCAACACCGGCCAGCGTAGAGAATGAAATAGTGTCGGAGGTGAAGTCTTCCCCAGCGCCAGCGCCACTGTCGCCGATATTGGGGTGCCGGAAACCCATGAAGAAGCGGTTTAAGCGTTGTTTTGAAGGCGATGAAGTTTCCGCTGCTTCGTCGTCGTCGTCGTCGTCATCGTCTTCACCAAATAAAACCGCGTCTTCTTCCGAGCCATCACAACCGGAGTGGGTCGAAGACTTCACCAACTCTCAGAAGACCAAATTGACAGACATTTACGAAATGAAAAAACGCTTAGTGAAAGAAGTGGACGAGTGTGACAGTGACATTATAGAACTTGAAAAACAATTAGAGATAAAAAAGGTGAAATCTGCGCGGTTAAAAAGACAATTAGAGGACTTTAATAAATTATGTAGTAGGTGTTAGGTAGTTGTAGATATTAGCTTTTAATTTATAGTATTAAGTTTGTAAATATATATATATATATATATATATATATATATATATATATATATATATATATATATATATATATATATATATATTGTAGTTAATAAAAAAAAGTGTTTGATCAAATTTTTATATTTTATAATGAGAATAAAAATGACTTGAAAATTTATTTTTGTGTGTTATTTCATATAGACCCTGTCCCACATAATATTAGGTAATAAAAAAAAGAGTGAATAATCCACTAAAATTACGCAATAGCAATAGTTGTAAATATTTTCTGATAATATTTACTAGTATGCTAAAACATGGTTCGGTTTATGAAGTTAAGGTTCTGTCGCCAGAACTTCTAATACTTTGTATCTCAATATTGTATGTTTTTATGAAAAAAACATAAAATATTGGTTACAAAGTATTATAACCAACTAAAACTACGATCAAATTATTTTGTGGTCCTGAAAAGGACCGTTTGGTTGTAAAACATGCGACTCTTTTATTGAGTTGTGGAGTCGCACGGCCCGTCATCATCAGCGGGGGTGGTGGTGCTATCCTCTGTATATTCGATGATGAACCGCCAAAGTTCATCCCATCTAGGATCGTTCGGCTCCCACTCCAAACAATTCTCTGTGGTAGAATCTACCACAGGGCATTGGATGGGTTGTTGTTGTTGTTGTTGTTGTTGAGTCGCTGACATGTTGAACTAAAATGATTGTAATAAGTATTGGTGGTCGTATATATAGAGACAAATTAATGGTGGGGGGTGAAAACAAATGTCGTATTACGTATTGAGACCAAAAGTTGTTTGTGGTCTCAAATACGAACGAACGATTTAGCTGGGTTCCACCAGCACTTAAAGTTTTAATACTTTGTATCTAATATTGTATATTCTATACATACAATATTAGTAACAAAGTACTAATATGTACTAAAACTACGATCAAAGTATTTTGTGGTCCTGAAAAGGACCGTTGTTGTGTGCCCTTAAAAAGGGCCAGGGAGAGTGTGGGCTTATGGTGCCCCATCCTCGCTGGTCGACCACCAGCTTGACGAATCGCAGGGGCCTTGTGGGTCGTCGGGTGTTGGTGATGCTGGAATTTCCAGCACCGCATCTTCCGTCGAGTCCGGCTCTGGCTGCGGCGACGGAGTTTCGAGTCTTTGTAAGACCCAATCGCCCGCATCGTCTAATTCCACTAGACCCGGATCATGGTCATATACTAGCGGAATCGGCTCATCCAAGTCGTCCCAACGTAGGACGTCAATTTCAAAATCCACCTCGTCGTCGTCGTCGAAGACTTGCAGGTCTCCAACGTTGTCGGCTACGGTGTCATCACTAAAGATGGATGAGCCTCGGCTGGCGGGTCTTTCTTCCTCCATGTTCATCGTATGAGGGTTGATGAATATATGACTGTGTAACTGGCCCAGTCTCATATATATAGAACTACCCCCACCCCACCAACGGATTCTAAATGTTATGTATTGGTGAGAGCTTATAGAATTATTGATTTTTTCAAAAACTTTAAATAAGGAATTAGATTTGTTTAGACAATAAGACTTATTCTTAATATTTTGTGAAGAATACATTACAAAAAAAATAATAGAAACCTTGTTTGAACTGTTAACATTTTCATAGGTTCTCAAGCATATAACTTGGCACTTAAGCTACGAGACAAATCGTCGTTAAACGAATATCTCGCCCCATAAGTGACGATTACTAAACTACGATCAAAATATAATGTGGTCCTGAAAAGGACCGTTTTTGTGGCCCTAAAAGGGCCTGGGGGGAGGGTGGGGTGCCTACCGTGGAGTAATACCCAACGATATTAACACCGACCTAGGTGCAGCCCTTGGTCTTCTCATTGGCGGCACCGTCGTCGTCGCTGGTGGTGTCGGCGTTGCAGGCGGTGCCGAAGGTGCCGCTCCTGGTGCGGTACCCCCGCACTCCTCACACTTGCATATTTTGCCGGGCACGAATGGCCTGACAATGCCAATGATCCTTTTTGGTATATCTTCCATCTTGCCGATCGAATGTGTAATGATGAAATAATTCTAATACCGGTCTCTATATACATTCAAAAAGTTGGAGGGGGTAAGGTGGAGTGCATATATGCATTATATAAGTTTGAGAATAATATGATTTTATAACTCACCGTATCTCTGTTATGGACACAAACTACCCCCCTCCACTTTTCTAGCATATAGTACTAGACTTTCTCTACATTTTTTTCAAATAAATTTTTTTGATATTTCTAACCATTACTTTGCTACATATTTACAAAAAATGCAAATTATGCATATATTTTACTTATATTTATTATATATTGGACTTAGAAAAAAAAAAAAAAAAAAAAAAAAAAAAAAAAACCCTCCTCTACAACTTCCACATACTCCCGTTCGGCGGCCCTAGCCTCCTAACTCAAGAATTTCAATTTTTTCATCTAAATTTTTTGTCATTTTTAAGATTTTCCAAATTTTTTGTATTCTACTCAAAATTCTAGGTAATTAAAGTGCTTTTATTTTTTCTCTATCTTGAACGGTTCCCGAGCTACAGCGCTTTAAAGAATTCAAATTACTAACTTTCTATAACCCTTTTTTTCAAATTTCATTTTTTCGAATTTTCAAAAATACTACAATATGTAGAAAAAAATTCTCTCTTTAATTTCCCAATACCGTTTTTCTCTAAATCTTCAACTTTAGCGCGTATTCAGCATTTTCAAAAAAAAAAAAAATTATAATTTTTTTTACACCATCGCATTCTCCTCAAAATTTTGGGCTATCAAAGTGCTTTTATTTTTTTTCTATCTTGAACGGTTCCCGAGCTACAGCGCTTTAAAAAATCCAAATTACTAACTTACTATAACCCTTTTCTTAAAATTTCATTTTTCCGAATTTTGAAAAGTACTACCATATGTAGAAAAAAATTCTCTTTCTAATTTCCTAATATCATTTTGCTCCAAAACTTCAACTTTGGCGCGCATTCACCATTTTTCAATTTTTTTTTTGAAAAAAATTTTTTTTACGTTTTTACTATCGAGAAAAATGCTTGCTTATAGTACTCGATTTCCTCTATAATTTTTTCTTATAACTTTTTTCCCTATTCCTAACCGTTACTTTCCTACAAATTTTCTAAATCGTTGTTTTCATATTTTGCCTTAAAAATTTATTCTTGTGTTATTTAAGCTCTTTTTTCCACTTAATAAACCACCATTTTCTAAATTCCCGTACTCTTTTCTTAAAGAGCGGGCTTTTCCTCCAGCTTTTTTTTTGGTTGGGTTTCAAATAAATATAAAACTACTACTTCACTCATTACAAATTTATTGATTCAAGAACATTATTTTGTGTTACATATAATAGATACATTAAAATATAGATTTATTGGTCACCGAACCGTTTAATACATTATAACTAAAAAATGAGTCGTGAATAACTAATGCGTACACTTTAGTGTCTTTGGGGAATTTATTCTTTCTCGTTTGGAACTCCAATTTTACATCCACTGTCGATGAGTTAATCGCCTCTGGTTGATGACTGCAATTGATAATAAAAACGGGGTTTTTCATATATTCCGCGAACGTTATCATCGGATCGTTTATCTCGCGCCCGTAGTAGCTGCTTTGGAAGTTTTCGTAATTGTAATAGGCTGCTGCGTACAGTTTCTTGGCGAAATCTAAATTCCATCTTTCGTATGGATAAACGGTTGAATTCAGATACAGTCTAATGTCGCATACGTCGGCGTGGGTAAACTGGGTTGCGTTTTTTTCTTTCTTGTCGCAATTATTGCTGTCTTGAAACCCGACGATTATATAGCGCGGTCTTTCCAGACTTGTACTCGTTCTCAAGGCCCACACGTCGGAAGATGTTTGCCTTAAAGCTGGTAATTCGTACAGATCCCATTTACGATATGCCATTTGAATACTGGCATTGTTTCCTCCTTTATTAATGCGAGACAGTATTTTCAATTTTTGCTTGTCGTCTGGAATGATGTGACGAATTTTCCATTCGATTTTGTCGATACTAATTTCTGCCTCTACTTCGCCGACGTAACAATTGGTAAAAGTGCGAGCTATAATCATAATAAGCTCTTGTTTTACGTTGAAAACACCTTTTGCGTAATCTTCGGCGAATCCCATAAGATATTTTAAGGGTAATTTCCCGGAGAATACGTTACTTGCCGTGTCTACGATATCTTGGTTTGCTTCGTCGAGACCCCATCCGCACGTCATGAGAGATCTTTGTTGCAAACTTCCGAATGAAACCATGGTTTTTAATGTCGTCGTAACTCCAGGTTTACGAACCACGGCGACCTGCTCACCTCCCATCTCGTAGCGAATTTCATCGAACAAAAATGCGAGGGCATTATTTGATAAAAAACATCTTTTCGTTGCGTCTATGGGTTTAAATTTTCCTTCGATATATATGTAACTTTCGGCGATATCCAGTATAATATCTTGAAAATTAATGGGGATACGGACTTCATCCGAATTGTTGAATGATGGAGATCCGTATGGTTTATACGTATGCTCTTCTAGACTAATAATGGAATTGTCCAAGATGGGCTCGGAGAAAACCTCTATTTTATCGCTGGTGGTGGAAATCATTTTCGCACTTTAAGACCGATTGATTTTAAAAATTTATAGTCTTCGGCAGATAACTGTTGAGATGTTTGTGATCTAACGTCTGGACGACGACTAACCTTGACGTTAACTCTTCTTTTACTTTTATTATGTTTCGGCGGTTCCCCCATCTTAGTCGACAGCACACACAATTGACGATTGAAGCAAAAACCCATTTCTATGAAAGTTTCTTCAGTTCCAATTTCACGATTATTTTCTCGCCTTGAAAATTGATTAGATCACCGCTATCGTCCAAGATGCGAAGAGTAATGTTGTCGATAAACTGACGTCCTGCCGGCATTAACGGCATATAAATATTATTTTGTGGTTCTTTACTGATTTTGTAACCGGGCTCCACGTCGATATCGAATTCGAACAAGGTATGACCTTCCACCGAATTCATATATGCTCCGGAAATTATATTACAATCTACGCGTATGATGCGTACTTTCATTATTTCCACCATCTTGGTTGATTCGTGCTTTTTGTCTCTTTTTAACACTGTATGATTAAATCCTAACATTTTACCGATACTCGCCTCTCCCCGGAAATCTATAGTATATTGGGATTTCAGTTCACATTTCAGCGTATTATTATTAGCGACCAAGTAAAAGATTCCATCGTTCTTTTCTTCAGTTGAAATCCTCAAAGCCTCCAACATAGCTTTACCTATCTCATCTATTTCATAGGCCCCAGGTGGAATCTGCAATTGTATCGACTCGGTGGTGTAACCCTCCTTCATGTAGGCAAACTTATTGTTGCTTTCGTCCACATTAAAAATTGAATTGTATGTGTAAAATCCCAACAATGCCAGACCATATTTGTTTTCTCTATTTAGTTCGACTGGTGGATAAAAATCGGCGCTTAAGACGCTCGAGTGTCCTGTTAGTGTGAACGTATAAGACATGACTAACCATTAAAACATCACACATCTCGGTTTTATTCTTAGCGGCAACATTTAAAAAGATTCATCTTCACACCTTTTCTCACTGCATTAGATAGTGATGTTTTTATGCTATTTTCTGCTTTTATGCGCACATCGCTGATTTTGCAATAACAACAAAATATTTTTCTAGCTGTAAGATCCTCATCAGACGTAACCTCGTTTAAATTGCTGCTGCTGCTGAAATAATGTTTGCAACCGCACTGATATTTTAATATATCGATATCGCTTTTAAGGTGCTCGGGCAACTTTTCCCAAACGAATGGAATTTCATTTGGGGCTAATGCAATCATCACTTCCTTGGGCATGTTTTCTAACTGTTTCACGGTCATTTTCCTTAATCCACCGGCTAGATGAAATGCTTTCAGTGATTGCAACATTTTAGTATAGTTATTGCGATCCATTTGCGGTGTTAATGGTGACGATGATGATGATGACATCTTTTACGCTGATGATTCGACAAGAAACTTTAAGCACAAATGTCCACACCAGACTGTTCCAAAATCCTGCTGACGATCGTATGTATAGTAAATAATTTTTGATGGTTCCGATCCCGTTTGTAGATATCGTACCAATTCGATCGGTGGGGGTAAATCGCCGAAGCTGTCATAATATGTTACTTTAGAATTATTTTTTCTATAAGCTACCCAATGAGTCCCTGCACCACGCGTACTATCCAAATTCACTATTGCTGCTTCGTAACGTCGAGGACCTTGTCTAGGTAATAAATCCCTCATATAAACGCCTCGAAAGTGTCCTATTCTTTTCTTTTTGGCATATTTTTCTATATCGATGTTAGATAGTGGTCTTCGAGGTAGGGATTCAATTAGTTTTTTGATCTACGATTTAAAAATAATCCCATACCTTTACGATATGGCTTTAGAAACAAACCATTTCCTTTCGATTTTAAATACAGGCCGGCACCGGTTTTATCTTCGCTGCTTTTTTTTACTGCTTTTATGGCGCGCACAATTCCCGCTGCCCCACCGGCTAATGAACCCAAAGCTGATAACCCGGCAAAAATTGGTATTAATGGTAATATTCCACCAGTTTTAGGAATCGGTATTATTCTCGGTGTACGAACCTTCCTTTTGCCACCTGCCGCTTTTACCGATCTACGTGCTGCCGACAGAGCTATTTTAGATGCATTCATGACATTTTTTTCCAACACATTTTTACTTCCGGCTTTTAATAATTCCCTTCGAACTGCTTTTCGAATAGCTGTTCCGAAACTGGCTTTCCGAACATGTCGATTTTTATTAACACCTTTCCTTTTTGTATGACGCGTGCCTTTACTAGATGTTTTTTTTGTTGATAATGATGATGGTACACCCATACCAAAACGTTGTTTTCCTTTCATAATGTTTGTAACTAACCAAGCTGCTGTTTTTTCACCTAAACTGGAATCTTTCGATTTTACTCTATTCCAAGCACTTTGTTCGAGCTCGTAATCCGCTCGATGTCTCGCACTTATGTTGTCTTTATTATGTAAATAGGCTAAATCGTGTTTTTTGCATGCGGCATCCAAAGGATTAATGCCTGGATCACCTCTTGTTACACGTTTTATTACTTTTGTTCCGGGTCCGCAATATTGATAACCAGGAATGTGTACCTCGAATGGTAATTTATTTATTAACGAATTCACAATACCGTATCCAGTTTTGTTGGAAACGTGAGACCGTCCACTTCGTTTGACGCTCGGCATCTGAATGACAGTTTTTGTGAAAAATTGCCTATAAAATATCAAATTTTCCCAAGATGCGCGTTATCGATCTTAAACAAAAACTTCCTATTGACAATCTCGATGAAAAAGTCGGACTTGGATTTGAAAAGAAGATAATGAAGAGACACGGTCCTTTACTTCCTTCCTCTATTCGCGGCCTGTTAATTGGTCCATCCAATTGTGGAAAAACTAATGTCATGATTTCGCTGCTTACACACCCCCTTGGGCTACGTTTCGAAAATGTCTATATTTACTCGAAATCTCTGTATCAACCGAAATATGAGTATTTAAGGAAAATTTTAGCGCCCATCAAAGGTTTAGGCTACTATGCCTTTAGTGATTCCAGTAATATTGTGGTACCGTCCGATGCAAAACCAAACTCTATATTTATCTTTGATGATGTTATATGTGAAAAACAAGATGTTATAAGATCGTACTTTAGCATGGGACGTCATAAAAATATCGACTCCTTTTACCTAGCGCAAACATATTTACGAGTGCCTAAACAGCTTGTGCGAGACAACGCCAATTTTATTATTATGTTTAAACAAGATGAGTTGAATATGAAACACATATTTTCCGACCACGTTTCACCGGATCTAACTTTTACTCAATTTCAAGAAATGTGCTCAAAATGTTGGGATAATAAGTATGGATTTTTAGTAATTGATAAAGACAGTGATGTGAAATCGGGAAGATACCGCAAAGGATTTGATAGCTATATATTACTGTAATAATAAGAGAAAATGCTCATTTGATTGTTGAAACGTCCTTTGTTAACATCATGAATAACGCGATCGACTTAAAACGTAAACTAGTGGAAGCTACCAATGCCGTCAGAAAAAAATTTAAACAAATTAAAGCGGCTAAAGAGTTTAATGTTGTGGAATTGGAAAAGTTTTACGAACCCATTTCTAAGCCGTTGACAACTATATCTGATGTGGTTAAGCAACGTCAGCAGCAGCAGCAACAACAACATCAACAACAACAACAACAGCAACAACATTATCCAGCTACAAAGTCACATAGTCTCAGTACATCAGTGCAGTCGACTCAAATATCAGGTTTTCCCCAACCTACACATTCCTTTCAAACCTCCACACCTATTCAGCAGCAGCAGCAGCATCGCATTTCATAAGAAGATATTAGCCAATCGGTGTTTGATACACCCTCGACATCAACTAATACATCTCTCGCATCCGCTGACACCACAACTTCCGATACTTTAAACGCACACCTGAAAGGATTACGTTCGAAACCATCTCTATACGATACTGTATATGGTGTACGTTTTGGTTCAAAAACAGATCATAACAAAAATTTTATTGGTAATTTAGAGGTGCGTTTTCGAAATGGAAATATTGTCTTATACAAAAAAGGGAAAAATATTGCAGAATATGGTGGATCACCGGCACTTTATGATTTGTTATTTCTTAAAACACCCCCAAGTGTAGGCAAGGAACAACAACAATTAAGTGATAATGTACTTTCAACGTACAAGGAAATTTTGGAATCAACGAATGCTGTCTACAACAATTTTAAAAAAAGTGATGGTTTACGGGAGACCAGATGGAACAAATATTTACGAATTATTAAACCTCTGATAATGGGCACAAAATTAGGTGGTACTATTACAAGAAAAAATCTCTCGGAAAAACTACAGTTACCCACAAAAAAGAAATTATCTTCGAAAAAATTTCAATATGTCTACTGGAACAAAGCTAAAGAGTTGGTGGATCGTTTACGTTTGTTGTGGAGTTCCAAAATGGCCGGTCACACTGGACACGAAAATGAAATTATGTCAATCATAGAGGAATTACGAGAAGAAGATATAATATATTAAGCTCAATATTTAATGATATTATTCAGTTCTTCCTTCGATCTGAAACCTTTAGTATTACTAATAATATGGAGCCCAGTCTAGAAAAAATCAAGATTGTTAATGAACTACATAGAACGGCTAGAAAAAATTTTGTAAGACGGCGCACGATAATAAAAGGATACAGAGATTTGTGGCAAATTGATTTGGCTGAAATGCAACAGTATGCTGATGAAAACGATGGTTATCGTTATATTTTGGTCTGTATAAATTGTTACTCGAAATTTGTCTATACCAAAGCCATAAAAAACAAGACTGGTATAGAAGTTACTAATGCGATGAAAAGCATCATTGAAGAGGCATCATATACACCAACAAATCTGCAAAGTGATCAAGGAAAGGAGTTCTATAATACAAACTTTCAAGCCCTGATGAAAAAATATAATATAAATCATTATTCCACTTACAGCACAAAGAAAGCTGCAATTGTTGAGCGAGTCATAAGGACTTTAAAAAATAATTTATATAAACAATTCTCGACAAGAGGATCTTACAAATGGATACATATATTATCGGCAGTAACAAAAACCTATAACCATTCGAAACATCGCACCATTGGAATGAAGCCTGCAGACGTGCAAGAAAAAACACATATTAAAGCATATGATTATTTAAAAATTGTACCTAAAAAATTTAAGTTTTCCATGGGTGACATTGTGCGTATTAGCAAGTACAAAAGCTTATTCGAGAAAGGATATACGCCCTCTTGGTCAACCGAATTGTTTAAAGTTGTAAAAGTTAACGTTACAAATCCACCTACTTACTTGTTGGAATCGTTAGAAGGTCAGCCTATAAGAGGGTGTTTTTACGAATCAGAACTACAAAAAACAAGCAGTCCTGACGTTTATCTAGTAGAAAAGGTCCTTAGACAACGCAAGAAAAATCACATCGAACAATTATTTGTCAAATGGCTAGGATTTCCCAACCACTTCAACTCTTGGATAGATAAAGCTAATATTGTTTAAATAACATATTGTATGACTATATTTTTTATTTAAAATGTAAAATAAATAAACAATATATTGTAAAATAAAGTTTTTTATTTCAATCTTCATTATTAAAAACAATGACAATAAAACATCATACACATAAATAACATTTCAATATTCTTGGAGGGAAGGTCCAATTCACCGACGACTACGACGTTATCTTCAAGGCTATGCCACTCGGAGTGCGTTCTCCTATTCTTTAACCTGCTTTTTTTAGATTTTTTTGAAGTCGAGTCGTACGACAGTGCGCTTAATGAGTCATTTAAAGGCTGATGATAGAGTATTTTCTGCATAACTTCAATTTTTGTTTTAAGCTCACTATTATTTTTGTATATCATGGGGAGGACATCCTTGTTAAATATGTCACATATTACAACTGCAAAATTGTAAAACTTTCTATTAACAAAGTGTTTTGTCACAGCATCGTCATCATCTTTAGGTTCGCCTAAGTTGGTTATGATTTTTCCACCCATATCATACTGCCCATCTGCTGTAAGTTTAAAACCAATCCCTTGTGGCCCAGATAATATATGATATTTTTCATTATATTTCTGACGACCAAATTTATCAATTGTGTTGTTTCCTCGACTCATTTTCAATCTTTACTAAACTATTTTATTTTTATTTGCCCTACTTATATTAAATATTTCAGCTGAGAAAAAGAAACACTGACTATGATCTACTGGGTTGGTATGTTTATAAAAGAAATAAAATAAAACTGTGATTGTAACAGATATTTATTTACAGTTATTTAATTGCACAAATACAAAAATTATAAAAAATTAGTTTTCCATGTCTTCGTTTTCGTTGCTCAAAATTCTATCCCATCCGACACTATTTCGATCGTCAACGTCTTGGGCTGTTGCTGTTGCAGAAACCAATTCATATTTTGCAGCAAGCTCACCTGGTAAATGTGGAATATTGACGAGGTATTCTTTTAATTCTTCTTCAACCATTTCAGCACAAAATGTATCCATGTCTATGGAACCATATAAAAATTTGTCGCACAAGTGTGCCCCAGCCATAAAATTGATTGTATCCCTGATCTCGTTCTTATATTGATCTTTGGTTACATCAATATGCGACCAATCATTTACGCTATCTAACATATCGTGAGCCCTATTTCTTAATTCTCTCCCCAACCAAAATATGTATCTATCTACACATTCGTTGGCGGTCGTCGTCGTCGTCGTCGTCGCATCAGCAGACATCTTTAACAGAAATAATGAACACGCGTAAGTATTCTGACATGTGCAACTATATTTTAAATTTAATTACATCCTTTTTTTCAAACAATTTACATACAATTTACTCCAATGAGCCAAAACGTAATAATGTTCGAGTATTGTTTTCAAAAACTCTAGTGCCCTGCCCCAAATAAGTTAGAGTGTATTTATCTTTAGTTTTACTCATAATATCTACAATATCGTCAGATAGTGTTTCGGCCACACGTTTTGGTAAAAAAGTCTCAAATGTGCTATTATCACCGTCATCGTGTAAAGCCACTAAAAGAGTTTTACCAAATCGTGTAGTCATTGAAACCATCTTTACAATTTTATACACTTTGCCTACAATCATTTCGGTAACCTTTTTTTTCTCTAAAACCTCGAAATCTTTGCTAAACATTTCATTAATTTCATCTAGAGTTTCTTTTGCAATACTCATTATTGAAAAAAATGGTATATAAATCCAAAAATTACCGTGAATATAAAAGCACTTTCAGAACACTACACGAACACAATATTTGATGTTTATGCCACTGATATCTGCGACTGTTTGAAGTCACTTCTTCTCCCACGAACCTTTATAGCGGGGTTTCAAGGTCGAATTGTAACAATGGTGGGGGTAGCTTAACGATAGAAATAGTGGGAGGAGTATTGAAGGTCAAATGACGTCACACATTTAAATTGGTATAAGGATAACTTCAAGGACAAAATATAATGAAACAAATAACTACATTTTATGTACTTTATTCATTGATTTTTTTCTGCCATTCTTCTATGCGTTTAACATTATCACCTAAACCTAATTTCCTTAATTTGTTCAATAATAATTGTTTGTTTTTATCTCTTAGAAAATTCTTACAAACTATACTAGCTAAAAGACACACTTCGGCATGGTCCATATACTTAAAAAATACACTAAAGTCCTGAGCCTCCGAATCTTGCATTTCATATGCGTAAAATTCCGAACAGGCTGCAGAAATTAGAAATTCCTCGTACATTTCTCGCACTAAACTTTCCATATTAACTACTACTACGTTAAACTTAAGTCCTACACTCTAATTTCATCTAACACAACCGGATCTGCAATGAACCTAATCAGTTTTTCCAAACAGTCACTAAACCCCAACTTTTTTATCTCACGAACAAAGTCTTGTAAATTTATTGTTTTGCTGCAATATTTACGACATGCATTCGCAGCCTTTTCATATTCATAAGCCAAATCACAATAGCGCGACGCCCATTCTGCTCGACTTTTCATTGCATCATTGAAATAATTATTAGCCGTTTCAGTGAACTCATCGCCCAATTTTTTTACTGTCTCTTGCAAAGCACTATTCATATTATTCACTCATTTTTACATTCACGACACTTTTTTATTGCTGGTGGTGGCCCATCTATATGATGACGATATATTTGTTCATAGTGAATGTAACAGGGTAAGCTTAACTGTAGTTCCTTGTTACACCGATATGACGCTGGCAGCTTATCCCAAATTTGCCGTAAACTCAGCGTATCAAGGCAAGTTTTTAAATATTCGAGAGGAAAAAATGCTAGATCCTTCTCTTCAAAATCACACAAACTTTTTAAATTACTCTGATATAAACAAATTACTCTGCCGACTTGCTCTATAATTTTTTCTTTAGATAGTTCCGTATCTGACATTTCACACTGAATGAATGCAAGTAGACTCACACAATTTATAGAACAATTTGCAAGGTCAAAATCATTTCAAGATCATCCCACACTATTACAATGCACAAATAACTACTTCAAGGTCACACACCCAAGATGACCTTCAACAAAGTCAAGGTCGTCTCGACCAAGGTCAAGGTCAAGGTCACACACACAACCTTGAACACAAGGCCAAGGCCAAAGCACACGTGCACTTTCAAGGTCAATGACAAGGACATGTGGGCGGGGCCAAAGAGGGGTGAAGCACGGTCAAGGTCAAGGTCGAGGAGTGGGGGGGATCGAGCGAATCGGGTTATGTTCACTACTTTTGTGTCTTTATTAATGTCATGAGGGCCGTTTTGTTAAGATCGGCATGTAATCCTCCCTCTGTGTACCTGTTCCTAAACTGGTTTAAAACATTTTGCACAATACTTTTGATAATTCCTTCAAAGTTGCCTTTAACAATGACAATTAGGTCATCAACATAACCCTGCGTGGTAAATCCTGAGTTATTTAATTAGCTCCGCAAATAAGTTAACGTTTACTACAGTGCCTATAACTGCTACGGAATCATAATATAACTCATATCTGGCAAGCTTTTGATCAGTTTTTTAACCGACTTCTAAAAGAAGGAGGTTCTCAATTCGTCGACTATTTTTTTATGTATATAGACCGATTACTCCGGAACGGCGGCACCGATTTGAATGAAATTTTTTATGTTATATTCAGGAAGTTGCTGCAGTGGTCCCGTATTTTTTTAGATGAAATTGGTGCATAATATCCAAGATGGCGCTTACAAGTTGGCGGCCAAAAAAATTAGTTTTGTCCAATTTTTTCCAAAATTGATATGAGGAAATTTTCGAGGTCATACACAACGAATTTGATATTATTTTGAAAATATTCAGTATGGCGGATCAAATATGGCTGACAAGAAAACTTAATGTTGTCCGATTTTCTCCAAATTTGGTGTGAGGGAGTTTTTGGGGTCGCACATAACGAATCCAAAATATTTAAAAAAAATTCAATATAGCGAACCCAATATGGCGGACAAAAATATCAATTTTCTCCGATTCTCTCCAAAATTGGTACGGGGAAGTTTTCGAGGTCGCATATGACGAATCTAAAATCATTTAAAAAAAATTCAATATGGCGGACGAAAAAACCAATTTTGTTCGATTTTCTCCAAAATTGGTATAGGGGAGTTTTCAGGATCGCACATAACGAATCTGAAATTATTTTTAAAAAATTCAATATGTTGTATCCAATATGGCGGATTAAAAATTTATTTTGTTCGATTTTTTTCAAAATTGATGTGGGGGAGTTTTAGGTCGCACATTATGAATCTGACATTGTTAATTAAAAATTAAATATGGCGGATTAAAGATTCTACATCTCTCTATTTTGTCTAAAATCAGTATTAGGGGATTTTTGTTAGTATTAATTACGAATTTAAAACATTTTTTGAAAAACTGAATCTGGCGGATTCAATATGGCGTCCTAAAATTTTATATTTTTCTAATTTATCCAAAACTGATATAGGGTGTAAATTATTAATTTAATAGTATTTTTTAGGATTCAATATGGCGGATTAAAAATTTTACTTTTTTTGATTTTGTTCAAATATGGAAGTGAAGATGTAAACGGCGTATATACTTTAAGAAAATCTAATATGTCAGATGAAACATAACACTCCAGAAATTTAAAATTTCATCCAAAATTGATTCTAGGGGGCCTTGAAGGGTTTAGATATAGATTAGATTAAGACGTTAATTTTTTTTTGAAATTTAATATCGTGGATCCAATATGGTGAGTTGAAAATTTTACCTTATTCGCATTTTTTCAGATTTAGTATTAGGGTGTTTTTGGGGTCATGCATTATGAATATGAAGTTAATTTTTTACAACTATTAGGTTGATAAGTTATAATAGGAGGGGCTGAAAATTTTACGTTTTCCGATTTTGTCAAAAATTGATATTGCGGAGTTCTTGGGGCGTATACAAACTCAATATGCAGTATAAAATATATCGGGCTTTGGAGTTCTTTAAATATCGAATTGGAAGGTTTTGGGCCTATATTACCAATCTAAAATTAATTTGAAACTTAAGATAGTGGATTTATTATGACAGACTAAATATTTCTTTGATACAATTTTACTGGTATTTGGAGAACTCTAAGAAACAAAGAATTTTTAGTAGTTCATTTTAGGGTGATTTACAACTTTGTATAAAATGGGTACTTTTTTGCCACCTTGAAGTCATTGCGAGGCGTACTAATCTCCATTAGTTAAATAGTTAAAATAATTTATGGATATCATAATTAATTCGAAACAAAAAATCGAAAAATTAAATTTTAAAAAAAAATTGAACTGGCTCCGAAAAGTGCGTTAAAAAGTAAAAAATTACTATAAATCTTTATATGGAATTGAAATTTTTGAAATCGGCGCCAAATTAGGTCTAAATGAAACAAATAACTACTAATATATACAAATTATGGTAAGAAAGCAATTACAAATAAAGTATTTTTAATCTGTTAATGCGAATCACATTTTGTCAGGTATTAGTTTGGCGCCGACTTCAAAAATTTCAATTTCATATAAAGATTTATAGTTATTTTTCACTTTTTAGCGCACTTTTAGAAGTCGGTTCAATTTTTTTTATAAAAAATGTATTGATCATATTTTCTTCTAGGTGAAATAAACGCACGAGAGACATATTCTGCGATAAATTTATTAAGCGCAGAAACTTTTTAAATCATTCCATTCCGTAATACAATAGATACAATAAAAAAATATTGCTATATAATATCAAAATAAGGCAATAAAAATAATAAAACAAATGAGGGATAACTATAAAATTCTTTTATGCCTATATATTTTTATTAGGGTAAATATGAACCTGATATTCCATTAAATCTAGAAATAAATTTTCCATTAGACCTTCACTTTTACGACATAATAAAATATTATATTTAATCATTTCTGCTGGTTCAGTAATTTTTTAAAGTTAATTTCTGTAACACGTTCAGGCTGGTCTTACTAAAATAAATAACAAAAAAACCTGGACCATATATTCCCAGCGGGATCGGTAACACCTCCCATTGGCTGCTGAAGAATTTCAAGGGGGCAGTCCAGCAACAACATGGTGGCTGTAAGAGGGTCAATGTAGGCAACGGCGTATTGAAAATATTGATAATACATTCTTTGATATTCAACATCTTATTTTTGGAGCATAAGGCTAGTATTATAATTCGTTTGATTTTTATTGCAGACTAGTCTTTGCAAGTTTGTTGGTAATGGCAACTATTACGCGATTCACGTAATCAAGCTAACTACCCTGATAATACAATAATATAGGAGCTTCTAATGACTTATGTACCGGGTGAGTCAACGATTGGATGAAGTAAGTTTGTGCCTTTTCGGTGAAATTTACAAAGAAACTATATTTATTGTTTGATACAGTTTATTTTTACGCAGATTTTAAAAATATTTATGACTCTACAGGGTGAGCCAAAAAACTAGAACAGCATAAAATTGTATTTTTTTTTAAATAGAACACCCTATTTACGAATCGTGTTTTCGATTTAGCTTATAATTTTAAATCTTTTTTATTAAGAGTTTACTATAACAAAACTTTATAGTTTCTGAGATAATTAAGTTTAAAGAAAAAAAGTCACATTTTCAAGCATCAATTCAATCCTAAATAACGTTTTCAATTTTGTGACAAATATATTCAAATTTGGCATTTAGCAAGGCCAAGGACAAGTTAACATAATTTTTACCTAATATTTGCAATAAAAGCTACAGGGTGTTGAACACATCGCCTCAAATTTGAACAAGTTTAAATGAATAAATATCTTTTTTTTTTTTAAATGGTACACCCTGTATATTTTCATGTTATTTAATAGAGTAATAAAAACCCTAAAAGTTTTGTTCAATATATCCTATACCTATTTATAATAGTTTTTGAGATATTTCAGTTTTTCTTATTTCCATCCTTTTTTACAGAAATAGTCTTCATTATCATAGTAGCCATGTAAAATAATAAAAAGAAACTACAGAAACAAACAGAATGTGGTTAAATATGATGAAATACATTATTCGTTATATTACAACGGCAATAGTTTAATTAAACATAATGTGAAAAAATTAACACAACAATAACGACAAGGCAAATACATATTTACTTTTATACTAAATTGAAACAAAAAAATTACCTATTAAATACTGAGATTAATTATTTCTTTTTAATAAGTGTTCGAATAAACGACCCTCTTGTGCAATGCACAAATTTAGTCTTTTTTGCAGATTTTCTCGGACCCTGGACAAAATTAGTGGCGTTATTGTTCTACAGATATCCCTAATCCTGTTTCGCATATCTTCCACTGTTGTTGGTGGATTAACATACACCTTATTTTTAATATAACCCTATAGGAAGAAATCTAATGGGGTGATGTCGCAAGACCTTGGTGGCCACTCAATGAAACCCCCACGTCAAATCCATTTTTGCGGATATTGTTGGTCCAAAAATGCACGAACTTCACGATGGTAATGCGGAGGCGCACCATCGTGCTGGAACCACATACTGTCGAGCTCATCCCTATCGAGACCTTGATGCAGTTGGGGTAGTTCTTTTTGTAGAAAGTTCAGGTAACTATGGCCATTTAGTGGTTCATTAAAAAAGTGGGGTCCAATAATTCGATTATGATGAATACCACACCAAACATTTAATGACCAGTGGTTTTAATGTTGCACCTCTCTAATCCAAAATGGGTTTTCTGTGGCATAATAATGCATGTTGCGTCTATTTACGGCACCGTTACTTCTAAAAGTAGCTTCATCACTAAACATTACCTTGCATAGTAAATTTGGATTTAATTGAATCTCCGCATTTATTGTACGACAAAAGTTTACACGACTTTCAAAATCCTGTCCATGCAATTCTTGGTGTAATTCCATGTGATATGGATGATACCTATATTTCTTGGTAGTACGATTAGCGGTGGATTGTGATGTTTCACATAATGCTGCTAACTGACGGCTACCAATATAAGGATTTTCCTGAACATTTAACAATACTTGTAGTTCTTTTTCTTCATTAGTTACTGGTTTGTTGACCACTTTACGTTTTGGATAATCAACAGTACCAGAAGAATCAAATCTTTGCATTAAGTTTTGAAAAGTATGGGTATTAGGCTGGCGTCGATCAGGATACTTCATTTTGTAAATTCTTTGAGCAAGAAGGCAATTTTTTTGAGCCTCTCCTATTGTATAAATCATATCTATTAACTCATTCTTTGGAAAATTCATTTTACAATATAAGATGAATGCAAAAAAAACCAAACTACACTACATAAAAACCAAAAGAAGCGATTGCGGTTATAAATTTGACACATAGAAAAATGTTCTTTTACATTGTTTTTGCCATGGCTACTATGATAATGAAGACTATTTCTGTAAAAAAGTATGGAAAATAAGAAAAACTGAAATATCTCAAAAACTATTACAAATAGGTATAGGATATATTGAACAATACTTTTAGGGTTTTTATTACTCTATTAAATAACATGAAAATATACAGGGTGTACCATTTAAAAAAAAGATATTTATTCATTTAAACTTGTTCAAATTTGAGTGGATGTGTTCAACACCCTGTAGCTTTTATTGCAAATATTAGGTAAAAATTATGTTAATTTGTCCTTGGCCTTGCTAAATTCCAAATTTGAATATATTTGTCACAAAATGGAAAACGTTATTTAGGATTGAATTGATGCTTGAAAATGTGACTTTTTTTCTTTAAACTTAATTATCTCAGAAACTATAAAGTTTTGTTATAGTAAACCCTTAATAAAAAAGATTTAGAATTATAAGCTAAATCGAAAATACGATTCGTATATAGGGTGTTCTATTTAAAAAAATACAACTTTATGCTGTCCTAGTTTTTTGGCTCACCCTGTAGAGCCCTAAATATTTTTAAAATCTGCGTAAAAATAAACTGTATCAAACAATAAATATAGTTTCTTTGTAAATTTCACCGAAAAGGCACAAACTTACTTCATCCAATCGTTGACTCACCCGGTACAGGGGAGGTCGAAATATCCCTTCTTTGTCATAAAAAAGAAAAACCTAAAGTGCCCCTTAACAGAGGTACAGAGTCTTAAAGGGGTACCCAGTAATTTACCTTATCGGTTTTAAGTTTTGAACGGACTTACATCATTTAATGAAATTTTAATATTTTGGAGAGGTCATAAAGACTCATTAAACCATACTACAGTAGATGTTTTAGATCATCAGAAAAATCAGGAACGGACTTGCAGCTACTGACCTAATTTTTGACAGGTGTCATTTTACAGAATTGAAAACTGATTTTTTAAATACTTTGTTCATTCCTCTTCAAAAAAGTTATTCTTAATTTATTTCGATAAAACTGGCGGTTTTCGAGATTAACCGGTTTTTATGCGAAAAACTCACTAGTTACAAATCCTAAATATAAAGAGGTAAAAATAAAATATGCAGGGTATGTTGATATGCTTTAATTTATGAGAAAGCGCTGTCTAACTCTGCGAAGGCAAATAGATGTTATGCTGAAATCTTTCCAGCTCAGACGTGATCAAGTCCAGAAACCTTTCAAATAGTTGACGGGGCTCAATTAATTTAAAATGTTATTAAAATGCAAAAATAGTCAAAATGTTTAAATGTTATTTTGGAAATGTTCAATATGGATACTACGAACTTCAATACATTTTCTTATTCTTCGAATATTTTCCGCTGCATTGCAAATGACATCCCGGCATTATTATGGACTTCGTAAGAATGCTGTGCTATTCTCGTTAGTAGTTCTTCTCTAGTATTTACTGGGGTTGAATAAACTAGTTTCTTTAGATGTCTCCAGAAGTAAAGGTCTAAGGTATTTAGGTCTGGAGATCTTGGTGATCATAAAACAGGCCCACCTCGATCTATCCATCGAGGGCCAAAACGTTATTTAGCTGTTGACGTACTATATGGTTAAAATATGGTGGAGCACCATCATTCATGTACCACATTAGCATTCTTCTATCAAGAGGTACGTCTTCTAATTAATTATTTAAATTTTGATGCAAAAATTGTAAATCAATTCCAAAACAAATGAACCTATAAGGTTATCTCCGATGATGCCAGCAACATATTTACAATAAACCATTGTTGGTATTTTTTTTCAATTATAACGTGCGGGTTTTCATCAACCCAAAAATGTAAATTGTGTAAGTTTATTATGCCATCTCTTGTAAAACTGACCTTATCAGTAAATAAAATAAGTTTAGAAAAATTTAGATTTAGGTTATGTTGCTGAATAAACAAGTTGGACTATTGAAGTCTTGCAGGATAATCATCCAGAGATATATCGTGTACTTTTTCAACGTGGTTCGTGTAAAGTAACTGTTCTGTTAGAGTTGCATGTACAGTCCATTTTGTAACAGTTTTTTGTGTGGCGAGCTTTCTTATGCTCTTTGAAAGCTTGTCAGCAATATTTTGCAAAATTTGTTTCTCTACGTGAGGGTCTCGTGCCCTTCTGGAAGGGCCTTCACCGCCACGTCGCGGCAAAAATGACCCTGAATAGAAAAAGTAAAAACTTAATTCATTAACTTTAACATTATTTTCTAATTATCTTTTACCTATTTCCCTTAGATTTCGATCAAATTTTTGAAACGTTTTTGAAGCTGGAAATCTTGCTACATAAAATCTTCTTGCCTTCCAAGAATTTGGCAGCGCTTCACCGTAAATTAAATGCATACCAACACACTCTGCGTAAGAATACTCTTCTATTTTGTAAAATTAATTTCACTTGAAGGCGGTTTTGACAAGTTGCGTCATTAGTAATTCATTATGTAGATATTAACAATAACAACCTAATTTTTACCTGTTTGTGTTAAGCATTAGTAACTTTTGAGTGTTTCGTGTAAAAATCGATTTATATCGAAAACAGCAAGTTTTAACGAAATAAATTAAGAGTTTTTTTTTTAAAGAGAAATAACCAAAGTGTTTAAAAAATTAGTTTTCAGTTCTGTAAAATGACACATGTCAAATTTTGGGCCCACCGAGTGTGGCTACAAGCCTGTACCTTCTATTCTAGTATAATTTCATGGGTCTTTATGGTCTCTATAAAATATTAAAATTTCATTAATTTCTTTCTATGACAAAGTAGGGTTATTTTGACCCCCTGTATGTCCCCGAAAAATTCAGTAGTACTTACGGAAAACCCTGTATAAATATATCTTTAGAGTAGGTCTAAATTTTTGGTTCGTAAAAATGGCTGATGAATAAATATAAATATAACCACTTATCATATATAAAATTTTATTTTTACACTTACTTTTATATAAAACGACAAAACGAAAAGTTACCTTGAAATACATTATTTCACGCTCTAAAGGCTTCTATTCAAGGTCTTTATTGCTTTTATAATTCATAATGCATTGCTTGTTGACTGAAAATAATAATATAACTAACGCCGTCTAAATTTAATTTAACTTTGTTATCAAAATGGGTTTTTGTTTTAGGGCATTAGAATTTTATTTCTGATATAATTTAAGTGCTTTTAAAAACTATTTTTTTTAATGTGTTAATCAGGCAATGGCTATTTAATTTTTTTCGAATGGTTGATTATAACTCTGGGGTCTGGTTGGATTAGATCATTAAAACTCACTTAAAGGAACGATTTTTTTGTATTAGTCGACGTTTTTGTCTCTGTGGGATCACCCTCAGGACTTTAAAATACATTCATTCAAAATAATATTTGAATAATACAATATAAACATAACAGTTAAATTATAAAATATAACATAACAATAAAAATTTAATTTTTTGTGGCCTCTTCATAATTTTTCCTAAATTATATTATATAAAATATAAAGATTTTTTAATACATAGAACAATAATAATTTTGAATAACATAAATTTATAAAAGTAGTGAATGGTTCAAAAACTAGTGAGGGTACTGGAGCTGGGATATAAGGGCTACAACCGAGGAAGGTATTACCCCTTCTCTTTGGAAAATACCCAACAGTATTCCATACAGAAATATACGCAATCTTACGGTGCGCAGACGAGATAAACAGGAGAACTTACAAAGGGAAGCAAATTCATATTTACTCTGACAGCCAGGCAGCCCTAAAAGCTCTCAAGGGCCAAAAGGTATCATCGAGGCTGGTTTGGGAATATCAGAGTGAAAATTCTGGCAAAAAACAACAGAGTTATGTTAAAGTAGGTACCAGGACACGAAGGCATACATGGAAATGAAAAAGCTGACGAGCTAGCTAGAGCAGGATCAGCATCTCAATACATAGGTCCAGAACCGGCCTTTTGGGTGCCGCGGTGCGCGGCCCGAGAAGCAGTCAAAGAATGGATCAAATGAGAGCATATAAACCACTGGATGACCAGACAGGGTTTAAATCACAGCAAACTATTTATTGGGAATCGTGATCCGAAACTGGCGAGGAAATTACACCAAATGAGTAGGAACCAATTAAGGACTATTACGGGTATAATGACGGGACACATGTCTGTCAAAGTATATCTGAATAGAATGAATCTATATAACGGAATCCTCGGCTGCAGACTATGTGGACAAGCCGAAGAAACGGTGATGCACATCATATGCGACTGTGAGTCTCAGGAGAGATTTAGACAACAAACATTCGAGTCAGTAAGTCTGGAATCGGGAGAAATACTCAATCACTCCTTAGCAGGACTATACAGATTGAGCCAGGAGGCTAGGTTGACAGAGTGGCTGTAATGTTTAGGGTGAGCACTATAGGCCTTCTCTGGCCGCAGTGCGTCCGGCTTTAGGACAGACCCGGGAATAATAGTAACGAATAACTGCAGTACTTACATACAGCTAGAGCTCCTTTGTATAGATAAAGTTATTTTTTAGACTCACAATGCAGGGTAATTATATATTTATGTTATGACTAGGGAAGAATGGGCCAGAACCACATAAATTATCAAGTCGTACTTACATCTGACGATCAATATCCGAACATTTTTATGAAGAGTAAATTTTTTTATTATCCTTTAACAACAGCGGTGTTGAATCCTTTACCTCGCATATTGTCTGGTGTAGCCAAAGAAACTCTGCTTATCTATGAGTTCGTAATTAGTTGTTGATCTGATTTTTCCGTAGTATGTTGGTAGCATTGTCTGCTTTGTAGCGTTACGAAGATGATATATATATATATATATATATATATATATATATATATAATCAATGACTTTCGGGTATCCCGTGTATATGCCGAGTTCCTTTGAGGACTGTAAGGCAGCTGACATTTCGAGAAATCTCAGTGCACACTGTACGAGGTTTGTGGGCGAGCTGTCGCTTGCGACTCTTGCACTGTCGGTCCCTTATGTAAATGGAGCACGTTCGTTGACAGAATGGCTCTGGCCAATTAGGTTCATGCCATTGGCCCTGTTGCCAGTGTTTGAAGTCGTGTTGTCGAGTTGGGATCTATCTCTTTACTACCTACCACTGCTTGATGTTTCGTAATTAGATAACGCACATTTTTATATAGAGATAACTATATATATATATATATATATATATATATATATATATATATATATATATATATATATATATATATATATATATATAAATTTAAAAGGAAAAAAGATACATGTGAGTATGACTTGATACTTTATGTGGCTCGTTCTACTTAAAAAAAATACAAAAAACCTTATTTTTACACAGGGAATCTAATTTATGTAAAAATTGCATGTATGCACTGATTTTACAAATTTATGTAATTAAAATTGATAGTTGTATTCTTTTAAAATTGTGTGTTGTGATTATACGATACATGTTTTATAATTATTGTCCTATGTATTTTAAAAATCTGGAAAATTTATGTAATATAATATAGAAAAAATAGTAAGAAGGATGCAAAATAGAAGAATTTTGCTACTATATTATATTCTATAATTTAAATAGTGTATTTATATACTATAATTCGGATATCATGAGAACATACTCAATTTCAAATAAATGTATATTTTAGAGTTCTGAGGATGATCTCACAGAGAGTGAAATGTTGACTAATACAAGATCCCTCTAAGTTTATTGACCTAATCCGACCAAATCTCAGATTTATGTTATTTAACGATGTTTCTCATTGAAGGAAAGATAAGTAGAAACGTAACAAATTAGTTAGAGTTGTTCTTATACTATTAGCATAATAACATATTATGTTTTAGTTAACACATTATTAAGGAACGTTATTACTGATTAGCTTATTGTTTAACTAGTACTTGAAATAAAAATAACTAATCGAAATAAGGTAATTAAAACGATTTTTGGATATTGCTAACCTTAAGTAAGCACGGTTAGATTATCGATAAAGAATCATTAAAATTGCATAAATTGCAAAGATTTAATTATTTGGGGCAATATAAAATATAATATATTAGGTATATTTCAATTATATAAATAATCCCATGGAAAAGTTATTTATCCGGATTTAAAGGAATACACACAGAAAATGCACCAAAAAGTCTTTTAATTGCAAAGTATTTTTTTCTTGACGCCTAGGGACCGATTTTATTTTGTCCTAAAATACTCGTAAAATAAACTTCTACTAATTATGTTCACCGCAACCTGCGACGATAGGTTCTCGTAGCTTTGTTTTTGAAAAATATGAGAAGGAAGACTGACTGTAGACGAGAGTCCAAATTTTGGGATTCGTGGGTGATCATGTTCTAAATAAAAGCAAAAATAACCTCAAAAGCACGACCTAACTAAGTAAAAGGTTTGGTGAGAGCTGCAAGAAAACCTATAAGAAAGCATTGTTATAGTTCATAACCGCCGCGAAGATGACTTCCAAATGAATTTGGATCACTTAGTTGATATCGCACAGGCCAATAGTGCAAAAAAGTTCAAAACAGAGAAAGATAAAATATTCTTACAGAAACAAAGAGGACCGTCTGTAAGTTAACTATTTTGGTTATGTCAAAGGTTGTTTATCCGTGAATCTTGATCGGTTATGCAATATGTTAAAATTCAATTAAAATATACAACTCTGTCAAAAAACTACAGCCCAGTGAATGAATGAATGAATGAACAAAGGTGGTGACACCCGGTCATCGATGCATAGGCCTCATTGAGCCTTTTAAATAGCCTACCATAGCTACAGGTGAATCAATGCCCATTGCCTTAGCCAATCCAAAAAGTCTCGTTAACTGAACTTGCCTAACTACTTCTTGTATCTCCGAAATATTTCTTGGAATCTTAGTCCATTGAATGCGACGACTCTTATCTTATAAAGATAACCCCTCAATGTTCTGTCAACAATCCCACCACAATTCGCAGCTATTTCTTTCCTAAGGTGAGGAGCTCCCAAGTAGGCCGTGCGTTAGGTCCAATTATATGTTCCTTCTCCACGATAAATTTGCAATAATTTTAATTCTCTTTAATCAACGGCAATTAAGACAGGTTGGGCTCCATATGGTTCAGTTGTGGATCCCAATTCTGCAAGACGTTTCGCTTCCTCATTTCCGTGCATATCCGAGTGACCCGGGATCCATATGAGGTTGATTGCGCAGCCATTCCTTGTCCGACTGTTTAGTACATCCTTGCACTCAGACACCTGTCGCAAAGTTATGACACTGGACCTCAGTTTCATTATCGCAAATTTACTCTCTAAGCATATGTTTATTACCCTCTTTTTGTCTATGTCTCTCTTACGGAGATAGTCAAACTGTAGAATAGCATAAATTTCTTCTGTAAAGTTCGTTGTACGTTGTTCGAGAGAGTAGAACTTTCTGACCCCCGTACTCCTACAGAACACTCTGGATCCAGCTCTTTCATCATGTCTAGATCCATCTGTATACCATCAAGATCCCTTTCTCGGAAGATTTTGCTCTTCCTCTCAATCTTCTCTACTTAGCAGAAATATTTCCAGAGAGTTGTTGGATTTTAAAAGCAACGTCATGTAATCTGTCCGCACGGAAAATGATGGACACCTCTCCACCACGCTTTCCCAGACACCTGAGTAGCCGCCCGTTCCAATTCCGAAATGTTCTAGGTAACTGAAACGATAAATATTCTGAAGGGCCTCGTTCTCTATATATAAGTGGAAATGAGGCAGGTTCATCAGGACTTCTAGATTCGCGGTGGGGGCAGTCCTAATCGCACTCAATATTTCCACATAGGCCATTCTTAGAACTTTGTCAAGTTGAAGACGTTGTTTTCACTTTGCTGCACTAGGCCAACATAAAAACGTGCCGCACGTTATCATAGGGCGGATCACCATAGTGTATATCCAAAAGAGCATTCTCGATGTCAGCCCCATGTCTACCGAGAGGCTCGTTTATAAGCCCAAAAAACACATATGACCATCTTGGTTCTTGCCTCAATATCATTATTCTAACTCAATGTAAGTCTAAAATTACTCCCAGGTATTGAACTATCCTATTGTATTGAAGAGTTCTTCTTAACAATGTAATTGTGTGCTCTTTTTTGTAAAAAGTACTACCTTATCTTTGTCCAGATTTATTCATGTGGAGCAATCATTCCGCGATCCAGAAGGCTCGCATCATTGGTCCCTCCAGGTCCCGAATATCACAACCAGGGCACGAAATGACCAGGTCATGAGCTTAGGCCTGTTATTCAGTTCACTTAGCAGGCTGTCCACCACAAGGCTTCACAGCAAAGGTAACAGAACTCCTTCCTATGGACAGCATCTACTTGACAGTGCTTTAAAAGTGACATTATTAAGCTTATCATGTATTAGTCTCTGAGATAACATTGCTCTGATTCATGCGACTACTGTCGGTTCAGAGCCTCGTCGTTGTAGAGCATTATATATCGAATAGTCAGATATGTTGTCAAACGCTCCTTCGATATCGATAAAGGTACCTAAGGTGAATTGATCACTCAACAGCGCGTTTTGGACTCTTGTGACGGGTCGATGTAGCGCCGTGTCAGTGGATTTTCCTGTAAATTGTAAAGGATGTAGGGGACACTGCACAACTTTTTCAATGTCTTTAATAAGAAAGTGGCCAGGGTGAGTGGGCGAAAGGACTTGGGGTTTATTTAGTCTGTTCTTCCTACCTTGAGAAATAAAGACTATTTTTGCTTCCCTCTACTCCATCGGTATGTACCTTCAAATCACCAGTATCAAGTTTCTACTAATCGGTCCTAGTAGAGTAAAGTACTCCAGTTGTTGTTGAATTATCATTCAGGTTCTAGAGTTCTCACAGGAGGTGCAACACACTAGTGTTCCTCCCGCAGAGTCCAGGACCCTGATGTCGCTATAATTCAACCATGGCTACATTCGCAATTCATTGAATTTTTTACATAGGGAATCGAATGATGCTTTCCCCTGTTGTAACTTAACCTAGTCCCAATTCAGAGTCCAAAAAAAGGGATGTGGAATTACCTGAGGAAGTTATTCGACTCTCTTTTAATTAAAGGGAGAGCAGTTGCTGTCCCCTTCTTCGTGCTTGGGATTGGATGGGGGCCCCCTCTTCGGCTGCTCCATCCTTGTCCTTTTTCTCAGAAGGTCCTAATCCTCCAGTTCTTTCCTTGTTTTTTCTCAATGGTTGTTTTTTAAAAGTAACCATTGCCCTAGTCACACCATAAAATGGCTTGCATTCTAGTTCTTACAGGACCCTCCCTTAACCTTCGTCGGCTCTGAGAACGAGTCGAAGTCCCTTCCACCAACTAATCACCCCGGGATTTGATCCTCAACCGTTCCTCGGAGAGCTCTAGATATTTGATACACATCAGTGACCAATAAGCACCGCTGCTAAGGGGACTATCCATAATGGCCTCCATTATTGCATCAGATAGTTCCAGTGTCTGGATGTCGGTAAAATCGCCAGACTGCTCCGCTCGACTACTCACTATCAGGCATAAAGACCCGTCCCCGCACACCTGACATAAGTGGTATGCATCTCAGTAGATTGCTCCATTCTGGGATGCTTATTCGCCTTTACGGTATCCTGAGACGTTGAGTACTGAACCCTCTGACGTTTGTTTGTCGGGTTGTCACCAGGTTTCTTGAGAAGCACCTTTTCGAAGGTTTCCGATTCGGCTGACGACCCATACAGTTTCTTCAGAGGGAAATTGCCTTTCTGGTGATACAACAGTCTTCTGTCCCCACTCCAATCAAATCTCCCTCCTTTTCATTTCGGTCCCACAAATTTTGGGTTATTTGGTTTGGTTGAAGGTTCTTGTGCAAGACCTTTAACAGGAGGTACTGTTTCAGTTCCTCCTGCATTACTGGGACCAGGAGGGTCGAGAAGGACTAAAGATACCTACATGGTTCTTTGTAACTCAAACGAAAGGAAGCAGTGGAGCTGAGAGAAATACCTGTTCGATTTCTCTTCCGGAAAACCTTACAGGTTTCTTCATTTTCATGTTTATCGTGATTCATTTTTGATCCCACGAGTATGAGGGAAAACAGTTGACACTCGCAGTATTTCCTGCATGGGTGCAAGGCTGAATACTCTGAAATTTAACCTACAGCCCCAAAAATAAATCACTGACCCATATCTCTATTATGGAGCACCTTAGGAAAAATATTATATGAAACACTAGGATTATTTTCAAGCTTTATGTACACTACCAATATTAATTATTTATCAAAGTTGACGGTTTTATTATTTTCGTGTGTTTCTTACTGGAATTAAAACAAAATAATAATAAAGGAAAGAGAAGGAAACATTTCTCAAAAAATATCCTTTTTATAAACCAGAATACTATTGGTCGAGAATTGATAAACCAAGGAGTTTTTGATATAAAATTTACAACTTTTTATACAGGGTGCATCTAAATATACAAAAGATTAGAACAAATGTGAGGATCTCGCATAATTTACTGTAGTCCAAATGTTGATAATTTCCGAAATACAGGGTATCAAAGTTAAATTTTTAAAACTTTTTTGTAAATATTAATAATAGTTTGATTTTCACTAAATTTTACACTTTGGTGTTTCTTATGAAGGAAAATCGAGATCAGAATTACAGTTTTGATGTAGACTGCAGAAGGTGCCCCAGTAGCATTTCCCTTACATCTAACGCTTCATATCGTTGTTGTTTCTCAGTATATTAAATGCCTAATTAAAAAATTTTAAATCCTAGACATATTTTATCCAATAAGTTTTTTGAGAAATCAAGATGTAATTACATTTTCAATGTACATTGCAGAGGGCGCCACCAGCACCACTTCGCTTATATCTTAAACTTCTTAAAAATTACTTATTCCTTGACATCTTTTATTCAAAAAAGTTATATATATATATATATATATATATATATATATATATATATATATATATATATATATATATATATATATGTATATGTATTTTTAGCCTCAGGCTTTTGCACCAGAGTTTTGTACAGAGCTTATAAAGACATCCCGTATAAAAACAGATAATTATGCTTCCTATAAAAAGCTA
The DNA here is from genome assembly GCA_034092305.1 of Diaprepes abbreviatus. Taxonomy (NCBI): domain Eukaryota; kingdom Metazoa; phylum Arthropoda; class Insecta; order Coleoptera; family Curculionidae; genus Diaprepes; species Diaprepes abbreviatus. The sequence goes on along the minus strand of JASJET010000094.1, from coordinate 5,202,890 downwards.
TGAGCTAATTAAGGTAGTTTAAGTTTTTTATTTTTTATAACATTTAATAAGCTCGCAAGACGAAAGAGACTTTTTTTATTTAACATCTGAGCAGACCTTTTTTTTTACTAGCCCTAAACGAAAAAGGGAAAGATAAATAGATATCTGAACGAAATATAAAATATAATGTCTTACCATTAAAAAAGTTATACGATACTAAGTAGTTTAGATAACAAAATTGCTTTTATCTCTTGAACGAAGCCGTGATGGAAAAATATCATGAAATGATTTTTATTACGCATTTACTTGTCTACGTAATTGTGCTGTAAAAATGTAAGAAAATCAGTGAGTTGGTTGATTTTCTTAACAAAATTGCCATCTTGATAATGGACGTCCTATGACGTTTCTAAGAAAACTTGAAAATACTGAAAAAAAAAACTTTTTTATTTAGGTTGACAGGGTATATTTGTTGTCTTTTTGGATGAGGAATCTCCCCAATCTGAAGACATTTTTTTCACTGTGAAGATACTATCCTCAAAATATTGTTTTTGGACGAATCAGCCGCCTATATTGGTGTAGAAAATCGATCACCAAGCAGTTTGTTCTTCATGTACGAAAAAAAAATAATTCATTGGGTGTTAAATAAGTATTGTACGACAGATGATCCATAAATTTCACGTCTTGACTGTTCAAAAAATCACTTGTTGGAGCCGATATAGTGAAAAATGATCCGTAATTCTCAGCTGGTTTTCTTCAATTCACTGAAAAATTCTCTTAAGACACCAGACCGCCAGTATGCCAGTTTTTCCGAAAAAACAGGTAACTATTTGCTTCGAATTACTTCGTGCTCGAGCAACATTTCCTGATTTTGGCTCATTACCATACGGTCGACAGTTGTTTACTTTTGATCTCATAGTCTTAGATCTAAGACAAGTAACCTGTGATGTTCTTAAAATTTTTTTTTAAAGCACCGCCATTGTATTTTTTGCACATTTCCTTGCATCAATAGACACGAGCCTTTTTTGAGCGGTTATAAAGTTATGCAGGATCCAACGCAAATATAGCTTCATCATGACCAAATATTCACGCAATTTATTATACATCCTAGTACTACTAATGCCTAAGAATTCCTTATTTTCACGTTATGTCACATGACGGTCTGGCATCATCAGTTCAAGTTGTACTACAACTGATTCGTCCATAAGCGAACGAAAGCCAGGACTGAATTCACTAAACCATCGATTTACAGTAGTTTTTATAGGTTCTTCGTCGCTATACAAAGAATTAAAAATGGGGAAATTATCTGTGGTTCTATTTTTTGACCCAGAAAAGTCTATGATAAATTAAACTGTCGCATATATATATATATATATATATATATATATATATATATATATATATATATATATATATATATATATATATATATATATATATATATCGGTTTTCAAGTATAACATTAAAGTGGATCATGTCTTATTTATTCAAAAGGTATTAAAAGGTTGTGAAGGATAAAGAAGACATGGGATCACCTCTATTTAAATACAAATCATATCACACATACCATAAGGGAGCTTTATAGCCTTTAACTATTTATTTTGTTCATTAATGATACAACAGAAGTGTTCGATGAGTTTCGTCAAGTTCTAACTTATGTAGATGATCTTCTTCTTCTTCTGGTGCCATGTGCAAAGCCGCACGTCGGCGATCAAATGTCCATTCCTCTTCTAAAGTTATAAGACGGCCAGGACACCCTCTTCGGCCTGTCTAAATATAGTTGCGGCGTCCGATATTCCACACCAGTCTCTTATATTTCGTAGCCAAGAATGTTGTTTTCTGCCTGGTCCGCGCTTTCCCTCTATTTTTCCTTGCAAAATCAACTTTGGTATGGAGTATCTGGATCCTCTCAACATATGTCCCAAGTAAGACACTTTACGCTGCTTTACCGTGTCCAGCAGTTGTCTTTCTACGCCACTCCTTCTTAAAACTTCTTCATTTGTGAGATGAGCAGTCCAGGGAATACGTAGCAGTCGACGAAGTGTCCATAGTTCGAAGGCTTCGATCCTATTCAGTGTTCTAACTTTAAGTGACCATGTTTCAACGCCATACAATACCATAGGCCATACATTTCAAAACACGTATTCTGGTATTTAGTGGTAAATGCCTGCAAAGAAGAAAATTCTTGATTTTAAAAAATGCTGTTTTTGCTCGGCCTATTCGTCCTTTCACTTCTTCATCACAGTCCCACTTTTCATTCAAGGTAGCTCCGAGATATGTAAACTTCGCGACGCGTTCAATTATGTTCCCGTTGATACTGAGGGGAGTATTGCGTTGATGCCTACTAATCACCATCATTTTTGTCTTGGCAATATTAATTCGTAGCCCAAACTGTTCACCGGATTCGTTAATTTTATTCAATATTGCCTGAAGGTCTTCGATGTTGTTGGCTAGTATTGTGGTATCGTCTGCGTAACGAATATTATTCATTGGTATGCCTTTAATTTTGATACCTCGTGTCTCTTCTTCCAAAGCTAGTTGAAAGATTTTCTCAACATAAATATTGAATAAAATAGGGGACAAAATACACCCCTGTCGGACTCCCTTTAATATGCCAAAAGTGTCCGTTAACAGATCGGTATTAATGCGGACTTCTGCTGATTGGTTCCAATACAGTTCTTTTATTATTCTTATATCTTTATCGTCAATACCAATTTCCTGCAATCTCTCCAAAAGTGGCCCATGTCTAACATTGTCAAAGGCTTTTTGGTAATCAATAAAACAGATGAAAACATCCTGTCTTTGGTCATAGCACTTTTGTACAAGTAATTTTAAAGAAAATAGTGCTTCTCTAGTGCCAAGTCCCTTGATGAATCCGAACTGTGTTTTGCCACTCATATCCTGGCATTTTTTGTATATCCTTGAATGAATGACCCTTAGAAATGCTTTAAGCGCGTGACTCATCAAACTGATAAGTCTGTAGTCTTCACAAAGTTTGGGAGTTGATTTCTTTGATATTGCGACAAAGGTCGACTTTAGCCAATCCAATGGAATTTGCCCAGAGTCATATATTACATTAAAGAGATATGTAAGCTGTTTAATATCAACCAGCTTTAAAACTTCTGCATAAACTTGATCATGACCTGGAACTTTACCGCATTTCATTTTATTTACTGCGTGTCTGACTTCACACTCAAGGATTTTTGGATTACTCATATGTTCCGTGTTGTTCCTATAATTATTTGTACGCTGGTCATTAAATAGGGTCTCCGCGTAATTCAACCAGGTCAACTTCAGTTCTTCCGTATCCAATATCGGCCTTCCTTGTCTATTTCTCATGGATGGTAGAGCTGTTTTCCTCTTTATACCAGTTATTTCTTTCACCTTTCTATGGAAATTAAACGAATCGTGCAGTTTATGAAGTCTTTCTGCTTCATCGCATTGTTCTTGAGTCCATATCTCTTTAGCTTCCCTTATTAATCTCTTTATTTTACGATCAAGTATTTTATATTTATCCATTTGATTTTTGGCAAGTCGACGTTCATCCATTAAGTCCAGTATCTCTTCCGTCATCCATGGTTTAATCTTTTCTCGTCTTTGTTGTCCTAAAACATTTTTAGTAGCTGTTTGTATATTTGTTTTGAGCGTATTCCAAATATCATTGGACGCACTTTGTTGGCTGGGTATATTTTCTCGGCAAAGCTTGTCTAATTCTGCCTTCATGTTGTCTTGTATTAATGGGTGTCTCATGTCAAGAATACTGTATTTCTGTTTTTTACTCCCCACTGTTAGTAATTTACAACGAAACCGGAAGTCAGCAACCAGAGGATTATGGTCTGAGCCGATGTCCGCTCCTGGGTATGCTGCAACACGTGTTATGCTATTTTGGTATCTTCTGTTAATCATAATGTAGTCAATCTGATTACGCACAACGTTCCCTTGTTGATCTTGTGGAGATTTCCAAGTATAAAGCCTTCGAGGATGAAGTTTATAGAAGGTGTTCTTGATGACCAAATTTTCATCACGACAAAATTGAATTAGCATTTCACCTCGTTCGTTTCTATTACCCAGTCCATACATACCAGTCACACCATCCACAGTACCTTTGCCAATCTTTGCGTTTAAATCGCCCATCACTATGGTGATTTCTTGAGATTTTAATGACTTTAGGACTTCCTGAACTTGTTCATAAAACTGTTCAGCTTCGATGTCTGTTTTATCTGCTGTAGGCGCATATACTTGTACTACATTGATGTTAATTGGTTTGGAGCTTATTTGTATAAGTATAATTCTGTCTGAATATGCTATCACGTTTTTTATGGATTTGTCCAAGTCTCTATGTAGATGATACCAAAGTTATAGTCACTGGGAAAAACTTGAAAAAAACTTGTTAATAAAAAGACGGTGCCAATGTTCAAAACACAAGAATGGTTGGTGAAAAATAAATAAGTCTTAAACCATGAAAAAAATAGGAATTTTTTGACCAAAATAATAAGTACAGGCACGAGCAAAAGTATTAGGCACCCCACAAAACTGTTAGTTTTGGAGTAATTTAACATAGGTTATGTAATGAAAATAGATATTACAACTTATATGATTTATTATATTAAAGGAATTAATGTTTGGTCAGTTCACCTTTTGATTTAATGACAGCAGTCATTCTTTTTGGCATTGACTCTACCAGCTTAAAACATTCACCTACAGGAAACTGTTTCCACTCATGCCTTAAAGCGACCAGAAGAGTCTGTTTATTAGTTTCAGAGTGTTTTCGGATCTTTTTCTTCAAAGTAGACCAAATGTGGTCAATTGGATTCAGGTCTGGTGGTTGTGGTGGCCAGTCTAGAAGATCAATACCGTTTTGACCCATCAACGTAATAGTGTGAGCCGATTTTTGGCAAGTGGCGTTGTCTTACTGGAATTTTACTCCGTCACTGTTTGTATCGCCGAAAATTTGCATTACTTATGGCGCTAAAGCTGCTCCTAGAACTTCAGTGTATTTCTCACTATACATTCGCCTCTCACACAACAACAATTCGCCCACTCCATAGGCAGTCATGCAACCCCAAATCATAAATGAGCCCCCACTGTGTTTAACAGTGAGCACCACACATTCTGGGTTGTATTCTTCGCGCACCCGGCGCTTGATCTAAGTCAGACCAGAAGAAGAGCAAAAATTGGTTTAGTTTAACATTTTATTATTTTTCTTGTAGAATTTGTTTTCAGAGATATTGATTTGTTTTAATATAAAACATAAAGTAAATAACAGACCTCGAAATTAGATTCAACTGACCATTGTATGTTGGACGAATCTGCCACTGTCTAATCTCTATATTTGAGGGCCCACTCCAACCGATTTTTCTTATTGTGCTCCGACAGCTACGGCTTCTTCCTTACCTTGCAATATTTTAATCCAGCTTTAAGAAGCCTTCTTCTCACAGTATGCACACTCACAAATTTGCCTTTTGCTTCAGATAAAGTTGCTGCGAGGTTGAATGCTGTTTTTTGCGGTGTTGAAGAGACTGCCTAACTAACAATCGGTCATCACGATCTGTAGTAACTATCTTTCTGCCTGTTCGTGTCCTGTTTTCATGGGATTCGGTCTCTTTGAAACGATTTAATGTATATTGCACTGCATAACGCAAGCACTTCACTTTTCAGCCTATCTTCTCTTGAGACATGTCTTGTTCATGTAATATCTTAATTTTTAGGTGCTCTTTTTCACTAAGCTCAATTTTTTTAGTCATGGTTCATGCTATAAATGTTAGTCTTTAAGAATATGGTAGAAATAATTGCGTACAACGCGTGTGTTCACTTCAAACTCTGACAACAAACTCAAATCTCAAAATTCGCGACATAGCTAATTCGAAGAAATAATGTGTTAATGCACACCTGCGTGTCATAAATATTTATTTTTGTCTTATTTCTATGAAAACAAAAGAAGCTTATCTGAACACTTGCTGTCAAGACAGAGATAAACAATAAGGGTACCTAATACTTTTGCTCGTGGCTGTAGAAATATATATGTGCCATATTTTATACATATAAATGATACGAATGTAAAAATTGAAAATAATATTACTATACCAAAGAACTTAGTCCCTTGGTGTAGTAATAGACAAAGATCAGTAATAATATTTTTTTTTATTAATATTACCCGACAATATATATATATATATATATATATATATATATATATATATATATATATATATATATATATATATATCAATGAATTTTAAAAAGGATAATTTAAAAAATCGGAATATTACATAATGAATAATCATTCTTTTACAAAATAGAATTATCAATTAATGTATCAGTAATTTTGAAAATAATATTATCACTTAACAAAGTAATTGGTAATTTTATTTCTATAATTATGCGTTAACAAAGTAGTTGATAGTGTAATTTTTGAAATCATCATTTGACGAAATTATTAATAACTTTAGAAATAAAATTATCTGTTACCAGAATAATTGAAAATAACCCATTACAAGAGTAATTAATAATTTATTTTTTCAATTTTTTTTTATTAATAATTGGTAAGTTACCAGAATTAAAATTTATTGAAACACTCTATCTTTTGGGACAGAGAAATTAACACTAGGAAAAATTTCACAAATGCATTATTCAATTCTACGGAAAAAAATTTAACGAAAACGTATGTTACATCACATAAACATGTTTCTGTTCAGCCTGAAAGAGAATACATAATTTAAAATATTGAGACTAGTTCTGCCCACGATGATATACTTGAGTCTCGCCAATAGAATATTAAATGGTCGAAAAAATCTAAATTTATCGATTTAACTAAAAAATCCCAGAAAAGGGGTGACGAGCGTAAGCTTAAGTAAGTTCTTTACAATAAATTTATGTTTTTTCAAACCTTTTAACTAGAATATTTTGAGACCAACGGATCAAAGTTCAAGCTAAGCTTATTTTGTTTCATATATATATATATATATATATATATATATATATATATATATATATATATATATATATATATATATATATATATATATAAAACTATTATTTTCCTACATATTCTGTTCTTTATTGAAAGTGAATTATGACCAAAACTGTTATTATCATCCCTATGTTGCTATTTTATATGACATTGCATTATTTTTTAATCTAATTCAAAAAAAATACAAATTATTAATTCAATAATTTTAAAAATTCAATTTTTAATTATTCTTGTAATGGGTAATTTAAAAAATGAAATTCTTACTTCGATATTCATAACTTCAAAAATGAAATTATGGATTAATTCGGTAATTAATAATTGTAGGAATAAAATCACCAGTTACTTAATTAAGTGATAATCTTTGGAATTAAATCTCCAATTACTTAATTCATTGATAATTTGAGGAAAAAATCTCCAACTACTTACTTAAGTGATAATTTTAGTTTCGAAATTGATGAAGTAATTGATAATTTAGATTTTCTGATTACCAATTTTTCAGTAACTGCTTAATGATTAAATATAACTTTTTTACCGATCACTGGTTAGAGATAGTTCTTTATGTTTTGATAAGTACGTTGATATCTTTTGGTTGAGTAAGGTGTGATATATCTTAAGGATTTTAAATAAATATATACATATATCGAATTTTATATATGGAATAACTTTTTTTTGAGAACAGTAGAGATGCTGAAAAAATTATGGTTTATCAAAAAAGGGCTCTTTGAATAATATAGGGTCCTGGCTGCAATAAGACGTAGAGATGAAAATTTAAACAAAATAAAATTTCAAGTATAATTTCAATCTACGAGGTGTCCGGGAAAATGTGAAAAATCTCCCGGATATGAAAAAAATACGTGAAAGGAATACTACAATTTCATATAAAATTTTTTCTTATAGGCCCGCCCCTCGAAGAGCTGCAATGCAATCAAGTTTTTTCACATAATTATTGAAGCACCAGTTATATTTATTTATTTTTTAATATGATGTATACCAGGAAAGACTTTTCAAATTACTATCCAAAACAGTGTTATGAATTATTCACAGCTGCAAGGAACGACTAACTATGACACTCATGACCTCATTTTTTTTTCGTCTTGTATCATAAGAACTTTCTACAACGTTTTTACATACCTTTAACTATTGACTAAAAATTTAGTGCTCTTCATTCACGTCGCTAATCCTAACCGTTTTCGAAAAAAAACGTCATTTTATTTACACTGTCAGTCCCCCAACTTCTGTTAAGTTGAATATGATAAAGAGGATTTTTCCCTTATTGCGATTGTTTCAATAAAAAGTTAAACTAACTGCTTAGTTAAAAACTTCGTAAGAGGGTTCAACATGGGCTTCGTGAAGTCTCACGGGAACGACGAATTGAAGACTGCTATACCCGCATCATTAACTCAGCATTGTTCCTTAATTGATCACATTGAAAAGTGATCTTCTGTAGAAGTTCCTCCTTATTATCGACTGGAATGGAATACACCAAGGTAAAATTCCAACGGAGTTTGGATAGACGTTATTCAGGTGCTCCTGCTCAGCAACGCTGAAATGAGGTGGTGCCCCATCGTGCATGCAGTACATGTTTCGGCAGGTTACAAGTGGTAAGTGCTCTACTAAATCGTGAAAAGCGTTCTGGGGAAACCCCAAATAAAGTTCTCCATTCCGTCGTGCCGGCAATACAAATGGTCCAATCAAAACATTATCAATGATTCCTGCCCAGAAATTAATTGATTGGAACTGATGTTGATGATGCGAAAAAATAGTTCCATGAGGATTCTCATCAGCCTATACATGTGAGTTATGTAAATTTATGATACCATTTTTAGTAAACCGTGCTTCATCTGTAAAGAGAATAGTGCTAATGAAGTATAAATTATTTCATTGTTGATTTAATGGCCAGTTTGCACACTACGGGGAAAATCTTTAGGAATTTGCGCATTGTTTTCAAATGACTGATCAATGAAGAACTTCATATACTATTGTTTTTGATGTATTAAACTGCGCTTCTAGTGCTCGTTGAATGAGTATCATCTACAGCATTCAAAACATTTTCCTCTAATTGCGGCACCAGTAATTCCTTTCACAAAATTTCCTAAAATTATGAGGAAATTTAATAATATTACGTTATTAAATGGAATCGTCCACCATTCTCCCTTAGACGTTGGTCAACTTGTTGAAATTTTTTCTAATCTGGAAGAGTACTCTTAAGATATCTGTCGTAATATAACGTCCTGGCATCTAAAGTATTGCAAGATGCAAGACCATACATCAGATGCATATGTGCATACTCAATAAACGTGTATCCCATATTTAGAATTATTTCACAATTAATTTCACCATGAAATCAAAAAATCAGTAAATTAATATCCAATAAAGAATCAATGTGTCAGTGATGTGAAAGTTGACAAATTCTTAAATACAAGATACGTATTTCTTTCGTATCGAGCAACGTTTGCAATACAATACTATGTTTTTGGTACTAATAAAATAAAACTCACATTTTTTCCCATTCTAGGTCAAACTGCAATTCACAGAATCATAAGTTTGAAGGTTGAACATTTGATAGGGAGAAAGATGTATCTGTTATCGAAATATTCTAAATACATGATGTAAATTAAATGACCTTTTTTTCGAAAATGATTAGGATCAATAGTCAATGGGATGTAAAAACATTGTCCTAAGTTCTTATCACACAGGGCGTAAAAAAAATGGGGTCATGAATGTCACAGCTAGTTCGTCTCTGTAGCTGTGAAGAATTAACAACACTTTCTTGGATAGTAATATGAAGGGTCTTACCTGGTATAATTCATATTCAAAAAAATTGAAATATACCTGGTGGTTCAATAATTATGTGTAAAAACTTGATTCCATTGCAGCTCTTTGGGAGCCCATATCTCGGAAGAGGATACGCAAAAAGTTGTAGTATTCCTTTCGCGTGTTTTTTTTTCATATCCGGAAGATTTCCCACATTTTCCTGGACATGCTGAATATTCAAGAATGCATATTATTTTTTATAATCACAAACGTTTATTTGAAAATAACTTGGCAAATTATTTAAAATGTATAAAAAATGTAACAACTTTAAAAAGGACCTTATTTAATTTAATATTGAACCCTACACTCTTGAAGAGTGTTTTAGCCACATTTACAATAATAGTAATTGGCTAAAGAATCTATGCATAATTGAAATAAATATTACACAGGTTTGCAAAAAAAAAGTTTATGCACATTTTATTCTAATGCAATTTGACGCTCTGGATCTAAATCTTAGGCCCACTTACCTCTATCACGTTAGGTTTAATGTCATTTCAAGGTCAAATGGAGTAAAATTCTCTTAATTTGAAGAAGGAGATAAGTAGGTTTTTGAGGTCGCTGAATCAGATATCCTGGTTTGTTTAATCTCCCCGAATCAGTTAGAGGGTAATTTAAGGCCAAATTGTGAAAAATCCGCTAAATAAATCTGAAAAAGAAGATATGTGGGTTCTTGGGGTCGCTGAATCCGCCTTCGTGGTTTGTTTAATCTTCCAAAATCAGCTTGAGGTAATTTCAGGATCATTTTAAGATTAAATTGAGCAAAATCTACTAAATAAATCTTAAAAGAAGACATGCAGGTTCTTGGAGTCGCTGAATCTGAGATCGTGGTTTGTTTAATCCTCCAAGGTTAGCCGAAGGTTATTTCAGCCTCAGTTAAAAAAAATCTACTAAATAAATCTGTAAAAGAAGATATGTAGACTTTTGAGGGCGCTGAATCTGAATTCGTACTTTGTTAAATACCGCAAGGTTAGCCAAGGTTACTTCAATGTCAAATTGAAAAAAAAGTTCACCAGTGCAGCAGACAGGCCAGCGGATCGATTTTTTGAGTCGAAACTCAAGCTCCCAAAACCACGTATCCCAACCACATCTAGATTGATGTCCGTTACATAGCAAACTTGCAAGCCGAGTTAGTTATTATGAAATAGTTACCCAAAACCACGCGCTATTGGATCGATATCCATTACACAGCAAATTGGTGAGGAGATGGAGTTTTTAAAGCGAAAACCAAGCTCTCAAAACCACACATTTTACACGCAGTTAGATTCATGGCCATTACATTGCAGACAGGTGAGCGAATCAAATTTTTATAAGTAGGCCAAAATATAAGCTCTCATATCCCACGCACAGCGAGATCGATACTCGCTACGCAGCAGACAGAGACGAAAAGCAAGGATTTAGGAGTGTATGAAACAAAATCCGAGCTCTCTGATAATCACATACCCCAGACATAGCATGTATGAGAGCTTGGGTTTTATGTTATACACTTATAAAAACTGGCTTTGCTAGCCTGTTATATAACGGATATCGACATGTTCAATATGGCAGCATTAGATTCGTAAAAAGTTGAGTAGTTTATGTGAATTTCGTATTTCGAGAGTTTTAGGGAGCGCTGATCACGAATCTGAAATGTGAAATCGAGAACTTCTAAATTCAAGATGGCGCTTCCAATATAGCGGCATTGAATTCGTTAAAAATTTTAGTGGTTGACTTTTAGAGGTTTCACTGCGACACAAAAACGTGTGTATTCAGTGGTTGGGATCCAATAGACGCTTTTTTAAAATCTGATCTTGGAATGACTACATTCAGTGACTCTAATACCAATGGCGCATTTCATTACATTGTTCATTCTCTTTTCGTTTGTTAACACGGTTACCTTTTTTCAAATAAAGCGATTGTTTCTGTTCTAAACATATTGTTGATAAGGGCATTAACGTAGTCATTTACCAGTTTTATGTGTTTACGAACGGGAGGATTGGAACAGAAACAATCAATAAGTTGGAAGAAACGGAACTTAAATCATTGGAACGAACGAACTAATAGAGATCGAATGATCCAATGAAACATGCTCTATGTATCCGCTCGTTGCCTTATATAACATGCATTTTTTCAGTTTGACTTTAAAATGTCCTCGAGGGATGAAATAAACCAGGAATTGGGATTCAGGGAACACAACAATCTACATATTTTCCATTTCAGATTTATTTAGTAGATTTTTTCAATCTACATAATCAGCATGAAATGGTTTGGTCAAATATGCATCAATTTTTTTTTGTAAACCTGTGTTATTATTCTTCATCCACAACATCTACGCTTCCTGACACTGCAATTGACTTTGGGCGATCTTCACGCGACTCGTTCATGAGTGAACTACGGCCACGATTAAATTTACTAAACCAGCGATATATAGTGGTTTTTATAAATGATTCATAGCCATATCAAAAAATTAATTCTATTTTTTCAGGCGAGATAAAATTATGAAGTTACTGTGAACAACACAAATTGCGTCTATTTATTATGAGTACGTGTAACGTCTAAAATGTTAAACTTTACAAAGGATATGTCAGATAACATTTAGCAACGTCAGTGTCATTAGTTGCATCCTCGTATCAATAACTGAAATAAAATTTTTGTTCGTGGAGAATATTAAAAATACAGAAACAGTGGCTGAAAATATAACACTTAAATACAAATAGTATTTTTAATCTAAATAATCAATTCAATCCTACCTTGTTTTATGCACAGTCTTGGTTCTTAATCTAGTAGAAACTTTTGCATTAGGTAAAATATTCAGTTTACAAAATGGATCCGATAATCCACCTATATCCATGGGAATAAGATTTTTTGCTCGGTATACAGTACAATGTAAAATATTTGTCGGTTGATCATAATTTAAGGATAGTTCAATTATACCCATCGAAGTGTCCACGGGTTGTTTTTGTTCTGTCGATTCTACTGAACTCTAAAACAAAGATATATATGCTTTATTTTCTAATATTAGTTATTGATTTAAATTGAATAAACAATATGTTGGATGAATGATCGAATGAATGAAAATAGTTTGGTCTTTTACATTTCCTCATGAATGCAAATCATTCGATGCTGATCATTTTCACCAATCCAAGTCGAAGTGTTTTTTTCCATTCTGCTGAGTACAGATTTCCTTCGAAAATGTGTGCACCCGTTTCATTTTTGTCATTGGGGATGCTAATAATATGAAGATGATTCAGAAAGTGATAATGTCCTGTTTAGAGTCCTAGAACGATTCTTTATTTTTTAGAAATGTGTGAGATTGTATCACAAAATAAATTAAAACAAACTTTATATTTTTGTGATAATTAATATTACCTTAATACTACAAGTACTAGGAGAGAGTTTTTCATCTATACTTTTCGTATCACTCCAATTCCAATCTGATACTGATCTGGATGCCATTGATTCCCTCCTTGATGCTTCCAAGCTATCTGAAAAAACGAAAATAATAATTTTTTAACTAGGCTTAATAAGTTTTTAATACTTTTAACAATAACAAAAAAGATTCCGAATTGGTTTGGCATTAACGGAGAACACATTACCGAGGAACACTATAGTCGGGCATCACAATGAGTGCTCGTAGCCAATGAAGAAACATGGCTTCACCAAAGTTTTTATAGGTATTTTTACCACCTGATTACGAATATCGAGAGTGGATTCCCGAGAAATAACAGATAATTTATTATAAACAAAAAATAATTAATAATTAAAATTTCCTTTTTGGTGAAATAAAAAATGTTTTCGTATTCCTCGGCCGATTCTAAGTATCTCTTAAGATTTTTCCGTTCGACACATAGTTTTTAAGTTAAATATCGTTAAACATTTGAAAAATTGCATTTCTTGTCCCTTTTCAACAAGAATATTTTTTGATTAAATACATATTTTCAAATTCTGCGCTTAGTAATTGGGAGTTCAAGTCAAGAGCTGCAAGCAGAGATTAATCGCAATGCAAAAATGTAATGTTTTTATTACTTTTCACCATTATAAATAAATAGCGTTCCATCAATTACAACGTACGCACTTCCTTGTACATTATGTTCTTTATTTAACAAAAAATTCAAACAATTGTAGTTTCGCCCTTTATTTTTTAAGGCATTTTCAACATTTTTTGTTTATTTTCCTTCTCAAGAATATTTTTATATAATTAAAAAGATTCACACTAAAACATATCTATAATTTTAAAAGACAAATAAACATTTTAAAACACTATTTAAATTTAATTTTACCAGTACATACCTTGACATTTTGTTTATTAATTAATAATGAAATTCAATTGTCTATTTAGGTACTGAGGATACAGGGAATGCAAGTGTGTTTTATTTTTTATATTTTACAATGCACAAAAAAAAACAAAAAAAAACGCATACATGTAATTTTATGTTTAAAAGGATATTAAATTTTTGATGTTTATTAACAGGATCGAATACTAAATATTTTTGTTTAAATTAGGCTGGTGTAAATGTGGCTCAAATTTCCCATAAGTGTTCTGTCGTTAACAGTGTTTTTATCTTTTTTAATTTCTATCACTTCCTTTATCTGTAATTTTTAGTAATTCATACTTTTATTTTTAATTATGGTACTGTTATAATCAAAAGTATGTTTTTCGTCCTGTGTGTTTGTTTAACGCTGTTGAGGCGTTTTTCGTATATTTATGGCCATTCAATATGTTCTTTAGTAATTGACTTGTCATGCCTATATAATTTTTGGGACAATTTGTGCAAGGGATCGAATATTCTACATTTGATTTATTCATGAGATAAATTTTAATTTTTAAATTAGTGAACAGTGTATTTAATTTATTATGTAACCTGTGGCATACCATAATATCATGCTTTTTTAAAATGTGTTTTATTTTTTCTTTTTTTTTTAAAGCATGATATTATCGTATGCCACATCTCTCATAATAAATTAAGTACACTGTTCACTAATTTAAAAAGTAAAACTCCTCTCATGAATAATTCAAATGTAGTATATTCGATCCCTTGTACAAATTGTCCCAAAAAATGTAGAGGCATGACGAGCCAATTACTAAAGAACAGATTGAATGGCCATAAATATACGAAAAACGCCTCAACAGTGTTAAACAAACACACACAGGATGAAAGAGATACTTTTGATTATAACATTACCATGATTAAAAACAAAGATATGAATTCCCAAAAATTACGGTTAAAAAAAATGACGACAGAACGGATATGGCAAATTTGAGCCACATTTACACCAGTCTAATTTAAACAAATATATTTAGTATTCGATCCTGTTAATAAACATCAAAAACTGAATATCCTCTTAAACATAAAATTAAATTTATGCGTTTTTTGTTTTTTTTTGTGCATTGTAAAATATGAAAAATAAATTTAAAAAAAATATATAAAAAAATTGAACCGACTTCTAAATGTGCGCTAAAAAGTGAAAAATAACTATAAATTTTTATATGAAATTGAAATTTTTGAAGTCGGCGCCAAACTAATACCTGGCAAAATGTGATTCGCATAAACAGATTAAAAATACTTTATTTGTAGTTGATTTCTTACCATAATTTGTATATATTAGTAGTTATTTATTTCATTTAGAAATAATTTGGCGCCGACTTCAAAAATTTCAATTTCATATAAAAATTTCTAGTTATTTCTCACTTTTTAGCGCACTTTTAGAAGTCGGTTCAATTTTATTTTTCGATTTTTAGTTTTAAATTCATTATTATATTCATAAATTATTTGAACTAAGTGCTAATCGTAGTGGGAGCTCGGGCCGTCTATTTAAGTCCGAGCAGACCATTATTTCGCTGAGAACTACACGTTCTCCACCCGGGTCAATAGTCCAAATGGACTGGACTGGGTCGCCTGCCGGACCGCGCCTTCCTGGTCTAGTAATGTAGGTGAGGCTAGGCTTGTGTGCATATGGTGTTTTACCATACACTTCCTTCCTAACGTCCTACTCCTCTAATGGCCAGCATTGCCGAGGACCCTTATAAGAATGGGCAGTGTCGGTTCCTTTCCTAATTTCCTACCGCTATTGGTCGGCATTATCGAGGACCCTTATAAGAACAGAAAATATCGTTCCATCCTGCTGACGCTGTCGAGGACCCTTATAAGAACGGGCAGCGTCAGTTCCTTTCGTTCCTTCCTACCGTCACCGATACACACATGCACTAAATGCCGTCAATATTATCTTTGTTTCCGTATTGACCAGGAATGTGTTTTACCGCCAGGTGCCCTCCGATGTCCGTTGATAAGGGCGCTAAAGAACTGCCGCCCCGACGCTTGCCGCCGCCGCCGCGTATAGAGATCACCGTCACCATGTAGAGACGCCGCTATCGCCGAACGATGCCGAGTTATTGTGACATACCGTGTATACCGCCGTCGGTCAAGTTTTAATACGAAGCGCCGTGAAGCGTGAACGCGGATTTTAGATACGAGGCGCGATAATCGGCGTACTAGCCGTCGTGAATAGCGTCGCAACCGTATAGTACGTCGTGAATGATATTGCCGGGGTACCGTCTTCAGCGCAACCGAACAGTATGAGCTACCGTGAACAGCTCTCAAAACATACTCTTGCCCTCCAGATCGTTTTATTTGTTTACATTATTCTCCATCTTAGATTGTAAGTTAGTTTTAGGCCATGTCTTTGTATAAAAGAATGGAATACAGGATACAGGATGTTTTATAACCATTTGTTTTATTACCTAGTCCCATTTTTAACATTACATATAACAATTGGCAGCCGGCAGCCAGCACTAATACGCATAATTGACCTGCAGGCTGTCAAACTGTTGATCAGTTGAGAGAGCAGGGATATCACGAATATACGTAGATATCGCCGATCCGATACCCCTGCGCTGAGCATTTGACCGATGACTGTCAGCACGAGAAATATCTACTGACCGATGTTCCGCTGCCGTGAACGAAGAAGAGCCGTAGAGCACGGCCTCCTCCCCGCCTACGTGAAAACGCGTCACAAAATATATAAAAAATTTTTGGAATCCTTATACAAAAATTATTTTAAAACTTGTTATAAAATTTCCTAAGGTGCGGTCACCAAGACATCATTAAATCGACACACGTTACAGCGGAAAATGGCGCGTGAACATACTTGCTGGTTACTGCTGTACTCTTGTATTCGAAACCCCGGATGATGACTATGAAGGAAGGAAGACGACAGGATAAATGAAGAAACTCGATTTATTTATTTTTTTAATACACATTACTTGAACTTATTTTAATCTTATTCCTCTTTCTATCTGAAATTGGCAGAAGCTATTTAAAATTAGAACTTTTATTTTGATTCGGAATATTCGTTCTTTTTTCGACTGTGTTTATTCTGTATTGCTTGATTTTTGTAGGAAAAGTACAAGATTCTGAACATGGCTTATAGACAGGAAGTCGCAAATAAGCCGTTTGTATTAATTTACTTCCAGAAAACTAATTTTTAAGTTATATACGAAAATATCTCTAAGGTTATTGGATTTATTTTCTATATTATTTAAAAAATCATGCATTTTCGATACTTCTGGTAAAACTTCTCTATGGAAACAAGAAAATTACTGCACTAAATACGAAATATTCATTGCATTTAAATACTTTGTTCTTATTTTGACTCAGTTTAGCTCGTATTTCTTGTGTTTTTTTTAACTTAGCTTATAGACACAAAGTCGCAAATGATCTGATTGTATTAATTTATTTCCAAAAATCCAATTTTAAGTGAAATACGTAAATATCTCTAAGATTATCAGTTTTATTCTGTAATATATTTCAAAATCCTGCATTTTCGATACTCTTATTACAACTTCTTTAGGAAAACAATAAAATTATATCAATAGAGGCGAAAAAATCATCGAATTAAAAATTTTCGTTCTTATTTCAACCTTTTTTATTCCATATTTCTTAGTTTTTGTATGAGAAATACAACATTCTGAACTTAACTTATAGATAGAAAGTCAAAAATCGGCCGATAATAGTGTGCAAATGGGAAAGGTGTGTCGCCCCCCACCACTCGACCTTAACTTTGACTACGACCACGCGATCTTGGTTTTGACCTTGAAAGTGCACACGTGCGGTGACCATCACATCGAGAAATGTTGTTTGTGCGGGCGCGACCTTGATTTTGAATAAGGTCACCTTGGTCATGTGACCTTGGAGTGGCATTGCAATAATGTGGAATGATTTTGAAATAGTTCTGATCTTGCAAATTCTTCTATAAAACTGTTTAACCCTGTTAACATTCATTCAGTATGAAATATCAGATACAGAAATATTTAAAGATAAAATTATAGACCAAGTAAGCAGAACAATTTACGATATAAAGTATGTAAAAGACCAAAAAATGTTTTAGAGTCGGATAAAACTAAAATGTTTATTTTGCCCTACATACAAAAATTGTAGAAATTACCCTGTGTTAGTAAGACAAAAAATTCCAAATTTATGTACAAAAAGAGAAAAAAATTAATTTGATGATACTTGAAATTATCTTCTCGATATAATACTTATACAATGAATACAACTAACTGATTGTCTATACCTGTTTCTGCTTTCATATCGCTACCAGATTCTTCCCATGTTCTAGGATCCCCTGACAAACTCATGGACCCCATATAATTTCTTAGCGGTTCTAGTTCCTTAGAGAGCTGTGAATCACTTGAACTGGGTTGTCGACTGAAATAAGAAATTATACTTATTCCTACAGTTACTGTCTACATTGCGGAAAATAGTGCTATTACAAAAGTTTTTCGAACATTATGACGTTTATTTAAAAGATTAAAAATTCCAAATGCCACTAAAATATCTTGACAAATCACTGCGAGACAGTTTAAAGAATTTAAGACTTTGAGACGTTCTTTGTACTAAGAAAGTATATTTATTTGAATATAAAGAAGATAGAATTTACATACTAACCTAAAATTATTTGACATGGTATGATTACACAGTTCCTGGTCAGGTACATCTGAAAAAAAAGTTGGATTACATATACATATAACTTAAAACACTAACATTTTAAAGTATAAAGATTTGTTTATTTATTTACATGTACATTACAGATCAATATCTAAATATTAAATAAATCCTATAAACCTACTACAAAAATAATATTAGTGTTATATGTTTAAAAAGTTTATTCTACAATTGCATATAAGCATTTGACAATAGTATTCGAACCATAATTTGTTCGGCGCATTGTTACAGCAAATAGCTGTCTGTGTCGAGCACGTCTACTATACAGGGTGTCTAGGAAAATGTGGAAAATCTCCCGGATATGAAAAAAATTCGTGAAAGGAATACTAGAAGTTCATATAAACTTTTTCGTATAGGCCTCCCCTTCGGAAATATGGGCTCCTAAAGACCGACAATGGAATTAAGTTATTTTACACATAATTACTGAAGCATCAAGTATATTTACATTTTTTTAAATGATGTATACAAAGTAAGACCCCCACATTACTATACAAGACAGTGTGGTGAATTACTCACAGCTGCAGGGACGCATTAGCTATGGTACTCATGACCACATTTTTTTTACGTCCTGTATAATAAGAATTATGGACAACGTTTTTTACATACCTTTAACTATTGACTAAAAATTTAGTACTCTTCATTCATGTCGCTAATCCCAACCGTTTTCCAAAAAACATCATGTATTTGGAGTATTCCGATAAAAAATCTTTTTTCCTATCAAATGTTTAACCTTCGACCTTATAATAAAACAAATTCGATACAAAATAAGAGTCTACCTCTTTGGAAGCTAGGAGGTTATATCACGACAGATATCCTAATAGTATTTTTCCAAATCAGAAAACATTTCAACGAGCTGACCAATGTCTGATTTGTCATAAGGTAATATTATTAAATTTCTTCATAATTTTACAAAATTTTGGGGAAAGAAGTACTGATGCTGGTCGAGGAAGAACAGTACGTATGTCGAATTAGAGGAAAATATTTTAAATGATGTAAATGACATTCCTTCAACGAGTATTCGAAAATTATCAGCGCAGCTTAATACATCGAAAACAATAGCTCATGAAGTTCTTCAAGAACAACTGTTATATCCATATCATTTGAAAAAAGTGCACAAACTGATTCCTGGAGATTTTCCTCCTAGAATGTAGTTTGCAAACTGGTCATTGGAACAGCCACGGAATAATGTAAATTTCATTAGCACTATTCTCTTCACGAATGAAGCAGAGTTTGCCAAAAATGTTATCATAAATTTACACAATTCACATGTATGGGCTGATGAAAATCCCCATGCAATTGTTATTTCGTATCATCAACATGAGTCTCAATCAATTAATGTCAGGGCAGGAATTTTTGATGGGCCATAGAGATATGAATTATTCTGAAAGACAAAATATTGATGGTACTCTATCCGATACTGAAAAAATTGCTTGGAATGGCTTTCGCCTCGTGGTCCCTAACTTCTTCGGAAAAAAAAAGCTGACAATTATGTTACTCTTGTTGAAAATATGTTGTCGTCGTAACAAAAAATTGGTTGTAATATGTCTCGAAAGGTTCATTTCCAACACTGACATCTGGACTTTTTTCCTGAAAACTGCGGAGCTGTAAGTGAATGGCGCGGCGAACACTTCCATTAGGATATATCAATAATGGAGAAAAGATACCAGGGAAAGTGGAACGCTTCCATGGTTGCCGACTACTGTTGGACTCTTGTTAGAGATGCTCCAGAAACAACTCACAAAAGAAAAGCAAAAAGACAGGATATCTAGTGTCTCTATTAGTGTAAAAGTGGGCATTTTTTATAATTTTTTTAAAAATAAAAGAAAAAAAATTTGTACTTTAAAAATTGCACCTAAGTATTTTAATTTCAGTGCATTTTTGTTTTCAGCGCTCCAAATTTAATAAAGAAATGCACTTTTTATACAAGATACAACAAATAAACTAAAATTTGTTGCGTAATATAATGTAGTAGTAATAAGAGGCAGGTAGACAGAGTTTAAAATATTTTTGACATTTACCTTCTCTCCATATATTGAATAGCGGGTCACAACTCTGAAATATCTAATGCAAATCTATGTGTTTTTTTTTGGAAATTTCGGTTCTCTGTCAAAAACTACTTAAGTATGCCGAAAATTTTTATAGTTTCTTTACTGCTTCCCTAATTATGATAAAAAATATAAATACTTAAATAATTCTAAGCTGTTGAAATCAAAATTTTATTCATGATACTTTTAATTTTTGGATTAAGATTAAAGCGCTACTTTTATATACTGAAGATCTGCTATAAGTCTATGGTAACATTAGTTATGGGATACCCCGTATAATTGTTTCTATATACAACTTCAATGAAAAGTATTAACCAAGATTATTTAAGTCTTAATATTTTCCAAGAATATTTCCATTAAATAAATTAAATTTATTTTTAGCAACTCCTTTTGGGAGTGGGCGAAAAGTAAACGTTTTGGCCCGTAGTTAAAAAAACCATTGTAAGAACAAATAAATTATGGGAATCCACCTGCTATTTCCTCAGGGTTTTATTCAGATATTGATTGGAATTAAAGTAAATGCTTTTTATCCACTTTGAATATAAATTAAGAGGAGACAATTGGCCTGGAATATTTACGAACGTCTTTCTAAATTCCGAAACAAAGAAAATCTGAGTTTAGGGTCTTATGATGGTAATTAAACATATTTAACTTTACAGAATTATTAGTTGGTATTTTTTTATTCTTTTTCAAATACTCTTGCATGTTGAAAAGATAAGAGCGAAAATTTCAATTTAAGTGTACTTAGTAACAAACTGGTACTGCATAGTTTATGATAAAACTAGAATATAGAAGGTGTTCAGTAAGTATACAGTTATTCAAGGAAAGTAATACCCATACGTCATCAATGATATTCGTTAGAACTAAATCCACTTATGAACGGAATTAGACAGTATGTTGAAAATTTCGTTATATATATATATATATATATATATATATATATATATATATATATATATATATATATATAAAACTGTTAAAGTTTTCAGTGCTTTCTATTTGTTTAAAATAAACTAAATTTCGTGAAATTAACCAGTTTCTCTGGTGTGTTATTTTTGGTTTGGTTTTGAGTATGTTTTGTGCATCATCTCTCTTGTTAAAGTTTTAGTGCTTTCTATTTCGAAAGCTTTTCTGAAAATGCGTGTTCTTTCTATAGTGTTTTATGGGTGCGATCTGTTTGGTTTCCTGAAAATTTATAGTGGGTCGTGTCTCCTGATGATGTTGGAATAAAGCTAATGTCGTTGGCTTATTCTTTATGCTTTATTTATGTTCTTGGACCCTTGCAAAGATTCTTCTGTTTGTTTTACCAATGTATTTTTTTTCACAGTCACTGCATGGGATGCTGTACACTCCCTGGTTTTCCAATAGTATGTTGTCTTTAGGATTATACAATAATTTGTGTATTGTTGTTTGTGGCTTGTAAATTGTGCCTATGTTATGCTTCCTCAGAATTCTTCCAAATACGTCTGTTACACCTTTTATGTATAGCAGTGTGGTTTTTGGTTTGGAATTGTCATCTTCTTTTTTCTCTGCTACTGCTTTAGCGTTCTGTTTTATGGCCTTTTTGATATTGTGTTCTTTGTAGTTGTTTTGTTTTAGAGCTGTTGTGATATTGTTGTCATGGAAAGGTAGCTGCTTGTTAAATTCGACCTCCAATGTGAACTGAATGCGGTGATGAATGCTCTTTAGTTCCTCTAAGAATATGTCTAGGTTGGATCTTCTGTGTGGCCATATGATGAACAGGTCACCCACGTAACGTTTCCAGAAGGTTAGTTTTGTTTTGATTTTTCTGCATTTGTTTCAAAATATTTCATAAAAAGATTTGCGACGACTGGTGATAGCGAAGATCCCATAAGAGCACCATCTGTCTGTCGGTAGAAATTATTTTCATAGGAAAAATATGTGTTTTTGACACAGTGTTCTGAAGGGTTGATGAAGAGACCTGGGAACTCCACGTTCATAGCAATCTGGTGTAGAGCTTCGTCAATTGGTATGCTTGGATACAAGGATTTGATGTCCAGGCTAGCAAGAATGTCTTCTTTTTGCAGTTTTAACCCTTGAAGTATGCTAACCAGGTGATCCGAATTTTTCAGGGACGAGTCTGCAATTTCGGTCGCCGGTAAAAAGGCCGCCAGAGGACCAGCATACTCATTCCAAGTCGAGGAAGCATCACTTCAAAATGCCAGCTGAGATGTTGGCGAAACGTCGTGAAGATTTTTCTATTGACGAACGGATTGAAAAGCGGAAAAACACCAGTGCACATTCCACCATACGTGAAAACCTACTATACAACATATATATATATATATATATATATATATATATATATATATATATATATATACATATATATATATATATATATATATATATATATATATATATATATATATATATACATATATATATATATATATATATATATATATATATATATATATATATATATATATATATATATATATATATATACATATATATATATATATATATATATATATATATATATATATGTATGTATAAACACACAGGGTGATTCTCCAGAAAATTTATCGATCCATTGTGGGAAAACTATAATTGGGAAGAATCTGAAAATTTGACAGTGTACTAAGATGCATGGGGGACAGCCGGCTAAAATATTTTCAAGATGGTGGTAATTCCAGTTATACCGGAAGTTGATTTGAACTTGCTTATTTTAAATAAAATACCCTATATAATATTGCATTTTTGATTTCTACGCAAAATTCTAGATATATTTCATGTATAATGTTTTATATTTAAGTCTCACCGTTTTGGACATATTTAAATTTTTATGTCAAAAATGACGTTTGCGGACTTAACTATAAATTTTTCCTATAAGGACGTTTTTATTTTTTAATTTGGGTTAGTTTTCTTGTAGACGAAAATCGACTTTGGTACTCTTTTTTGATATTTTGAAAATTATTAGTGTGTCAGTGGTCAAAAAAGAAGAATAAAATAATATTTAAAAAATCGTCAAAAGTTAATTTTTTCAAATAAAAACCACCTATTTTTATAATTTTATCATATTAAGCATTAAAAATAAGGGTTATTTTGTATAGGGTTGTCTATTATAAAAATTTGTAGTTTTCAAAATATTGGCAAGTAAACATTTTCCTATTGCAAAAATGATATACGGCTTTTAAGTTTTGTTATTAGTTGGCCGTGAGGTGAGGCGTGGTGAAAATAAAACAATCGAACCCTACAGAACTGTCACTATTTCTTGCCATTTGACATTCATTAATAATAATCATGCAGGGGTGATATTTATTATTTATGAAGAATGTGATAGGGTTATTTCAAGAACATGCGTTGCATGCGCGATCCGATATCCGAAGAAACAGAAACCAACACTACCCACTGTGGAAAAGAGTATAAAAACTTCAACTTTGGATCTATAAAAGCTACAAGAAATAGAAATAAACCAGTCGTTAATAAAATAAAGTTACAAAAATTATTTGAGTAAATGTTCAAATGACGCTTTTGAACTTCCAAACATTTTATGCACCAAAGCAGGAACTCTTCATGGATAGCTCTTCTTATTGACTGAGGATTAAGTTCTTCAAATGCTATTCTGATGCGCTGCATGCAATCTTCCATAGTGGTTAATGCGGTGTTGTATACTTTATTTTTGATTGTTCCCCAAATAAAAAAATCAAGTACTGTTAAGTCGGGGGAGCGAGGTGGCCAAAGATGTGGCCCATTCTTGGCTATCCTAAGATCATAAAACAAGTTTTGCAGATGATAACTAAATGACTATTATGTGGAGGCGCCCCATCATGTTGATAAAATAGATTTGTATAATCAGCTAGCGGCAAGTTATCTAAATAGTTCACTTCCAAATTTCTCAAGATGTCGAAGTAGCGCTCAGCTATAAGTTACAAAACGTATTTTGTATCTATAAATCTTCAAAAATGCACACGTTAAACTGCCAAGACCCCTGAAAATTTAATAATCTAAATGGCTATACATTTAAGTCACTCCTATAGTAGGAATTGGGTCCATTAAACAATCCATTTTTAGTGAATTTGGCTTCATCTGACCAAATAATATTATCCAAAAAACCAACATTTTCTTGTGATCGGAATAAAATAAATTGACAGAACTCTACTCTTCGTGGAAAATCAGTGCCTTTTAAATGTTGTACATTTACAATAATCATAGGGATGAAAATTATGTTTCCATAAAATCCTTAAAACTGATGTTTCAGATAATCCAGACTCTAATGCTACTTGGCTTGTAGATATTGTCGGATATGAGGCCAAACATCCGAGTTCTACGCTAGTCAGTGCGGGAGTTTGAAATAATCATGGTCCAAACAACTAGTTTGGGAAGTTATCACACAAATCAATAGCGATAAGGTGTCTAAGTAGACAACAAATCAGGATGGTGTCAGGACTTATAACTGGCTGCAGTGCAGCTTGAGAAAACATCTACATGCAATGGCTGTTTTTAATGAAGAATCACTATGTGATGAAGAAAACGAGACGGTTTTACACATTACCTTCGAGTGCGAAGCTTTGGCCTACTGGAGACACCATTGATCAATCCATCAGAACGGCTTATACACAGAAGATAAACTAGTCAGCAGGCTGCTAAACCTAATCAATGCAACCAACATGTTCGCCTAAAACCAGTTTAGGATGCAACACAATAAATCTAAAGGCTTCAGTGAAAGAGCATCTCAACCCTGACCTGCTGTGTCATATAATCAACGATCAACAATTAACAACCCCATCGTGCTTTATTCGTGTGTGATTCTAAATGCAGTTTACAAGGCTCTAACAACCCTAGCAATATTCTGCAATCTATTAACAGAGCGGAGCAGCTTAATTCAAGAAATAGAAGTCAGCAACATTGAGAATAATGAAAACATATCGGAGAATTCAGCAGTGATGCAAAAAATAGAAGTCAGTAACAGTAAAACAACAAAATTCAGTAGTGATTCAAGAACCAGAAGTCAGCAACACCGAGAACAACGGAACCATACCGTGTAATATTTACGAAACCGATGTCTGCAATGATGTCAGTAATAAGATCGATGAGATTTTAATTAACTCTAGTTGTCCAGTCCGTGGAAAAGGAGCCGGTGGAGTTCATTATTGCCAGTTCTATTTAAAGCAAAAGCAAAAAAGCTATTTGTGGATGTCCCAATGGAAATGTAGGTTACGGCTCAGAAATCCTCTGTTTCACATGTATAACAGAACACTAATTTGACAAAGAACGAGATGGAACCTATCAAGGTATGAAACGTGCTGCAGAAAAAATTATTGCCGAAATTGTGAAAAAGCTTCCAAGGTTGGACATAGGAAACACTGTTACTTTGAATGTACCAAAACTTGATCGTGTTCCTTTAGATGCGAAAAATATTCTTCAGAAAACTGTTGATACCAAACAAGGAGTATATCAAATTGGTACTAAAACAGGAAAAATAAAGAACTGGTTCTCACGCTATGACCTAAAAATTTCATCAAATAACTATAAAAAACAAATACCAGAAACGTCAATCTCTTTATGACAAGCTGTTATCAAAGAAACTTTATTTTGGGGGAAAGGATTTCAAAGGTGTTCATGCAAGCAATACGAATATATTTTCGAAAGAGCTGACAAACCAAGACTTTTCCCGAAATAACGAGAATAACGTTTACCGAAATAGAAACATTGAAGTCACATATAAGGAAGAATAGAGGTGACCTGAATCGTAAGATGAGTTAAAAACCTCGAGAGATTTTAAAAAGATAAATGTGTAGTTAATGCATAGTGTATACATAACTATTAGTAGTGTAAAACAGCTTAGTGATTTCTTGTGCAAATAAATTACAAAAAATATCCCAGCTTTACAAACCGCACATGCGCACGTCGAACGTGAAAGTAAATAAGTATGCTCTGTAAATGTATTATGGATGGACGAGCAATCAATTGCTTCACGCGGTGGTATTTTTAGTGATCTACCATCTCGCCAGACTGAAAGCAAAAAAGAAATAGGCGAACAGAGTGAGTAAAAAGGAAAGAATCGAAAATATGGCAGTAACTATTTATAAAGGGGTTTTTATTTTAACGGGGAGGAGACATAACCTAAACCGCTTTGTGTAATTTGTAATGAAATCCCAGTCAACAGCAGTTTAAAATAATTTCTTCTTCGTAGGCCTTGAAACAAGAACATCCAGAACACAAAGGTAAACCTGTTGTCTATTTTAAAACAAAATTGGCAGGTAATAAAAAGTTCAGTGTTTCTTTTTTCTAACAGACTTAAACGAAGATAGAAAAATGGCTCTTGAAGCATCATTTCGAGTTTTTTACAGAATTGCAAAATCTGGACCAACAGATACAGTGGCGAAAAATTAGATTGCATCGTGTGCTAAAGACATTATGAAGTGTATGCTTGGAGAAGAATCGTAAAGAAAATTAACCTTTTTTCTTTATTAAACAATACAGTGTCGTGGAGAATTAATGATTTTTAAATGATGTGGAAAGTGAACTTTTAAAAAGAATAAAATTAAATTATTTCGCTATTCAGATTGACGAGTCGACCGATGTAGCAAACGTTGCATTATTGCTTGTCTATGTTAGATATATTTTTAGCAATTCCATTGAAGAAGATATATTATTTGCAAAACATCTGAAAACCTATACGACAGGTACGACAATTTTCGATATGATCAATGACTATTTTGAAAAAAATGAAATAAATTGGGTTTGTTGTCTGGCTGTGTGCACTGATGGTGCAAAGTCAATGATAAGAACATTTTCGGGTCTTATGGTACTGGTAGAGAAGATCGACGAGAATATTGAATGGATTCATTGCTGTATTCATACACAAGCACTGACATGTAAGCGCATTCTGCAGAGTTATACAGTATTTTAGGCGACCGACGCTGTAAAAGTTGTAAATATTATAAAATCGCGTGTTACAAATTCTGGTCTATTCCGTGCCCTTTGTGAGGACGTTGGAAGACTTTAGGCTTCTTTAATACTTCATACTGAAGTTAGATAACTTTCTCATAGCAAGGTTTTAACCCGCTTGCTTTAACTGAAGTCTATAGCTCAAGCATTTTTTCCTAACCACATATCTCAGTTGTCGTTTTGTGTATCTAATATACTTTGGTTGCAATAACCGATTTTTTTTCTAAATTAAATGATTTAAATCTATGTTTACAAGGCCCAGGTATCACCATTTTCAATGCACATGATAGAATAGCAGCCATGCAAAAGAAGTTCTTTTGGATTCAATGTATGTTGGTGAATGACTACGAATGTTTTGGTTGTTTTAGCATCATTTTATTACAAAATGAAATTAAACTTAACGAAAATATTAAAAGTGATATTACTGAACATCTCAAATGACTTCAATTAATGTTCAAGTACTATCTCCTAATAAATCTATTATATCTGGATCGAACAATTGGATATATAATACTTTTTAAGGATATATAACTTCGAATATTTTTTA
Source organism: Diaprepes abbreviatus (assembly GCA_034092305.1). Classification (NCBI taxonomy): domain Eukaryota; kingdom Metazoa; phylum Arthropoda; class Insecta; order Coleoptera; family Curculionidae; genus Diaprepes; species Diaprepes abbreviatus. Next base: position 5,174,639 of record JASJET010000094.1, on the reverse strand, counting down.
CCTTTACTGGGGAAAGGAAGGCTTTCAATTTCCTGAAAACTCTTTTTAAAGATCACTCTTCAATTGATTTTTGGTTCAGTGTAAAAAATAAGTATCCTGTTTTGGTGGAAAAGCCACTAAAATTTTCTTGCCCTTTTGTAGAACATATCTATGTAAGAAAGCGTTTTCCACATACACTTGCCTGAAAGATAAGTACAGAAATAGATTAAATGCAAAACCTGATCTAAGACTCATTGTTCCACCCAACAGGTACAAATATTCCCTTGAGGGTATTTTTCAAGTTCTGTATTATTGTATTCATTTTGTATTAATTCTTTTTTTTATAAGTTCAGCTATCACTTTGGTTTTAATAATGTGTGTATTTAAATATTTTACGACTACGTTTTAATTTTTCATTATGAACTGTTACTTCTTCTTCTTCTTTTTCCTCTTGTTATAAGCTTACAGTCTGTTTTCTCCAACTCAATCATTCATCTCATTTGATGTTGAAATCCAGGACTCTCTCCATCTTTTCGGTGGTCTACCTATTAGTCTTCTGGTTTCCGGTGTTCCATCTCAGGCGATTCTCGCTATTCTATTTTGCGCCATTCATCCTACGTGCTCATTCCAGGCTCTTCTGTGCTTCCGTCCCCATCTTACTATATCCTGCATTTCATGTTCCTCGCGTATTGTTGAATTGCGTATGTGATCTCTTAATGTGTATCCCGATATTCTTCTTAGTACTTTCATTTCGGCAGTTCTTAGAATTGATTTTGTTTCTGTGTTGTCAGCTCTCGTCTCTATTGAGTACATCATTATCGGTCGAATACAGGTCTTGTAGATTTTTGTTTTTGCGTCCTTGGTCATGTATGTGTTGTGCCATATTATATCCGCCAGGTCTCCTGAGATTCTATTTGCCTTGTTTACTTGGTTTCTTACTTCTCTTGTTCTATCTTGGTCTGCGGATATCTCAACTCCAAAGTAATTAAAGAACATGAGTTGTTCTATTGGTTTGTTATCCACTACTAATTTGCATCTTAAGGGCACTTTACTTATTACAATTGACTTAGTTTTATCGATGGATATTTTCGTGTTGAATTGCTTCCTTAGTCAGTTATTATACCTTCAAGTTATTCCTCTATAGTTTTCCGTGATTTTCTTATCACCCTTCTTGAAATTAGGTACTGTTATACTTTTCTTCCAATCTCGGGGTATCTTTTGGTCTTTAATTATTTTGTTAAAGAGTTTTGTTAGTTCTTCATGTAATGCATTTCCACCATATTTAATTAATTCGTTGGGAATATTGTCGGGTCCTGGGGCTTTTCTCGTTTTTAATTTGGCTATCGTGTCTTTCGTCGTTTGGAGGCTTACCTCCTTGGCGTATTCGTCATATTCAGATGCATTTTCGGGTGAGTAGTTGTTCTGTTGTGATTGATCTGTATTTCTATATAGTGTTTTAAAGTTTTCTTCCCATTCGTGCTCAGAAATTTCTTCTGATCATGTTCCATACCTTCTTTAGTGCCCCGTACAGTCATATTCCATATCTACTGTGAACCTTCGCCAACATTCGTTTTTGATTTGTGTTAAGTCGGCGTTTACTCTGTTTCTTATTTCTTTGTATCGATTGTGTTCTGTTTCTGACTTGTTATTTCTGTATCAGAGGTAAGCCTGTCGTTTCTCTGCTGCCAATGATTTCACCTCAGGAGTATACCAGTGCTTAGCTGATGGCTTAGAATTTGTGTTAACTTCTCTGTATCCCAATGCTTCCTCTGCCGATTTATTTACATTTCCTCTGATTTTTCCCCAGCTTTCTTCAACATCATGTCTTCGATCTTTTCTGCAAGTCTCTTTTTATACAAGTCTTTGGTTGATTCATCACTTACCGATTCAATGTTTAATTTATTTTTAATATTCCGTGGCTTTTTCTTTTTGTGTTGTATTTTAAGCCTTAATTTGCATAGTACCAATCTATAATCGGATCCTATTTCTGCAGATCTAATACTTGTGTTGGATGTAAAACTTTATTTGATATCACATAATCTATTATTGAATTTTGTCCTCTGGTATTTTGCCAGATTATTTTGTGTTGAGGCTTATGGGAGAAGAATGTATTATTTATTCTCATGTTGCTTGTGCAGAAATCAATCAAGATTGCGCCATTCTCAGGACGACGGGCTTCCGATGGGTTCTTCACTCTCTCCAGTTGTCGCCAATCGATATATGGAATGGTTCGAAACTTATACCATAGAAACGGTAACAGTAAAACCGAAAGTCTGGTTGAGATATGTCGATGATACCTTCACTGTATGGAAGGGCAATGATCAAGAACTCAATGGCTTCTCAAAATATCTAAATACCATTCGACCTACAGTTAAGTTTAACATGAAAAAAGAGGTAAATTATCAATTACCCTTCCTACATGTCATGATGAGCCGTTCAAATGAAACTATTAAAACTTCAGTATACTGAAAGCCAACACATACTGGACAATATCATAATCATAGCTCTAATCATTCTGTTGTAACAAAACAGGGAATTATACGCAACCTCTATAATCGCGCTAGATCTATATGCAATAATGCCGATTCATTGGAAAAACAGGTAGCAAATATTAAATCCCATTTACAACAGAATATTTATCCTTTAAAACTAATTGACAATGTTATAAATAACTTTAGAACAATGAATACTGGACAGCAAGAAACACATTTTTTCTTCACAATTTCGTTCATTAAGTGAACTTTGGAGAAAATAAAACGAATTGCCAGTAGTTATAACATAAAAACACTTTAAATAAGGAAATACATCTAGAGCTTATTTAACAAAAACAAAACCAAAAACTACCGATAAGAAAGAATGTTTACAAAGTTCCATGCGAATGTGGTAAAATGTATATTGGAGAAACCAAACGACCATTAGAAGTTAGAATTAAGGAACATAAAACTCATATACAAAAAGAGGAAATTCGAGATCAGGTATTGCAGAACACGTCTGGCATAAACAACACCATATAAAATGGTCTGAGGCTGCGGCAATATATATATATATATATATATATATATATATATATATATATATATATATATATATATATATATATATATAGAGCCCAACATGAAAAAAAGAAACTTTATAGAAGCAGTTTATATTAATCTTCAGTAAACCGAATGTTGAGATACCTAATCTTTGGCAACCACTACTTTGACAGCCACATTTTAGTGAATCAAAAACAATTATTAAAAATTACTGAATAATTTCAGTATATTTGTTTTCTTACAGATAACTAGACTCAAGAAATGTTAAGCCTTTTCATGCATAGCACTTTTGAGCTGCCGCGTGTAATGTAAAATACGTTCTGAATATACAATGACCTGTTCATAATGGTTCAAACAAAGTAGGGAAAAAACAATTAAAAAACAATATTTCAGTGAAATCCGCCTTTCTAAAATAAATATTTGTAATTCAAATGATTCAATTTATATTACCTTTAAATCCGACTTTTTTCCGATTCATCTTTTAAGAAAACACAAAAGTAATCGTTTTTACTCCGAACGCGAACGCTGCAATAAAATATGAAAATACAATGTTTAACATAATGGCAAATTTCCACCACAGAAAAATTTATTTAGGGATAACAACTTGTGGGAAACTTGCCACATGTTGGTCTTCCTGACTTAAATTAATAATCAGATAGTAGAATTTTAGATAGTGGTGGGTCTCTTATGAAGAAATGTAGGTATTAAGGGACCTAATCTAAAAAATATATATAAATCGCCATGTCAGTCACAAGCCTGGGACAATAGTGACTGAGATGGCGTAGAAGTGTGATACTTCATGCTTTTAGGAACAATATGAGAGCACACTCCCGTGATGCTTAACCTAGAATTGATGGCTGTCAACAGCGTCAGTATCCAGAATAGGCGGCTTGCCAAGACTCACGGTCGACGTGGCGTTTCAATGCCAAATACCCCTTGTTGACGGAAATATATGTCAGACTGTAAAACAAAATTACCCCAGGTAGGTAGTGCTTAAAGTACAGCATCATATACAGAACCTTCAGTCTATATCAAGGATTATTGGGAGGGGGGAGGGAAGAAGCTGACCAATGCAAGGGAAAGCTCGATTTTCGTAGCAAAATACAATTGCAGATCAATACGTTTATCTGGTCGACCTTCAAAAGTAAGAAGAATGGGTAAAAATTTTATTTCTTTACCGACTAGAAATGCCCTACAATATGAGGAAGAAAGTCAGAGAGAAATGACTTTTCTACACTGTTAAAAATAACTTTAAATTTAATTCAAATTTAATGTCCATTCTACATTAAATTTAATGATTTTGTACAAATAATCGTTATTAATTGAAATATTAGTTCGCTGTACATTAAATTTGATTAAATGTTATTCTAAATTTCAATAAACTGAAAAGATATATCAACTTCTGTACATTAAAATCAATTCACATATACAATAAAACTAAAGGAATTTACATTATGATTCAATATACATTATATGAGATTCCGAGAGATGGCGCAACTTGTATTTAATTCTTTGTTTAGTCTGATATAAGCTGCTCAAAGGACTCAAATTTCTTATGGTAAAGTGAATATGTCTGCCGCTTACTGACGAGAACCAGTAAGTTCGAAACTACCTATGGGAAAAATGTCTACATTTTCCTGGAAGTTTCAGAATTTTTTGAACTCTATTAATGTTGGTGCATTAAATATGTGATAACATATCCCAAACTCAATGAACACTGGCTATGTGTTAAGGCCGGGAGATATCTCTAAATGTATCTATATAACGTATCGATATGTGTCGAATATCGAAATATTGATACTCCGATATGTTGATAAAAGTATCGATATTTAAATGTGGATACATTTGGTGTCGTTTATATTTTTATTCTTGTTTTACTTTGTAACTTTGCTTTATCAACAAATTGATTGTTGTACCACAGAAATTTACTTGTGTACAACACAGTATGCATGTGTCTTTGGTTTATTACTTAATAAAATATGTATTAACAATGATTTTCGTAGGAGGCATGGTTAAAATAATAAACAGCAACAAACCAAAGTGGCTAAAAGGCCACAAACGTAGAGAAGTGATGACTCGCGAACACAGTGCGTAATATTTTCCGAGTTTATCCCTATCGTCTTATTTATTACACAATTAAAAAATGATAAAGTATATCTACGCCGCTGTAGTGAAATTCTCTACAATAAATATTTGGGTGCGTTCGATGTTCGAACAGGCAGTTGCGGACGGTTTATTCAACATAATTAACAGTGGTAGTGGAGTGAAATATGATTACAACGGAACGATATAATATTTGTTTAAGTATATTGATATCTACGTATTGCAATGTTAGTCAGTATACAAAATATCAAATATCGATGCCGCGTGTATCCATACATTAAAGTATCGATATATATCGCCCGGATCTACTGTATATTTAATGTACATAGTCACCTTAAAAAGTAATGACCAAACTTTAAATTTAATATATGATTACAATAAATTTAAACGAATGAATTAATTTATTTTAATGTAATTCTAATGAATTATATTAAATACATTTAATAAACATTTGTAAAATTTGCTTCCAGCACATTTACATTAAATTTAATGTATTTATTTTTCCAGTGTAGTAAAAAAGTATTTGGTCCCAAACATTATTAGTTTTAAAGAAATCTCAGACCATCTAGCATACAACATCAAAAAATTACCACGTTAAAATAATGCAAAATTATTCACTTCTACTTACACCGACGAAGAGATTAAAATGCTTTACATGGACATTGAAAAAGCTAGAGATGAAGAAAAATTTCATTAGGACATCGTTAAAGGGTGATTTCCATGCCGTTATACAAGGTGAATCATTTTAATCTATCGATACAAAATTTTTTTAAAAGACTCCATCTACAAAAAAAATAGTTCAAATTGAAATTGTCGAGGACAGAGAGGGTCATTTATTTGCACTAGTGGCCTTGACCTTGAGGTTAATATTCAAGGTTATTTGAGATTTAAAAAAAAAAATGGAAATCTGCTTTTTTAAATACAGAAATAAAACACGGATAAAATTACCTATCCTAAACTAAGGGGTAAAATCAGATCTAAAAGTCATTTGAAGGTCAAATGTGTTCATACCTTGAATGAACCAATAATTTGGAACCTAAGAGTGAAGGAGAAAAATTTTTCCTACAAAATTTCTAAAAATCAAAATGTATATCAAGGTGACTTTAGATTTGACCTTGACGTTGAAGCTCATATTAAAGTCATGATAAATTTTTAAATGGGACCCAATATTTTTGATCCTGAAAACGGAGATAGCGGAATATTTTAATGTTGGATATGTCCTTGAAATGACCTCGAAGTGCAAGGTCAAGGCTATTTCAAAGTTAAATATTAAAAAACTTCGAAATGGCAATATATTGGGAAATGTTCAAGGCTTAGGGGAACATTTTTTCTTTAGAAATGACTTTTAGTAACCCCTTCTTGAATCTTGCGGGTCACTGCTAAAAATTCGCTAAACTCTGACAGCTCAAATAATTCAAACGATAAAGGAAAATAAATAAGAACGACTTGGTTCAATTGAAAATTATTTCCGGGAATAACCAACGTTGAAGGTGCTTTCAGAAAATAGATAATCCCTATTTTTGAGATCGCATTCGAAAAAAACGGGAAATTTCACGTCAGAAATGATATTTTAAAAGATGTTATTCTATTCTGGGAAGGTTCAAAAGTTTAAAAAGCACCCAGAAGTTTTTTTTAAGAATTTTAGTGGTTTTTTGGAGCATATTAAACCTTAAAGGGCCTTCAATAAGTAGCAGAAGAAATACACAAAATTTGACGACCTTGATAAAATTGACCTTCAAGCCTGTTTTCAAAGTTATTGAAGTTCGAGGTCATTTCTTGAAATAAAGAAAGTACAATAATTATTTATTTTCCCTTATCGTTTAAATTCCTTCAGCTGTCCACGTTTGGCGGATTTTTCGCAGTTTCACATTATGGATGTTCCGCAAGGTCCAAAAGGGAATCACTGAAGATATTTTAAAAAGTGAAAGTTTTTCACTCTCATCTGAAGTTCTAGTGCTCTAATTTTCTCCTGTCTCGAACAATCCCCAATACCCTGATATTTTGGAATTTTTTTATATTTGACTTTAAAATGACCTTGACCTTGACCTTTAAAATCATTTTAAGTTCATATCTGATCGTATAATTTTTCGCTATCTCCATTTTCGGGATCAAAAGTATGGAGACAATGTTGAGAGTCAAATTTAGGGTCACCTTAACATTGACAGTTTGATTTCCAAAATGTTTTGCAGAAAAAGTTTTCTCCATTACTCTTAGTTTCCGAATTATTGTGTCATTCAAGGTATGTGGATATCTTTCAAATGACCTCTAGATGTGATTTTATAACTTGTTATACAATACTGTTGAATAGAAAATTTTCTTCGTGTTTCACTACTGCAAAAAAAATAGGGGTTTCCATTTTAAAAATCACCTTAACCTTAAATGACCTTGAAAATTGACTCGAAATCAAAGTCATTAATACAGATAAATACCCCTCTCTGTCCTTGATAATTTTTGTCTGAACCATTTTAAAAGATATTTGGATCTATAAATTAAAATGGATCACCCAGTATGTATCAAAAGAGAAGATAACGATGAATACATAGAAAAATTTAGACCGGAAAAATGATTTATCCAGAAAGTAAAACTACCTCCCGCTACACCAAATTTAGGCTTTTTTGGACGAAAGTCGACTGGATATATTTTGTTTTGCGCGCTTACTTCGTATTATAGCGTTGTCGCTTATTTTAGAACCACTATCATTGACATCCGCTCGAAATAAAGGGTGTTTTTTATAGAGGTATAGAACTTTTAAATGGAATAAAACAAAGATGAATTTTTTAAATTTGACATGAAATTTACTTTATTCGAAAGATAACCTTCTAGCATTATAATTTAAATATGACTTCTGGCATATGACCGCCACGGCTGGCTCGGACGTAGTCTAATCTGGAGGTCCAATTTTTGATGACTTTTTCCAACATTTGTGGCCGTATATCGGCAATAACGCGGCGAATGTTGTCCTCCAAGTGATCAATCGTTTCGGGCTTATCGGCGTAGACTAGCGACTTCACATATCCCCACAGAAAATAGTCTAGCGGCGTTAAGTCGCACGATCTTGGAGGCCAATTCACGGGTCCGAAACGTGAAACTTTGCAGTTACCAAACGTTTCCTTCAATAAATCAATTGTGGCACGAGCTGTGTGACATGTTGCGCCGTCTTGTTGAAACCACAGCTCCTGCACATCATGGTTGTTCAATTAATGAACGAAAAAGTCAGTAATCATGGCTCTATAGCGGTCACCATTGACTGTAACGTTCTGACCAGTATCGTTTCTAAAGAAATACGGACCAATGATTCCACCAGCCCATAAAGCACACCACACAGTCAGTTTTTCTGGATGTAACGGTGTCTCAACATACACTTGAGGATTATCACCACTCCAAATACGGCAGTTTTGTTTATTGACGTATCCATTCAAACAAAAGTGAGCTTCATTGCTAAACAAAATTCGCTTATGAAAATCGGGATCAACAGCAATCTTGTTTTGGGCCCATTCACCGAATCTACGCCTTGCTAGGTGATCGTGTGGCTTCAGTTCTTGCACGAGTTGGATTTTGTAAGCACGCAAACCAAGTCTTTCTGCAAAATCTTAGATAAAGTGAATGGACACATATCCAATTCCTGTGCACGATGGCGGATAGACTGATTCGGGTCTTCCGCTACGCTACGCTCTACAGCAGCAATGACTTCTTCTGTACGCACTGTACGACGTCTCTGTGGATGCGTATTATCATTTAGGCTAAACGTGGTGCGAAAAAGTTCCATAGTTAATCGAATTAATTGCTCTGATGGACGATTATGTTGACCGTAAAATGGACGTAGTGCGCGATACGTATTTCGAACAGAACCATGATTTTCAAAATAAATTTGCACAATTTGGAAGCATTGTTCAGGCGTCAGTCTATTCATGTTGAAATGCCAAACTAAACTAAACATAAATCACTTGACAGCTGACAAAATGGCCGCCAATTAAAAAAGTGTTGCCAACTTAAAGTTCTGTACCTAAATAAAAAACACCCTTTATTAGATAAAAAAGTTCATAAAGGGTGTCTCAGAATATTTTTCGTTTAAGTTTTGACTATTACGCACCAAATACCGATAGCGGGGACAGGGGAGTAGGGTCAAACGCTTAAATGGCATCTCAAGTTTAGTAACGATGAAACATTTCATGGGATTATACCGCGCATTTTGCATGCGGGCGTTTTTTTTTTAAATAACGATTCCTACGTCTGTTCAGGACACATGTCAATTTAACGGCTATGAGAAATGTGCCAAGTGCGAATTAGATCAAGCATTCTGTACGTAAGTTTGAAGAGCCTGGAAATACAATGCTGGATAAGTCATCTGGACGCAAAACGAACGGGAATATTGACCGCGTTCGCCAGTCTGTTAAAGACGATCCACGACAGTACCAAAGGCTCCGCTCAGCTTCTCTAAATTTGCACAGATCCACGGTCTATCGCATTATTAGCTAAGATTTACATTTTCACCTCTACATAATTATTAATGTGAATTCCACAGGACAATAAAAAACGACTTTAGGAACTTCAATAATATATGGTTTTCGGATGAATCGAATTTTCACATCAACCGCCAAGTGAACAAACAAAATTGCAGGTATTGGGCTCCTGACAATTCTCTGGAACTGCATCAAAAACCCCTACACTCGCTTGAGGTTTTCATTTGGGGTGCCATATCAAGCTAAGAAATAATCGATCCCTATTTTTTTTGAGAATAACCGTAGTCGCACTCAGACTGTTAATTCCAATCGTTATTGCTATATGATCGGGACTTTTTTGGCTCCAAAAATGCAAAACTACATTGGCTCCAACCAGAATACCTTTTTCTAACAAGATGGAGCAACTTCCCAAGTCACGAATATTTTTTTGGCAGCTCTTCATGATTTATTCCCTGAACTAGTGAAAAGTCGCAGAGGGGACATCAATTGGCCTCCGCGGAGTTCAGATTTAACACCTATTGATTTTTTTCTATGGACTAATTAAAAAGTAATGTTTTCAACCCATCATCATTCAACTTAAATATTCTAAAGCAAAAAATCGCAGACGAAATCCACGTGATTCGAAGAGCGGTGATCCAGCGAGTAAGTGAAAATTTCAGTTTGAGGCTAAATGGTTGTGAAGAAGCGGATAATGCGCATTTAAAGATGGTTGTTTTTCATAAATAAAAATTCAAAAACTACTTTATAATTTTACAGCAATTAAATAGGTCTGATGTTTTACTTTTAAGAACCAAATACGAAAAATATTTTGAAACACCATTATTACTACTAATGACGCAGTTAATTATCTCCATTTGGTAGTATATTATGCCTTATAATATTTTATATTATATATTCGTTTTTCAGAAAAATTAATAGAAATTTTTTTAGTTATGAATGTCATATTCTCTCTTTTCATATAGTCCAAATTAACTGCTACATTTTTTATACTAATTATCTCGACTATGAGATGGACAAGGTCTCTGAAATTTCACTGTTTTACGGAAAATTATATCAGCAATGGATATTTTACTATTACAAAATATATAGAAATTCGATTAGATGATGAATTACCTTAATAGTGATATATGTCATTTGTAACTTGATTTTTCATACTGTTATATACATTAAACATTTGTAAGCACAAGGGCTCTTAAGGCTGTTTAAATAGCACGTTCTACTTGCAGATATTAAATAGTTATTTTCAAATTATACGTTGTAATGGAAATATTTATTATTTTGTCAATATTTGAGCGATAGTTTTCATTGCTTATGGTTTGTTATTTTGAAATGGATCAACAATTTTCCGATAGTTCACCCCGCGCTTAAAAAAACTCAATAGTGCTAATTAATGGCCACGACGTGTCCTAAATAGTATGATACGTCTGCGTGCCAAAGAGTCAGGGTCAGGTTGAAAATATTGTAAAAAATTGGCTCTTCACTGCTTTTGTGTTAAATCTGTAAGAGCTGGTGTTTTCATCTATAAATAACATTAGTTTTAGAATACTCTCCACGTTTACAAATGTGTTACCCATCATTATTATCATCTCTATCCAGACTTAAGAGTTAAAAACGTAGGTGCTAAATCTAGGTTGACTATGACATTAGTTACTTGTAAAAAATTTTACAAATTTAATCAAAATATATACTCAGAAGTGTTACACTCAGAAGCAATAATTTCTTGAACTTAATTAAATGTCAACGTTTTATCCTTGATAATTTTTTGCGGAAACAAAATTTTATCTAATTTTTTTGTGAAGAAACCGTTTTATGAGAGCTGACTAGTACAGATATTTTAAGTTATTGCGCCTAGGCTCACTTGTGTTAAGAGTAACAAAATGCCTCGAGTGCAAAGACGTCAAAATTATCACCTTGTTAGCGACTTTGACAGGGGTAGAATTGTTGTCTATCGATATGTTGGTTTGTCCTATCGCGAAATTGGCCTCTGTGTTAATTGTATTGCAATAACGTTAACGCGCGAGTGGCGTGTGCGAACAGAAAAAGGTCGAGGAATACGAAGAAAACCATTTGGTAAACCGATGCGTACCACAGAGGGCGCTTCAGACAACTACTTCTATGAGACCGTTTTGCTACTACGCATGAAATTGCTGACCAATGGTTTGAAGAAGAAGGTAGACCTGTTACTATGCGTACACTATATTCGCCACATTTGAGCCTTTGGACTTTTTTCGTACTGTCCACGAGTGCGCACTTTCTGAGTGCGGACTACTGTCTTCAACGTTTAAACTGGTACAGAGAACGGCAGCATTAGGAGGCAGAATGGCATAATGTCGTATTCAGCGGCGAAATGCGATTCTATCTAGATATGCACGATGGAAGTACAAGGATAAGACGTCGCTGTGGAGATCGACGTGATATTGGTTTTGCTCTTGAGAGGCATGTACACAGAACTGTTGGAGTAATGGTTGGGGGGAGGGGCTATTGCCTATGGTAGCCGATCACCACTTCTTTTTATTCGAGGTAGTACGACAGCTGCGCCTTATATTGCTAATGGCCTATAAACCACTTTACTGCCTAATCTAGATGGAGGAACAACGCATGTTCCCATATTGCTCGTCGAACTATGGACCCCAAGAAGCAGACGTCAATGTTTTAGCGTGGCGACCCCATTCACCGGATTTAAATTTCACCGAAAATGTGCGGGATATCATGGGGAGGAGACTGTCCACTTTGCATTATCCTCCAGAGTCTAATAGAGTTAATCCATGAAGTTCAAGTTGCTTGGAACAAGGTGCCATAAGCAGACATCGACCATCTCATTTTGTCGATGCCTAGACGTGTACAGGAGTGTACTCAGCTACGGAGTCGCCAAACACATTATTAATTTTCTTTCGAATTACATGTTAATAAAATTTCATGCAAATGTTATCGTTTCATTCTCTATAAAATACTTGCACGCTGCCAAAAAAATAAGTTTAAGAAATTATTCCTTCTGGGTGTAATACTTTTAATATCGCTGTCCTTTATCTGAGTCTTGATATAAAGGGAAAGTATCTAGACACATGACACCAAGTCTAGACTATAGGAGGTATTATCAAGTAATTTGATTTTTATTTTTATTAAGTAACACTAGTAATCAAATAGAAAAAAAAATTGCGACTGATATTATAATGGCTGTCCGTGGGAGTTTAAAGCATTTTGATTACGAATTCAACAACGAAAACTCCACCATATATAGATTTTTAGTTATAGGATGTATCAGTTATTTTTATTTAATACAAACATTGGATCAAAGGCAACTAAAAAGTGAACATTGGGAGCAGTTCTCTAAAAGAATGGAAGGAGACTTCTATAGTGTACAAAAACAAATGTGGCGACTGATAAGACAACAACGCAAAGAAATATCTGAACTCTCCGAAACAAACAAAATATCAAAGGAGAAATGGATAGACTACCTAACAAAATTATTTGAGGGAGATGCTAACATTGGAAAAAACAACATACCAGCAATAAGGAATAATGTGGAAGTCACCATTCAAGAAGTAGAGAAAGCTATAAAATCCTTAAAAAATAGAAAGTCTCCAGGACAAGACGGAATTCATAACGAATTGTTGAAATACGGAGGACAGCGACTAACATAGGAACTCACAAGCTTCATTCGAAAAATCCTGATACGATGCAAAGTACCAGATAGGTGGAGAACCAGCACAATAATGTTTATGTTTAAGAAAGGTGACAAACAAGAACCAGGGAATTACAGGGGTATTAATCTACTGGAACCAACTCTGAAACTCGTTACGAAAGTAATCAAAAATAAAAACAGTAGGGATTTAGATCAGGAAAGTCTTGCGTGGATGCAGTATTTATTCTACAACAGATAGTCGAAAAATCTCTAGAATACAATAAACCAACATTTTTATGCTTTATAGATCTAACAAAAGCATTCGATCGCATAAAGCTAGCTAGATGACGTAATTCACCTGTTATATAAGAGAAATATTCCTATCAATATAATTCAGACCATTGAAAACATATAAGTAGTGGGAATAGGGGGCTTCTAGTTGACCCCCCCACCACTTTTTTGATTGGTCAGCCAAGAATGACCTTGTTTCTGATTGGCTGCCCAAGTTCGCCCCCTATTCCGATTGGTTTCATAAACTCCGCCTCTTTTTGCTCCACCTCCTACCTCCTTCCTAACCACCACAGTAGTTGGAGGGGAGCTGGTAGCAGTTGGAGGAGAGCTGGTATTTTAAAGGACTGAATCTGAGCGAGCTACATTCATTTACAACTAGTCTTAAGCTTATATAGAAGATTCACCACTAATAAAGAACAGTGTTAAATTAAAAATAAGTGGTAGTTATGAACAGTGATTTGCAAAATGAAATAATCAAATTAGGTAAACAGTTTACTAAACTTCAAAATTCCGAATTAAAGAATGCAATGCTAAGGAAAACACACCCCGAGTGGGCACAGGTATATTATGAGACTGCCTTCCAATACCAATTAGCTGCAGAAGCCTGTTTAAATTATAGAAAAACCCAAAATTTGCCGAAGTTCTTTCATGAAATAAAGAAAATAGGATTCAGTTACTTTTTAAGGATATTGAAGGATTATATAAAAGATCCTGATATATTAAAAGAAATCGTGGAAGAGGAAGAGAGAGATAAAGAGATATTGAGAAACAGGGAGGTTTTAGTGTAGGATTTATTATGGAATTATTAATAAGAGAAATGTATGAAGAGTTTTTGATGTCCGCAGCCTGTTCCGAGTTTTATGCATATGAAGGTCAAGAAAGTGAAGCGCAGAATATTATATTGTTTTTAAATTATATGGAACATGCGGAATTATGTTTACTAGCACCTAAATGTTGTAGCGAATATTTAAAAAATAAAAATATAGATATTTTAATATGTAAACTTCAAGAACTAGGATTAAATAATAATATTTCATGTATTAAAACAATGTTAGAAAATAAAACACATAATTTGTAATCAAGTCTTTTATTACATAAAAAAATTGTTGTAAAGGTAATAAACATTTGATAATGCACATACACATGGTATTTTTTGATGATAAAAGCAGCAAGGATCCATTTTCTTTAGGGTGGGTTGTTCATCAATCTCGATAACTGGTTTCATGGAATACTTCTTTACGAAATCTGCCTTTTATTCCCCTTTTACATAAACATAGTCCACCTTAGCGCTTAAATCTCTTATGATATCTCCACATTTGTGTAATGGTGTAAATCCTTCACACCATTCAATGCAATGGTAATTTTTTATTAACCACAGAGCTTGTTTGTGTAAATAGGATGGTAAATGACCCATCGGAAATGGAGCTTTGAAAATAAAATGACTTGTCTTTTGCCCATCGTACGCTGCTAATTCCTTTACAATAAATTTATTATTTTCAATTTTGAATCCTTGAAGATCTAGAATAAGTTTCATATTTTCAAATATTTGAATTTCTTGATCATTTCTACTTTTAATTGATATTCACTTATTTGTTTTTTTAATTTCTGCAACTGAAGTTGAAAATCTAATACTCGAACTGAAATCTCGTAAGACATTATATAAATGAAGAATTCTGGTTTGGCTACGTTAATAAATATCAAAATTGACGCGTGCGCTCTTAAGCGTAAGTAGCGGTTTGTTTAAAAAGAGTATTTTATCTTAAGGAAATTGTATTACAACTGTTTCACAATTTTTGTTAATGGATTGTAACTGAAAACTTTATCATGAATTATGACACAATATGCCGCTGTTTTAGGGGGAATTTTTTCCTTGGTTTCAAATTCAATTCTCATGGTTACTGGACCTGTTTGTAGTAAATCTCTTTGATGTGAACAATTAATGTAAACTATAGGAGCATTTTCTTTAAATTCTTTCGGATTAAAAATTGGTTCCACTGGAGAATTATAATACCCTTGACGAAAGTCTGTAAACATTTCATACAGAGTAGCAAATTTATTATTTTCAAAGTCAAGTTGAAGATCATTGTAAGGATATCTTTCTGAATTTAAAAAGACATTCATATTTCTTAAATTACAATGATCAAATTTACTCATATCCATTTTTAGATTACCACGTCTATTTTTCTGAAAAGCAATTAGAACATGACGTGGCGTTTCGACTTTTGTAGATGTTTTTACGGGCCAGTTGTGCCTCGTAGTTTCCAATAACTCTGGATATTCAACTAATTCCCAGCTTCGGAAGGTTATTAGTATATCACTATTTTTGTCAATAATTTTGGTAAGTGCTAATTCTTGCGGAATCGCTACAGTAAGATGAGGAACTCTCCAACACAACTTGGTAATTTTAACTTTGGGTTTTTCATCTTCATTACTGGATAATAATGCATTTGTATCATCATTACTTCTTATTAGAATAAGTTCTTGTTGTGAATTAAGAATAATCTTATTATAATCTTCAAAAAATCCTGAATACATCTTTAATGGTATACATAATGAAACATTACCTTTGTCATCAGTCATAATTTTTTCTTTAGATTTTGTTTTCGGATACCAACCGGCATTTTCCAATTTAGCACTTTCATTTTGATTAAATGAAATATATCCCTTAAGAGTTGAAGTTATACCAATATCCCGAACGGAGTCAATAGCAACACCATTTAAAATATAGCGTAATTCTTTAAATAAAAATGCCGGAGCATTATTAATTAAAACAGTATTAGCTAAAGGGGAATCATCTTCTTTAGTTACTTGCAATTCCACATAAATTTCACTTTTGCAAGGTAAAGGATATTTTCCTGTTTGTTGCAAAGCAATTCTGATTTCATCATTTGGTCCGAGTTTTGTAGGATTAAAAGGATCGAAAGAAAGAATTTCCCAGCTTAATATTGATTCATCAACCAATACATTTTCTCTTACATTTAAATAATCCATTTTTATTTAAGTTTAAAACCCAAACTTTGAAGAAATTTTCTATTAGAAGGTGTTAACCTTTGGAAGTTTGATTTCCTACTAAAGGAAGTTGGTTTCTTTCTTGTCTTATTAATGTTTTTATTATTAAATTTTCTAGTAAAGTTTGCCGATTTATTGTTATATAATATTACCATCTTTAATCTACTTTTTTAAGATGTAGTCTGATGGTTATGGTTTCTTCTCTAAAATTAACCAAATCACCTTCCTGATCTATTATTTTAATGGCTATTTTATCAATTACTTTAACGGTGACTGGGAAATATATGACGTTTTGAGGTGACTCAATTATTTTGAACCCTGGAGCAACGCTCGGGAAAAATTGGTGTATTATATGAACAGGTTTCCCGTTTAAATATGATCCCTCTGCAATACTGCAGTCTATATTTATTGAATTTACTTTAATTATTTCCGCGGGAAAATCTGATATATGTTCAATGTTGGCTTCCAATCGCCCATTTTTAAACCCTAATAATTTACCAATAGTTCCTTCACGAAAAGTTATGGGGGCTGAACATTTAAGATGTGTACGTAAAGTATTATTATTTGCATAAAGACTAAAACTAATTTTATCCTCATCCAAGTGTTTTTTTAAAAAATCTGTTATGTCTTCTAATTCGTAGCTACCTGGGGGTATGGCTATTTCTAAATTTTCATCATGAATTAATACATTATTCCCAACATCAATATTGGGAATTGCATTAAATGTTTCGAAATTTACAAGACCGATAACATATTCAACATCTTCATCTAAATATATTGGAGGATGTAACTCTGATGTTAAAATAGCGGAATTGCCGCTAAGAACAAAACTATATGACATTTTACTTTAAAAATATGTTTAATAATAAACTAAAATTAGGTGTTACATATGGTTATAAAGAAATTTTAGACACAATTGACCACAATTTGTTTTGTTAAAGTTTTGATAACTGTTATAATTATAATTAACAATATTATTATTTTGGTCGCTATAAAAATATTTAATTAATTCAGAAGGGGGTCGCAAATTACCATAACTATCAAAATATATTATGTTTTTTCCTTTTTTTGTATATGCTATCCAGTGAGTACCAACACCACTGTGATTATCTAGATTGACAATTGCACTTTCAATTAACTTTATCTTTTTTGGTAATTTATCCCTCATAAAAATACCACGAAAGTTGGGAATTTGTAAATATTTAGCGTATTTAAGTAAATCGTAATTTGTAAGTGCTTTTCGAGGTATATGTTTTAGCAGTTTTTTGAATAAGGTTTCAAGTATAATCCACATCCTGTTTTATAGGGTTTTAAATAAAGTCCACTTCCTTTTTTTCCTACCGCAATGGACTCCATCATTTGATTGTGTCGTTTAGATTCTTCTAATTTCGCTTTGGCTGCTTTTGCATCATTTACTGCTTTAGCAATACCTGCAGCCCCTCCTCCAAGAGCACCAAGAGCAGACAAACCAGCAAATAAAGGTATAAGTGGAAGAAATCCGCCAGTCTTTGGGATTGGAATTACCCTTTTCTTTGGAGGTAACACTTTACCAGTTTTTTTAATAGCTTTTAAAGCAGTTTGAATACTTTCATTTAGGTCTTTAAAACGTTTCCCCTTAATTCCTTTTCTAGCTTTTGAAATTACCTGAGATAATGATAGTCCTCGTCCTTTTCGAGTTTTTCGCTTGAACTTTCTTCTCGTTCGAAGTCCCATACCTAATTTTCTTTTAATTTTCATAGCACCAGTAATTCCTAGTGCAGCAGTTTTTTCCCCAAAACTAGAATCTTTAGCTTTGAACCTTGATAAAGCTTTGTCAGCTAATACTTTATCAGCTAAATGCCTTCTTTTTATATCATTTGATTGTGAGTAAGCAATATCGTGTTCTTTACAAGCCTCATCCAATAAATTTATACCTTTATCACCTCTTGACAATCGTTTTTCCAATTTTGTTCCAGGTCCACAAAAATTATAACCAGGAATATGCAATTCAAAGGGTAATTTATTTATTAATGAGTTTACTAAACCACTTCCTTTCCTTTTGCTGTTTGTCTTGTAAATGATTCGTTTATTATGTGATGGAAACATTATATATAGTTGCAATCCTAGTGATAACTAACCAGTTACATCACAATACTGAATATTAATAGTTTGTTTTATATATAAAATGAGAGTTGAGAAACAACCATACTCTATAACAATTAAGGATCATGAAAGTTCAGTGAATGGTTTTAGAAAACATGGAAAACTGTTTGAGGGAAATAGTAAAAGAGGGTTAATTATTGGCCCGTCAGGCTGTGGCAAAACCAATGTTATTATTAGTTTGATTGAAGATCCGAATGGTTTGCGATTTGAAAATCTGTATGTTTATTCAAAATCCTTATATCAACCAAAGTATAAATATTTGAAAACACTTTTTAAACCTTTGAAAAAAATTGGATACTATGAATCTGAAAATGAAGAAACAATTGTTTCACCAAAACAAGTTAAACCAAACTCTATAATAATATTTGATGATATAGTGTGTTGTAATCAGAATGTTGTAAAGGACTATTTTTGTTTCGGAAGACACAAAAATACTGATTGTTTTTATTTATGTCAAACATATTCTTCTATTCCGAAACAATTAATTCGTGACAATGCAAATTTAATTGTTATATTTCAACAAGATCGAACAAACTTAAAACATATTTATGATGATCATGTTAATGTTGATATGTCATTAAACCAATTTAATGAGTTGTGCTTAATATGTTGGAAAGATAAATTTGGATTTTTAGTAATAGACAAAGACTCTAATGTGAAATCTGGCCGATATCGAAAAGGATTTGATTCATATATTTACTTATAAAAATAAACGTTTGATGGTAAATTATACCAATCATGGATGAACGTTTAGCAAGAGAGCCAGTTAAATCAAGAAAAGCTGTTAAACAAAAATATCAGAGTTTAAAAAATGCGGAATTTGAGGCGCAAACTAAATTGGAGGAAACATATAAACCGATAACTCAACCCTTACAAGAATTAATTTCAACGATTGGTAAAATTGAACCTGTTGAAATAAAGGAAGAGCTACACACACCAATTAAAAAAATTTATGAAACACCACAGAAAAGATCAATTCAAACACTAACACCAAAGAGAAAATTACAATATGGAACATCAACACCAGAAAAAAGAAAGACGGGAAAAACTCCACTCCTTCCTACAGAAATACCATCGATTATTGACTGGGACGCGAGTTTAGCTTCAGCAAGTCAAATGCCATCTATACAACAAACAAGTATTATTGCAGAAACAAACCCTTCTTCAGGTTCACACTCCACAATAGCAAATCTTTCAGATATACTGGAACAAACACGGCAAACAGTTAGAACATTTGTTGATACAGATTTATATAAAGAATATTTATTAGGATTTGATGAATTACCTCGCCAATATATTGATAGCGGTGTAAAAGATGTTGAACATGAGTTTGATCACCAATATGGAATAGTTCATGATTTGGAAACCGAGAAATTCTTTTTGGGTTTAACTCAAAAACCTGTCGAAATTATTGGTAAAAACATCAAAATTGAAGGAATAACCTATACAGGTACACCAGGTTTATATGAGTTATTATTTAAAAAAGAACCAATAGGGTATAAAAAACAAGATTTGGAAAATTATATGGATATTTTAAAAAGAACCAATGCATACCGTAGAAATAATGATCCAAATGAGCAGGTGCAGGGGAATGGATCACATAAATATATTTCTATAATAGGACCTTATTTGCAAAGCAAAGGAATTACAAAAACTAAAACTCTAAATCCCGAATCTCAACAAGCAGTCCAGGGATTTTTTGAAAGACGCAAAGCTCCATATAGAGAAAGTCGAGTGTCTTAAAAAAAAACCGGATTTGGTATAACTTTAAAAGTTAATAAACCTAATACAGATTACATATATTGGGATAATGTAAACGAACTTGTTGAGAGACTTCGACTATTGGTAGCATCCATGCTTGCGGGACACACTGGTCATAACAATGAAATTATTTCCATTATTGAAGAACTAAGAGAAGCGAATATTATTATATAAAAGGACATAATAGATACTTTTAAACATTTCTAAAATGACCATCGATAAATTTGGTCGTCATATTTCAAAAAAATCTGCTCTAAACACATTATTATCACTAGAAAATAAAATATTATCAAATGTTGAAGAGAAAATAATAAAAATTTTTAAAAGCGATGTCAAATATATTGAAAACAAATTAATTCAAAATTTAGATCCCAGGTTGAAAAGCGATGTTAATAATTTAAATAAGAGAATAAATGAATATGATAACAATATACAAAATATTGCAAAAAAGATTAAGTTATTTGAGGATAAAGTTATTCCTGAATATAATGACAAGATAATTAATTTGAAAAATACTGTTGATGGAAATGATGAGGTAGTAGAAAAATTTTCTCAGAAAGTTTCTAAATATGCAAATGACTTTGACGTAGTGAAGTTAAAATATGATAAAGTTGATGATTTTGAAAATGAAATAAAAAATGAAATTACTTCAATTAAATCAATAATTAAGGATACTTCAGCAATTGACAATGTCAAGAACAGTATTTCCAAGGAAATTACATCAAAGTTTCAAAATTTTACTAATTTGCTTAATGATAGAGTAGCAGAAGAAGTAAGGAATTTTAAGAAAATACATGACGTTATGGATAAAAATACACAAAATCTTGAAAAATCAATGAACACTCATTTCCTAATTCACAAAAAAGATACCGACAAAGTTAATGAATTTAAAGAACAAATTAAAGAATTTGAAATTAAAATCAATGCATATAAATCAAATTTACAATATTTAGAAGACAAATTGAAGGAGGATTTTCAAAACGAAAATGAAAAAATTGAAACAAAATTCAAAGATCAAATTACAAAAGATAATGAAAAAATCGAGGATATACTAAAGCAATTAAACAATCTGAAAACCAAATCTGAAACGTCTTTTGACGAGGGAAATTTTACAAAGGCAATCGATGAGAAATTACAAAAAGAATTAGAATCCTTACTAGAAGTAGTGCAAGCTATAATAGAAGTTTCTAAAAAGGATGTATTAATTAAAATTAAAAATAATAGTTCAAAAATCGAGGAGACTTCTTTACTCATAAAAGAACTTGAAACATCTTATACAGATATACTACACAAAGCTGAAAAGACAGCGTCAGACATAAAAAATATAGAAAAAAAAATTGTGAAAATGACATTAGATATTACAAATGCAGAATTTCAATTAGGAAAAGATATAAAAAATCTAGAAGATAAATTAACAAAAGAAATAAAATCTTTAAACGAATTAGTTCAAAGAGCTGCTGAAGTTTCTAGAAAAGAATTTAATGATACAATGAATTATGCAAGAGAAGAAATGAATTCAACATTAGGTGGTTTCAAAAAAGATTATACGTTATCAAATGTTCTTTTGGAAACTAAATTTAATGTAAAAATGTCTGATCTTAATAACAACATCACCCAAATAAATTCGTCAATAAAAGAAATTAGAAATGAAAATAACAAATCATTTGAAACAATGGAAAATAAATTTAATGTAAAAATTTCTGATCTTACTAACAACATCACCCAAATAAATTCGTCAATAAAAGAAATTATAAATGAAAATAAAAAATCATTTGAAGCAATGGAAAATAAAATTAAAGAACTTACTAAAAAAAACTGAGATGATTTTTTTATATTTTACAACATCAGCGATAAAGGGCTTTTATAAACGGTTTAGAAGGAGGTAAAGTTATTTGTGGGATTTATTTTCGAGAGTAAGGTATAAATTAATAATGAGTAAAATTAAGCAAGACGTTGTAAATGAATTACATAAACCGGCGAGAAGGCGATATAGAAGGAGACGAACAATTGTAAAAGGGCTTAATGATCTATTTCAAGCTGATCTGATAGAAATGCAGCCATATGCGAAATTTAATAGGGGTTTAAGATATATTTTAATGGTAATAAATGTGTTTTCTAAATTTGTATGGGCAGAACCTGTAAAATCCAAAACTGGTAAAGATGTAGCAGCTGCAATGAAAAAAATTCTATTAACTTTAAAAACTCCCCCAACAAATCTGAATACTGATCAGGGTAAAGAATTCTTTAATCAAGACTTTCAGAAACTTATGGAGCAGTTCAAAATTAATCATTACAACACATTTTCTAATATGAAAGCTAGTATTGTAGAGAGAGTAAATAGAACGATAAAAAACAAAATGTGGAAAAAGTTTAGTTTACTAGGTAATTATAAATGGATCAGCTTTCTTAAAGAAATAATTACAGAATACAATAATACTAAGCATTCAACAATCGGAAAAAAACCAAACGAAGTTAACAAAAAGAATGAAATGGAAATCTTGAAATCAGCTTATACTCATAGGAAAACTGTGGATCCCAGATCACCAAAATTTCGTGTTAGTGATAGAGTACGAATAAGCAAGATTCGCGAACAATTTTCTAAAGGTTACACGCCCAACTGGTCAAACGAAATTTTTCAAATAAAAAAAATCCAGCTTACTAATCCAACAACGTATTTGATTCAAGATGGAAATGGGATAGATATTCAAGGAGGTTTCTATGAAGAAGAACTTCAAAAAGTAAGACACCCAAATGTATATCTGGTGGAAAAAGTGTTAAGAAAGAAAGGAAACAAAGTATTTGTAAAATGGTTAGGATTAGATAAATCTTATAACTCTTGGATCTTCAAGAGAGATGTGATGTAATAGTAATTAATGCTGTAATAATAATTGATGTTTGTAATAAAAAAAAAAATGATTTTTTATATATATTTGTTTTATTTAAAAATAAGCTTATTACATAAACATTTTTTTAAATACAATATTCCTATAATCAGAGTCTAATATGGGATTTAAAATTTCTTCAGTCAATTTAATCCTTCTTCTAAAATGTTTTTGATTTATAAACTCTTCAGAAGTCATACGAGCTTTTCTGTAGGCGAAGTTCCAAGCAACCATCAGATGAATTTGGTTTCTTGATTCATCAATAGATACTGTCTTCTTCATAATAGTGCTTAGACTTTAATTTTTGTTCTAGTTCTTCGGGATGATTCAACAGCAGTTCCAGCATGGAGCACACATTTTCACTATTTAGATTTTGTTTTGGAGAAAGGACATTATATATTTTGTCAAAAGAATCTCCGTCGTAAAAATTGTTATTTCTAAAAACGTTGAAATAACGTCGAAAGTTTTGTTTTTGTAAAACATTTAGTCTATATTCTATAAGTGGAATTTGTTCCCATAGTCTGCACACAGTTTCATTTCCATAGTAAATAAAATCACAGCTTTTCACAATCTTCACTATTGGTAATTCACCAATCTTTTCAAAATGAATAGATAAATTTTGCAAATATATCGGTTCATTGAAAACATTTGGTGAAAACATATAATTTGTTATAACTCCTTGATATTGCAATAAGTTCTTCCAATCATCTTCATTTAATATCACAGACTGACCATTTTTACCACCAAGTTCAATGCATGGTAGAAAATCACTTTCCACCCACAAACCAATCGCAGCATATTTAGAGTTAGAATTATTTAAATTATATTTTGTAGAATTTATAATTGTTTTTTTTATTTTCTTTTTTAATGGTGAATTTTCAAATATATTTTTACTCTGATTACTGAACATTTTAAATGATGTATTTCAAAAACTAACTGGCTATCTGCTTGCTCTCAAAAAACTAACTATCAATCCGTTTGCTCCTAAATTTTATACATTTTCCCTCTCCTCTCAAGTGGAGGGGTAAACTTATTTTCCCTCTCCATTTAAGAGGAGGGGATAAACTTTAAATGTCTTTATACTAACGAGAATCAATAAAAAACAAAATTTATATTATTTTTTTAACATTTATTAAATATTTTTATAGATATTTTTTCATGAAATACAATAAAATTAAACATGTACAAATAAATATTGCTGCTGTAAATATAATAACAAATATATAACAACAGACACAATGACAAGATTCTTCTTTTTTATTATTGAAAGGAATCCAATCTGAATATTGTAATGGTTTGTTTGTCATGGAATATTTAATTTTTATGTATGTATTTTCACACAAAGCAGAATCAGTTACATTATAGGTAAAAAAGTGTGAATTTCCAACAAGATATGTCATTTTCATCTGTTTGTAGCAGTCGGTTTCATTTTTGAGGGCATTTATACATATATCAGCCCTAACTGTATAAGGAATGTAATTTACATATATCACATTTCCAACAAGGGAAACTAAAACTATTAAAGATGCAGCAGTCATTGTTGTAATATTACTAACAAATAATGGTATTTCTATACAATATATATGTTTTTGGATTCAGTTCCCCCTCCAACTTTTAAAGCTTCAAAAACGACTTACATAATTTATCATCATATAAAATGATGTCTTTATAAAGATGAAAAATTACTAGGAGTAGTTAATTCTAATCGCGGTTTTTTATTTTTAGATCCATTTTCGTTTCTAGAACTTAAAAAAGTTAGAGTATCATACATCATTTTCATATCTTTATCAAAAAAATCTGTTTCCAAAATATCCTTATGTCCCCATGCAAGAGTTTTTGTGGAATTTGGTATACAATATCTTTTATCATCATGAGTTGTTAATGCCAATTTATTTAACAAATTAGTGTATATATTATGCATATCTGACTTGAATACATACATGGTGCAGAATATTTTGTCACCTTTCTCAACAACATCTTTATAATCTGATAATGTTAATTGATTTTTTATACATGATCTACTAACGCCTTTTGCTTTTTTATCTACACTATTTTTGGATTTTATACAATATGCTTTAGCACCAGTTCCATAAAAACTTTCAATGGGAATCCCTTTGTACTCATCTTTAAATTTACCAACATCTGATGTTGTAATAGGCATGCAATGAATATTTTGTTCAGAAAAATTAGAAGTATCAAATTTATCCAGATTTAGCTTCATATCTTCATAAAAGTTTTGGGTCTGAACTTCAAGAATTAAGGAATCAGTATTCGTATATAATAAATTTAAATTATTACCAAATTTTACTTTTAAATACCCATAATAAAAATTATACATTACAGTTTTTGCAATATCCAGAATACTCATCCCAACATAAATTGGTTTATTGTATTCAATGCAAACCTGTTGAAGTTGAAGAGCAACTAGATTTTCAGAGAAAATTTTAAAATCCTTTAATTGAGGTTTCGAAATAAGTTTTTCGGCACTAAATTTATTACCCTGTCTTTCCCATTGAGATACTAATTTAATATCTGCTCGCCTATCAACATTTTCCATGGTTTTACCGAAAATTGAATTATTTGCCAATTTATAACAATTTTTATCAAATTTATTTTTAGATAAATTTCGTAAATTTGTATTTAAATCTATATATTCCGCTAACCATGGTGATTGTGTAAACTTAACTGCTCTGTGTATTTTTATGATTTTGAGTCCAAATTGTAGACATTGTTTCAGATATCGGTAGTGAATGATATAGTTATATTTATTATGTAAGTTTGGAATTAATTTTGAGTGGTTTGAAATTGGTGGTGTATATTGTTCAGGACAAAATGGGAAATCATTATGACTATCATGTAAATAATTTGGATATTCTAAATCAACTTCAAATATGTATCCTATAGATGATGTATCTGAAAGTTCGGATATATTTAAAGTTTCTATTTCGAGCTTAGGTACCCAAGCAAAATTTTTTTCAGGCAAATATTGTTTCATAGCATAACCATACAAATTTGTGGCGTCTAAGTAAGCGATATATGTTGTAGGTCTTTCAGGATTAAAATTTTCTAAGAATGGATTATTTGCTTCAGATTTGCGTTTGGAACAAGTGCTAACCCCACCACGAACACCTTTTTTGAAAAAATGAAGCATATCTGGTTCCGTTAATAATTCTAATTCTACATTAGTTAATTTCATCATTGCATCCCAGCACATAGAAGGGCTAGTGACATAATTAACAGGATCTAACTTATAGGTTTTAATACATGTGGATCTATAATTTTCAAAAACATCAGCCAAAAGTAAAACATCTGATTTTAAGTAAATATCGGAATAAGCCCCTATTGTAGAACACTTAAATAGATTCCACACTTCTACAGCACGATTGTAGTCTTGAGGAGAGATATTTTCATCGGTTAAGTTATTATAAAATTTATCAATCAATGGTAGAGATTTCTCATTTAATTTTTCGTTGGAATCTATGTAAGAGTATGGAAATACCCCTTTTTGTCTAATGTATCGAAATTCATCAGCATTTGAGAAAAACTTTTTAATTTCAAAACATTGTGAATCTTGTAGAGTTTGTGATAGTGACTCTAAAGACTCTGGGAGAAATTGAAAAGAATCTATAAAGCGTAGTCGCAAAGCAACTGGTTTCCGCTTTTCTGACACATCAACGAAAATTTCCTTACTAAAAGAAATATACTTTTCTTTATTTTGAGCTATAACACTAATATTTTCTTTATTATAGCAAAGCGATTTAATAAATAGGTGAGAATCATAGTTTTTTAAATTATGCAATACTATTGGTATATATTTTGGAGGTTTAAAATGCAAATTACATATTGAGTGGGCGGCTCCTCGATATTTACCTGTAATATGACAATGATCCCTACACTTTATGAAATTTCCTTTTGAAAAAGGTTTTTCACATACATAACAAATGCTAGAATTTTCATATTCAATCTGTTCCACAGATGATAAATCTTTCAATGGTACTTGATATTTTAAATATTTTTTATAAATTTCTTTTACATCATTTTCAATGTATTCAATAAATTTTATAGCACAATCTGTACCTCTATAAAGTTTAAGACACACAACATTCTCATCAAATGATGATTTAATATAATAAGCAAATGAATAGGGTATATGTTCAGCAGTTTTAATAGTATATGAGGTTGTCGAATCAGGTGTAGATTGTTGGCACTCAATGTTTTTCAAATAACATTCAAAATCGGCATAAATAACAAAAGGAGCTTTATACTGTTTCTGAATATTTTGAAACTTTAATATATTTGCAGGAATATAATTGCCAAATTTATCCAAAATCAAATTATCTGAAGGAAGCTCAATTCGAACAAAACTACAATCACGTTCTAAATGTGTGTTAAGTTTTTCATATGTTCCAAAATATTGAAGGCATCCATCACATAAGTATTTTTTTATTTTCTTTTTTGATAATTGTTTGGATACTAAGCAACCTAAATCCTTTATCCAACAGTAGTGGTTATTTCCATCATCAGAACTTATTAAAAGCAAATTAATATGTAATTTTTTCTTTTCATTATTATAATGTAAAGGACCGACAATCTCATATACCTTTTTATTATCCCTTAAAAATTTTTCAACTCCATATACATTTATGGACAAATTATTTTTTTCCTCAAACTTTTTTATATCTAATAATTTTACTGGAAATTCAATACCTGTAAAATCGAAAGCGTCTCTGAAGTCTGGATATGATGAGGTCTTTCGAGGATTACCGGTTGGCTGGTATGCTGCTGAAACCACTGCCCAGGCGAAACAGCAATTGTCCTCATTCATCACATTCACTATTGATTTAGAAAAGTGATGCATCTTAATGTAGGAGGAGGCATTCAATGGGTTGTACTTATTGATGTTGACTTCCAAATGCAGAATTCTTTGTAGAGCCCACCCTGTAATAGGAATTAAAAAATTAGTTCTGAATAATATTTGTTAGAGATGTACAAGTGATATTAAGAAAACTTAGCTCTTGAGATTAAATAATAATTACCTGAGTCTCTTTCCGGCAATTCATCTGCTTTGGTTTCAATAATCTTGAATAAATCATCGTAAAGCTGTTGTAGATCAGTTGTATGGGTTACAATGAAGAACGGTGTATTAAATGACTTAATTGAAGTAGAGGTTAAAGTTGGAGAATAATATATCCCAAATAACTCCAAATTTACTTTAGCACATGTAAATTCTTGTTGGCGCTGGCGTATTAATGTTTGCACTTTATTACCAACATCTTGCTGAAACTTTTTGATGTCGATGTGATAATTCTGCGAATATATTCTGTAGGAAGCTATTCGACATTTAAATGCACTCCTGATAATGTCAATTCCATTTCCATATTTTATGCAGCTCCTGTTTTTATGAATATTTGTCCTCATGTGTGCGCTCCAGGAATTAGATTTGACATTTACTTCACAATCTTGGCAATATCGCATTTGAGGTCTTGAAAGTAGTTCATCAACTGAAACAATTATTATTTTTTAATTTCTCTGTAAAACTTTATTAATATTAAAAAGTACAATTAAAAGAAAAATTATAGCTAAATATGTTATAAAAAAATACTTACGATTAATTATATAATCTTCCAAGTTAAAGGTGTTTTCGTTATTAACAACATTTTCTCGAAGGTGGCGTACAATATTTTGTTTTCTTTTAAATTCTCTTAAGCAGTGCGTGCAAAGGAGAGTCATTTTAAAATGGAATCGATTAGGGCCGTGTCGCTTTTAAATAAATACAATTTCGATCTATCAAGACCCAATGACATAGAATAATTAGCAATTTTTTCAGCTCGCGCAATTTAGAAAACTTTTGGATTTACTTTTGAATTAACTTTTGGATTCACTTTTTAATTTGAAGAAAAACATGGATTTTAAAAAAATATATATATTTCCCAAATTTAAAAGAAGATCGCCTTATCTTTGTATACAATTTTTAACGTCTTTTAAAGTCGAATTAGATAAATTATTACATATATTATCTAAGTTTAAATAGGAATAAACCATTGACTTAAATCTAGATGCGGCACACCTTGTTTCATTCCTATTTAAGCTCGGCTTAGATTTCATGCGAATAAATTTATCTAATTCACTCTTATTTGCCGCCAGCTGTCGCTCTGACTGCTGTCGTTCTGCCTGCTGTCGCTCCGCCTGCTCTCGCTCTGCTTGCTGTAGCTCTGCCTGCGGTCGTTCTGCTTGCTGTCGTTCTGCTTGCTGTAGCTCTGCCTGCTGTCGTTCTGCTTGCTGTAGCTCTGCCTGCTGTCGCTCTGCTTGCTGTAGCTCTGTTGCTGTAGCTCTGCTTGCTGTTCCAACCACGATGGCTATAGAACCTCTCTGTTTAATCTCAGAGTTTCGACCAAAAGGTCCACTCGTTGTCGCGCAGTTCAAAAATTAAAATTAGAGGTTGAAACTACTTCAATCGTTATTTGTTGATTTAACTTCTCCGCACACCCTTAAAACAAAACACTACTAAAAAGAATCGGAAAACCACATACTAAATTGGGGGTAGTTACCCTTACACGAAGGGTTTGCAATTTAAGCCTGTAATATTTCAACAATGATCGCCCACATACATAGGAATCTAACCCCAAAACTTCGTTAAAAGGCATCAAGTAATAAGCTCAAAATACGGCATCAAAAATAGGGGTGAAAACTACCCCAACCCAAAATTCTTGTTACTATTAAGTGGTTAGGTGAAAATGCCTCCTAATGCATACACTTAAATTCTCTCAGTGCAGCCCGCAACTATTTTCAGTTACACACAAAAACTACCCTCTAGGAATATAATGATCATCTTCAAAACCTCCAACCACGATGGCTGAAGAACCTCTCTGTTCAACCCCAGAGAATCAATAGAAAAGGTTCACTCCCTGTCGCACAGTTCAAAAAATAAAATTAAGGGTTGAAACTACCCCAATCGTTATTCACTGATTTAACGTCTCCGCACACGCTTAAAATAGAACACTACTAAAAAGAATCGGAAAACCACATACTAAATTGGGGGTAGTTACCCTTACACGAAGGGTTTGCAATTTAAGCCTGTAATATTTCAACAATGATCGCCCACATACATAGGAATCTAAACCCAAAACTTCGTTAAAAGGCATCAAGTAATAAGCTCAAAATACGGCATCAAAAATAGGGGTAAAAACTACCCCAACCCAAAATTCTTGTTACTATTAAGTGGTTGGGTGAAAATGCCCCCTAACGCACACACTTAAATTCTCTCAGTGCAGCCCGCAACTCTTTTCAGTTATACACAAAAACTACCCTCTAGGAATATAATGATCATCTTCAAAACCTCCAACTACGATGGCTGAAGAATCTCTCTGTTCAACTCCAGAGAATCAGTCGAAAAGGTTCACTCCCTGTCGCACAGTTCAAAAAATAAAATTAAGGGTTGAAACTACCCCAATCGTTATTTACTGATTTAACGTCTCCGTATACCCTTAAAATAGAACACTACTAAAAAGAATCGGAAAACCACATACTAAATTGGGGGTAGTCACCCTTACACGAAGGGTTTGCAATTTAAGCCTGTAATATCTCAACAATGATCGCGCACATACATAGGAATCTAACCCCAAAACTTCGTTAAAAGGCATCAAGTAATAAGCTCGCAATACGGCATCAAAAATAGGGGTGAAAACTACCCCAACCCAAAATTATTGTTACTATCAAGTGGTTGGGTGAAAATGCCTCCTAATGCACACACTTAAATTCTCTCAGTGCAGCCCGCAACTCTTTTCAGTTATACACAAAAACTACCCTCTAGGAATATAATGATCATCTTTAAAACCACCAACCACGATGGCTGAAGAACCTCTCTGTTCAACCCCAGAGAATCAATCGAAAAGGTTAACTCCCTATCGCACAGTTCAAAAAATAAAATTAGGGGTTGAAACTACCCCAATCGTTATTTACTGATTTAACGTCTTCGCACACCCTTAAAATAGAACACTACTAAAAAGAATCGGAAAACCACATACTAAATTGAGGGTAGTTACCCTTACACGAAGGGTTTGCAATTTAAGCCTGTAATATTTCAACAATGATCGCCCACATACATAAAAATCTAACCCCAAAATTTCATTCCGATTAGGAAATTATTAAATTTTTTCGAATTATCGTACATTATTTATAACGTTGTTTCGAAAAGTCTCTATATACCTACTCGATAGCCTGCCTAAGACCGAACGGCTTCGCTGCTCAAAGTAAAGTGCATGCATAACGATGCTGGAGAGGAACGAGATGAGGGGCGGAGCTAAATAAATAACAGGTGTAGTTTATGTAACCAATCAATATAGGAGGCAAACCTGCACTTTCACTATTATGAATAGTCGCACGAAACCATCAATATCTCGTTGGAATAAACCTTAACTAACTTCTGTACTCCTGATAATCGAAAAATTGAAACAGCCTTTATTTTACGCTAAAAATTCCATAAATATTGTTTTTATTCACAATGTCTTTTAATATTTGGCCTATAGAATATTCAAATTGCACTTTGAATATCTTGTTTATGTTCTTTTGTTTTTAACCCTATGCAGGGATATTACTTTTGTTTTTAACCCTATGCAGGGATATTACTTTAGTTTATATAATCTTCCTTGTACACCCTGGTGCAAGTATCCTAATTTACTTACGAAAATCTTAATTTTCGCGAGTTTTCTAACAATTTCACCCAGAAAAGACACAAAAATTCGTAGTTTTCCGATTTTACACCGTACTTATTCAGTCTGTGGTATTATTATGATCTAAAATCCATTAATTAAATTTAAATTCCAAGACCATTCAGCTCTCAAAAATATGTCTGCACGGCTTCGCTGTTCGAACTGAAGTGCTTACATAATAGTGTTAAAGAGAAAAAAGACGAGGGGTAGAGCCAAAGAAAAAAGGTGTAGTTTACGTAACCAATCGATATAGGACTTCCACGACTAAGAAGAGTTGCAGAATACAATCTATATCTTTTTCTGATATACCTTCACTAATTTCTGTACTCTTAATAATCGAAAATTTAAAACAATTTTAAACACTGTAATGTTACCCTAAAAAAAAAGACCACACAAATTTTTTAACACTTTTTCAGTCACCCGTAGAAAACAGCCAGATAAATGTTGTTTTAATTCATAATGTATTTATAATATTTGACCTATGGCCTATATATCCTGCACTTTGAATACCTTGTTTATATTCTTTTGTCTGGAACCCTACACAGGGATAGTCCCAAATATGCCAAGTTCAGAGACAAGAGTATAACAATAGGTCACGAAATCTTTCTTGTACATGCTGGTCCAAGGTGCAAGTTCCCTAATTTCCTTAAATGACATTCATTTTCGTGAGTTTTTTAACAATTTCACACCAAAAAGATACAAAAACTCATAGTTTTCCGATTTTGTACCGCACTTATTCAGTCTGTGGTCTTCTCAAGATCTGAAATCCATTAATTAAATTTCCATTCCAAGACAGTTCACCGCCACATAAGAGACGTCCGCACGGCTTCGCTATTCAAACTAAAGTGCATATGTAGTAGCGATGGATTGAAAAAAGATGAGGGGCGGAGCTAAAGAAAGAAGAAGAGTAAGAAGGAGAACGTAACATATCGATGTAGGGCTTCCACCACTAAGGATAGTAACAGCATACCATCAATGTCAGGTTCTGATATATCTTCATTAACTTCTATATTCCTGATAATCGAAAATTTGAAACGGGCGAATTTCACCCTAAAAAAAAATAAAAAAAATGGCCACACAAAATTTTTAAAACTTTTTTAATCCTGACCCATACAAAAGACAGCTATAAATGCTGTTTTAATTCACAATGTCTTTATAATATTTGACCTATGGACTATACATCCTGCACTTTGAATATCTTATTTATGTCCTGCTGTTTTCAACCCTATGCAGGGATATTACCAAATTTGCAAAGTTCAAAGACAAGAGCATAACTTTAGATTACGTAATCTTCCTTGTACACCCTGGTTCAATGCGCAAGTTCCCTGATTTTCTTACGAAAATCTTAAATTGCATTCATTTTCGCGAGTCTTTTAACAATTCCACCCCGAAAACACAAATTTTCATAGAGTTTCTCGATTCTACATCGCGTCTATTCAGTCTGTGGCCTTCTCAAAATCTGAAAATGTTTCAATCGTACCCATTATTTAAATTTAAATTCTAAGACAATTCGGCTCCATAGAAGACGTCTACACCGGTTCGCTGTTCGAACTGAAGTGCATACATGATGGTGTTGCAGAGAAAAATTTTGATGGGCGGAGCTAAAGAAAAAACAGGTGGAGTTTACGTAACCAATCGGAATAGGGGGCGAACTTGGGCAGCCAATCAGAAACAAGGTCATTCTTGGCTGACCAATCAAAAAAGTGGTGGGGGGTCAACTAGGAGCCCCCTATTCCCACTACTCATATACGCAAACAATAAAGTTCAGATTCGCACTAACGATAAAACAGCGGTATTAGACAGGGAGACTCGCTTAGTCTTTTGTTCTTTAACATGATAATGGACGAAATAATAAAGGATGTGCGACTTGGTAGAGGATATAAAATGGGTGATACAGAAATAAAAATTCTTTGTTACGCTGATGACGCTGTGATATGTGCCGAAAATGAAGACGACCTCCAGAGATTGTTAAATACCTTTAATCTTACGGGAAGAAAATATAATATGATTATCTCAGCCGAAAAAACTAAATGTATGACAACCTCAAGAGAACCCCTCCGATGCAAACTAGAACTAGACGGTCGAATAATACAACAAGAAATGAGTTTCAAATATCTAGGAATCGACATAACTAGTTATGACAACATCGAAGATGAAGTAAGAGGGCAGGTGGCCAAAGCAAACAAAGTGGCGGGTTGCCTCAACGACGTGATCTGGCGAAACAAACACTTACAACAAGAAACAAAGGTTCAGATCTACAAAACCACAATTAGACCTATTATGACACACCTCAGAAACACGGCCAGAGACGACAAAAACGAAACAACTATTGGAGACTACAGAAATGAGAATACTCGACGAATAACCGGAAAAACGCTACTAGACAGAGAAAGAAGCGATAACATCAGGCAATCATGCAACACAGACTGCATTAATGAGTGGGTCCTACAACGTAAGACACAATGGAACAAACACATAAGCCGAATGACAGAGGATAGACTGGTAAGGATCGCACGAGATAAATCGCCTAGTGGTACACGCAGTAGAGGTCGATCACGGAAAAGGTGGAGCGATAATTTAAGTCCAGAATGAGGAAAATCGGAGAAGGAACAGGTCAGGGACCTATTATAGAAGGTAGAAGAAGAAGAAGAAGAAGACAAACATTTTTATATAATATTTATACATAAATTTAAAATAATAAAAAAACAATATATTTTCAGGATAACAGGATTGAATAACAAAAATACACATGAAAGTATATTTGTAGTAATTCTTTTCCTGATCACTTCCTCTCATAAGAAACCAACAATAATTCCACACCATTGCTGGATGGTATCTGCTTTGGCAGCGTTGCTCTATTGTTAATATGTCGTGGTGAAACCTTTCTCTTTGCACATCTCTAATCGTACCCAAAGTTTCTGGGAAGAAATTTAAATGGAAGTGTAGGTAGTGTATTTTAAGAGACATGCGACGGCCCATTTTGCAGCATCTTTCAAGGATTTCTTCTACAAGTTTTTCGTAGTTTCTTACTTTTTGGTTCCCTAAAAACTCCGAAACAATTTTTTAAAAGAACTCAATGCAGCTAATTCAACATCACTTAATTTTTGATCAAACTGTTGATCCCTTAGTATTTTTCTAATTTGTGGTCCAACAAATATTCATTCCTTAAGCTCAGAATCACTTAGTTTAGGAAAAATTTGTTCAAACTTATCTCTTTCTTTATCTAATGCTTTAACGAAATTTTTAATCAATCCTAGTTTCATGTGTAATGGAGATAACTGCACTTTTTTAGGATCAACAAGAGGTATATGGTTTACATTCGCTTGACCTGGAATATATTGATCTCTGGGAAGCCATTCTTTTATTTGGCAATAGTTCTGTATTGCTATACTGTCCCAAAGACAAAAAAAAACAGCAGTATTTCGTAAATCCACTCCGAAGCCCTAGTAATGGTCCTATGATTTTTAGGTCATCACATATACGTACCATAGCTTAATGCATTTAATAAAGTGGCATACCTTCTTATGTTTCGTTCATGTCAACTGCATGTGTAAGAGGAATAGAGGGCCTTTTCTTGCCATTATGGAGCAGAACGGCTTTTAAACTTATTTTAGAAGAATCTATAAATAAGAGCCAGGATTATATGAAAATCTTAATTTTTCCATAACGCTATTTGGATTAACACAAGCACAAATTTTATTTTGCAGAGTAAAAAACAAAGATAGCTTCTGGTTACGGTTCCTAAATATTGGCTCCAGTGGCTAGTAAATTCCACTATTTTAATCTAGATCCTAATACTTCAGCATGCTCGTTGGACAAGTGGAGGTCCCGACTCACTTTCGGAAAAATAAGACTCGTCCTTTTTGTGATACATCATCATACATTTCTAAATCTTCCTCTCATTTTGCCGCGGGCCCAGAAACTGGCAAACCTTCTCCATGAAGAGCCGGTTTTATTGCTGAGAGAATATCCGAATCACGAACTTGAGATATAAAACTGGACTGCTCGTGTTCCATATCTCCCTTATAAAAAAAAATGACCCCACCGTGCTCCATGCCATTTGGTGCAAATAATTGCTTTGGCAACAATGAATTCCCTAAGTTTTTATGATATTGGTGAAAGTGTATTTTTGACATTGACTGAATACTTTTCATTTTGACAAAAATTTATTTTTGATTTTGCTGTTTTATGAATTTCATCACATTTTAGGTAAAGTTTTACTGAAAATTTCAAACAGGAATGTGAACTTTAAGGTTTTTTTGTATTTAAAAAAATGTGATTCTTTTTCGTAAGACGTGCAAATACCTCATCTGGTAAATTGGAATTTATTTAATTGGTAAGTTACAAAGCATTCAATAATAATTATATAAAATTTTACCTTAGAATCAAATTGTAAATCTAAGGGTAACAAGTTTAATCTTATGGATATGATATATGATAATTATTAAATGCTATCAATATTTTAGTTTTTTAAGAGAAAAGAATCTTCAAATTCAAGAGCAGAAGCAAATTGGTCATGATCATAATTCTTTTATATATCAGATAAGTAACTCTGTTCAGAGCATTTTTCTGGAAATTGTTTTATTCAAGAAGATGAGCAAAAAGTTTGTGTTGTGCTTCTTACAAATAAACTGCCTGAAAAAAACTACAAATCACTGTTTGATGTAAACACCTTGAAGCAACTAAACTTGGACTTAATAACATACACTGGCTCTACAAAAAAAAGTCCTGAATTAGGTGTGCATTAACCAACAACAATATCGTTTTACCATAAAGTTAATGTTCCACTGACATATAAAGCTGAATATCGAAACTGGTATGGTGTTAAAATTTAAAATAATTATACGTTTAAAAACCAATATGCCATATTAAAATAGAAATAAATGATTGCATATAATATGAAATTTTTCAATACGATTAAGGATGTTTAGAAATTACATAAATTTTACTTTTATGTATTTGTTTTGTCTAAAAATAATGTAATAACCTTTTTTTTTTGAATATGTTATTAATTAATAAAACAACAAAATTTTAGCTCAGATAGGAAATTTGTGTCATGAAAATCGTTTGTGAAAGTAGTGAGAAGCTGCTATTGATTACCATTTCAAAAATTCAACTCTAGGAAAGGTCAATTCCAGATCCTTAAACAGTAAACTAAATTGAAAGTTTGCCCTAGTGTAAAATTAAAAGTTGCTAGTAAATCTTTATGTATATATTTAGAATAAAAATGATTGTATTAGTGAAAGAATTCTCTTGTATTTACAAGCTTCTTTGTATTTAAAGTGTCTTAATAAATATTGTTTTGTTTACAATTAAATATAAACTGCTTTAACACTATCCCCTTTAGAGTTTACCTTTTTTTTTATAAAAATGGTTTAGTACATAATGTTACTTTACTTCATTTAAATTAAAGCTCCGTTTTTATGAAGGAAATGTCAGCATTATTATAAATATTGTTAACCCTATATAAATACCTAACATACCAGTTCCCTAAAAGCATCGAGGAGAAAATAATTTTAATAAAGACCTAATCGAAGCTATTTTTAAATGATGAAACTATCTTACTTTCCAATAGATTATGTGGACATTTTGATACCTTACATTAAACAATATACTTGATACATGATATAAAATTTTTAAAAATAAATGCCTTTATACTTTTTTTCCTTAACTTCTTATACTCTACGTCCGAATAAGAATGTTTCTAAAACAGATATTTCAAAATAAAAAATTAGTATCGATTTGTTTTTGGCGCATATTTCACATTTTAGCTATTTTGCTAAATAACAGTTTTATTGTAAAAAAATATGTAAACAGTCATAGAAAATGCATTTTCATTTATTTATAAGAACTGACATTTCATGCTTGTTATCTAAAAATAATAAAATTGTTACATATTTACGCTGTTCCAAAGAAGTTAAAAAAATTTGCTTTATTGGAGTTGCTTTAAACAGAAAAATTATAATTTTGAGGAAACTAAAAGTAGAAATTCAAATTAAATATTATTTTACAGAAACAATTATCCTGAGCTGCGATTCTTTAAGAGTAAAGGGAAAGAGAATGTCATAATAAGGATCTTCTATCTTTGTTCAGTCTGTATTAACACATAAGTATATCACTGTCCTAAAAGAGATAAGGAAAGAGAATGTCAAAAAATATGCTTACAGAATCGGAGCTCTGGTCTTTTTTATTGAATATACTCGATTAACCTGTCAAGTAAAACAAGGAAGAGCGATTTATTGTTTTAGATTTAGTATAGAAAGAGATAGTTATTGTCTAAACCTGTTAGTTAGAATAATAGAATTGACATTCATACACGACACATTCACGCCAATGTAAGAAACTAGCAGGAAATTCAATGTTGCCATACAAATCATTGCACCGAATGGCGACCAATAAGGGGGGGTCAAAAATTATTTTCAAGAGCAGTCCAGTTTTATATCTCAAGTTCGTGATCCGAATATTCAATATTATGTTTGCTCTTTCTTAAAAAACCAAATAATTTTATTACGTGAAAGTAATAGTCTTTAAAGTAATTTGTTGGTTCTTACCAAATTATTGGAACTGGAAAAGGCATAGAAGAGCGTTTGCCATTTAACCAGTTACTTAAATTTGCTGCATAGGTTGGCAACATATGTGAGGTGCCCAGACCACTACTCGCGCTAAACCAATACTGATGATACGACTGTCGGTCAGCTGCTTGTATAGCTGGTATTTTCTAGAAACATCGGGTATAGGAAGTTGGAAAAGCGACGGCGTACTTCTCGTATACAGGGGCCATCTACAAGTAGATTCGGCTACGGAGCAGAGTGAAATTTGGAATTATTTGAATTTAAATGGGCACTTCCGTATTTTAAGCCCGTGGAGGTAAGACTTCGTGGATGGCTTGTCATCCCTAGACACCCCCACGTAGTTTTGCCAGATTGTGTACAATTTCCCTAAATTATCGAAAACGTAAATTTGGCAACGTCACGTTCCGGTATATTACAAATTACTTTTTAAAATAATGTGATTAAAATACTCATTTATTGTTGCTAATAACTCAAAAATTTTACGTGCTTTTTCCATGATTCGCACATTTAAAAATAAAAAATTTACCCATGGCTATATTTTACATTACAGTCACCAATTGGCTGCAAAATAGAGTAATTTATGATTCTACCAAGTCGATATGTTGTCAGGTTAATTTGATAAAAATAAGTATTGAGTATCTATTTAGGGCATTCAACTTTCACGGTTTCCATATCTCTAAGAAACTATTATTCTGTGATAGTAATAAAAAACTACGACAGCTTTTTGCTTGCCAAGATTAAGAGTGGCCAAAATACCTCTCTTCTGCAAACGATTGCAATCTTTTGACTGACGCTGGTTTCTTAAAATATCTACATTTTCCTTCGTATCTTTATGGAAATTGTTAAGCCATGTTTCTTCCGATATAACGATTGAATTAACAGTAAATATTTTTTTATTACTTCTGTGTATCACACCATTCTGTTCTTTTTCATAACATGAGTTATAAAGGATTTCTCTATTTAATGGTATGTCACATGTGTGTACTCTACCAGTAGTCTTTTTGGACCTTTAAGATTTATGTCCAGTAGTCGTCTTACTTGGCTTGCTGGATCTCGTATCATTTCCTAAATAAAAATTTCTTTTCATTTAAATTGACAAAACCATTTTCTGTCGCCTTGAATGGACAACCTTTCTCTAACATTTGCATTTTCCCGAGACACTGTTGTTTTATTCAGCCATCCTTAAAATTATACCACCTCGGGCCTCTCATACCAAAATATGTTTCGCCCTTATTTGGGCCAAGAGTTATCTATTGTTGGGAATTACCTCCACGTTTGATAAAAAAAAATAAAACGGGTAATTTTCTTGTCAACTGAGACACTATATAATTTTGGTTTAGTTATTATGGTTAAATATTAACCAAGCATATTAGAACTTCTTTGTTTTGAAACGAAAGTTACAAGAAGTCTTAAGCAAATCCTAATATATATACCGGGTGTCAACGAATCTATTAGACAAGTCATAATTTCTAGAGTATTATGTGTATCAAAATAAGAATTGGTAAAGGTAAATGGTATGTAAAGGGGAGAGTTTTCGCATATTTTCCACTTTCCGGCCATTTCCGGTGAAACCGGAAATGGCCCCGGTTTTGATATTTTAAATGGAACACCCTGTATATTTTAACATTTTTGGATTTCTGAGACAATTCTAGATCAGGACGTGACATTTTAAAAATTTTTTACGTCTACTTCATTTTTTTAGAACCACTTTTAAAATTGCATCTAGGTGGCCATGATCGGACGCAAACTAATCTAAGGGCCTTAGGTGATGTCAAAAAAATACAATCGCAAAGTTTTAGTTACTAGTATGAACGACAGGAATAAGACAAGTTGACAAAATTACGTTTTCATTTCTAACTATTAATTTTCAAATGGCGACCCCTTTTTGACAACTACTTTTCGAAAAAAACATTCTTTGACGAATCTGACGGTACTAATTTATTTGCGATTGGATTAGACATAAGAACAGAAATTAAATATTATTAAGCAAAATACTGGATAATTTATTTACTTATGACAAGTGCGCCATGGACAGCCATGATGCATAATAATTTGCAACTGTTTTCATCAAGTCTTCTTTGGAAAACAAAGCACTCACTTAAGTAGATAATGACAGTGACATACGCTCTAAGAACAGACGTAAAAGTTTCTTAATTTTCGTTAAGTTTAGTTTAAATTTTCGTTAAAATAATGTATACTCAAAGTGAAAAAGTGGATATGTTATTAATATTTGGAGAGTGTCATAGAAATTCAAGGAATACTGCCGAGTTGTATGCTCATAGATATCCGAATCAGCAACATCCAGCCCATCAGTATTTTCTGTACGTCGAGACTCGTTTTAGGCAAATAGGAAATCAAGAGGCGGAACAGAGGTTTATCATAAATGAAGAGACTGAGATTAACATACTTGCTATGGTTGAGGTTGATAAAACAGTTTCGTTAAGAAAAATTAGTCAAGAACTGCAGATAAGTTATGAATCAGCAAGAAAAATACTGAAAAAGCATGGATATCGAGCATTTAAATATCAGTTACATCAACATTTGTATACTGAGGATGGCGATAGACGGGTAGTGTTTTGTGATTGGCTGCTTCAAAATCATACAGTTAATCCAAATTTTATCGATTTTATTCTATTTTCCGACGAATCCCGATTTACAAATAATGGTATGTTCAATAAGCAAAATACTCGGTACTTGGCCCAACAAAATCAACATGAAATGAGAGAGGGCAATTTTCAAGAAAGATTTGGCGTCAATGTCTGGGCTGGTATCGTTAGAAACAGAATAATTGGGCCAATATTGTTTCAAGGTCAGTTAACAGGGGTTAGATACTTAGGTTTTCTTCAAAATGAAATCGAAAATCATCTCAATGATCTACCTTTAGCAGTTTTACAGCGAATTTACTTTCAACAAGATGGAGCACCGCCTCACAATACTAGAGGAGTTCTTAATTATTTAATAGAGCATTTTAATAATCGAATTATTGCAACCAATGGTCCGGTACGGTGGCCAGCCCGCTCACCGGATCTTACTGTGCTCGATTTCTTTGTCTGGGGATATGTTAAAGAAAGGGTTTACTATGGAGCAGCCCCAGCTACTCTTGAAATATTAGAAGAAAGAATTTTACGGGCATTTAGAAGTATAACGCCCCAAATGCTACAAAACGTGTTGAGAGAAACAATTAAACGAGCTGAAATGTGTCGTGAAAAAGAAGGAATGCACTTTGAACATTTACTACACTAAACTTTTTAACAAATTCAGCTACTGTACTTTCAAATATTTTAAGT
The DNA here is from genome assembly GCA_034092305.1 of Diaprepes abbreviatus. NCBI lineage: Eukaryota > Metazoa > Arthropoda > Insecta > Coleoptera > Curculionidae > Diaprepes > Diaprepes abbreviatus. Next base: position 5,132,788 of record JASJET010000094.1, on the reverse strand, counting down.
GCGTCGTCTAAGTCATTAGTTTATTTTGTTATTTTTTTATTAATTTTGTTAAATTTTTAATCCAATTCCTGCAAATTATTGTGCATCATGGCTGTCCATGGCGCACTTGCCATAAGTAAATAAATTATCCAGTATTTTGCTTAAAAATATTTAATTTCTGTTCTTATGTCTAATCCAATCACAAATAAATTAGTACCGTTAGATTCGTCAAAGAATGCTTTTTTCGAAAAGTAGTTGTCAAAAAGGGGTCGCCATTTGAAAATTAATAGTTAGAAATGAAAACGTAATTTTGTCAAATTGTCTTATTCCTGTCTTTCATACTAGTCACTAAAACTTTGCGATTGTATTTTTTTGACATCACCTAAGGCCGTTAGATTAGTTTGCGTCCGATCATGGCCACCTAGATACAATTTTAAAAGTGGCTCTAAAAAAATGAAATAGACGTAAAAAGTTTTAAAAATGTCATATTCTGATCTAGAATTGTCTCAGAAATCCAAAGATGTTAAAATATACAGGGTGTTCTATTTAAGAATTCAAAACTGGGGCCATTTCCGGTGAAACCGGAAGTGATCGGAAAGTGGAAAATATGCGAAAACTCTCCTCTTCACATAACATTTACCTGTACAAATTCTCATTTTGATACACATAATACTCTAGAAAGTATGACTTGTCTAATAGATTCGTTGACACCCGGTATATATATACAATGAGGAAGTAAAATAGGCAATACAATCATTATCTAAAAAACGCTGGATTTTTTGAATACACATTCGTATATATCGACTTTGTTTTTTTTGTGGCACGAATTTTTTTCCAGTACATCAAATTATACAGGGTGACTCGAAAAAGATGTGCAATGTTCAACTTCGATTTTTTAAATAGTGGTTCCCTAATTTTGTGTATCTTTTTAGACTCCCTGTAAAATTCTGATCATCTTTTCTATTACATATTCTATAACTAAATATAACTGTTTTCAACTGAAGTAGTAACAACAGTTAATTTATCAGTTTATTAAATGGTAAAAATGCCCTCACTGGACGATTTATACTTTCTATCTAAACCACTGACCTCTACTATGGACCCCCACTCTTGTCGGCTGCTAAAGCCAAAAAATGGCAAACCATGGGCGAAAAAATGCGTTTCTGCACATCGGGCGCCAGTCATATTTTTGGACGTTGATCAGATAAGGGCTTGCGCATAAGCGACTTCCTATTATCGATCGGTTGTTTCGTAGCGCCATCCGTAAACAGCACAGTATCGGCTCAACGCCATTTTTGTGTTTATTTTTTCTTCGTGAGTTGCGTGCGATTTAAACGGATTTATAGCGTTTTAAGTGATTTATTTTATTTGTTTTTGTATTTTTATTTAATATAATGGAATGTGTACATATTTTATTTGTTGTATTTTCCTTTTTCTCTATAGGGTAAAAAATAGTGTTGCTTTACAACGTTTTTGGATTTATTGTGTTTTCGTATAACATTAAATTTCCAAAACATTTAGTATGATATATTTTTTGCACTTTCTAAATGATTGCCAAAAGATAAACTGAACTTTTAAGCAATCAATTCATTAAAAAAATCTGAAAATTCGCACCAAACCATAGAATAGTTTATTCTATCATATGAAAAAAGTACATTCATCAATATGTCAAGAAAGGATACAATTTCTCCATCTATTACATTACTTACATAAATAAAAACATACATCTTCAAAATGAAGTTGGAATATTTTAAAAGATACATATATAATTTACAATAATTATAATGCATTATTATTTTGTTATATACATAAAATATTTCAGTACAAGGTTTATATTTTAGCCAGAATCGGCTATTGGCTCTATAATTTCTAAGCTCTGTTTGAATTCTTTTTTCAAATTGTCAACGACTTTTTTCCAGTTGCTAATTTGCACAATATCCATATTCTTGCATAATTTCATCCACCTTATATTTAACCGATGTTTCCACCCAGCTCAAATGTTTTTTTTTTGTTCTGCAGCCATTCTATGATTTATTATTTTGTATGTCTGAATATTGAGGGTATGACGTTAAAAAGCGTTGTTCATTATTAATACTGATTTTGGAAGTAAATTCAGATTAATTATGTCCGTACTCATTTTATGAAATTGTCATGATTCATGTTGTCATGGCAATCCCCACTTTGAAATCGTCAAATTAAAAATTCATTAATATGATAATAAAAGCAAAATATTACGAAATAAGTTAGATAAATGTGAATTTCTTTTGTTGGTATATTTTTTTTATTCACCCCCAGCAATGATCTTGTTCACTTATTTTATTATAAATAACTTTATCATTATTTTGTCGAAAAAATTAATGCGATAAGAAAATATATGCTCCGTTCACCATTACGGCAGAAAAACATTATTATATAAAATTATTTTTAAATCCTGCATATCCGTTGACAAACCCATTTCGTATCAATATTTTCTTAAAAAAAAAGAAAAGGAAAAAAGATCATTATATTTTAATAATTAGAGAATAAATTGCCGGACCTTAAAAATGTTAATTATTCACTCCCACCCTACAACAAGAAAGTTAACGCACACAGACGGAAACAATAGATTACAGAAATGGTAAGATACATTTTCTTCACAATTTTACTTTCACAGTATAAGAAATAACTAAACTAACTCCCATCGGTAGAAACAGACCAGATTATTCCCTTCTGCTTCAGATATTATTTGTGCTCATATGATATGACTCCCAGAACAAGAAAGTTACATGACACCGACTTTTTTACTAAAGATTGCAACCATGGTTGCAACTTTGATAATTGATTTAGACACCATTTATGACTAATTGAACTAACTTAATAGATTTTTGAAGTTCGGTCCTGTCGATGGTCACCTGATCATTTTGTAGTGCGCATGCCGATATCTGATCTACGATGTTTACATTTTATTGTCGTAAATTTGCCGTTTTATCTATGATCTGAACATGTCTGACTTCTCCTGTAGTAAGTAACCGTATTTCTTGAATAATCATTCCATCAATTGGCTTAGTTTAAAAAACTTTACTTTTAAGATAACATCACCAAAATAAGTTAAGGGAGTTTAAATCTGGAAACTTTGGCGGCCACTCAATAGATCCCCTCCTCCGAATCTACTTGTTTATAAAAACATCAGTGAGAAAGACGCGAATTTCTATTCAGTAGCGTAGCTAGTTGGTTGCGCTTGTTGGCAAGACTTACTTTGGCGCCTAAAGTCTTGAGAAAAATCACAATACGGTACAAGTACCTAATTTTTATACTTAAGAATAAAAAAATTATACCCATTTGTTTTAAATTTAGTTTGTCAACACTTAAATCGTAAAAATTTATAATTTTTATATTTTATTTCCACTTTAATTTCAGTAATATACGATCGCTTAATAATAAAAATTAAAGCCAAGATAGGTATTGCATATTTTTTAATTATAAAAAGAATACAAAAATCACGCATTAATTTTTTTTAACAAAAAATCATAATTTTTCAATTTAGAATCTTAAACCTTAATCTTACATTGACTTAGATATTACATATATTATAGAAATTCTCATTTTTACTCAGGACATACTAGTACGTCCCACAGCATATCCGAAATGGATAATTTATTGGGATGGAAATGCTAGGGCAATAAGTTCATTTAGTATGATTAATATTATTAAAAATTCAAAATAACCAGAAAAAATGAGCTCAAGCAAACCGCGAACCTATGACAACTCAATATCCAATAAATCACCCATTTTGGACATGGCTTAGCGCGTACTAACATGTACTAAAAACTGACATTTCCTATAATATAATACATAATAAAAATGCTTCTTGCGGTTCTTAATGCTTGCAAAAACGTAAATTACTTTATCAAAGTTGATTTCTTTTGTGCGTTTATTTTTTATGCTTAGAATAGCCAGACTACTTAAACGTTCCTGACTAATACTATTTCTTAAAAAAAATCTTAATTAGGTTCAGTGTGGAACTTTGGAAACTGATCAGGCAAATCATCATCGTATTTATTTTGCAATATCGCAATATTTCAGCTTGCTTGTGTAAGTATTAGTAGAGGTGTTCATAAATGAGGGATCAAGGAATTTAAATCTATCAACAACATTTTGAAAATCAGAGAGTCGATTTTTTAAGTGACATGACGCAATCTAAAATATTATTAAATGTTTTTTTTTTTAATTTTTCTTCTGTAATTAATTTTGTATCATTTTGTATGGTTGGGCTTAAGTATTTTCTTATATCTTTTAGAAGTTCCAGTAACTTTTGTAAAATGCTATCATAACACGATAACAGGTATATTATTGTTAGAAAATTGCCCCGTTTGGAGTCATCATTATCATGTTCAGAATGGCTTCTAAATGGTAGATTACATAGAGATAATATCAAAGTAACATCTAAAACTCTCTGTAAAACTTGTCGCCAAAAATCATGATCTTCTCTAAATTGTTTTTCGAAATTTTGATCAAGAATATTGTTATTAAGTTTTCAGGCGTCGTGAGTTACACAAGTGGCAATGTGTTTTCATTTCGGGTCAGTTGTGGAGACACTTCAAAAGCATTTAAATTTACTTTATCGTTTACCAAAAGTTCGATCAAAATCTAAACTACCTGGAACTGAAATTGCTATTTTCGTTGAAATTTCTGAACATGACGCTTCCGCTTCTGTTACTACCAAATCTGATTTTGAGGTCATTGAAAAATAGGCAGTAATATTCGGTAATTTTGCTTTTTTTATTTCTTCCTCTTTTTTCTGTTTAATTTTACCCAACCACTCGATTTATTTCCTTTATTTTTTTTCCATTTTAGGGTATTCTAAAACGTGAAACATATTACACAAAGGACAAATTTTCCAACAAACTTAATTTATAACATATTTCTAATAGTTATATTAAAAAGTTTTCAACTACTCTCAACTCTTCCTATAATTAAAAAATATATATATTTGCTTTACCTAGGCCTTCAAAAAGACCACACTTAATTGTTATTTTTTGTTAAAAACATGGGATAAAATATTTCCACCACCCTTTACTTTAACTTTACAACTACACAAGACAAACCTAAATATGTAAAAATAGTAAAATTATTGCACACCTACCCAATATATATCCCTTCTAACTTTTTAACACATCGTTCTAAAAATGCGGATCAAAAAAATAGGAAATATTCATACACTGCCCGCTTTTCGTGTCCCAGCTCTTCTCAAATAAAGTAGGCGCTCGCAGCAGTATCGTTACTATTTGTTGGCAATTTACACATGACGAGGAGCCCAGCTCTTTATTGAAATATGGAGAATTTTGGCCGTTAAAAAAGTCTACTTTTTTCTTTAGTATTAGGATAAATAAATAAATTCAATATATATATATATATATATATATATATATATATATATATATATATATATATATATAATGCTGCTACACGCATAGAGTGATCATTTTAAAACAATTTTTCATTATTTGTTTTTCACATATTTTTAAATGATATGTATATTCTAGCTTACAAAATTAATTTACAGTAAAAAAATCATAGGATTGGGACGGCACCTGCGGGGCCTAATGTGACTCAGCGCCGAGTGGTACTGCCATCCCTGTCATCCCGGTAGCTACGCTACTGCTTTTAGGATAACATCATAAAAAGAACTTAAGGGAGTTTAAATGTGGAGACCTTGGCGGCCACTCAGTAGATCCCCTCCTCACAATCTACTTGTTTATAAAAACATAATTGTGAAAGACGCGAACTTCAATTGCGTAATGTCGAGGGGGAACCGTTTTGTTGAAATCAGATATTTTATGGGGCAAATCTATATGCTCTTCTTCAGCAAGTTTCATTTTCAGTTAAAATTAACTCAATGTAACAAAGGAACATGTCACTGAATCAGTCTTGCTGGTATATATATATATATATATATATATATATATATATATATATATATATATATATATATATATATATAGTTTCATTTTCAGTTAAAATTAACTCAATGTAACAAAAGAACATGCCACTGAATCAGTCTTGCTGGTATATATATATATATATATATATATATATATATATATATATATATATATATAGTGTTATCTGTTTTCTGCCTCTCTTCTCCATGCCAGCCCAGCCGATTTCTTCATAGGGCCCACCTCTGCAATGTTTTGCTATTCACGTTTTTCGAAATTGTAATTTTTTGTTCTGGTAATCATCTTGTTATCTTAAGGTCCATTTACGATGAGAGATGAGGTCATAAAACGAAAGTCCTATCTCTTACCCAGAAATTTATAAATATGTTCATGTTTTTTCCTTCGATCCTATAATTTAATGTAATACATAGCTTTGCAGTTTGTAGAATAATGTAAAATAATGTAATCGACATTTCTATACGATACATTCAAGCTAATATGAAAAACTAGCAGGGAGTTCAATGCTGACATACAAATATTGCCACGTGATGGCGAACAGCAAGGGTGGATCAAAAATTATTTACTCGAGCAGTCTAGTTTTATATGTAAAATTAGTGAATCAGCTGTCTCAGTCTTTAACATTTTTTAAACAATAAAATGTTTCTCATTTAAAGATTTGTTTTAATAAAATCGTATTCGTAACAGGGGCGGATCCAGCCTCTCTCCTTGGGGGGGCGGGGGGCGGTGATATCACAAAAGTAGAGTATGGTAAGCGAAAGCAAGTTGTCGACGGGGGGAGGGGAGCTCTTGGACGGGGGGGGGGGGCGATCACAAGAAAAAACAAGTTCCAACAGGGGGTGAGAAGAGGCGATCAACATAGACATTCCTCATATAAGAGGCAGAATCGGGTCTATTTTCCTGAGTTCAAAGCTCCTGGGGGCGTGCTATCGCAAAAAAAAACAAGTTGTCAACGGGGGGGGGGGGGGGGGGGTTCCAGCAGCATACATATTCCTAATATAAAAGGCAGAATCAGTTCTATGTTCCTGAACTCAAAGTCTTTGGGAAGGGGAGGAGCGATCGCAAGCATACACATTCCTATACTCTATTCAAGAACTAGAGAGAGTAATAAAACTGTTACCGAAACCTCCAACGTACCTGCTTCAGTGCCTCCGGTAACTGAGAACTGCCGTAAATCTAATTATATTTAATATTATAATCTTTTATAAATTTACTGCAACAATAAAGTTTCTGATAGTTCAATTTAATTTCTGTCAGTGAGCAAAGTACACCTTACAGTGTGTCCTTAGTGATTTATTTTGTTTGTGCTTGTTTTTATATATTATTTGAGATTAGTGAGATACCCAAAAGATGGAGGGCATTTTTTCCTCAACGAAAAACGTATTACGATGAATGTTTATGACGCCTTAAGATATTAATATCTAGATAATAATTTTAAAAGCTCTGTTGAGATGTGTTCCAATATAACAGGAGTTCGAAAATCTATCATGTACCGAACACTGACGGAGAAAAAAACGACTGGAATTGTTAGTAATTCCAAGCTATATTCGATCACAGGCAGACGAAAAACCTCGTTGAGAAGCAGGTCTCAACCGTCGATAAAATTCTAACTAAAATCAATGAAGATCGGGATTTGCCTGAAATTAAAAGAACTGAGCTCTGGAAATTGCTCAGAGAACTTAATTTTTGTTGGGAAAAACCAGATAGGAAATCTGTTCTTATAGATCGTCAGGAAAATGTCCGTTGGTGAAGGAAATATCTCTCTCAAATAAAAGGTAGAGTTGCTGGAAATGACACAACTTACAAAATTAATAATTTAACTGGACTTTTGAAAGATTTTTTTTGAATAAAGTTACTGCAGATAATTGCGAAAAATCCATATAATAAAAGAATAAAAGAAAATGTGGAAACTCGATCTCATGATCGGTAAGAGAGGAATCAATTATAATTAATTTGAGCGAAGATAGCTTCACTGACTTTGATGACGAATAAGATACGTAATGTTTACCAACGTTAACACAATTTATTATTTAAATTTTCTGTAACATATAAAAATTAATGACATTTGATTCCCTTTTTAGTGTTTAATTGTAATTCTAATGATGGTTTAAGAAATAAATAAACTGGAACGTCAAATATTCCAAAAATGTTTTTAATTAATAATAAAATGACCCATAGCCCCAAAAAAATTTTAATATTATATTGACGAATTCATTTTTTTTATATATGTTTAACTTCTTGTATTTTTGATAATGGGTATTTTGTAAATATTTAAATTATAACTTAGAATTTTTTGAGAGAAAAAGGCTACGTTTTAGTCTGAATATGCCTAAAACGGTTTCAATGCCAAAATTAAAAATAATAAAACTACAGTTGTGATTTGTGTTAAATATGTCAAAATTATCTATATTTTCTAATATATGTGAATTATTAAAAAATCGTAAGAAATAAAATAATATTATAGGAACTTTTTATTTTTAGTTTATTACTGAAATAAGACTCTATGCCATAAATATTTAGTGATAAAATAGACCTCCTTTTGACGCCTTCCGATGCCTATGACAAGGATTAAAATCCTTTTTAACACTTCACACATCCAAATATCTATTGCTATCCAACCCAAATAGTCCATTATTATAGACCAGTATTTTTGATTATAAAATTTCTAACCCATCCCCATGAAAAATATATGTGTCTAATAGATTTGGCAAAGTCACCGGACTAAAGAACACAGGTAGTTTGCGAAGAAAAAAAAGGTAAAAAATGAAAAACTCTCCCTAGTTCTTGAATAAACTATAGTATAAAAGGCAAAATCGGGTCTATTTTCCTGAACTCCAAGCTCTTGGGGGGGGGGGCGATCGCCCCCACCTCCCCCCCTTGGATCCGCGCCTGGTTCGTGATATAGATGATTATTTAAATTATAAGCCATCGAATGAGCAGACGAAGTTGCGACGGGAAATTGTTAGTATAAATAAAAACATTTTGTTTCGTTTTGATTGTGTATACATTTTTTTTCTTTTAATAAAATAATTATATTCTGCATCTTTAATCAAAATTTAATATTCCTGTGACAAGTCTTAAATAGAAAGTGTTATTAAAACTTACTGAAACAGACTTAAACGTAAAGAGCTTTAGGTATACGCCATAAAATACATTTTGGTAGCATAATACTCGTACCTTTTCCCTTAGCTCCTCTTTCTTGCTTTCAAGTTTTAGGACAGCTTAGTGGCTTATAAGTAGATCCAAACAAGGTAAATTAAAGGGGCCCAGTTGAACGCGCACATTTCATTGCCGGATCTTATTTTGATCGGGAGTTTTGAATAAATAATTATTTGTTTACAAAACATTTAATATACTCTCGAAAGTATATCGGGGCGTCAAAATATCCTAGTTTTTCTTAATTTTTTTCCCAAAACGCCCTATAATGGAGATATGGGGTTCTAATCCAGTCTTCCTATGAAAGAAGGTGAAAAAATTTATTGCAGATATCTGCAAATTTCAAGTCGTAGAGGGTACCTAGTAGATGATAAATACGTAAAAAAGTACAGCTAGATCAGCCCTGTTTTTTTTTTTATAAACAACATCCAAAGTTGGAAAATTCGACTTTCTATCCGTAGAATTTTTTGGTTACATTTTAGAGAAAACCTGTCCAAATGAAAGTTGTGGGTATTGAAAAGACTTTTAATTTCGTTTTTTATACGTCAAAATGGATAAATAATTTATCTACATAATGGCGAAAAACCACCTTTTTTTGCACTATTATATAAATGTTAATAACTTTTGCAAGAAAGGCCGAAAGTATATATAAAGGGTGTTTTTTATAGAGGTATAGAAGTTTTAAATGGAATAAAACAAAGATAAATTTTTTAAATTAACATGAAATTTACTTTATTCGAAAGATAACCTTCTGGCATTATAATTTAAATATGACTTCTGGCATATGACCGCCACGGCTGGCTCGGACGTAGTCTAATCTGGAGGTCCAATTTTCGATGACTTTTTCTAACATTTGTGGCCGTATATCGGCAATAACGCGGCGAATGTTGTCTTCCAAGTGATCAATCGTTTCGGGCTTATCGGCGTAGACTAGCGACTTCACATATCCCCACAGAAAATAGTCTAGCGGCGTTAAGTCGCACGACCTTGGAGGGCAATTCACGGGTCCGAAACGTGAAACTATGCGGTTACCAAACGTTTGCTTCAATAAATCAATTGTGGCACGAGCTGTGTGATATGTTGCGCCGTCTTGTTGAAAACGCAGCTCCTTCACATCATGGTTGTTCAATTGATGAACGAAAAAGTCAGTAACCATGACTCTATAGCGGTGACCATTGACTGTAACGTTCTGACCAGCATCGTTTTTAAAGAAGTACGGACCAATGATTCCACCAGCCCATAAAGCACACCAAACAGTCAGTTTTTCTGGATGTAACGGTGTCCCAACATACACTTGAGGATTATCATCACTCCAAATACGGCAGTTTTGTTTATTGACGTATCCATTCAAACAAAAGTGAGCTTCATCGCTAAACAAAATTCGCTTATGAAAATCGGGATCAACGGCAATCTTGTTTTGGGCCCATTCACCGAATCTACGCCTTGCTAGGTGATCGTGTGGCTTCAATTCTTGCACGAGTTGGATTTTGTAAGCAAACCAAGATCTTTCCGCAAAATCTTCCATAAAGTGAATGGACACATATCCAATTCCTGTGCACGATGGCGGATAGACTGATTCGGGTCTTCCTCTACGCTACGCTCTACAGCAGCAATGACTTCTTCTGTACGCACTGTACGACGTCTCTGTGGATGCGTATTATCATTTAGAGTAAACGTGGGGCGAAAACGTTCCATAGTTAATCGAATTAATTGCTCTGATGGACGATTATGTTGACCATAAATTGGACGTAGTGCGCGATACGTATTTCGAACAGAACCATGATTTTGGAAATAAATTTGCACAATTTGGAAGCGTTGTTCAGGCGTCAGTCTATTCATGTTGAAATGCCAAACCAAATTAAACATAAATCACTTGACAGCTGACAAAATGGCCGCCAGTTAACAAAGTGTTGCCAACTTAAAGTTATATACCTCTATAAAAAACACCCTTTATAACCCCTTGATGATAAGGCCATTATGTGCCTTTATAACTGTACGAAAGCTGGACCAAATCGGTTTGGTAGTTTATGAATAATCTTAATTGTTTATCCCAGACACTGAATGTTCAAACAATTGTCCTTGCCCAGAGGATGATTCTACAGATATTTGCAAAAGCGGAATGGATTCTTTGAAGTTCAAACTACAAGCCAAGACGAAAAAACGATTGATTTTGAAAAAAATTGTTTAAAGAAGGGGTACCTTGTTTACGTATAAACAATTGGAATAACTTTATTTATTTGAATAATACAAGTTTGTGAATAAGTGGACTTGAAAGCCTAAAAGATATATATATATATATATATATATATATATATATATATATATATATATATATATATATATATATATATATATATATATATATATATATATATATATATTATTTGTTTGTTTTTCCTGGGATTATGGTCCGTTAAAAAATGGAATTAAAATGTAATGGTGGTGTTGTATTTTCTGTATATTACATTTTTTTTTAAATATTAACGTTTCGGTAATTTTTTTTTTACCTTCATCAGAATGTGTGTAACTAAAAAAACAAAGTATTTGATTGATTTGACTATTAAATTATTTACATGTTATGTATTTACCTTGAACAATGATTCAGGAACAACACTGCACTTACATGTATACATTTAATTAAAAATTTTGTTCTATTGAAAATTTAATTTTTGCGAGATTCACAGAGTTCAAGATGACCGCGTGTGTCATCTTGAAGTTAAGATGGTACTGAGAGAACAGATGGTATTTTTTTGTAGGTAATGAGGGTTGTTTTGGCTATTGTGGATTAAAAGGGTCTAGTTCGAAAATGCAATGCGTTTTTGGTTTTAGAATTTTAATTTTTTTGGTTCTTATTTAATAATGTTATTATATATTTTGCTAAGTTGTTTGGTATCTGTCTTAGCATTTACTGCAAGTTTGCTTTTTTGTATTTCTATCATTTCTAGGATTTCTCGTTTTTTTGTATGGTTTTCCGTTTTCAAGATTTTTTCAAAGTTAAAGGAGTGGCGATTTTCCATGCTGTGTGCTGTTAAGGCCGTTTTATTTTTTTTGTCGTATTTCTGCCCATTTAATCAATTTTTTAGATGTTGGCTTGTTTGGCCTATATATTCGCCTTCGCAGTCTTTGCATGTCTACAGTATCCCATGCGAAGACTGTAATGTAATATACAGAAAATACAATACCACCATTACATTTTAATTCCATTTTTTAACGGACCACAATCCCAGGAAAAACAAACAAATAAAAAATATTTTAATAAAGGTCCAAGAAATAAATAAGAAATACCTCATATATATATATATATATATATATATATATATATATATATATATATATATATATAAATATATATATTGTGACAGTGTTTTATACTTAATATTTGCAATGAAATTAAACTGCTAATAAGGTTTTTTGAAACAATATTAGTGTTAATATTGCCAAAAAATGTGTTTTCCGATGAAATGTCAATTTTCCGGTATTTTCCGATTTCCAATGATAATGAAAATAAGTCAGTTCGTCATACTTCGTCGAGTTACCTCAGTTAAAGAAAAAATGAAGGCTCTACGTTATCTGGAACTTGAGATATCGTACAATTTTATTGCGCGCTCCAATTTGAAGTTTGATTTTCAAAAGCACATCGTGAGAAAGCCGAGCTTCCCCCAGCACTCGCTACAACACACTTGCAAAATTACTTTCATTTCGAAGGGCTACAACTTTACTAACGATGCATGAATTTCATACTTATCAATTGCATCAAAAAATATAGGTCTTCGTTGTAAATCTCGATTCTTAATGTTCAGAAACAAAAGATATATGACTTTAAAAAAATACTATCTTAGCTCCTATTGGTCGTAGGAGACTTTTTTTTTAAAATTCGTGTTTTTTCACCAGGTTTCTCAGGTCTACTTATTTAGAAGCTTATATCATTAAAATTAACAAAGTTTTTCTAATTGTTAATAAGTAAAAAAGGTTCCCCTTGTTTAAACGTTTTTTTTCAACTATTTTTTAAAAAATCCATCGTTTTTTCATCTTTGCTTGTAGTTTAAACTTCAAAGAATCCATTTCGCTTTTGCAAATACTCGTATCTGTAGAATCATCCTCTGGGCAAAGACAATTGTTTGAACATTCAGTATCTGGGATAAACAATTAAAATTATTCATAAACTACCAAACCGATTTGGTCCAGCTTTCGCACAGTAATAAAGGCACATAATGTAACCGGAAAATTCTACGGACAGAAAATCGAACTTTCCAACTTTAAATGCTGTTAAAAAAACAGGGCTGATCTAGCTGTACATTTTTACGTATTTATCATCCACTGGGTGTCCCCTACGACTTGAAACTGTCAGATATCTGCAATAAATTTTTACATGAAATCGCCACAAATTCAATAGGAAAACTGGAGTATTCCGAAATGGTACTCAGTAATTTACCTTTTGGGCAGTAACGTTTAAGCATAAAAGTTTATAAAAAGATATGTCTGATAATGCTAAGTTTTTACGATACAGGGTGTTAAAATTTATTATTATTTTTAGTTTTTAAATTTATATCATTTGTTTTTAAAGATAATTAAGTAAAATTTGGAACACATTACACTTTTTACAGTTCGCATAAAAAGTATTATTATGTAAAATAATATACGGTACTATTTTATGGGTCTGTAAAATTTTACCCACTCGAATTTTTTTTCGGGCGCCACTGACTCGATTTGATTACTCAATTAGCTTTCCCATCTTATTGTGAAATTTTTTGTCTCTTAGGCTTTCCTTTGAAAATCAATAGTTTTTTCATTTGTTTTAACTAATAGAGACTAAGAAAAAATACAACATAATAATAACAGAATTTGAACAACAGCAATAAAATATTCCCAATAGACGATATAAAACTCATAGATGAGAAATATTTAAATATCCTAGTAGACTTCTTCAATAGCATCTATAGAACCGGCATAATACCTCAGGAATGGCTCACATCCATCTTTATAGCCATCCCAAAGAAACCAAACGCCAAACACTGCAATGAATATCGCACAATAAGTCTAATGAGCCATATTCTTAAGCTTTTCCTGAAAATCATACATCACAGATTGTACGCCAAACTTGAAGAGGACATCGGAAACACCCAATTTGGATTCAGACGGGGCCTGGGAACCAGAGAGGCTCTGTTTGCATACAACATACTGACACAACGATGTCTAGATGTAAACCAGGAGGTCTATATATGTTTTATCGACTACAATAAAGCATTCGACAAAGTAAGACACGAACAACTTGTACAACTTCTTAAGGATAAAAACATTGATTCCAGAGACATAAGAATAATCAGCAATCTGTATTATAACCAAAAAGCGGCAATACAAACCGAAGGAAGATTAACAGAGGAAGTAAACATAAAAAGAGGTGTCAGGCAAGGCTGTATCTTATCACCAACTTTATTTAATCTATACTCAGAACATATAATTAAAAAGACGCTTGAAAGCGAAACGGCTGGTATAAAGGTGAATGGAATTCCAGTCAATAACATCAGATATGCAGATGATACCATCATCCTTGCAGAAAATCTCAACGACTTACAGAGAATACTCAGGAAATTAGTAGTAATAAGCGAAGAATATGGTCTAACACTCAACATAGAGAAAACTAAATTTATGATAGTATCAAAGAAAAACATCAATAATGTCAATCTCCAAGTAAACAACAAACAAATTGAGAGAGTTGAGAAATATAACTATCTGGGAACATCTGTGAACGAAAAAAATGACTACACGAAAGAAATCACAATAAGAATTGAAAAAGCGAGAAGCGCCTTTATGAAAATGAAAAATATATTAACCAGCCGAGACTTAAGCCTGGAACTAAAAATACGTTTGGTAGAGTGTTATATTCACTCTATCCTTCTGTATGGTGTGGAGACATGGACCATGAATAAATACTGCTGCAATAAAATAGAAGCGTTCGAACTGTGGATCTACAGAAGAATATTGAAAATACCCTGGACCGATAAAATAACAAACGAAGAAGTACTTAGAAGGATGAAGAGAGAAAGAGAATTATTACTATCCATCAAAAGTCGAAAGTTGCAGTATTTTGGCCACATCATGCGTGGAAATAAATACCAACTCCTGCAAAATATAATTCAAGGAAAAATTGTGGGAAAACGGAGTATCGGGAGAAGAAGAATGTCATGGCTACGAAACTTAAGAGAGTGGTTTGGATGTAACTCCAATCAACTGTTTCGCGCAGCTGTGTCTAAAGTCCGAATAGCTATGATGATAGCCAAACTTCGAAACGGAGATGGCACATGAAGAAGAAGAATAAAATATTAATAACAGAAATTACCACAAATGTTGAAAATAACCACCCTCAGCCATAATGCAAGAATGCGATCTTCGTCTCGCTGAAGAGTGTATTCGTTAAAATAATCCTGGAGTATTTCTTATTCTTCCGCAAGACGCAAAATTTGAGAAATCATATCTTCAACATCTTCAACAGGAGATGCATAAAATAAAGATGTAGGGAAAGCCCGGATGCAAAAATCCGAAGAATTTAAATCCGGAGATCAGATAGGCCAGTGTTGAGTGGCCTCTTTGACCTATCCAGCGATTTGGATACACTGTCTTTAAGTGACGACGTACATTGATACTAAAATGTGCTGGAGCGTCATCATGCATAAACCATAATTCTTATCTAACTTGAAGGGGAACCCCTTGAAGAAGGGTAACTCTTCTTCAAGAAAGTGACAGTATTGGTAGCCATTGGCGAATTAGATAATCACCTATGACACCAATCCATACATTTAATGAAATCTGATGTGATAATTGACTTCAAGATATGCATGAGGATTTACTTCAGCCTAAATATAATTATTGTTAAAATTTCACACAACAAAAATTACAACAAAAGTTGAAAATGAGCACCCTTAACCACGCAAGAATCCGATTTTCATCTCATTGAAAAGCGTATTCGTTGAAATAATCCTGCAGTATATTTTATCTTCAGCAAGACGCAATAATGCGATTTCTCAACAGGAGATGCAGAAACCAAAGATTGAAGGAAACCTCCGATGCAGAAATACAAAGGATTTAGATCCGGAGATCGGGCAGGCTAGTGTTCAGTGCCTCCTCAACCTATACAACGATATGGATACACTACCTCTAAGTGACGGCATACGCTGAAACTGAAATGTGCTAGAGTGCCATCATGCATAAACCATAACTCTTGTCTAACTTTAAGAAGAACCTCTTCAGGAAGGGCAGGTAACTCTTCCTCGAGAAAGTGACTGTATTGGTCGCCATTTAATCTTAATGGAAGCAAACATGAGCCAATTAGATAATCGCATATGATACCAATCCATATATTTAATGAAAAGTGATTTTGAAAACTGGCTTCAAGTATGCGGATTTTCTTCAGGTCAAATGTGATTATCGTGAAAATTTCTTATGGACTCCCTTGAAAACTATGCCTCATCAGTAAACACAATTCATTTGGGAAGCGCAATATAAACCAACTTAAAGAAAAAGAAGGAAAAATCAAAAAGAAGTGTCTAACACCGTGGAAGAGTTCTATTTAAATTTGTATACTTCAGCTAACCCAGAACCAGACATCAAGCTTCCCAATATTACGAATCTTGGTTCAGAAGAAATATCTGACATCACAATCGAAGAATTAAAAAATGCATTTTCACAAATGAAATTTGATTGTGCCCCAGGTGAAGATGGTATATCTAAAGAAATGTTGGAGCTTGGAGGGTCTGCAACGCTATATTCAATTAATATTCTTTTGAATAATAGTCTTCAAAATGGCAAACTCCCTGATAACTGGCAAAACACCCGAGTCATTTTCATGTACAAAAAAGGCGACAAATTAGACATCGAAAATTATCGCCTCATAACTCTCCTCTCCTGTCACATCCGTACAACTTTCTTACAAAAATTATACCTAACAGACCAATAAACAAATTTGACTCTTATCAACCTCCAGCACAAGCTAGGTTTGTTATATATGTAAATCTCCTTTCAGGCAGAGAATATGAAAAATATATATACAAACAGTTTATTTCCTGCAAATATCGCTCTGGTCCTCTCTCCATACGCGTTTCGATCACCTCATAATCTTGTCAGTGGAGCTGTATTAGACCGAGAGCAACATTAACAGGAAATAACTGATATATGCACCATAAATTTCAAGGTATGTCGGCAGGATATTGCACCTGCCATCTACCAACTTCGATGTCAGACTGAAAAATATCGCCAGTCGAACAACATCTATGAATCATCGGAGTAACGTGAAATTTTTAAAAATCAAAATTTCAGTAAGAAATAAAGAAATCCCTCTGCCGTATTTAAATAGTTTGTTATATATGTAATTCTCCTTTCAGGCAGAGAATATGAAAAATATATGTACAAACAGTTTATTTCCTGTAAATATCGCTCTGGTCCTCTCTCCACACGCGATCACCTCATGATCTCGTCAAGGGAGCTGTGTCGAACCGAGAGCAACATTAGCAGGAAACGACTGATATATGAACCATAAATTTTAAGGTATGTCGGCAGGATATTGCACCTGCCATCTACCAACTTTGATGTCAGACTGAAAAATATCGCCAGTCGAACGACATCTATGAATCATCGGAGTAAGGTGCAATTTTTAAAAATCAAAATTTCAGTTATAAATAAAGAAATCCCTCTGCCGTATTTAAATAGTTTGCTATATTTGTAATTCTCCTTTCAGGCAGAAAATATGAAAAATATATATACAAACAGTTTATTTCCTGCAAATATCGCTCTGGTCCTCTCTATTTTTCCTTCTTTATTTCTTACTGAAATTTTGATTTTTAAAAATTTCACGTTACTCCGATGATTCATAGATGTCGTTTGACTGGCGATATTTTTCAGTCTGATATCGACGTTGGTAGATGGCAGGTGCAATATCCTGCCGACATACCTTGAAATTTATGGTTCATATATCAGTTATTTCCTGCTAATGGTGCTCTCGGTCTGATACAGCTCCACTGACGAGATCATGAGGTAATCGAAACGCGTATGGAGAGAGGACCAGAACTATATTTGCAGGAAATAAACTATTTATATAAATATATATATATATATATATATATATATATATATATATATATATTATATATATATATATATATATATATATATATATATATATATATATATATATATATATATATGTATATTTGATATTCTCTGCCTGAAAGGAGAGTTACATATATAACAAATTATTTAAATACGGCAGAGGGATTTCTTTATTTTTTACTGAAATTTTGATTTTTTAAAAACAAGCTGGGTTTCTGGAGGACTTTAGTACAACAAAGCCGATACAGAACATCAAATTACTAATCGAGAAATGCACAGAATATAATATTCTGTTGATTATAGCAAGACTTTTAATTCTGTCGAGCTATAGGCCATATTTAAAGCAATGGACAATCCAAGAACTGACTCAGACACAGAAATCTTCTGAAATATATTTACAAAGGTCACTCTGAAAGTAAAAATAACAGAGGACCTACAAACACGACAAATAAATATTGGTTGGAGAGTGTGACAAGGAGATACAATTTCCCATAAGCTCTTTACTTTAACACAGGAAGATATCTTTAAACAACCAAACTGGGCCATTTACGTTTCGCGGATGACATTGTATCAATAAGTAAAGATCTAGACGAGTTATGGGAAATGCTGTCTGAGTTGAAAAATCCTTCAGAGAAAGTTGGATTAAGCATCATCATTTAGTTTATCCTGTCCACTGCTGAACGAAAGCCTCCCTTAATTTTGTGCCACTTATATCCAATTTCAAGCTACTCTTTTTATGTCGTCTGTCCACAGACTAGGAGGTCGTCCTTTACTTCTATAGGCCTCGTGCCTTGGCCTCCATTCCACAAATCTTTTTATCCACCGTCCATCAGTCATCCTAGCCACATGTCCTGTCCAGTTCCATTTAAGATGTAAGACAGATTTCACCACGTCTCTTACTCTTGTTCGGTTTCTTATGATTAATTTTCAAATGGACTTTTCCTGAGGCATCGTTTAGAGTAGCCAGCATATTTTGTGCTTCCTGTATATTGTCTGTTATTCACACAATATTGTCTACAAAACAGAGATCATTTATCAATTCGCCATCGACGTTGATTTCTGTTGAATCCAAGTTTATCTTTTTCAACATACTCTCTAGCAAACCAACAAACAATTTTGTGGAAAATGTATCACCCCTCGAGCAATATTAAATCCATCTGTGTATTGATTTGCCGATGTTTTGACATTTGCCGTGGCATTCTCATATATGTTTTTGATAATTGTGGAGTATCGATGATCGACGCGACATTCGCTTAATGTCTCTAGAAGTATCTGCTGATTTATTGAATCAAAGGTCTTCTCGAAATTAATGAAGACAAGCATCAGTAATCTATTATACTCAATACACTTCTCGATAGAACTCTGATGGTCAGAAGATGGTTATTTGTTCCATAGCCTGATCGCCTGCTCTCTCGACAGAAAAGAGTCTACTTTATTTATCAAATGGTTTGCGAGTATTTTGGTAAGTAGTTTGTATATATGGCCAAGAAAGCTGATCGGCATATAATTTTTAAGGTCTGTAATGTCACCTTTTTTGTGTACAATAACAATGGTAGCATTTGTTCACTGTGATGGGGTTATTTCTTTTTCGATGCATTTATTAAATATAACTTTAAAGCTTCTTCTTTAATTAATTCTATTCCCAGTTCATCGTCTCCAGGAGCTCTATTGTTTTTATATCTCTTAGGGCACTCATGATTTCTTTCTCGGCTATTTCTGGAATTTCTTCCGATCACTGATTTAGCACTTTTGGAATGTCGGTTGTGATCAGTTGCTGGTTTGATGAATAAAGTTCTTGGTAGAAAAGTTTGATAGAGTGTACTATGTTACCATGTATATCCTTGATCTTCTGTACTTCCTCTCTTTCTGTTGTACTGTTCCTTAATACTTTCAAACTTCTATTCTTCTCTATGACGTTCCTAATTTTTTCTGTATTATGTTGTCTCTTATGTTTTCTGATTTCTTTTGATATCTCTCTATTTAGGGTTCTATATTTTTGTGTATTCTTGTCTTTTATTTCTTTTCTCTGCTTCGTTAAAAGTTTTGTTGTTTGGTTTAATTTTTGTTCTTTCACTTCCTTAGAGCAGAATTTTTCGATAGCTGTATTTATTGAGTCTTGAATATTTTCAAATATTTTATCTATCGTCGTAATATTTTCATAATTTAGAGTAGAAGATTAAGCATGAACCTAGCGCAAAATCCAAAATAATGTCTTCAGAAGATATGCCACTTTATATAGGAAACAACGAAATATAAATAGTCGAGGAATATGTATATTTGGGCCATCTAATTACACTAAAATAATGTCTCCAGAAGATACGCCGCTTTATCTAGGAAACAACGAAATACAAAGAGTCAAGGAATATGTGTATTTAGGCCATCTACTTAGACTTGGGAAAGAAAACTAACAGGTGGGAATAAATAGAATAATTAGTATGTCATGGGCAGCCGTTGGAAGATTGGGATACATTCTTAAAAATCCTGATGTTCGCATTAATTTGGAAAGAAGAGAATTTGAATCATGGGTTCTCCCACTAATGACCTATGGAAGGGAAACAACAACATTAACAGTTAAAGCAGTCAATAAACTGTGTACTACTCAGCGAGCAAGAGAAAGAATCATGCTGGGAATACGTAACCGTATAAGAAATGAAGAAGTAAGAAGACGCACGAAAGTAGAGGATCTGATAAAACGTATTGCTTTTTGAAATGGATCTGAATAGGACACGTTGCTAGGCAAGACTATACAAGACGGACAAAACGTATTTTATAATGGAGATCTAGGTCATCTAAAAGAAATATGGGAAGACCTCCAAAAAGATGCATAGACAACATAAAAAGGATAGCAGGTAGAAATTGGCACCGGATTGCAGAAGATAGGTTGAAATGGAAGAGACTAGACGAGGCCTATGTCCAGGAGTGGACCAAAGTGAGCTGCTAAAGAAAGACGGAGAGAGAGAGATTCAATTAAAAACTTGGTATAATGAAAGAACAATGTGGCAATTTATAAGCATAAATCAAATAGTCACTGTTGATTTTTTTTTCCAATATTAAAAAGATCTTATGCTCTGATTATAACTTTTTAAAAAAACTAGGGGAATCCGCTGGAGGAAACTGCTAGCTTAATAAAAACCTAATTTAGAACAATGCCAATTATTTATTATATTAATTAAGTTCCACATAGTTTTAAATAGGGCGAATTTACTCTCCCATTATATAAAAGAGTTTTTCTTTTCTTACATAATACATGTAATTTTGTCACTGTCACGTAGCAGGAGAAGCAAATACCCAAATATTACTAAATTTGTTTTCTTTATTGGCAATTAAACTGCTGATCTTTTCTTGATATTTTGTTTTCAAGAAAGCCATTTTCGGTGTTCTCCGTGGGTTTTGATTAATTTTTCATACGTGATTCTTTGCTAAAGTAACAGACACGTATTATTTGAGACAGCAGAAAAAAGTTGTGACTCTAAAAGGGAAATTTGCATTTGAGATTTTATTTATGAGGTCAATTGACAAAAATCTTGATGGTAAAGAAAGAAAATAAATGAACGTTATGGGGGATGAAACTGAAAGAATTTTTATCGTAAAAAATATATCCTCCATATCAGTGGTTCTAAAAAGGTGGATCACGACCAAGGGATATCGCCTTGGCTTTTTTTCGGAGTCGCCGGTTGTAAATTTTAAAAACTAAATGTAAATTTAAAATTTAAAGGTAGGTTAATATTAATAATTTATTTATGTTTGGCAACACCGGATATATACGATGTAACAAGTGAATAACCTGCGTATACACTTTTCCTTATGCTTGGATGAATCCGACCAGGGCAAGCTAGCCGAGTAGTTCCCAGCGATCGCGACATTTCGTTGCGAGCTGAGAATAATCAAGAAAGTACTTCCAACTAATATATGGTTACGAACGACTAGGAGAAACTTATTGATACTCCCTCGTATACAAATATTTCCAGACAATTAGTCATCTTTATTATAATTATTATATCGATGAGTCATATTTCTAGACTATTCTTGATTTTTATGCTATTATGTTTCTAGATTTGTATAGTAGTTTCTATAGATATATAGGGATAGGATATGAGTTGAAAGTTAGTTGTATAGTGGTTTTTGAATGGTGAAGATATTAAGAAGTAGAAATAAGATAGAATTGTATTTTAGCTGTGTTAATAAGTAGTTAATATAAGTATTGGAAGTATTAATGAAAGGTGTAACAATTGGTGTCAGAAGTGAGGATTATCACCGAATTTCTAGAAAATTATTTTGGAAATTAAAAGAGATAGAGGAAAACGGATTTCTATCTCAGATTTGGTATCAAGCAAAAAGATAAGATTATTTTCGATAAAGTTCTAAAACATTCTATTGGGAAACTAGAAGTTTTTATGGTAAATACTAGACAGCTGAAATGAAACGAATATATAAATGATTGGCTGATTTTATGGAAGACCGTCGCTTTAAAGACAAGCAAGATAAAGAAAAATGGCGCTAAGAAGAAAAACAGGAAAAAGCACATTGCCAAAAAGAAAAACAGAAAGAAGGAGCAAGTCGCCAAAAAGAAAAACAAGAAAAAGAAGAATGTGGCCAAAAAGAAGAACAAAGTGGTCTAAAAAAACAAGAAGAAGAAGAAAAACGTTGCATTAAAGATCAAAATAAACTTTATAAATGGATACAAGGGGTAATTGTACAAGAAAAGCAAAACTTTGATCAAATTTAAGAAAGAGATAGGCGAAGTGCGACAATAAATAGGAGATGTACGTTGCAAAATGCGATAAGACATATAAGAAGTGCGACATGAAATGAAATAAATCGTAGACGAGATAAAAGTAAAAGTATGCTAAGAAGTATATAGCATTGAATCAAGTTTTTTACAAAAAATGAAAGAAATTCTAGACGGGATAGAATCAAAAGTATGACAAGAAGTATAATGTAAAATGAAAGACTTTCAGAGAGAAATCAATAAAATAAAGAAGGATAGTCCATTTGATAAAATAATAACCACCGAACAAAACATCAAACCCCCAATTTACGACGGTCAAACATCTGGGATAATGTAGAAATGACAATTTGAAGCTGCCGCTACTACAAATAACTGGAATTATGAAGAGATTGCTACTGCATTAGTAACTACACTTCGGATGAAATACATGATGAATATTTAAAGCTGCGAAATGACTTCTCAGCGCCTCATATCTGTCAGGAAAAGGAAAATAAGCAATTGGCTGAATTTTTAAAATATAACACATAAAAGTGCAAAAACGAAAGAAAATATTTCAAAATTATGCTATATTTTTAGTTAGTAATGGTTGATTCAAATTTTCAGAAATTATCAACTACCACTAAGAATACACACTATTAACTTTCACTTGCAAGTTAAATGATACACTTTACTTTCATCTGTTTATAGTGCGAACTAAAAATTAACCACTAGCAATCATCAACTAAAGAGTTGGTTAACTTTGAATTTTTTAAAAAGTCGGCATAATTCGTGTCCGCTTTTGAATGTTATCGGCTTTGACAAGCCATAAAAATATTGGAAATAACAATATAAACCAATAAAACTTGGTAAAAATGTGCCATAAAATGGTTGAAATATTTTAGAATAAAATTAGTTAAATAGTCACAATTAAAAAGCAAAAAAACTACATTTTACTTTTATGTCAGTACTTGTAATTTAGTGAAAAGCTTAGCTATTGTAGAATACCATTTCTAATATTTATATTGTTTCCTATATCCTATATAAATGCAAGACAAGTTAAAGATAATTTTTTCTTTTTTTAAGATTTTTTAATGGTCTTGGTCTCTAATGAACATAAGAAAATGTAGAGGGATCGATTGATTTATTTCAAGCTTTTGAAACTACTGAAGGCAACATTGAGTGCATCGCTTATTACAAAGCAGAATCAGAGAGAAAGTGAATAGCAGTACATGTATCTCTCTCACTTCTAACGTTTAGTTATCGTTCTCTTCTCCTTCTCACCATACGTTCGGACCGAAAGAGATAGCATATAATCCTATTTGTCATCTTTCTTTCTACCATGAAACTCAAGAAAAGTTCTGAAAGCACTTTTGAATGATATGGACTCGAAGTTTCAACCAAAAAATCTCGCTCTATTAATTAAAATCTCTATGGTTTTTAACATGATGACTCTCAAAAAGACATTAATCTGTAGCAACATTGAGTGTAGGTAAACAACGCTTGTGTGTATATGGTGTTTTACCATCTCACTGCTTTCCATACATCTTACCGCTAGTTGCCAACATTGTCGAAGTCCCAATAAGGACGCGCAATGTTATTCCATCCTGTCGAGACCGTCGGGCAGTGTCGATTCCTTTCCTTATATGCTACCGTTATTGGTGGACACTGTCAAGAATCCGATAAGAACGGACATTGTCATTCCAAGTGACACTATCGAGGACCTTTCAAGAACGGGCAGTGCTATTCCTTCCTAACCGCCACCAATACACATACGCATTAAATAGATTCCATTTCATTTAGTTCTATAATGACCAGGAACGTGTTTACCGATATGTATTTATTTGAATCTTCAATAAAGAAGCATAACAGCTGTCGCCACCCATCACAGCCAGGGTTATCGCTCCAATGTGATCGCCACCATGTGCTGAACCACCGCGTACAGATACGTCGTCTACCGTTGATTAACTCAAGGTCAAGATATAATGTACCACCGCCGGTCGAGTAGCGTCGTAATTTTTAGTACGAAACTCCGTGAATAGCATACCGTTTCTCCACTGTAACAAGCTGTCTGGTGCAAGTTGGCGCTCTACCACGTTAATCCAGAGGATGGCGTCCGACACCGATAACGGGTGGATATATTGACCACTGCACAGTCTGATCGTTGATAGTTCAGAGGATAGTAAACAGCGCCGATTGCGATATCTTAATCGTGGATATTTAGTATAATTATAGGATATCTTTACAATAAGAATGGCTTGACCACTGAATGTTTGACCGATAGCTTCCGCGAGATAGATATCGACCTGCCCATGCTTCGCCATCTTAATAGTAAGGTATCCGCATACCTCTCAATCGAAAGCGTGGTCATATTCTCAAACGAACAGAGACGGAAAATTTTTTTAGCCAAGGTGACTTCACATTCTTCTATAGCACCGATCTATCCCCCTTAGTAGTTTTTTTAATTATCAAGACTAAAGTCAGAATTAAGAGAATATATATTTAAGGATGATAATGAAAATTATCCAGCTGTCTGTCACTATTTTGACACATAATACTTTTTGTTTTCACCTTTCTCTCTATGTTAGGTTAAGAATTCTTGGAAATTAACTACATAGTTAATGACTCTGAACACACATTATTAGAGGCAGCATATAATACGTCGCGTGCGTTAGAAAGAGAGAGAGGATCAAAAGGTCATGCCATCTCTCTTGCTCTGAAGGTTTTGTTCTCCACCCTCATCAAAGCGAGTTCTGACCAATCGTCTTTCAGAGCAAGAGAGATGTATGACATTATGTTCGCCCTCTCTCTCTCTCTCTCTCTCTCTTCTTTTGTCATGTAACGTGCGCGGAATATTGCATGCTAGTTCCAGTAGTTTATGCTCACGGGATAGTGATATAGGAGCGAAATTCAATAATATCGTTTTTTATAAAGAAAATGTTGATAAGGATAAAGTACCGCAAACAAAATCCACAGATTACATGTCTTTCACATTACGTAAATACTTCGTAAAAGCTGATGAAAAGTAAAAGAAAAAAAGCCGAGAGACAAAAGTTAACAGACCCGAAAAATTCCTTCCAGTATTTTAATTAGTATTTTCACCCAATTAAAGGCCTTTTGTCTTTTAATTAAAGAGTGTCGTTAGCAGGTTAACTTTAGGAATTAGATGACTTGAACTTAATTTTGGATTGTAATCAATTTTTTTCTAAAGAAATTGTACTGATCCTTAAAAAAGTTTTAAGTAAAGACGACTGAATAACCACTCTTGATAAATGAATTCAGTAATTTTAGTTTATTTTCTTTATTTAAATTAACTACTCAATAATTAGGATGTTATAAATTCAAAACAACTATTACAATTTTGATATACTTTTAAAAAACTTTTTACATATGAACAAAATCCAAAAGATACAAGAAAGTATTAAAATTTATTGAAAGACTTTTCAATAAAGTAAGCGTGGGATCTTTTAAAGTAAGTTTTAATACAGCTCCCAACTTCCTACACCTTTTATAACTATAAGCGTGTTTTCATAAAATTGTGAAATTGAAAACGGATAGTGAGAAATGGAAGTTTATCCCACGTGTATATTTTCTCCAATTGATTGTTTTCATTTATATGAACATAGAGAAAAGCTAGCGGAAAATATGTGTATAGGGAGGCAAGCAAATACTAGGCAAAACTAGAGTTGTGCGAAAATTACAATAAAAATTTCAATAAAAAACGAAATTTTTACTCCTTAGAAAAGACAATTATTTATTTTGAAAATTTCTGATATATTTGACTTAAGTCAGATCCAAATAGGTGCCAAAGTATAAACATTATCAGTAGCCAATACCGTTTCTCGTAGCGACGGAGATGTTTTATTTCATTGTGGGCCATCGTATTTGATTTTAAATCTAACTCAGGAAAACTACCTTCCCGAGCCTCTAAAATAAACCGAAACCTTGGAAGGATAATAATCGTTTTTCTCTGCTTAATGATCCCAATCCAAACTAATTTTCGCCGAATAATTACATTGTTCTGCTCTTTTTTTTACTTTTTATCCCTCCCTGATATTTTTTGGTTTCTTTCTGTCTACTGTAATGTGGTAAATTCTATCACCCATAAGTTTTTAGAAAAAGAAAAAAGAATATAAAATATGAGAAACCCAAACCAAGTATGTGCGTATGAATGTGTGTAGAATTGAGGTCTGTACACTGCGACCTGGTTGATCTATTGTACCTCCTACTGCTGCCAAGTTACCTTATCGGCTAGAGCAGGACCTCCAGTCATATTTCCCCCAAGAACCTTAGAATGTTCGATGGCTTCAAGATGGGTAGCTCCCCTTCTTCGATTTGGTGTGTTCCCAAGAACCGCATCCTAGGATTTCTAGAGCTTTGTACTCTGAAAGGATATGAATAGAGGTTTCGTCCTCCGCCTCACAGAATCTGCACTCTTCTTCTTCTACCAGTCCAAGTTTCTTGAGATATGCCTTCAGGTGGCAATGTCAGAACTCTGAGTTGGTTTTTGTTTAAGCTGATGCATTCTTTGAATCTGTTCTGCTCGTAGTTCTCAAAAAGCATCTTTGCTTGACTTAATCCTTGCAGCTCCTCTCAATAATTGGATCCCCTGCTTTCTTCTTCTATCTTAAGTTCTTCCAGCATTACACTTCTATTGATTCCACAGAAAGTCTCTGGCCACAGAAATGGTGTCTTGATGTGTCCCGGTACCCACATGAAGATGACTCTTCTTTTTACTCGAATCACTTAATTTCTCTAGGCATTCCCAGACAATCTTGGAGCTGATAACTTGAGAGCTCAGAGTATTGATGGCTGCTCGACTAACCGACATGATGATAATATCTTGGCCGATAAAAGTTTATTTATTTCTGCCTCGAAAATGCTCGGTGACTTAACCAATCTTTCCTAGTGTTTGGTGCCAGGTCCATACACTCCTATTCCAATTCCATCCGTTATTTTGGGGCCATCTGAATACCATATAGTGGATTTCTGGTAGAGTTTTTGAATGGAGTTTCTCTCCCATTCGCTTTTGTGACTCCAGACTCATCTTGAAGTATCTCTCAGATTTGTTGATTTCTGAATAAGAGATTGGGTCTTCGTTTTATGACCTCATCTTTCATAATCCTATTGGTTCTATCTTCGCCATATTCTCTAGAAGTATATGTAGAGGTGTGAGGTTTAGGATTACTTCCATGGCAGTCATTGGGCAGGTTTTCGTTGCCCTGGTTATGCATTCACAGGCAGGTCTTTGAACTTTCGAGAGGTTAGCTCTCGTACTAGCTAGACTGTTTTTTTTTTGCTCCAGGTCACTGTCCCATATGTGGTGATTGGTCTCACTACTGTAGTGTATATCCACTACAGGATTTTTGGGTTTGTACTCCATCTTTTTCTCGCAAAGTTTTTACAGACAATCAAGTATTTTGTACCCATGTTGATTACTTCTTTTTCATGCTTGTGACAGAGGAGTTTGTTATCTAGGGTCAGTTCAAGATATTTCACCTCTGACTTCCACTCCAACCAAACCACAAACAATCTAGTGAATTTTCAGAGATTTAAAAAAACAACTTTTTTTTTACAAAACATACTTCATTTTGTATTGAAAAAAGTATAACACAATCAAATAAATCACTTTGTTGCCTTTTTTGCCTTGTATTGGCCGGAATCGGTTTCACGTTAGTGGGTCCAACAATACTCCACTAACATGTCTAGGGATCATTTCCCACAATACCGCTATTCCATTTGATCACTTTGCTGATGAAGTCTTTGGTCATATTCTTCCGAACTTGTACCTAAATTGTCAGGGAAGAATTCTAATGGGAGTGAAGAAAATCCAGCTTAAGTGACATGTTGCAAACTAACGTCTTGTAAAATTGGATAAGATCTTCAACTAGACGTTTATAGCTCCCCTAAGAAGTTGCTACATATATTTTTGAAGGCAGTTCATGCCCTATTTTCTTTTCTTAAAAGTGTAGTTTCAAAAATTTTGCGTATTTGTGGGCAAACGAACATTTCTTCTTTAAACTTAGCCTCGCTTATACGCGCGAATTTTCATCTCAAATAAAGAAAAGTATTTCTTTCTCTATTTTTTTACGTGGAGAGGGGTACATACATTTTCTGCAGGTTCACTAAGGGTTCATTAAGCAGATCAGGCACAATGTTTTCACGTAAAAAATAAGAATTTTTGATGTAGCCACTCTGGAGTCCTGTAAGTAGTGTTTTTATGTATTTATGTTCATAATATTTTATGCTTTGAATTAATATATGCATATTCTCGTACGTTTCTTTCATATTTACAGCATGACCAATGGGAACCGATAGTTGTCCATTTCCATTAAACAATAAAACTGCCTTTAGACTTGTCTTCGAAGAGTCAATAGACAGTCGTCACATGGTATATTTAGAGGAAAGGCCAAGTTCGTTGTTTAAACCCGAAATATTATGACAATAAAGTCATTTGCCATTGAGACAAATACTGCCAGCGTAGACTTCCTTTCCCGAAGCGTGGAAGTTTTCACTCCTTTTTGTAAGAGATTCCACTGCTTTAAACAATTGACAAGCAGCTGTGGCTTTGTTTTGGGAAGATTCAAATCACGAATAAAATCGTTGAGCTCTCCCTAAGATATAAAATGAGTTTTTTTACGAAGAGTTTAGTGACGCAGTCAGTTTTTTCTAAAAAGTTTAGTTTTTGGGAATTTACTATGGTCAATTTGGTTCATTTTACCTTCTTTTTGCTAATATTCACGTTTTGGGCAGCAGTATATCATTGTCATTAAGCATTTCTCATTTTTTCTTCGTATAACAGCCTAATATTCGTTGCATTTTTGAGTCCTATTGCTTTTCGTGCCATTCCAAGTTTCACTCCCTTGCAAATTTTTTTCCCAATTTAATAGTTTTCTTTATCTTTCAGTAATTTGCCTATAAGAAATACAGCCCTAATTAAAATGTTTTCATAACTTGTATTTTTAGGTCGGCAATTCTACGACACTGTTTTAGGTTGTTTATATTTAAATTGAATGTTTGTATTTACCTTTTTAAAAGATATCATTTTTTTGCTGATTATTTCAGATTAAATTGTTACATTTATCTATTTTAGTTACAGTTTTCTGAGTTTTTATTTCAAGTATTTTCAAGGATTTGTTTACCTTTTGTTGGGGTTATGTGACCTTTTCAGTTGACGTTTAGGCAAATTTGCATTTTTTTGGCCGTTGCATTTTGGGATGAAATTTGGGTCAGTAACTAATACCGTGTTACTAATGGTTGAGGGAAAATTCTTATTTCCTATTTTAGGGATCAACAATGAAGTTCTATTTCATTTTGAGTCGGAAATGTCAACGACTTATTAGTTAGCAATGCTGTTTAAGCCCATTATTTTGAGCTGTCATTTCTTTTGTCGAATTGCTATTTGTTTAAGGTCCCTTTTGTCTCGCGCCCTATGTTGAGGGAAAAAGAAGCTCATACAGCGCAAGTTTAGGGCTTCCTATAAAATGGCGAGAATTTAACTGTCAATACTACTGTTTCCTGTGAAGTTCTGCATTGTTGAGTCGAGAAATTTCCATCCCGATTTATTGCCGCCATCCTGCGGGTTTTTGATGGAAAATTTCATTTTGTGTACCTCGATAGCGTTGTGGTGATTTGTGGATTTAGTATTTTTTTGGCTAGTAATCAAGGTACGCCCTTGTAACAGGGACTTTGTCGGCCCCTTGGCATTATTACCAAGAATCAATCTGACCCCAGAAAATCGGGGTCTACCCTCTGGGCATAATAACAGTCCAGATCCACCCTATGGGGTCAAGAAAACAACTCATATCCAGCCTTTAGACCAACAATTAGGACTTCTTATCATCAAAATTTAGAGTATTAATAAAAACATTCCTTTTTTTTTAACATTTTCCTTAAGTTTCATTTATCCCGCAACTTTTTGTCAGTTTTGCAATGCGTTACCTCTTTTTTATTTTGTTATTTTGGTGCAGCAAGATATAGAGCTGGGTTGGACGCTAGGCCTGAGCAACAACATGGGTGAGTTTAGCCGGCCAAAACTCGGTGGCGCCTATAAAATAAATTCCCACCCCTACTCTACGGTCTAGGGGCTAGCTCTGCTCTGCTTGTTCAAGACAGCTTTTTCTTCTTGTTTTTACGTCTTTGAAATAAATACCAATATGTCAAAGAAGACACGAAGAGAAAACAAACAAATGAGTTGTTTTACTAGCAGCAACAACTTCACCATCTTGTAGAGAAATAAAAGAAAAAGTTGGTGTAGCAAAATCTAAAGCTGAAAGAATTTTGAAGAAGTATAAATACTATCAATATAAATTTAAAATAGTGTTACATTTACACACCGGAGATGATGAGCGCCAAGTAACGTTTTGTCAATTGGTATTTAGAACAAATCAGCACTAATGATATTTTGGCAGATTTATCATCTGGTCTGTGGAATGTTATTTTTCAAGTGCGGAAATTTTTAGTCATCACAGCACGAGACATTGGTCTGCAGAAAATTACCATTTAACTTTCGAAAAGGTACAACAAGGGCGCTTCGGGGTTGTTATCTCGTGTTTTATTTTGAGCCGATGCATAACTTTTAGGATGTATGAAGGGTATTTCATAGCATGTAGCTACTTGGAAATCTTTGAGAAAATTATTCTAGAATTGCTTGAAAATGTTCCATTGGCCTATTTCCATACCATTTATCTTCAGCAAGATGGTGCACCGAGCACAACTCTGAGCTGTTGACACCTTTTCTGGACAATGACTTTCATCAAAGATGGATAAGGACCAATGGGCCAGTGAGATGGCCCCCACGATCTCCCGTTCTTTCCTTTTAGCATTTTTTTTGTGAGATTTTATGCAAAATCAAGTGCAAAAGACACGACATGAATCTATGGCGGAACTTCGTGAGGCAATTGGTTTGGCCCTTCAATTTCTTCATAATAGACATATGATTCTTTTAAATGCAATTAAACGAATAACAAGACTGTGTTAATATTACATTTGAGAAATCGTCATCATTTTAAAGACCATTTTTTAAAAAACTGTTGGTTGTTTTTAGTTTCAGTGTTTCTTTTTGTTTTTGTTACATTAGTTTAATAAAATAATGTTTTTCTTGTTCTTTTACAATCAAATTTCAATATTCTGGTTTTATTATAACAGTGTTGTTTAAGTAAAAAAATGGAATACAATTGAAAATATAGAAAAATATTAAAATTAACTTTAAAAGTGTCTAATCTTTGGAATAGTTATTATTGTCAAAATTTTGTATTTGTTCCTCATAATTTGGCCATGGCCTACTATTACAAATAAAGCAAGTTATTGAAAATATCGAATTCTGACATTCTTTTTCAAAATAAAATAAGCTCTTTATATATTTTTGGAAAGCCTAAATTATATTTAATCAATATCTAAAATAATATGCAGATTGTCCTATTTAAAAAATCTTAAGTTTGGTTGATATCTCAAAAACTAAACTTTTTAGAAAAAAACAGACTACGCCCCTGAACTTTACGTAAAAAGCTTTATGAAAATCAGTTTTTCCATTTTGATAAATTAACGCATAACGGAAATACGAGATGTACCCAAAAAACGAAGGTTTTTTAAAATTACCCTGTGGATTAAAAACTAAGAGATCTATGACAAATTTGACATCAGAATCTTTTGTTTCGTTAAAAAGTAGGAAATAAAGTAAAAACCGCAACATTATATGTTTGATAATAACTCCAATACCCCTTAAAAGTGTCGAAAATAGGACACCCCGTATACTAGGTGTTGAGGAAATGTGTTTATATTATGTAGAAGACGACCTCTCCAATGTTTAGAATCCCGATATTTAAATAATCCTGATTCGTAGGAAGAGAATTATAAGAACAATTTTTATAGAAAATTGCATGATCTATAACTTTTGTCTGATTTTTTACTATACCACTCACTAATATGTTTTACTTTTGATCTTGAAATTTTTTTTACTAGATATAGAATTGGTATGGACTTTTGATATCTTATTTATAATAGTGTATTTAAGACTTACAGCAATTTTCAGATCTATGCGAGTCACCACTTTTCTTATCTATTTTGACTGGACTATAAACACGGAAACGAGGAAGCGGATAGTTTGGTAAAAATGAGGTCCGCAGCCATACCATGCCCAACCAATTATAATGGTTACAATTACTTTTTGGTAAGAGAGAACTGAAACAATTATTGGAAAGTAAATTTATTTAACTCTGGATGGCAGCCCCTGAAATGAGATGTCTTAAGCAACGTATAATTGGACCTAATGCGCGACTTATTAGGAAGCTTCTTTACTTGAAGAAGAAATAACTGAGGATCGTGGTGGGATTGTTGACGGGATATAGTCACCTGCGAGGCCATCTTCATAGAAATGACATCGCAGATGACCTGCTACGTAGATGGTGCCTGGGGAAGGATGAAACTGCTTGCCATGTTTTCAGAGAGTGAGTTTGAGACATTTCGGGGATAAAATAATATCGAATCAGTCAGGCAAGGTCAGATAACGAGGCTGCTTGAATTCACAAAAGAGATCGGCCTCGAATAGCTTTCGATAATGGTGCCCAACGAAGCCTAAACATCGAAGTGCAAGTATCATCACTCTTATTCACTGATTCATACATTCATTCAGCGATCTTAAAAATTTCTAATTGGTGATACCTAGAGCAAGAAATGTTGCCTGGAATACTTCTTGATTCCATTTTTCAACAGGATAATGCACATACCCATGTTGCACGTACTACTTTAAATGAATTTAATGAAGCTCGAGGGAATTTACAGATATGGCTATTAAGATCAACACGTCTTTCTCTAATTAATTGAATATCATAGGATGAATATTGTTCAGTGATGCTTTCCGCAGCCTATGAATAAATTTTGCAGTGAAGGTGAATGTATGGGAAATAATCCCTCAAAAGGAAAACGGCTCAATGAGATCCACATCTGTCCGAGTCTAGGAATGTATAGAAAAAAGACCTCAACCCACTTACCATTGAAAACGAAACTTTCAATAATTTTTGCTTCAGTTTATTTCGATGTTCCCTTTTCTATATCACTTAGTATATTAACAGTATAACATATTTTTGATAGGTATTTTTGAAATCGGTGTAATTTAAAAATAAAACCTGTTTCTTATTATGAAATGTGAATCCTTTCATAATATTTAAACTTTTTCCATCAAACTCTGTATTTAGAGTTTCATTTACATTTGTTTTCCTTAAATTAAGAAAATAAGAATAAAGTGGTGGATGTTAAAATAAACTTACCTCATTCCAACTTTCCTTAAATGACGATCTCCACGTGTACTTTTTATTTTCGTCTTGAGTTACGTAAACGGAAAACAACTGCATTGAAAAAATGAGCACGTGGAGTAAACTTCATCTTTCACGCTATTGATTTGCAGTTTTGCAGTTATATAGTGAAATAAAAGAAATGCTCACAATTGTGTAGTATGTACGACTGTAATTTAAATACATGGTGATAATATATATATATATATATATATATATATATATATATATATATATATATATATATATTGTTACGAACTTTACAGCGTTGTATATTTCATAGTATTAGTTTGTGTTCGTAGTTTGTAGGATTTTAGGTATATTTTCTAATGTAATGAACTTTGAAGCATTTTATATTTCTTAGTATTAGTTTATACCTTCTTGGCTTGTCTTTAGTGTCATTAATTCTTGTTTCATATCATCTTGGCTTGTCTTTAATTCTTGTTTCATATCGACTTGATTTTTCGTCATATCTTCTTTCAATTCTTGTTTCATCTCTTCTTGGCTTTTCTTCATACAATTTACACTAGAAATCGAACAAGAGAAGAAACTTCCTTTTTTGGACCTGCTATTAACTAGGAAACTCAACAACACCCTGGGCTTTAGCGTATATCGAAAACCCACGCATACTGACCGATATCTCAATGCAACGTCACATCATCATCCCTCTCAAAAGCAGGCAGTAGTCAACACACTAGTATTAAGCTCTCTCCGCCTAACAGAACTTGACACAAAACAAAACAAAATAACACACATTTCAACAGCTCTAGAACGGAATGGTTTCTCACAATCAGATATAAAGAAAGCCATAAAAAGACAAAAGAAGACTACAACAAAGACCAAAGACCAAGATCAAATAAGGAACAAAGCCATAATACCATACATAAAAGGAATAACAGACAGAATCGGAAGAATCTTAAGAAAACAGTTAAACCACAAAAAACAATAGCCAACATCCTGGGAAATCTCAAAGACAAGACCAACCTTGAAAATCATGGCGTTTACAACATTTCATGTGCAGATTGCCATCAAACTTATATAGGACAAACAAACAGGCGCATATCAGCAAGAATCAAAGAACATAAAAATAGCCTCAAAAATAAACAGACAACCTCAGCAATATTTCAAAACACAAAACAGCCGGACATACCATCGACTTCGAAAAAACAAAAGAAATAGCACCAGTACAGAACTACACGGTACGCGTCATAAGAGAGGCCCTAGAAATCGAAAAAGCGGGACAGCTAAATAAACGAGACGATGCTATAAATTTTTCAACTACATGGAAAACATTAATAAAGAATCAAGAAAGAAAAAAACAAAACTAGTACACGAGAGACCAGCATACAAGAACAAAATATATCGCACTCGACAGAGGGGAGGAGCCTACAAAGCCGCTCATCCAATCAGGAAGCAAGTCAGCTAAACAAAACTCGAAATTCATCAGAGGCCACCATCAGTTTTCAGCGAGTAACGAGACGGACTGCACTTGAAAATGCCAAATAAGATTTTGACGAAACGTCGTGAAAACGATTTTTTGAACGAACGGATTGAAACCCGGAATAACCAAACTATTCATATATATATATATATATATATATATATATATATATATATATATATATATATATATATATATGTTCATACGGCTTTTACGGATACCTCCGTGTGAGATGCATTATCAGTGATTATATCCACATTATGCTGTTGTAGTGCTGAAATCACATTCAGCAAATGTACAACTATATGCAACTACGTATGTAAATGAAGTAAAATTCGAAACAGTAAATGCAAACTTCTCTCCATCATATTCTTTCTGTGTTAGAGGTTGCACAGTTAGAATAAATTGTTATAAAATACAATTTATCCTATTCCACCACCATCGAGTTGGTGGCCTACCTGTACCTCCATACAGAGAAGAAAGTCAAAGCTTACCCGTCCCGCCACAGTGTTACGGCTCTCACTGGACTCATCAGGGTATCGACATGCACCTGGCTGTGCAAAGGACAGATCGGAAGGAAGTATGCAACACTGAACGCGGCTTTGCCGGGTGGCGTATATATGTTTATACGACTTTCACGGATACCTCCGTGTGAGATGCATTAGCAGTGGTTATATCCACATTATGCTGTTGAAGTGCTGAAATCACATTCACCCGGCGAGAGGTCAGTGTTGTATACTTCCTTCCGATCTGTCCTTTGCACAGCCAGGTGCATGTCGGTACCCTGATGAGTCCAGTGAGAGACGAAACATGTACCTCTGCCGTATCACTATGGCGGGGAGGGTAAGCTTTGACTTTCTTCTCGGTATGGTGGTACAGGTAGGCCACCATCTCGATGGTGGTGGAATAGGATAAATTGTATTTTATAACAATTTATTCTAACTGTGCAACCTCTAACGCGGAAAGGATATGATGGAGAGAAGTTTGAATTTACTGTTTCGCATTTTACTTCATATATATATATATATATATATATATATATATATATATATATATATATACATATATATATATATATATATATAAACTAATAGAAATAAATATTATATTTTTTATGACAATCAACAGACACCGAAACAAAGGATGAAGCTGGTATTTCAAGAAATGCAGTTTATGGAAGTGAAGAAGAGGATAATGATAGTAATACCTCCGATGGTGAAAATGCGGTGGATTAATTATTTTGCAGTGTATTGTTTAATTAATTTTTATTAAAACTTATATGTATTAAAAATAAGGTTATACGGAAAATACAAAAACATTTTTTTTAGAACCTTTCAAAACAAATTCGACATATTTATGAAAACGGTACTTGACATTATATATAGCTGTCTGGAATCGATATATGTTATTGAAAATAGATGAAAATGTATAAAAATAAACGTCAGACCTGTCAGAGTGGTCGCAAAAGTCGCCAGCCGTAGATAAATATGACGCGCTTCAAGAGTTCTGCACAGCCCAGGCCGGCCGTTTTCATATCGCAATCTGACGACTTTTGCAAAAACACTCTGTAGTCTGACGATTATTTTTGGACATGTTTACCTATTTTCTATAACATATATCAATTTCAGACGGCTATATATAATCTGAAAATTTCATTTATTTTTACGCTGTTACATATCGGTCCGACAATTAAGTAAGGTGACATCGATAACGGGTCTGACGATATTTTTTATGTTTATCCAGTCATAAACAATTCCCTGCTACAATACCAGCAGGCTCTAAATAATTAAATTTTTTTTTTCATTAATAATGATATTGTTAGTAACAACGACGGAGTTGCGCGGTTTGACTTTTCATTTTGTTATTAGAACACATGTTCCTAACAAAATTAAATATAATTTTTTTTTGTCCTTCAGCTCTCAAACTATAATATATTATACGATAACCCATCATACTAAAATTAGATTTCAGGAAATATTTCAGCTACACACTATAACAATCAAGGCTTTGTTATATACATCAAGAATTTAGGAGAACAAAGAAGTTAACCGAATACGACATTACCGCAATCTCAAAGACATATGGAAAATATAGTCTGATATGTTATTAGGTTAAGCCCTAAATGGGGAAACAGGAATACTCGAGATACAATGCATATTGTGATGTTAGAAAGGAATTTGATTTGTCGAGGAGAAAATATAATGCATATTTGAATAAATTTTTTGTCTGTTTGTATTTCATGGGACTGTAGGCCGGAAAATATGAACGAACGTATATGGTGATTATGTTTTACTTCCTGTCTCTTACTGGCTCCATCAATATATACAGTGGCTCAGTAGTGTGGCAAGATCCAATAACTCTGTTATTATGAAAGTACGAAAAAATATTTTATATAAAAGTTGTGGAACATTAATATGTCTATTTTCCAAAATTATTTTTGGTTTCACAAAGTGGTATGAAAAAGGAGGGGAGCAAAAAAAATTATTTTTTTTTAAATGGGACATTCTACATATGTTTACATATTTTTCCTCCTCACAAAATTCTCTATGTAATCCTTTAATTAGTTTTACATTTTTTGCAGCGTTGCCAAATTATTGAGAAAGATCTTTATATATATATATATATATATATATATATATATATATATATATATATATACATATATAAATGGTAATGGACTGCGTTTTAGGCGCTGGCAAAGGATTAAATTTCAGTAAAAATATGCGACGAAAGTATGACAATCTCGAACGACACTTTTCTGGAGCTGAATTCTTTGGGTTTTGGCACTATTATAGGGGTTGAATAAATAAATGTTATTAAGGTTTTAGCGGATTTAGCCGGCATAAAACACTCACGTGGTATATTAGTGTTCGCAACACGTGTTTTCCGCTGACGGTTCAAATGCAAGATTATAGTGTTTTATATCATGTACCGTTGAGGTGCGTGTGACACTTCTTGGCAATTTTGGGAAGAGACTGTCATATATGGCGCGAAAAGGGATTAAGATTAAAATAAAATTAACTTCACTTTGCTTAAATATAAATGTAAACGTAGAGATATGTTAATTTTACCTAGAAAAATATAACGTAAAAACTAGTAGTTCGGAAAGACGGAACATATATATATATATATATATATATATATATATATATATATATATATATATATATATATATATATATATATATATATATATATGTCCGTTTGTCTATTAGAGTAATTATCACTCTCAGGTCTATCACTTGAATTGATCATGATCACTTCGACCCAATGACAAGTAAATGCATATTCAGAAGAACAAGAAATTATCAGTTTCACTTTGTTCACTTTGATCAGTGATAATTTACTCAAAAGAATACA
This sequence comes from Diaprepes abbreviatus, assembly GCA_034092305.1. Taxonomy (NCBI): domain Eukaryota; kingdom Metazoa; phylum Arthropoda; class Insecta; order Coleoptera; family Curculionidae; genus Diaprepes; species Diaprepes abbreviatus. Next base: position 5,093,824 of record JASJET010000094.1, on the reverse strand, counting down.
GCCTATATATATATATATATATATATATATATATATATATATATATATATATATATGTGTGTGTGTGTGTGTGTGTGTGTGTGTGTGTGTGTGTGTATTGGTGTTTTTCCAGTTTTCAATCCGTTCGTCAGTAGAAATATTTTCACGACGTTTCGCCAACATCTCAGCTGCCATTTTCAAGTGATACTTCCTCGACGGCATCGCTTGAAAATGCCAGCTGAGATGTTGGCGAAACGTCGTGAAGATATTTCTACTGACGAACGGATTGAAAACCGAAACAACACCAGTACACATTTCACCATCCGTGAAAACCTACGATACAACATATATATATATATATATATATATATATATATATATATATATATATATATATATATATATATATATACATTTATCATCTGAATATTTTCCACAATTCGTGAGATGGAGATAAATTTCCGATAAAAAGTTGTACAGTTCTAAGGGGACATCCAACAGTGACCTTGGGACTGACCTTTATAGTGATTTCAATGTCAAAGTTTTCCATTTCAAGAAACCATACGGGTATTATTGATATTAATAAATTTGGTTTCTAGGTACTACAAAAATTGTTACATGTACTAAACTTGGCTTAATTATCACTATAAAAAATAGAATAAATTAAAAAATAATAATAAAATCAATTTTGAAACAAATAAACATACCGTGTGTACTTTCGGTTCCCGAATTTCTTCTTTGTCTATTCCACTGCTGAACCTTTCGTTCTTCGTCGGAGCTACTCTCGTCATCTCTGTACCTTCTCGACATTCTTAAGCTTTTATTTCGCTTAAATCTGGAATCGTTGGGGAGGACGTATTTTGGAAGACTCTTAAAAAACCAAGCGCCAGATTTTTTCCATATTTCTCTAGTTTCGGCGCATATCATGCATAGATAGTGGTCCTTATTGGTAACACTGTAATTATTAAAGAAATAATTATATAGAATTTGTTTATGATGCAGCGTAAATAGGCTTATAAGCGATATTTATACAATTATTCATCAAAGTGTCAAGAAAGAAACGGAACTTAATTTAACGCGCGCGTATACAAAATCTCGTGTGAAATTTTTTAAGTTGGCACAACTGTAAGTGCCAATTTTTACGGAGATACAGGTTTAAAGTGCAACAAACTTTGTGCTTTACACAAACACAGGAAATATGTAAGAACTACCTGGACGATTGTATTTCGTGTACAAGAGTTTTTGAGTGACAGAAAGTCAAAGTCTAGGGTTGTTAAGATGTCAAAGAACATTCGCATCCTGGGCGAGAATCAGCATCAACTAATGACAATAACATCGGTCAGGCAAAGGCTATGGTGATCAAAAACCATCGAATCTCGATTAAAGAACACATAAGTTGAAAATTTCAAAACTCAATGTCAGGTTGGTTGTGAAACTGTGCATTTCTACGCGTCAATTCCCGCATGGGGCCAAAGGCGCTGAATTTTCTCCAAAAATAGCATTTAATATCGGCCGCTTTTGAAATGATCTCCAACGTAGCTAGCCAGTCAAATTTCTTGATATGTATCGTACGGAGATATACGGAAAAGTAGCAATCATTAGCTAACTAACCTGAACGAAAAGCGAAGAAAACGTCGGTAATTTTTTTATTCTTAAAACTCAAGTAGATACAACCAGAACTTCGTTTTAGGGCCGTTACAAGAAATTTTCTGGGTAATTTTAATGATGTAACCCAGATTATTTCATCTTATAGATTCCACAGCTTTGGCGGTGCGTTTAATGTTGAAGGGTCTAATTTTCGTTACATTGCTTGTCTCGTAGCTCGTTATCAAACTGTGATAAGGTATTAAAATTAGAAGGAAATACTTCTTCTTCAAGTGCCTTCTCCATTGCGGAGGTTGGCAATCATAATAGCTATTTTAATTTTTGAGGCAGTTGCTCTAAATAGTTGTTTTGAACTACATCCAAACCATTCCCTTAGGTTTTTTAGCCATGAAATTCGTCGTCGTCCTACGCCTCTTCTGCCACTTATTTTGCCTTGGATTATGAGCCGTAAGATGCTGTACTCATAATGTGTCCGAAATATTGCAGTTTTCTCTGTTTCACTGTTATCTCGACTTCCTGTTCTTTCCCCGTTCTTCTCAACACTTCGACGTTCGTAACTCGATCCACCCACGAAATCCTCTGAATTCTTTTATAGGTCCACATTTCAAAAGAGTTAAGTCTTCTCATTGCCTCTCGATTCAGTGTCCATGCTTCCATTCCATAATATAGAACACTATATACGTAACATTTAGTCAGTCGTATTTTCAGGGCTAACGTTAGATCTTTGCTGCAGAAAACCTTTTTCATTTTAATAAAGTTGGCACGTGCTTTCTCGATTCTGGTTTTTATTTCGACGGTATAGTCATTATTTTCTGTTATTAGGGTTCCCAAGTAAGTGTACTTCTTATCTTTTTCTATGTGCTGGCCTCCTACTATTAGGGTTTCATTATTATTGGTGTTGTTTTTACTAATTATCATGAACTTGGTGTTTTTCGTGTTAAGAGAGAGTCCATATTCTCCACTAACTCTTAATATTTTATTCATTATTTTTTCTAGGTCTTTCAAACTATCAGCTATTATTACGGTGTCATCTGCATACCTAATATTGTTGATTAAAACTCCGTTTACTTTTATCCTTGCTGTTTCAGACTCAAGACTCTCCAATATGACCTCTTCAGAATAAGCGTTAAATAGTAAAGGTGACAATATACACCCTTGTCTGACTCCCCTTTGTATTTCCACATCTCCGGACATTTCCTGTCCAATTTTTACTACCGCTCGCTGATTGTAATACAGATTTGATATCAACCTTAAATCTCTTTCATCCAAATTTTTGCTTCTGAGAATCTCTATCAGTTTGTCATGTTTGACCCTATCAAAAGCTTTGTTGTAATCTATGAAGCAGACATAGAGGTCCTGATTGATATCCAAGCATCTTTGAGTAAGCACATTAAAAGCAAATAATGTTTCTCTTGTACCCATCCCGCTCGGGAAGGAAATACTACAAGATATAATTTTCTACTGACTGTATAAAAATAAAAGCCTAATGTTTGTTAATACTTATTTTTTGGCATAAAGTGTCGTATTTCATTCTAGTATTACAAATAATCTTACTTTGTCACAGAAAAAAAATTCCTAAAGTGTCCCTTAACGGAGATACCGAGCCCTAAAGGGGTACCCAGCGATTTATCTTATTGGCTCTAAGTTTTGAACCAACTTGTTTAATTTAATTAAATTTTAATATTTTATAGAGACGATAAAGACTGATTAAATCATATTACAGTAGGTGTTTTAGATCATCAGGGAAGTCAGGAACGAACTTCCGGTCACATTCGTTGGGCCTAATTTTTGAAAGGTGTTACAGATTGTGAAACTGATTGTTAAAATTCTTTGGCCGTTCCTCTTCAAAAAAAGAAGATACGCTTAATTGATTTCGATCAAACTGACTGTTTTTGAGATAAATAAGTTTTTTTGCGAAAAACTCAAAAGTTACTAATGGTAAACACAAACAGGTTGAAATAAAATAGCCAGAGTGTGCTGGTATGCTTTAATTTATGGAGAAGCGCTGTCTCAATCTTCGAAGGCAAAAAAATGGTATGCTGAAAGATTTTTCGCTCAAGCATTTGTAACGAACTTACTAAATTTTTGGGCATGAGTATGTTCACCGGAATTTTATTTATTTATTATACATCCGAAAAATCTGATTCTTACTGGAAAAAAATGCTTAAAGTTTCACTATTGCCGGTATATAATTAGATTTACCGCGCCATGCCTTGAAATGTGATTTTCCGACGGTTTTTAAAGCGTCTGTTCATAGTAATCGCAGTAGCGGTAGTGCAGGAAATATCGCAACCGAGAAGACCAGAGGCAGGAGTACCACAGGAGTTCGTACTCTCCCCACACCTCTATAATATATTCACTCACAACATCCCCAAAACCAGGAATACGAATATGGCCCTATTCGCAGACGATACTGCTATCATGGCAAGATCTACCCATCCCATGATGATAAGCAGATACCTACAGGAAGAAATCAACCTAGTCAATGACTGGTTCTAAGCAGATACCTAAGGAAGAAATCAACCTAGTCAATGACTGGTTCATATCCTGGAAAATAGCGGTCAATCCTGATAAGAAATAGACGGGTTTTGTATTTCAGTGTATGTTTTTATTAAAATCGGCCAAGCGCTTTCGGTCTAACAGACCATCCTCAGGGCTCAGACCTCGTCAAAGGGCACACCTTAACCCTGCCAGTTTGAGAGCAGTCGCCAGCCGTAGCCTCCACATAGAACAAATTGTACACAATTAAAAAACTTTGTCACAAAATAAAATTAAAACAAAACATTCAACATACTAGTACATTAACACTGTTAAAACAATAAACCTCTTTTAGGTTTATTGTTTTAACAGTGTTAATGTACTAGTATGTTGAATGTTTTGTTTTAATTTTATTTTGTGACAAAGTTTTTTAATTGTGTACAATTTGTTCTGTGTGGAGGCTACGGCTGGCGACTGCTCTCAAACTGGCAGGGTTAAGGTGTGCCCTTTGACGAGGTCTGAGCCCTGAGGATGGTCTGTTAGACCGAAAGCGCTTGGCCGATTTTAATAAAAACATACACTGAAATACAAAACCCGTCTATTTCTTGATTTCTTCGGTGTACAACCTGTTAATAACTTAATCCTGATAAGAGCCATGCACTCTTCCTGACGAAAAGAAGGAGACTACCAGGCGAGACAATAGATATTGATGGCGAAGCCGGCGAATGGACGAATCAAGCCAAATATCTTGGAATAACATTAGATAGAGGACTGTGTTGAGAGAAATATACCACAGGCATGATAAAGAAATATAAAATGGTAAGGAAACAATTATACCCCTTGATAAACAGAAGAAGCAAGATGAGCCTAAAGAACAAACTGACGATAATCAAAACAGTACTTAGGCCAGTGCTAAAATACAGATCAGTAGCGTGGGGCCACGCTGCTGCAATGCACATCAAAAGGCTAGAAGCTCAGGAAAACATAGTACTGAGAATGTCCTTAGACGCCCCGTGGTTCGTCAGGAATGAATAAATACGTAGAGAGATGAGATGGACTCTTCTATGAGAAGTCCTAAGACAAAAGGCTGTAAAAGCCTTCCAAACAGCTGAACTCCACGATAATCCACTGATTAGGAAATTAGTTGATTATAACCTGGAAGTAGAAACCAGAAAATATAAAATATCTAGACTTCAGATCTAGGCGAAGCAAGCAAGAGACTCCAGAGGAACAGAGGAAGAGAAGACCAAATGAAAAAGAAGAGAAGAAAGAAGAGAGAAGAACACAAGCATAGGTAAGAGAAAAACAGAGCACAGAGGAATATCCCTCAAGGGCTACTTCGAATGCACTAGGGAGCCAAGAGCCCCAAGTCCAATTTTCAAGCATGTATGAGATGGAGTGAACGACGTGCGAATAGCAGAGAGACGAATCTTGCATTGTATGCGAAATGCAAGGAAGTGCAACGCAATAGAAGCACCGGCTCCTGAAGAGGAAACACCAAAGAGTGAAGACCGGAGGTTTATAAGGCTACGGCCCGGAAACCAGAGGAACACTCACAGTGCACTTTTGTAGACTATAGCTTCACTATAGGAAACAGAACCAGATCGTGGGAACCCTCAGTCCAGGGGGGTTTTAGCCGGTAAGAATCCAGCACTATCCGCACACTTCGTGTGGGTGTCTATGCAAGATTTCCCCTCCAAAAAAAATCGCTGACAACCGAGAAGATCAGAGACAGGAGTATCACGGGGGTCCGTGCGCTCACCGCACCTCTATAATATCTTTACGCAAGAAATTTCTAAGACAAGAAACATGACCGTGACCCTGTTCACAGATGATACAGCAAGCATGGCGAAATCTACTCACCCGATGATGGTTAGTAGATACCTGCAAGAAGAGATGGACTAAGTCAATGACTGTTTCGTTCCTTGCAAAATAGCAGTAAATGCCGAAAAGAGTCAAGCGCTCCTCCTGAAGAGAAAGAGACCACCAGGCGAGATGATAGATATTGATGTCCAGGATGTCCGATGGATGAACCAAGCCAAATATCTAGGAGTGACATTGGACCGAGTGTTGTGCTGGAATGAGTACATCTCCGCTACAATAAAGAAGTTTAAACTTATGAGAAAACAACTGTACCCGTTGCTGAACAGAAGAAGCAAGATGGGACTGAGGAATAAATTGACGTTAATCAAAACAGTGCTGAGGCCAGTGTTGACCTACGACTCTGCAGCGTGGGGCTATGCTGCTGAATCGTACATCAAAAGACTTGAAACTTAGGAAAAGATAATTCTGAGAATGGCCTTAAACGCCCCGTGATTCGTCAGGAATACGTAGAGATATGAACTGGACCCCTCTACGAGGGGTCTTGAGACAAAAGGCTGTTAGAAAGCAGAAGAACATGACAATCCACTGATTAGACGAGCAGTGGATTATAATTCCGAAGAGGGTACGAGAAAACACAAAAGACCTAGATTGCAACTCTAGGCAAGATAGCAAGAAGAAAGATATCCGGAATATCAGGTAAAAGAGAGAAAAAAGGAGAAGAAAGAAGAGAGGAGAACGAGGAGTGAAGAAAAACTGGACAAGAAATCAAAACGACCGGCATGCGGAGCCAAAAGGAGGAATCCCAAGGGCAGCGCCAGAAATCAGGGAAGGTAAGAACTCCAGACACACATTTGTACGCATGATTATGAGTGAATCGAGAGCGATCAACTTTACATTGTATGCGAAATATAAGGAGGTGCGATGCAATAGGTGCAACGGTACCTGGAGCGGAAACATCAATGTGTGATGACCGGAGGTTTACAAGGTTTCGGCCCGGAAACCATTGGGACACTCATAGAGCTCTTCTATGGACTATAGCTTCACCATCGTTGACCGAAATTGATCGTGGAAACCCTCAGTCCAGGGGAGGTTTTGCCGGTAGGAATCCGGTACTACCTTCACACTTCATGTTGGTGTCTATGCACGATTTCTCCTCCTAGAGCAAAAAAAATAATAATAATACTTCGCTGAAAACTGCACATCCTCCACCCAGGTCAACTGTCCCAACGGAATACCTGGGTCGCCCGCCGGACCGCGCCTTCCTGGCCTAGCAATGTGGGTGAGGCTAGCCTTGTGTGTATATGGTATTTCACCATCCACTACCTCCCTTACGTCCTACTCTGATAACGGCCAGCATTGTCGAGGACCCTTGTAAGTACGGGCAATGTCATTTCATCCTGCTGATGTTGTCGAGGACCCTTACAAGCACGGGCAGCGTTAGTTCCTTTCTTTCCTTCCTACCGTCACCTATACACATACGCACTGCATGCCGTCAGTTTTTTTTTTGTTTCCATATTGACCAGGAATGTGTTTTACCGACAGATGCCCTCCGATGTCCGTTAATAACGGCGCGTAACAACTGCCGCCCCGACGTTTATCACTGCCGCCGCGTGTAGAGACGCCGCCTACCGCCGATTGATGCCGGGTTATTGTTAGGCATATAGCGTGTAATGTCGTCGATCAGATTTGCAGTGCCGTGAACAGCGTCCGCGGATTTTAGACCCGAAGTGCCGCGAATTGAAGTACAAGCCGTCGTGAATAACGTCGTAAACGCGTAGTATGAGGTAACGCGAATAGCGTAGTTAATGATACCGCCGGGTTACCGTCTACCGCTACCGGCAAATACAAGCTACCGTTAACAGCGCTCATAACATACTCTTGTCCTCCAGACCGTTTAATTGTTTATTTTGTTGTACATCTTAGGTTGTAAGTCAGTTTTAGACCATATATTTATAAAAGTATGGAATACAGGATGTTTTAAAAACCGTTTGTTTTATTACATAGTTCCCATTCTTAACATTACAGGTAACATTTGGCAGCCGGCAGCCAGCACTAATACGCGCAATTGACCCCTGGCTTGCCGTTTTTCCACTATAACAAGCTGTCCGATGCATAAGTGGGTCCTTGACCACATTATGCCCGACGGAGGCGCCCGAGAACCAACCTCCGGGTGGATGTTTTGACCATCGGGCGGTAAAACCATCGAACAGTTCAGAGAGCAGGGATATCCCGATTGTAAGTAGATACCGCTAAATCGATACCCCTGCGTTGAGCATTTGACCGATGACTGTCTGTGTGATAGATATCCATTGACCGATGTTTCACTCCCGTAAACAAAGTAAATCCGTAGAGCACTACTTGCTCCCTTTCAGAGGGTTGATTGGGACTCAAGTAATTTACAGTATGAAATAGTGAAAACGTTTAAATGTTATTTTGTCAATTGTTCAATATGGGCGCCACGTATTTCAATTCATTTTATTCTTCGATTCTAAGGCTTATGTTTTGAAACTTTTGTATTAAACTTTTTGCTCTAACCTTTCAAATAAAGGGAGGGGGAAGAAAGAAATATTAGTTATTAGATAACGGATAAAACTTTGGATTGTCTTACCCGATTTTAACGAACTTGGTCATATTTAAAAGGTGATCTTTGAAGAAAGAAATATAAATTGACAAAGTATTTTCACATTTCTAAATATATCTCAAGACAATGTATTTGATAATATAATAGGGAAAACATTCTGTGAAGTATTCTATTAAATTTAATCAAAACAAACTTACCAAGGATGTCTATTTGAAAACTTATCAATAGCACATTTTTGACATGCCCATCTTCCACAGTCTATACATCGAACTTTTTGAGGCCCTAAAATTCCAAAACCATCACCACAGAGTAAACACTGGTTTGGACCTCTACCTAAGGCATGTCTTCTCATATTTTCTAATCTATCAACCAAGCGGCCAACCTGAAAATAAATTTTGGTAACAAATTACTTCTTATTTGTAATAATACACTAAAAAAAGTGTTCCTTTTTCAGAGAACAGTTTTCTGAGTAAGATACTGATTCTTATGTCAATAATTATTTCGAAATTGTCAACATAATAAGCTTATTTCGTGATTTAACTTTATTTGAAGTTGTCTCTTCCATATCCTAACAAGAATAATCTGTATTTAGTTATATTATGTACCCCTAAAATATTCATCAATATTGCTAATAGAGATTTGCATTAGGTATAGATAAATGAAAAAAAAAAGTATACTTATTAGATAAGTGGTGTTTTGTTTTGTTTAGTTATCGCAACACTTTTCTGAGGATAGTCACGAAAATATCTTTTTTTTTTATGTACGGGGTTTCCCATTTTCGTCACGCTTAGGGGGTATTTGAGTTATTATCAAAGATATAGTGTTGCGGTTTCCACTTTAGTATCTTAATTTTTAACGAAACGAAAAATTCGTGTCAAACTTGTCATGGCTTTCTTAGTTTTTAATCTACTGGGTGATTTGTAAATCTTCGTTTTTTAGACACATCTCGTATTTCTATTATGCGTTAATTTATCAAAAAGACAAAAACCGATTTTTGTAGAACTTTTTAAGTAGAGTTCAGTGGCGTTGCCAGTTTTTTTCTAAAAAGTTTAGTTTCTGAAATATTAACCAAATTTATGATTTTTTAAATAGGATACCCTGTATATTATTTTAGTTAGTTAGTTAGTTAGTTAGTTAGTTAGTTAATTTAAAAGTTAAAGGCGTGTCAGTATCTCAGACCATTTAGCGCCTTCTGTAGAAATTGTTGGGTTCATTTAAACTTTACTGTAAAGATCAATATGCCTCAAGAAACAAAGTAAGCATTTGGCCTTAGTCAGATCAAAAGACATAACTGTCGCACAATTATTAGAGGTTAGATACCTCTCTCTAGCATTTCTGTATGAGGGACAGTCAGATATTATGTGTTTTACTGATAGAGGAAAACGACAAGACGGACATTGAGGGGGATCCTCGTTTTTAAGAAGAAAGGAATGAGTCATTCTGCAGTGTCCAATGGCGATTCTCTTCCATACGACATTTTCTCTTCTGGACAGTTGGGGAAAGTGATATGTCTCTGAGAAATTTCTTTTAATGTGGAAGAGTTTATTGGGGTTTTCTAGAGATTCTCAGCGAACCTGCACAATGTTGCGAATAATGTTATCGATGTGTCTATTGAATTCTTTGGGGTTGAGTAAAGAGAAGAAAGGGGTGCCTTCAAGGATTGCAGATTTTGCTTGAGTGTCGGCCAATTCATTCCCCTCGATGCCGGTGTAGCTCGGGGCCCACATGAAAGCTATGTACAGATTATATTGGGATCCCATTTTAAGAAGGTCGAGAATTTGATTCATGAGAGGGTGGGATGCGTTAATGGCTTGGATCGATCTCAGGCAGCTGAGTGAATCAGAAATGATTAGATGATTGGGGGTGGAGGAGCGCTTAATTATTTCTCTGATGCATTGCTTGATGGCAAACAACTCAGCTGAAAAAATGGATGAAAGGGGATTTAACTTTGTTTTGTTGCATGAAAAGCTGGTTACGGCAGCTGAGCCTACCCCTTGATCCGATTTGGAACCGTCGGTAAACGATAGTTTGAAAGATTTGATTTTAGAGTTAATTAGGCTAAGGAAGTGTTGTTTGATGATGGAAGGTAAAGTATTGTTCTTATCATACTGCAGAAGATCAAAATTGATTTCAAAAGGGGGAAAATCCCAAGGGGAGAAGATCTGAGGGAGGATGGGGGTGGTATTGGGAATGGATATGTTATGGGAGGCTATAAACGCAGAAGCTTTATCATTGGCACCCAATGTGATATTTGAGACAACCGGGAAAGAAGAGAAGAACGTCGGAGACAGAGAGGAGGAGTGTTAGTAATGCACTGAAGACTGACTATTGGGGAGGTACGAAATGCATCAGTCGATAATCGTAGGGCTTGGTTCTGGATAGGGTCAAGGGAAGAGATATACGAGGGCCTGGCCGAGTCATAAGCAATGAACCAGTCCAGCTTGGGGAGAATGATGGAATTGTATATTTTGAGGAGCGTGTGGAAGTCTGAGCCCCAAGTGGTATGGGAGAGAAACTTTAATAAATTGAGATCCTTGAAGCATCGAGCCTTAAGGGAGGCAATGTGCGGACGCCAGTTAAGCTTATCATCAAATATTAGGCCAAGAAACTTAAGTTGGCTGTCCATAGGGAGATGTCTACGTCTTAGAGAGTTTAGCTTCAAGCAGTTTCTCTTTTTACAAAAGTGGGTGAGCGTTCATTTAGACTGACTAAAAGTAAACCCTGTCTTCATTGCCCATGATTGCAGTTTTTGAATGCATAGCTGAAGTTGTCTTTCGCAGGTGATAGATGATTGTGAGGCGATATATATAAGTAAGTCATCAGCGTAGAGTCTAGCCGTGATGGAGGGATGTCATTTTTGAGAGGATGGGAGGGAGAGATATGGGTACCCAGACGAACTGAGAAAAGACGGTCGCGAATAAAGTTTGAGATGAATTTTGGAAGGTGACCTTTAAATCCTAGTTTATGGAGTTGAAGGAGGATATTATTTTAGATATTGATTAAGCATAATTTAGGATTTTCAAAAATATATAATATGTTTATTTTATTTTGAGAAGCAAGGTTAGAAGTCGATATTTTCAATAATTTACTTTATTTGTAACAGTAGGCCATGTCCAACTCATAAGAAACAAACGCAAAATTTTGGCAATAATGATTATGCCAAAGATTAGACACTTTCAAAGTTAATTTTAATGTTTTTCTATATTCTTGTCTGTTTGGAAGGCCAAACCAATTGCCTCACGAAGTTCCGCTATAGATTCATATCGAGTCTTATACACTTGATTTTCCATAAAATTCCACAAAAAAAACCTAAAACGAAAAGATCGGGATCACTGGCCCGTTGATACCTATCCATCTTTAAGGAAAGTTATTGTTCAGAAATAGCCTTAACAGGCCAGAGTTTCGACTCGAGGCAACGTCTTGTTGAATATAAATGGAACTGAAATGGGCCAATAGAACATTTTCAAGCGATTGTGGAATAAATTCTTCAAGAAATTGTAGGTATCTATGTGCTGTGAGATCCCCTCCATACATCCTGTAGGCTATGCATCGGCCTAAAATAAAACATAAGACACCAACCTTGAAGCGCCCTTGTTGTGTCTTTTCGAAAATTAAAGGGTGATTTTCTGCAAAGAAATGCCTCGTGTTGTGACGATTAAAAATTTCCGCACTTGAAAAATAACATTTGTCAGACCAAATGACAAGTCTGTCAAAAGATTCGTTGGTGCGGATTTATTTTAAATACCAGTGACAAAATGTTACTCGGCGCTCATCATCTCCAGGATGTAAATATTGCACTATTTTAAATTTATATGGACGCCAGATTTTGCTACATCAACCTTTTCCTCTATTTTTCTACAAGATGATGAAGTTGTTGCTGCTACGAAAAATAACTCATTTGTTTCTTTTCTTTCCCTGTCTTCTTTGACGCATGTTTTGGGACGCGGCTGAATAAAAGATTCGTGTTCAACTAGATTTCTTTTTAAACAAACAAATATACCTGGAAAGGGTTAATTTTTTTCTGAATACCTAACATGAATGCTAGATATGAAAAGTTATCCTAATGATAAACCTATAGATACATTAGCTATTAAAATATAATTCAGAAGCTCCTTGGGAACTTACATTGCTTTGTATAAAACATACTAACAAACCATACCTTTCATAACTATCATAAACGGTCATTATAAATGCAAAATAAATAAAAACACCTTCGTAACAATCATAAATAATAACAATCTGACAAAACTGTGAAGTTTTGGACATCTGCCTTTTGTTACGTATAATTGGCCATGGCCATGTTACAAATAAAGTAAATTATTGAAAATATCGAATTTTGATCTTGTTTTTCAAATAAAATAAACACATTTTGGAAAGCCTAAATTATACTTAATCAATATCTAAAATAATATACAGGGTGTACTATTTAAAAAAATCATAAGTTTGGTTAATATTTCAAAAACTAAATGTTTTAGAAAAAACTGACTATGCTAGTGATCTCTACGTAAAAAACTCTATAAAAAGCAGCGTTTATCTTTTTGATATATTACTTCATAACAGAAATACGAGATGTACCTCACAAACTAAGACTTTCAAAATCATCCTGTAGATTAAAAAGTAAGGGAACCATGACAATACCGGAATCTTGTGTTTCGTTAAAAAGTAGGAGACTAAAGCAGTGGCGAATTCAAAAGGGAAGGCGGTGGGTCTGATCGCCCCCCCCCCCCCCAAGCTTCGGATTCAGAAAAATATGCCCGATTCTGCCTCTTACACTAAGAATATAAATGATGTTGGCATCTCCCCGCGCCAATCGAAAATTCGCGATCGCCTCCCCCTCTAGAGCTTTAAATTCAGAAAAATAGATCCGACCCTCTTACCTAGGAATGTAAATCTTAGTGGCATCTTCCCCCCCCCCCTCCCACCGTCTACAACTCGCGATTGCTCCCCCAATATTTTCAAATTGAGAACTGCTGGCGTCTCCCTTCCGTTGACAACTTGCTTTCACTTGCTACATTGTATTTTTATAATATCGTCGCTCCCCTCCCAAAAAAATAAATAAAAGAGAGAGCCTAGACCCGCCGCTGCACTAAAGTGAAAATCGCAACACTCTATCTTTAATAATCACTCCAATACCCCCTAAAAGTATCGACGATAGAACACCCCGTGCAAAAATGATCAAAATATTTAGATTCTCATAAATCTACAACATGCTATGCGTTTGCTTTAACTCGTCTTATTTTGTTATGTCTTTGACCGATTAGCAACAAAAAGTGAAAAAAGACAATTTCTATGACGCTTAATTAAGGTTAACAAGCTTATTTTAAGGCTAAAATTAAAAGTGAAGATAAATCGTGGGAGCCTCAAGTTTATTGTATAAAATATACTACGTTCTTGGTCAGAAAAATGTTAAAAATGAACCACTGGTACCATATAAAAAAATTATTTTACCCCCATAGCATATTTGAAACTTGGTTTAATCAAAAATGTTGTCAAAGTAGCATGTAAAGAAGTTTTCAGTTTCTCAAGAAAAAGAAAATACTAAAAGTAAAGAAGAAATTTTTGAAGGACTTGACATAAGAAGTAATTGATGATTTAGTTCTACAGACAAAGCCATGTCGATGTCACAAAAAATTTTTTCGGTAACCACAATTCCTCAAACTTCCAGGAAAAAAATTAAAATAATACTGGATGCCTATTTTAAACTAGGATGCAATGTCATTGAAAATCTATTTTCTACACATCCATTTAAGTTTGTTTCCAGAAAATATGTGCTCAGTTAGTAATATCTAAACATAGTGGTGTTCATTAAACCCCATCACGTCAAAGTTTTGCCATAACCTCAAAAAACCTCAAAATTAAGCCAATTAAGCATTATTGAAAGCTTTCGACCCAAAACTATTGATGTTAAAACTCTAATAATCCCATGACCCGAAGACCCCATTACCCAAAGACCCCATATTCTAATAACTCTATAATCTCATGACTCCATAACCTCATGATTCTATAACCTCAAAATCATGACACTGAAATTATTACACTCAATCTCTCATAGCGGAAGAACTTGTAGTCGCCTCAATTTATGTAAACTACAACTGTTGAGCTCCATGACCCAATAACCCTATACCCCATGAACCTATGACTATATAACTCCATAATCTTCCTCAATTTATTTAAACTACAGCTGTTGAGCTCCATGACCCAATAACCCTATAACCCCATGAATCTATGACTATATAACTCCATAATCATGTAAATGAAACAATTGGGGTATTGAGGTAATGGAATTAAATAGCCATGGTTTGAAGAAACCAAGGCCACGACAAGTTCTTCTGCTATGGGAGGTTGAGTGTAATGACTTTTATACATAATTATGCGGCTACAGAGTCAAGGGGTTATGAAGCTATCAGATCATCGGGTTCAACAGTCATAGTTTAAAAGAATTGAGGCCACAACAAGCTCTTTCGCTATAGGAGAATGAGTTAATGCTTTTACTAACATAGTTATGGGGTTACAGAGTCATGGGGTTATGGGATTATAGGCTTATTGGGGCATGATAATGCTTAGTTTTTAGGATCCAGGGTTTTAAAACTTAATGTTATTTTAGTTTTTTAAATTTATATCATTGGTTTTTAAAAATAATTAATCCAAATTTGGAACACATAACACTTTTTACAGTCCTCGCAAAAAAATTATTATTATGTGAAATAATATACAGAGTGGTATTTTTTTCCGGGTTTGTAAAATCTTACCCTCGCGAACTTTTTATTCGGGCGCTACTGACTCGATTTGATAACTCAATTAACTTACAGAGTCATGGGGTCATGGGATTATAGGGTTATTGAGTCCTGGAGCTCAACAGCTGAAGTTTAAAGAAATTGAGATGACTACAAGTTCTTCCGCTATGAGTGATTGAGGGTAATGATTTCAGAATTATGATAATGTGATTATAGAGTTATGGGATTATGACGTCTGGGGGTTAATGGGTTATGAGTCTTTATATCATGAAGTTATTTAAAAGGAGTTTAACAGCATTGGTTTTGGGTTAAAATCATTCAGTAATGTTTAATTGTCTTAATTTTGATGTTTTTTGAAGTAATGGCAAAACCCTGACGTGATGGGGTTTAATGCCCCCCTGATTCGGATTCAGCGACGACCAAAAACATATAGTAGACAGAGTCAGAACCTCAGGCCTGAATTTTTTTTTGTAGCTGTGTATACAAGCGACAACTATGAGCAAAGGATGGGGCATACCAGAAAGTATCTATCTAGACATGATGCAAGTAACTAATTATGCATTGCTTGGTGTTCAACGGTATCAACTTTTTTCTATTTCTGTATCAAATTTCATTTAAATTCGTTCATTATTTTGGATATAATGAAGTGTTTTGTAACAAAAATTTAATTTTGTAAAATTGGAATATTTCAAAAGTTCAATAAAAATTCCATAATCGTATTAAAAAGGGGAACAGAATCGAGATAATTTATTATACAGTTTAAAAAAAAATTTCATAGAATGTCAATTTTTATATATTTTAAAATAATATTCAGGATTTGTTTTACTTTATTTACGATGAGGACGTAAAGTCTGGAATAAATTTATTATTTAAAAAACGCTGTTTTTTTTTTTAATTTGGTCAGACACGTTGATGTTGTTTTTTTGATATTAATTTTTTTTTAATATATTAAATTTTACAGAGCGACTCGAAAAAAGCTGATATATAATCAAATTTGATTTTTTAAATAGTGACTCACAATATTTTGTATATTTTTAGACTCCCTGTAAAATTCTGAACATTTTTTCTATTACATGTAATTATACCTAAATGTAACAATTTTATATCAACAGTTAAAATTCCCATTGAAATACAATAATTTACCAACATAACTGATCCCACGATCTGTTACTTTCTCACATTTTGTCACATAATCACTTTCAGTAAACCTGAACTGAAAATGAAATTTTCAGAGGCACAGATGGCAAATTCTGTTGACGATACGATAAGAATCCAAAAGAAGTGTGTCAGTTATTTCAAGAAAAATATCCTATTGAGTGGCCGTTAAGGTTTACAAACTTTAACCCTCTTAACTTCTTTTTGTGGGGTTATCTTCAAGGTCAAGTTTTTAAAATTAAGTCAATTGACACAAAGGACTTAAAGAATCAGATTATCAAATAAATATGGTTAGTTACTACTTAAGTAGTCAGAAATGCTCAGAATGAATTTACAAATAGCTTAGGTTACTGTCAAATAACTAATTGGAGGCATTTTCAACATTTAATAAAATGATGTTGTTACTATTTCGTTTCCAGATTTAACTATTAATAAATCAGAAATAGTTACATTTAGGTATAAGACATGTAACAGAAAAAATTTTCAGGATTTCGCAGGGAATCCTAAAGTGTTCAAAAATTTAAGGGTCACTATTTAACATATCAATAGCATAGCTTTTATTGAGTGACCTTGTATGATAAACCATATTAAAAGAAATTCGTACTAAAAAACATACGATTTCTCAAAAAAAAAACAGCGTTTTTTAAATAATTACTTTATGTCCTCATTGTATAAAATCACACTTTAATATAAAAAAGAAAAACCATAGTGGTTTTTATTTATTTAGAAGAAAGTTTAAAATTTCAAATAATTTTTTACCCTCTCTTGTTCCGTAAGGTCTATTTTTTCAGCCCTCTGAATAACTTGTACTATTGTTTCTTGTTCGTCTTCTCCAAGGGGTTGATTTAGGGCAGGACTTGAACTGAAGCCGCTCAAACTGCCAGTCTTTACACTCCATCCCGTTTTCAACCTGAAAATGTTTATGTCTATCAAATACCCGCATTACTGAATTAAATTGATTACAAAAATGATAGCATTTAGAAAATAATATCCTTTAATGTCAGATATTCAGCCAGTACCATTATTTTATAGATAAGCAGAGGTTAATAATTTCAACGTCTACCAAATTAAAATTATATACAAACTTACTATTAATAAGAAAATATTTTTGTTATATATATATATATATATATATATATATATATATATATATATATATTATATATATATATATATATATATATATATATATATATATATATATATATATATATATATATATATATGTCCGTTTGTCTATTAGCCCTCTGTATATTATAGTGTAATAACTACGTCAGTTTTTCATCTTTTGCAATGAAATTTTGCAGTCACATGCATTTCATTATGTGAAAAAGAGATGTGATGCCAAATTACAAAATAGGATAAAAAAATGACCCACTGAATGGCCATTCAAAGAGTGTAGTCTATAGTGCAAAGCCGAACCCTTTAGAAGACCTTGAAAACAGCATTTCAAATTCAGTGCATAGCGTCCCTCATTAACATTTGCGGAACGTTTTCTTCCAGTTTTGAGAAAGACTTGGACACTGTCACGTGGTTGAAGGAAAGCAATTTGAATAATTAATTAATTAAATTTTTCTTCGAGAAATGTTTAAAAAAAAACTACTATGTTTTATACCACTAAATTTATTCAGAAAATACTGACTGCAGTTTCAACTCACAGAGTCATTTTCAAACTGAATTACAAAGGTAGACTAAATTTAACTATAAATAAAGACTACCTGAGAAATTACATTATTACAAACGGGAGGTACTAAATTTTAGGAACTAATTATTATTTGGCAAAAACAAATAATGGGGAAAACCCAAGTTCTGTCTGGTCGTTAAACAAATTTACATTTTTATTTTTACTATGTTTATATATTTTTAAAGATTCAAGAATATTTAACTTTTGGCCCTTTGTTGAATAATGTAATATGTCAGTGTTGCTGAAATTAGGAAAACTGTAGTTATGTTCTAAACAATGGTAGGCAAAGCTCGAGTCAGTTTTTTGTAGTCTATATGATCGGTAGTATTCTGAAAAGCGAGTTTTAAAGCTTCTATCACTTTGTCCAATGTACAAGCTATCACACTCTGAACATTTTAACTTATAAATTCCTGATTTATCAAATTAATTAATTTTATCTTTAGCATTGTAAAGGATAGTGGACAGATTGTGTTGAGATTTAAAAGCTACTTTTATATTATGTTTGGAAAGAGTATTAGCTATGTTTTCTGATAGCGTACCACAGTATGACAAAGATATGTAAGATGAACTATATTTATCATTTTTTATTTTGGGATATGTTGAATTAAAGGTTAGTTGTTTTTGCTTTTGTAGTTATGAATTCCTTTATAGTTTGTTGGGAGAAATTGTTTGATATTGCAATCCGTTCAATGATATTTATTTCCTTTTGAAGATCTTCTTCAGAGAGAGGCAAAGATATGTATGTATCATTGAATTTTATGCAGCCATTTTGTGTTGTAAGGGGTGAAAAGAATCATTAGATATAGTATTACCTGTAAACGTTGGTTTTCTAAAAATTTTAAAATTACACTGATTATTGAGGGGAGATATGGTGAGATCAAAAAAATTTATTTTATGGTTATTTTCAGTTTCCAGAGTAAATTGAATTTTTGGATGGCAATTGTTAATGTATTGTAGGAATTTTTGAAGCTGTCTAGTAGTGCCAATTATTTTCTATTTTGTATTTGTATTCTTGTACCTTTAATATAATATTATATATGTATATATATATATATATATATATATATATATATATATATATATATATATATATATATATATAATGTATTTAAAAAATTATAGGTGACATCCTCATGTGGCAGTTGTTTGACATCAGTGGCACACAAAATGCACAATTAAATAGAATTGTAGTTCTGAAAATTGAAGGAAACGGAGATCTGGTATCACTCTGGATACAGGAAAGCGCACTGCATTTCACCTGGTATATATTCAAAGAATGATAAAATATTTTCAAAATATTTTTAATAAGAGATGTGTAGGTCTATTGGGACTATGTCTTAAAATTATTTTGAAATATACATAGTTGTTCAAAACTTAAATGGAATGTCCTGTATATTGACATATAAGAGCGCGGGTCAAACAAGGTGAGTTATTATACAAGATATTTCCAAATAAGCGCGAAAAATTTTAGAGTTAATATTGAGATAAAAGTTCATATAAACATATGTTTGATAATGCTTAGTTTTTAAAATACATGGTGTTAAAATTTATTTTTATTTTTAGTTTTTTAAATTTATATCATTTTTTTTATAGATTATTAAGTCAAATTTCGAACACATAATACTTTTTACAGTTCGCATTAAAAAAATTATTATTATGTGAAATAATAAACAGAGTAGTACTTTTTTCCGGGTCAGTATAATTTTACCCTCTCGAGTTTTTTTTTCGAGCGCTACTGACTCGATTTGATTACTTACTCAGCTAGCTTTCTCATCTTATTGTGAAACTTTTTTGTCTCGCAAGTTCTAAAAGTCAATAGTTTTACCACAAATATATAAGTAAAATCATTATGTATTTGTTTTAATAAGTTTTCATTCATATTTGTTTTAACCAATAGGGACTAAGAAAAAAATACAACATAATAATATCAGAATTTGAGCAATAGTAACAAAATATTAATAACAGAAATTACAACAAAGGTGGAAAATGACCATCCTTAGCCGTAATGCAAAAATCCGATCTACGTCTCTTTAACGAGCACAATCATTGAAATAATCCTGGAGTATCTCTTATTCTTTCGCAAGATGCAACAATACGATTCTCCAAACCTTCAACGTCTTCAACAGGATTTAGATCCGGAGATGGGGCATGCCAGTGTTGAGTGCCTCCTCGACCTATCCAACGATTGGAATACACTGCCTTTGGAGCGCCATCTAACCTTGAAGAAGAACCCTAATCCTAATGGAAGGAACCATAGTCCAATTACATAATTGCCTGTGACACCATACATTTAATGAAAACTCATGTTGATAATTGGCTTTAAGAAATGCATGCGGATGTTCTTTAGCCCAAATATGATTATTTTGAAATGTTATATTATGGATACCCTTAAAGTATCAGTAAAGAATAATATGAAATAAAAAGGGGAGATTGGGCAATCATTTAAAGTATAAACTGGCAAAAGGTTTCGAGGTAAAACGCCTGCACTCGCTGGATATGGTTTGGATACAATTGGTGTTCTTTTTAAATTCGGAATACTGTAAAATTGCTTATATGTAATATATTGGCAATTTTTCTCGTACTTGTCTTAGGAAATCCTTCTATTAAATTACGAACAGCTTCCTTTAGAGCTACAGTTCTTATGTCCCAAGGATATCCATAATCAGAAGTTTGTTTTAGAAATGTACCATTTTCTCGTAAACGCTGATGAAGACGAGCAAATGTATTATGATGAGGTAACCTACGTTGTGGATATAATTCAGCATAAATCGGTTGAGTCTCTAATGCATTCCCATTAACACGACCATAAACAAAATGCATATCTGACATCAACATTTGTAAACTCTGCCATTTTTACTATTTTTTTTTTACTTATTTTACATTAAAACTGTGAAGAAAATTGCTAGCGTCAAGAATTTATGCTCAAAATATGTCAGATGACAACTCGACAAGTGTTCATTAGAAAATTTGCTGCGTATTGTTCGAAGAATAGGAAATGTAGCTTATAAAGAAACCGTCTGATAGAAACTAATAACTGGAAATGAAGAAAATTTATGAAAATACAGAAAAAAAGCAGCCATAGCATAGAAAAAATATTAAAAAAAAAACAACTACCACTCATATTGCATTACACTACATCACGTGCTTTTTAAAAATATGTTGCTACCGACTACTCGATTTCTGTTTATGAGTTCTAAAAACGTTAGGACATGATGAAAATTTCTCTGATTTTGTCTCTTTTTTTTTTGGATGAATCCACATTCCATTCAGGAATTACACTACTTTACAACCAATTTGCGACTATAATGTAAAAGGCAGTATATGGTTAATTTTTAATGTCTAAATGCGAAAATGATTCCTAAATTCCTAACACGTAAGATTTTTGAGTAATGATTTTTTCAACAAAAATGAATGAGTATTTTAATCACATTATTTTAAAAAGTATTTCGTAATATACCGGAGAGCGACTTTGCCAAATTTACGATTTCCATAAGTTACGGAGATTGTACATAATCTGGTAACATCCCTTGGGGGTATCTAGGGATGACAAGTCAACCATGAAGACTCAACCTACTAGGGCTCAAAATAACGGATGTACTGATTTAAACACATATAATTCCAAATTACACTCCGAATCTGTTTATAGATGGCCCCTGTATAAGAGAAGTACGCCGTCGCTTTTCGAACTTCCGATACCCGATGTTTCTAGAAAATACCAAAGTATGGAACGGCTATAGAAGCAGTTGACCTGCAGCCATATCATTAGTATTGGCTTAGCACGAGTAGTGGTCAGTATTAGATAGAGAAGCGAAATGCGCGAACAAGCCAATAATAAGAGTTTTGTATTAGTTTTATCTTTGTGATGAATAAAGTTAGCTAATGCTTAGAAACGTAGTATCACATCTCTGAATCGAATTACGCGACAGTACGATAATATCTAAAGTACAGAAACGTCGCTATATTAACCCTGCGGATAGTTTTTGCTACATAAGTGGTTAGTTTACCCTTAAATCGCAGAAAAGGACAATTAACAAAATGACCCAAGTAACTTATCATAAGGCGATCAAGATCGTGACTGGGATCCCCACATATATTGCCAAACCTGTGCAGCAAATCTAAGTAGCTGGTTAAATGGCAAACGCTCTTTTATGCCTTTTACAGTTGCAGTCATTTGGCGGGAAAAAAAAATATTTTAACGACTATTACTTTTTACGAAAGAACAGACATAATATTAAATATCCGGGTATTCCCTCAGCAATAAAACCGGTTCTTCATGGAGAAGGTTTATCGGATCCTGCGCTCCCAGCAAAATGGGAAGAAGATTTAGAAATGTATAAGGCAGAACCTGATAATGTATCAAAAGGACGATTCTTATTTTCCGGAAAGTCAAGGAAAAGCACCCCGTTTAGTAGAACAACCTGAATTAAATGATCTGGTTCGGGACCTTCACTTGTCCAAAGAGCATACTGAAGTATTACGGTCTAGACTACAACAATGGAATTTATTAGCCACTGGAACGAAAGGTACCATATTTAAGAACCGTAACCAGTAACTATCCTCGTTTCTTACTCTTCAGGAAAAAATGTGTGTTTCTGCTAATCCAAATAATGGTATGGGAAAATTAGGATTTCCACATAACCCGGACCAATGGCGCCTATTTATAGATTCTTCTAAAATGCGTTAAAAAGCAGGTCTACTCCATAATTGCATCAAAAGACCCTCTATCTCTCTTGCACATGCAGTTGACATGAAGGAAACATACGAAAATAAGTCACTTATTCTAAATGCAATAAGCTATGACACGTATAAGTGGCAAATATGTGGTGAACAGAAAGTAATAGGACTATTACTAGGGCTTCACCGTGGATATACAAAGTTGCTGCTTTATTTATCTTTGGAACAGTAAAGCATCACAGAGCCATTATTAAGTAAAAAAATGGCTTCCGAGAGATCAATATATTCCAGGTCAAGCTAATGTAAAGAATATACTTCTTGTTGATCCCAAAAAAGTATTGTTACCTCCATTACACTTTAAACTGGGATTGGTTAAAAATTTCGTTAAAGCATTAGATAAAGAAGGAGACGCGTTTAAATACCTTAAACAAATTTTTCTTAATTCAAGTGATGCTCTGCTTAAGGGAGAAATATTTGTTGGACCACAAATTAGAAAAATACTAAATGATCAATAGGGTGATTAAAAATTAAGTGATGTTGAATTAGTTGCGTGAAGAGTTTTGCATGTTAAAACATATAAACATGAAGAATAGCTTGAAAAGTGTACATATTATAACCGCAAAATTAGATCTGATCTTTCATACACCTGGAATGTTGAAAATAGAGTAAACAAAATTATGAAAACAAAAGTACTCGTAAACGTTTTGCCATTATTATATCTCATAAAATTGTATTAATTTTATTTTTCTTACCTAAGCAGAAAGAGGGCGTGGAGTTCTCTTAAAACAATTATTTCGGAGTTTTTAGGAAACAAAAAAGGTAGAAAACTACCAAAAACTTGTAGAAGAACTACTTGAAAGCTACTCCAGAATGGGCCGTCGCATGTCTCTTAAAATACACTTCTTGCACTCTCATTAAAATTTTTCTACAGAAAACTTGGGAGCCGTTAATGACGAGAAAGGAAAAAGGTTCCATCAAGACATATTAATAATAGAGCAACGCAACCAAGGCTGATGGAATCCAGTAATGATGGAGGATTATTATTGGTTTCTTATGAGAGAGACCGATAAGGAATATAGACGGAAGTAAACATTTGCTAAAACGTTATGTACAAAACACTTACTATAAATAATAATCTTGTAATCTTTAAAATATCTTGTTTTTTTATTGTTTTGAACTTATGTATCATAGGCGTTGCCGAAACTTGGTGGCCCGGCACGGGAAAATGCAGTGTAGATAATGGTACATTCTTCTACTCAGGAAACGAAGATTCAAGCCATAGAAGGGGAGTAGGAATCGTAGTGGCGAAGAAACTTTTAAGCTCTGTTATAGACTTTGTCCCTTATTCCGACCGCACGTTCTTATTGAGGCTGAGTGCCAAGCCCAACAACCTCAATATCATACAGGTGTACACACCAACAAAGGACTCAACAGACCGAGACGTAGAACAGTTTTATGATGAGATCAAAGAGTTGCTTTGGCTAACTAAAAAGCACGAACTCAATATAATTATGGGCGATTTTAATGCCAAAATCCGAAACGGCAGCTATGAGAATATAGTTGGGCCATATGGACTAGCTCTGAGGAATGAAAGGGATGGTCGACTTCTAGAATTTTGCCAAGAACAAGAACTAAAAATCACAAATACATGGTTTAAACTTCATCCTCGCCGTCTTTATACCTGGAAATCCCCAGCAGACTCTACACAGAGTATTGTGCGAAATCAAATAGATTTTATTATTATAAACAAAAGATTTGATTCAACTGTAAAAAGAACTTGCACATACCCTGGAGCAGACGTACCCTCTGACCATGTTCTGCTGATGGCCGTTATAAAGATCGCACTATTAAGCATAAAAAATCCAACAACACAAGTAAGGCCGGCACTGGATAAGTTGAAGGATTCTGTGATAAGGACGGCAATCAGTAATGAAATTAACACAGGACTTCAAAAGATAACATCAAACATTGGAGTAGAACTAACCCAGCCTTGGGCGAAGATAACAAATAACGTAATGAATACTCTACAGACAAGACTGGGATACAAATCAAAAAACAAAAAGCAGAAATGGATGACTGATAGAATTCTGCTATTAATGGACGAACGACGGAGACACAAGAACGACGCAGACCAAAACATCTATAGAAACATCCATAAATTAATAAAAACAAAAATAAGAATAGCGAAGAATGACTGGCTTAGTCATGAATACACTGAAATAGAACAACGGCAAAATAGACACGATCATTTAAATTTGCACAAAAAGCTGAAAGAAACTGCTGGATTATATAGAACATGGAAACTAAGTTTAATAGTAGACCAGAACAACAAGATAGTCCTCGAAAGCAAAGAAAAAATTGACATCTGGGAGGAATACATCGGAGAACTTTTTCAAGACAACAGACCACCAAGAGAGACTGATTTAAGTGATAGTTTGACTGGCCCATCAATTACAAAAGAAGAGATTGAAAAAGCTATCCATAACTTAAAATACAACAAAGCAGCTGGACCAGACAAAATCCCGTCAGAAATACTAAAACTCCTAGATGAAAGAGGTGTTGCAGCATTGCATAAAGTTTTTAACATCATCTACAATGAGGCGCGGATCCAAGGGGGGGGGGGGGGGGGCGGTGGGGGCGATCTACCTATGTTCTTTAGTCCGGTGTCTTTAGCAAAATCTGTTAGACATATATATTTTTCATAGGAATGGGTTAGAAATTTTATAATCAAAAATACTGATCTGTACTAATGGACTATTTGGGTTGGATAGCAATAGATATTTTGATGTGTGAAGTGTTAAAAAGGATTTTAATCCTTGTTATAGGCATCGGAAGGCGTCAAAAGGAGGTCTATTTTATAACTAAATACTTATGGCATAGAGTATTATTTCAGTAATAAACTTAAAATAAAAAGTTTTTATAATATTATTTTATTTCTTATTATTTTTTAATAATTTACATATATTAGAAAATATAGATAATTTTGACATATTTAACACAAATCACAACTTTAGTTTTATTATTTTTAATTTTGGCATAGAAACCGTTTTAGGCACATTCAGACTAAAACGTAGCCTTTTTCTCTCAAAAAATTCTAAGTTATAATTTAAATACTTACAAAATACCCATTATCAAAAATACAAGAAGTTATACATATATAAAAAAAATAAATTCCTCAATATAATAATAAAATTTTTTTGGGGCTATTTTATTATTAATTAAAAACATTTTTGGGATATTTGACATTCCAGTTTATTTATTTCTTAAACCATCTGCAGAATTACAATTTAAACACTAAAAAGGGATTCAAATGTCATTAATTTTTATATGATATAGAAAATTTAAATAATAAATTGTGTTAACGCTGGTAAACATTACGTATCATATTCGTCATCAAAGTCAGTGAAGCTATCTTCGCTCAAATTAATTATAATTGATTCCTCTCTCACCGATCATGAGATCGAGTTTCCACATTTTCTTTTATTCTTTTATTATATGGATTTTTCGCCAATATCTGCAGTCAGTTTATTCAAAAAAATCTTTCAAAAGTCCAGTTAAATTATTAATTTTGTAAGTTGTGTTATTTCCAGCAACTCTACCTTTTATTTGAAAGAGACATTTCCTTCACCAACGGACATTTTCCGGACGATCTATAAGAACAGATTTCCTATCTGGTTTTTCCCAACAAAAATTAAGTTCTCTGAGCAATTTCCAGAGCTCAGTTCTTTTAATTTCATGCAAATCCCGATCTTCATTGATTTTAGTTAGAATTTTGTCGACGGTTGAGATCTGCTTCTCATAATAAAATGTATGTACAACTCCTTTTATTACAGTTTACATCTCTTCTTCCAATGAGGTTTTTCGTCTGCCTGTGATCGAATATAGCCTGGAATTACTAACAATTCCAGTCGTTTTTTCCTCCGTCAGTGTTCGGTACATGATAGATTTTCGAACTCCTGTTATATTGGAATACATCTCAACAGAGCTTTTAACGTTATTATCTAGATATTAATATCTTAAGGCATCATAAACATTCATCGTAATAAGTTTTTCGTTGAGGAAAAAATGCCCTCCATCTTTTGGGTATCTCACTAATCTCAAATAATATATAAAAACAAGCACAAACAAAATAAATCACTAAGGACACACTGTAAGGTGTACTTTGCTCACTGACAGAAATTAAATTGAATTATTAGAAATTTTATTGTTGCAGTAAATTTATAAAAGCTTATAATATTTAAATATAATTAAATTTACGGCAGTTCTCAGTTACCGGGGGCACTGAAGCAGGTACGTTGGAGGTTTCGGTAACAGTTTTATTACACTCTCTAGTTTTTGAGTTCAGGAACATAAAACCGATTCTGCCTTTTATATTAGGAATGTGTATGCTGCTGGCAACTTTTTTTTTGCGATAGCACCCCCCTCCCCCAGGAGCTTTGAATCCAGAAAAATAGACTCGATTATGCCCCTAAACGAGGAATATGTATGTTGATCGCATCTTCCCAACCCCTGTCGGAAACTTGTTTTTTCTTGTGATTGCCCTCCCCCTCCAAGAGTTTTAAATTCAAAAAATAGCCCCGTCCCTGCCTTTTACACTAGAAATGGGAACGTTGCTGGTGCCCTCCCCCCCCCCCCCCCGGGGACAACTTGCTTTCGCTTGCCATACTGTACTTTTGTGATATCACCGCCCCCCCCCCCAAGGAGAGAGGCTGGATCCGCCCCTGTCTACAATACGGGTCTCTACCCCAAATAATGGCTATATTCTACTTTTATCCCATTACCAAAGAAACCCAATGCAAAAAGATGCGAAGATCACAGACTTATCAGTCTAATGTGTCATACATTAAAGCTTTTCTTAAAAATAAGACACCAAAGAATATACAAGAAATGTGAAAGAGACGTGAGCGACTCTCAGTTTGGATTTAGACGTGGATTAGGTACAAGGGAGGCGAAAGTCGCAACACAGGTACTGGTGCAAAATTGCTATGACCAAAGAAAAGATGTGTGCCTATGTTTCATAGATTATGAGAAGGCTTTCGACCGTGTTCAACATCTAAATTAATACAACTCCTCGAGAGGCTCGACATCGATCAAAAGGACACCCGATTCATCCAAAATTTGTATTGGAACCAGAATGCACAGGTAAAAATTGAAAATGGTATGTCCAATACTGTACAAATTGAGAGGGGAGTGAGACAGGGGTGCGTACTATCTCCGCTCCTATTTAATCTATATTCGGAGACAATTTTCCGAGAGGCCTTAGAAGATGTAAAAAAGGGCATTAGAGTGCATGGTGTATGGATCAACAACAATCGTTATGCCGATGACACGGTCCTGATAGCCGAAAATATAGATGATCTACAACAAATAGTAAATATGGTTGGCCAAACAGCGCATCTATGGGTGTGAACATTAATACTAGGAAAACAAAGTTTATGATCATCTCCAGAAACTTGGATGCATTTACAAACTCCGGAATAACATTTGATGCAGCGCCCATTGTAAGAGTGGACAAGTTCAAATACCTTGGAACATGGCTTTGTGAGGATTGGACATCGGACAGAGAAATAAAAAGCCGTATTGAGCAAGCCCGACAGGCTTTCCAGAAGCTTAAAAATGTGCTTACCTGCTCAGAATTCGATCTTGACTTGAGGGTGAGGTTAATGAAATGCTACGTATGGTCAGTGCTTCTTTATGGCGTGGAGGGTTGGACCCTAAAAACGAGTAATATCAATAAACTGGAAGCCTTCGAAATGTGGCTGTATCGCAGAATTCTTAAAATCTCATGGATGGAGATGAAGACAAATGTGGAAGTTTTGGGGCGTGTAGGAATAGAGCGTAAACTATTCGAAGTAGTCAAGAAAAGAAAAACAGCCTATCTGGGACATATCATGCAAAACGAAAAATATGGGTTCTTACAGTTGATGATTGAGGGCAAATTTGAGGGCAGAGGGGGAATGGGGAGGAAGAAAATGTCTTGGCTTCGGAACATAAGACAATGGACAGGGTTACGTGATGTACAAACACTGATCCGCACCGCCCGAGATAGAGAAGCAATGGAGCATGTGATCGCAAACATCCATTAATGGATATGCATTTGAAGAAGAAGAAGAACTTATGTATAAATATTAAATAAAAATGTTTGTATTGAATAAAAATAACTGATACATTCTATAACTCAAAATCTATACGTGGTGGAAAATTCTCGTTGTTGCATTTTCAATCAGGATGCTTTAAACTCCCACGGACAGCCATTATAACATCAGTCGCATTTTTTTTTGAATTTGTTGACTAGTGTTATTCAACATTCATAGTTTTTATTATTATATATTTGTAATTCATAATTTGTCGTAGCCAAATATGTAATAATCAATGCTATATGACAATTTTTAATATTATTTTCATAAACAGAAATATTGTAAACTGAATGAGAGACGTGACAATTTTTTTCTATAGTTTAAGCCTTTAATTAGGAATTTCTATTATTTTTTCTCTATCCTGTAATTATAACTACTAAAACATTCCTAATGATACGTAAAGTCAAGGTTGTTTGAAATAACAGCCCTGTTTATAGTGAAATAAGTGAATAATTAACGATGAACTTTCGGTCTCTTTTATAGAGTATTGTGCGTGGGGTAACCGCAATTACGAAATAGATAGGGTTTCCTTGAGTTTGATTTAGTTCGTGGTAATTTATACCTTTGTTATTTCCGCAATAATAAGGGGGCGTTTTTTAAATGTGTATTGTAGGCTGTTACTAAATAAAAGTGGATCATCACCGTCGATTAATTGGCTTCACTTTTTTTTCTTTGTATTGTCATGCCGGTTATCCATCAACTACGAATGCATCCGATGATGACAAGTAAAATTAATACTATTTTATGAGACCAATATACAGGGTGTCCGCTGAGTAACTCTTAATTTCTCGAGAGTATACAGGGTGTAGCATTTAAATTTACCAGTTTACATAAATGCTACTTGTTTTTAGTAATATGACATAATTTGTATATTTCTACCTGATTAAATTCAATTATTTATCCTGTAATTTAAAATTGTAAACATGGAATTTGTTTTTTTTTTTGGTTCACAACTCTTTTGGTCTTATAACTTATCACTCTTTCTTCTTAACAGAGTTTGTAAATTGCTATAGTTTATATATCACATTATTTGGTTTAAATTTAAAAGTAATAAAATATTTTATTTTTATTAGATTCTCATTTATTTACATTCCAGTTCTTCTTCTTCTTCGTCTTCTTCTACCTTCTATAATAGGTCCCTGACCTGTTCCTTCTTCGATTTTCCTCATTCTGGACTTAAATTATCGCTCCACCTTTTCCGCGGTCGACCTCTACTGCGTGTACCACTAGGCGATTTATCTCGTGCGATCCTTACCAGTCCTCTGTCATTCGGCTTATGTGTTTGTTCCATTGTGTCTTACGTTGTAGGACCCACTCATTAATGCAGTCTGTGTTGCATGATTGCCTGATGTTATCGCTTCTTTCTCTGTCTAGTAACGTTTTTCCTGTTATTCGTCGAAGTATTCTCATTTCTGTAGTCTCCAATAGTTGTTTCGTTTTTGTCATCTCTGGCCGTGTTTCTGAGGTGTACGTCGTAATAGGTCTAATTGTGGTTTTGTAGATCCGAACCTTTGTTTCTTGTTGTGTTTGTTTCGCCAGATCACGTCGCTGAGGCAACCCGCCACTTTGTTTGCTTTGGCCACCTGCCATTTTACTTCATCTTCGATGTTGCCATAACTAGTTATGTCGATTCCTAGATATTTGAAACTCATTTCTTGTTGTATTATTCGACCGTCTAGTTCTAGTTTGCATCGGAGGGGTTCTTTTGAGGTTGTCATACATTTAGTTTTTCCTGCTGAGATAATCATATTATATTTTCTTCCCGTAAGATTAAAGGTATTTAACAATCTCTGGAGGTCGTCTTCATTTTCGACACATATCATAGCGTCATCAGCGTAACAGAGAATTTTTATTTCTGTATCACCCATTTTATATCCTCTACCAAGTCGCACCTCCTTTATTATTTCGTCCATTATCATGTTAAACAACAAAGGACTAAGCGAGTCTCCTTGTCTAATACCGCTGTTGACTCGTATGGGTGTAGATAATTTACCGTTACTGCGAATCTGAACTTTATTGTTTGCGTATATGTTTTCGATGGTCTGAATTATATTGATAGGAATATTTCTCTTATATAACAGGTGGATTACGTCATCTAGCTTTAAACGATCGAATGCTTTTGTTAGATCTATAAAACATAAAAATGTTGGTTTATTGTATTCTAGAGATTTTTCGACTGCGATCTGTCGTAGAATAAATACTGCATCCACGCAAGACCTTCCTGATCTAAATCCTACTGTTCGTCTTCCAGTGTTGTAACCGAATTAATTTCAGTATTAAAAATATAAGGTCAGTAATATAGTTCAGTTAGCAGCTCTATTTTTCCTGGCCGTGTTACCACGACGATTTTGACCTGCATGATTGGGCTCATCCTGCATTTGGTTGGTGAGTTGGGATTGGCCTGGTGAAACCCCATTCGTCCACGAACAACCACAAGAATCCTAGCCGCAGCGCTGGATCAAATAAGCAGAAGTGAGAGGTATCGTTCATATCAGCATAGACCAGGTAGGAGAAAACTTTAATTTAGGGAATTAGAACTATACATCAATTTTTTTACATGCAAGTAGAACATAACATATTTACATTTGACACAATATAACAAAATGTAAGAACATCTTGATAACTTTCGTTATAATAATTACTTTCTGTACTCTTGGTAGAACGTTTGCGGCCAAATTTTTATATAACCTTTAAAAACGATGCAACACCAATAGTTATCAAGATAGGGTATATAGAAAAATTGTAGGTACCATTCTGATTTATGTACCTAATAATTTTTTGGAATAAAATGGAATTATTATTTTGTTTAATTAAGTCGTTTCATTATGGAGCTATACACCAGCAGTCAATAAATTAAAATCATTCCTCATACCTATGTGTTTTCCTGTTTAATCACTAGGTAAATAACACAGATAATGTAAAACAGGTGGCGCCTATTGGGTAATCAAAGCAGAGCACAACTATCTCTAAAAGAGATAGGAATCTAGCCTCCGACATATTGAGCTGTCGTACGCATCCGTTGGCGTACCCTGTAAAAAGGGAGACGCTGCAAGGGGAGGTCAAAATAGCCCTAATTGTCATAGAAAAAAAATTCCTGAAGTGCCCCTTACCGGAGATACAGCGCCCCAAAGGGGTACTCGGCGATTTACCTTATCGACTCTAAGTTTTGAATAGACTTGTATAATTTAATGAAATTTTAATATTTTATAGATACCATAAGGAGTCATTAAACCATACAAAAGTAGATGTTTTAGATAATTAGAAAAGCAAGGAACGGACTTGAAGCCACACTCGCTGGGCCTAATTTTTGAAAATATTGATTTTTTTAAATACCTTGGTCATTCTTCTACAAAAAAAGTACTAATTTATTTCAATAAAACCGGCGGTTTTCGAGATAAATCGATTTTTATGTGAAAAACACAAAAGTTACTAATGCTAAACGCAGAAAGGTAAAAATAAAATACGCAGAGTGTGCTGATGTGCTTTAATTTATGGGAAGCGCTGACTCACTCTTCAAAGCCAAGAAGATATTATGCTGAAAGATTTCCAGCTTGAACATTTGCAAGTGCAGAAAACTTTCAAAGGATCGAGCGGTGCTCAGTTAATTTACAATGTTATGAAAATTCAAAAATTGTGAAAACGTATAAATGTTACTATGGCAAATGTTCAACATGAGCTTCACATACTTCAATACATTTTCTTACTCTTCGAATATTTTTCCGCTTCACTACAAATAATATTTCGGCATTACAGACTTCGTTGGAATGCTGTGGTCCTTATTAGTTGTTCTCTAGTATTTACTGGTACTGAATAAACTGGTTCTTTTAGATGTTGTCAGAAGTAAAAGTCTGAGGGATTTGAGTCTGTAGATCTTGGTTTTGACAGACCCACCTGTATCTATCCATCGAGGGCCAAAACGTTAGTTAAGTGTTGACGTACTACATGGTTAAAATGATGTGTGTGGAGTACCTTCAAACACGCGCGGATCCAAGGGGGGGAGCAGTGGATGCGATCACCCCCCCTCTCCAAGAGCTTTAAGTTCAGGAAAATAGACCCGATTTTTCTTCTTATACTATAGTTTATTCAAGAACTAGAGAGAGTAATAAATTACTTTTTACCCTTTCTTTCTTCGCAAACCACTTGTGTTCTTTAGTCCGGTGTCTTTGGCAAAATCTGTTAGACACATATATTTTTTATAGGAATGGGTTAGAAATTTTATAATCAAAAATACTGATCTATAATAATGGACTATTTGAGTTGGATAACAATAGGTATTTTGAAGCGTGAAGTGTTAAAAAGGATTTTAATCCTTGTTATAGGTGTCAGAAGGAGGTTTATTTTATCACCAAGTATTTGTGGCATAGAATATTATTTCGGCAACGAACTTAAAATAAAAAGTTTTTATAATATTATTTTATTTCTTATGATTTCTTAATAAGTCACATGCATTACAAAATATAGATAATTTTGCATTTTTATTATTTTTCATTTTGGCATAGAAACCGTTTTAGGCACATTCAGACTAAAATATAGTCTTATTCTCTTAAAAAATTCTAAGTTATAATTTAAATACTTATAAAATACCCGTTGTCAAAAATACAAGAAGTTAAACATATATAAAAAAATAAATTCGTTCACAAAATATTAAAAAATTTTTGCAGCTATCGGTCATTTTATTATTAAATACAAATATTTTTAGAACATTTGTCGTTTCAGTTTATTTATTTCTCAAACCATCTGCAGAATTACAATTAAACACTAAAAAGAGATTCAAATATAATTAATTTTTATATATAACAATTAAAAT
Source organism: Diaprepes abbreviatus (assembly GCA_034092305.1). Lineage (NCBI taxonomy): Eukaryota > Metazoa > Arthropoda > Insecta > Coleoptera > Curculionidae > Diaprepes > Diaprepes abbreviatus. The sequence goes on along the minus strand of JASJET010000094.1, from coordinate 5,060,166 downwards.
TAGACCTACTTATTTTTATTTCTATTGCACTGACATCTTAATTTAATTTATATTATTATATGGAAATCCGATAGCCCCAAAAAAATAAAATAAACGTGTTAATTCTACACGTATAAGAAAAAGACACAAATACAATAATAAAAAAATTACGGTTAATTGGAATTAAATATACATAAAATTAAAGAGTGGCACACACTAAAATAAAAATATGTAAAAAAAATAAAAAAAAATTTGTAAACAACATTAAACAATAAAATATAACAAAAGTAAAAATTTAAATAATAAATTGTGTTTACATTGGTAAACATTACGTATCTAATTCGTAATCAAAGTCAGTGAAGCTATCTTCGCTCAAATTAATTATAATTTGTTCCTCTATCTCACCGATCATGAGATGAAGTTTCCACATTTTGTTTTATTCTTTTATTATATAGATTTTTCACAATTTTCCGCAGTAACTTTGTTCAAAAAAATCTTTCAAAAGTTCAATTAAATTACTAATTTTGTAAGTCGTGTTATTTCTAGCAACTCTACTTTTACTTGAGAGAGATATTTCCGTCTCCAATGGACAGTTTCCGGACGATCTATAAGAACAATTTCCTTGGTTTTCTGGTTTTTCCTAGGAAAAATTACGTCTTCTGAGCAATTTCCAGAGCTCAGTTCTTTTAATTTCAAGTAAATCTCGATCTTCCTTGATTTTAATTAGAATTTTGTCGACGGTTGGGATCTGCTTTTCATAATAAAATGTATGTACAACTCCTTTCATGGCAGTTTACATCTCTTCTTCCAACGAGGTTTTTCGTCTGCCTGTGGTTGAATATGGCTTGGGAGTACTAACATTTCCAGTTGTGTTTTTCTCCTTCAGTATTCCATATATAGTAGATTTTCCAACTCCTGTCATGTTGGAACATATCTAAACAGAGCTTTTAACATTATTATCTATATATTGATATCTTAAGGCATCATAAATATTCACTGTAATAAGTTTTTCGTTGAGGAAAAAATGCCCTGGTTTAACGATTTTGGAATAAATATGGATGTGGAAGCCATATCTTTTGGGTATCCCACAAATCTCAGATAATATATAAAAACAAGCACAAACAAGATAAATCACTAAGGACACACTGTAAGGAGTACTTTGCTCACTGACAGAAATTTTATTGTTGCAGTAAATTTATAAAAGCTTATAATATTTAAATATAATTAGATTTACGGCACTCCTCAGTTCCTGCAACACTGGAGCAGGCACATTGGTGGTTTCGGTAACAGTTTTATTACTCTCTCTAGTTCTTGAATAGAGTATAGGAATGTGTATACTTGCGATCGTAAGAGCTTTGAGTTCAGGAAAATAGAACTGATTCTGCCTTTTATATTAGGAATGTGTATGCTGCTGGCACTCCTTCCTCCTTTGACAACTTGTTTTTCTTGCGATAACGGCCCCCAAGAGCTTTGAATTCAGGAAAATAGGCCCGATTTCGCCTCTTATATTAGGAATGTGTATGCTGCTGGCATCCCCCCCCCTCTACAAGAGCTTCAAATTCAGAAAAATAAAGCCGTCCCTACCTTTTACACTAGAAATGGGAATGTTTCCGGTAGATCAGGTATTGCAGAACACTCCTGGGATAAACAACACCAAATAAAATGGTCTGAGGCTGCGGCAATATATATATATATATATATATATATATATATATATATATATATATATATATATATATATATATATATATATATATATATATCGGACCCAATACGAAAAAAAAAAAAGAAAATTTATAGAAGCAGCATACATTAAAAACAATAATGGAATCTTCAGTAAACCGAGTGTTGAGATACCTAATCTTTGGCAACCACTACTTTGTAACAACAAATCTTTGAGGTGTGTACAGTGAGGCGAAACGTTGCGCTTCAATGGACACAGTCCTTATATAAGCTCGTAATCTTAAGACAACACATTCAGTTTATACTTGATAACGATTAGAGATACAACCTAATCGAAACGTCGTAAAAATAAAAAATAAACAAATAAATAAAAATAAAGATAATGCAAGTCCGACCACATTTTAGTCAATCTTCAACACTCTCTACAACCTTCAAACAAATGTATATGCTGCTGGCACTCTCCTCCTGTTGACAACTTGCTTTGCTTGCGATAGTCCCCCCTCAAGAGCTTTGAGTAATAGAAACTAGACCCGATTCTGCCTCTTTTACTAGGAATGTGTATGCTGCTGGCATTTCCCCTGTCGGAAACTTGTTTTTTCTAGTGATCGCCCCCCCTCCCTCTCCAAGAACTTCAAATTCAGAAAAATCGACTCGACCTTGCCTTTTACACTAACAATGGAAATGTTGCTGGTGTCCCCCCCCCCCCCGTCGATAACTTATTTTTAATTGCCATACTGTACTTTTGTTATATCACTGCCCCCCCCCCCCCAAAGAGAGAGTTTGGATCCGCCCCTGCATCATGGAGAGTATCACTAATCAACCGAAAATCAATCTTGTGGAACTTGATTTAGAATTAAACTCTTAGTTATTGCTACTCAGACAGTATATCGAAGATATTTTAATATAAGAGATACTCAAACTTAACGCGTACAAGCAAGCATGGAAGAAAATGCTGGAACTAGACGTTTTTATAATGAATGAAAGTTAAACCCAACAACGGTTCAGCATATTTTGAGACATCTTGATTTCTTTTCATACAAAATTTAACTTGTTCAACGTTTATATCCTCAGTGTTACCAACAATAACTACAGTATAATGTTCGTTTTTAACAACTTTGTATAAAAAAACTTACTTGCTTAAACGAGTTGATTACGTGACCTTTGGGTGACTTCGAATATTCTACAGGAAAATATGAATATTAAAAAGAAAACGGCATAAATTTGATAAAAAACTTTAATCATGTCAAAGATATGAAAAAAAGCAACGCTTTAAATGAGTGGGTGGAAAGTTTTATGTGATAATATATTAGCTACGTAGGAAACATATAAATCTGAGAAAATAAATCAAATTTGGAAGTTAAAAATAACTCCAGAAATATGGTTAAAGGAATTGAAAAATACGTATAAATATTATATAGGTATTATTTTAACATACCTAACGCAAATAAATAAGAGGACTACATTAAATTAAATAACTATGAGTTATTTCCTTTTTTAGGTATATAAATTAATAAAAGTATTTTACGATCTGTAATCGAAAAATACTTTTAAGGAAATTAGAGCATGAAAGTAAAGCGCAAGTCCAAGAACACTAACTTACGTATAAAAGTTAATTTCTATACTGTAAGTAGATAAAACCTACTTTTATGCGTATTATTGCGTCCTGCGAAAGGATAAGAAATACTCCTAAATTATTTCAACGAATACATTGCATTTACTGTTCGCATTTGACTTCATATATATATATATATATATATATATTTATATATATATATATATATATATATATATATATATATATATATATATATATATATATATAAATATGTAGATAAGTTTTTGTCCGTGTAATTTAAATAAAATAGAATAAAATATTGGCGAAGCGGACGTGAAAATTTGTCAATCTACATGATTCTCGTATTAAAAAGTGCGGAGCACTCCAAAATATGGAATAACTCCGGGTCCGACAGATGGCGACAGCGCTGTTTCGTCCTAATATGGGACTCGTCAGGCCACCGCAGTCGGTACAAACCATCATCTCGCCTTTGCATCGTATAAGCCATACTTATAATCAAAATACGGCAAATAAGACGACAAAGGCGACATCTCGATGGTCCACTTGATAATACAAGAACCATACAGATTAACAAAGTTTGTAAGAGAACCGTCATATGGTGGCGCGACGGTGAATTAAAACAGAAATATGTAAAATCGAGTACACGAAACGCGCTGCCCAAAAGATAGGGGTCGCATTTTTCGGTACTGGCAAGCAAGCAAAACGAAACAGCGCTGTCGCCATCTGTCGGACCCGGAGTTATTCCATATTTTGGAGTGCTCCGCACTTTTTAATACGAGAATCATGTAGATTGACAAATTTTCACGTCCGCTTCGCCAATATTTTATTCTATTTTATTTAAATTACACGGACAAAAACTTATCTACATATTTATTTACTTGTTTGGCTTTGAAACACGCTAAACGATGCTCTCATGGTGGGATCGTTTGGTGCGGCACGTGGCTTTGGCTGCTTAAATAGCGGTATGCTTGCTTGCCAGTACCGCAAAATGCGACCCCTATCTTTTGGGCAGCGCGTTTCGTGTACTCGATTTTACATATTTCTGTTTTAATTCACCGTCGCGCCACCATATGACGGTTCTCTTACAAACTTTGTTAATCTGTATGGTTCTTGTATTATCAAGTGGACCATCGAGATGTCGCCTTTGTCGTCTTATTTGCCGTATTTTGATTATAAGTATGGCTTATAGGATGCAAAGGCGAGATGATGGTTTGTACCGACTGCGGTGGCCTGACGAGTCCCATATTAGGACGAAACAGCGCTGTCGCCATCTGTCGGACCCGGAGTTATTCTATATTTTGGAGTGCTCCGCACTTTTTAATACGAGAATCATGTAGATTGACAAATTTTCACGTCCGCTTCGCCAATATTTTATTCTATTTTATATATATATATATATATTCTGACACTTTCTCCAATTTCCTTTGTGCGACCGTTATTTAGCATTAGTGACTTTTGAATTTCTCGCATAGAAACCGATTTATCTCGAAAACCGCCAGTTTTATCGAAATAAATCAAAAGTACCTTTTTTGCAGAGAAATGACCACAGTATTTAAAAAATCAGTTTTAAACTCTGTAAAGTGACACCTGTGCCAACGAGTGTGGGAGAAGGAGTAACAATATATTGCAAAATGTGAGTATTTACGTTGTAAATATATTTTGATTAATAAAACATGTCAATTTTCCGGCTTTTTCCCATTTTCTACGGTAATGAAAATTTGCCAGTTGTTCAGTTTTCATCGAGTTAAATCAGTTAAAAAAAAAATGAAGGCCCTGCGTTGCCTAGAACCCAAGATACTGTTAAATTTTGCAGCGCGCTCCAATTTGAAGTTCCGATGTCATAATAGTGCCGGAAGAAAACGGAGCTCTAAGCTGTCCTCCCCAGCACCAGCCAGAGCTCATTGCTGTAAGTACCTTCACTTTAAAGGGCTATCACTTCATACACAATGCATAAATTGTATACTTTACATCATCAAATATAGGTCCTCGTTGAAAATCTGTGAAAATTTCGACTCTTAAAGTTTAGAAACAATAGAGATAAGATTTTAAAAAAAGTCTTTCTTGACTCCGTAGTGCTTTTTTTTTCTAAAATCCGAAGTTTTCTACCATCTTTACAGTCGACCTAATAATCAGTAGCTTGAAAAATAACAAAGTTATTCTAATTGTTTATAAGCAAAAAAAAAACGTCTTTTTTAGCCAACTTTTTAACAAAAATTTTGGGATAAATATATTATTTTTTTAACTTCCCTTATAATTTGGTCTTTGAAGAATCCATTTCACTTTTAAATAATGTCTCTAGAAGCATTATTTTCTGAGCAACAATTGTTTAAACTTTTGACGTTTTTAATCAACAATTGACATTAATCATAAACTATTCAACCGATTTAGCAAAATTTTCTCACACTTATAAAGATCCATAATAGCCTCATAATCAAGCGAAAGCAAGTTATCGACAGGGGGAGAGACGTCAGCAACATTCCCATTTCTAGTGTAAAAGGCAGGGTAGGGTCTATATTTCAGAATTCAAAGCTCTTGGGGGGGGGGCTATCGCAAGAAAAACAAGTTATCGACGAAGGGGGGGGCGAGATGCCCGCACTATACATATTCCTAGTATAAGAGGCAAAATCGAGTCTATTTTTGCTCTTGGGGGGGATCCCCCTTGGATCCGCGCCTGATCAAGCTATTATATGTCATTTTCGGTATAATTATAAAAATTATTAACATTTATAAAACAGTGCAAAAAAGGGGGGTTTTCGCCATTATCTCGATAAATTGTTTATCGATTTCCCCGTACAAAACATGAAATTAAAGGTCTTTTCAATATCTACAACTTTTAATTATACAACTTTTCCCTAAAGTATCATAGGAAAATTCTACGAGCAGAAAATCAAGTTTTCCGACTTTGGCCGTTGTCCATAAAAAAACAAAGCGAATTTGAAGACACCTCTTAACGTATTTATCATTTACTAGGCCCCCTCAATGATTTAAAAACATCAAATATCTATAATAAATTTTTCGGTGAAATCGATCTTTTTCATTACACATCCTGAATCAATTTTGAAGTTACTGTAAACAAAACATACAGAGTCCGTATGCCGAAACGTTCCGAGTGCGTATCTTGCAGTTTCATTTTACGTCTGTTAGGATGAACTAAAAAAATTCCTCGACGAAAGATAGAAAAATTACGATATTTCATTGTGACATGTAGACAGAAGGACAGATCCACGGACATCACGAAATTATAAGGGTTATTAGTGACTACAGAATCCTAGAACTACATACAGGGTGAGTCAACGATTGGATGAAGTAGGTTTGTGCCTTTTCGGTGAAATTAACAAAGAAACTATATTTATTGTTTGATACAGTTTATCTTTACGCAGATTTTAAAAATATTTAGGACTCTACAGGGTGAGCCAAAAGACTAGGACAGCATAAAGTTGTATTTTTTTAAATAGAATACCCTATATACGAATCGTATTTTCGATTTAGCTTATAATTTTAAATCTTTTTTATTAAGGGTTTACTATAACAAAACTTTATAGTTTCTGAGATAATTAAGTTTAAAAAAAAAAGTCACATTTTCAAGCGTCAATTCAATCCTAAATAACGTTTTCAATTTTGTGACAAATATATTCAAATTTGGAATTTAGCAAGGCCAAGGACAAGTTAACATAATTTTTACCTAATATTTGCAATAAAAGCCACAGGGTGTTAAACACATCGGCTCAAATTTGAACAAGTTTAAATGAATAATTAACTTTTTTTTTAAATAGTACACCCTGTATATTTTCATGTTATTTAATAGAATAATAAAAACCCTAAAAGTTTTGTTGAATATATCCTATACCTATTTATAATGGTTTTTGAGATATTTCAGTTTTTCTAATTTTCCATACTTTTTTACAGAAATAGTCTTCATTATCATAGTAGCCATGGCAAAAACAATGTAAAAGAACATTTTTCTGTGTGTCAAATTTATAACCGCAATCGCTTCTCTTGGTTTTTATGTAGTGTAGTTTGGTTTTTTTTTGCATTCATCTTATATTGTAAAATGAATTTTCCAAAGAATGAGTTAATAGATATGATTTATACAATAGGAGAGGCTCAAAAAAATTGCCTTCTTGCTCAAAGAATTTACAAAATGAAGTATCCTGATCGACGCCAGCCTAATACCCATACTTTTCAAAACTTAATGCAAAGATTTGATTCTTCTGGTACTGTTGATTATCCAAAACGTAAAGTGGTCAACAAACCAGTAACTAATGAAGAAAAAGAACTACAAGTATTGTTAAATGTTCAGGAAAATCCTTATATTGATAGCCGTCAGTTAGCAGCATTATGTGAAACATCACAATCCACCGCTAATCGTACTACCAAGAAATATAGGTATCATCCATATCACATGGAATTACACCAAGAATTGCATGGACAGGATTTTGAAAGTCGTGTAAACTTTTGTCGTACAATAAATGCGGAGATTCAATTAAATCCAAATTTATTATGCAAGGTAATGTTTAGTGATGAAGCTACTTTTAGAAGTAACGGTGCCGTAAATAGACGCAACATGCATTATTATGCCACAGAAAATCCATTTTGGATTAGAGAGGTGCAACATCAAAACCACTGGTCATTAAATGTTTGGTGTGGTATTCATCATAATCGAATTATTGGACCCCACTTTTTTAATAAACCATTAAATGGCCATAGTTACCTGAACTTTCTACAAGAAGAACTACCCCAACTGCTTCAAGGTCTCGATAGGGATGAGCTCGACAGTATGTGGTTCCAGCACGATGGTGCGCCTCCGCATTACCATCGTGAAGTTCGTGCGTTTTTGGACCAACAATATCCGCAAAAATGGATTGGACGTGGATTTTTCTGTGAGTGGCCACCAAGGTCTTGCGACATCACCCATTAGATTTCTTCCTATGGGGTTATATTAAAAATAAGGTGTATGTTAATCCACCAACAACAGTGGAAGATATGCGAAACAGGATTAGGGATACCTGTAGAACAATAACGCCACTAATTTTGTCCAGGGTCCGAGAAAATCTGCAAAAAAGACTGAATTTGTGCATTGCACAAAAGGGTCGTTTATTCGAACACTTATTAAAAAGAAATAATTAATCTCAGTATTTAATAGGTAATTTTTTTGTTTCAATTTAGTATAAAAGTAAATATGTATTTGCCTTGTCGTTATTGTTGTGTTAATTTTTTCACATTATGTTTAATTAAACTATTGCCGTTGTAATATAACGAATAATATATTTCATCATATTTAACCACATTCTGTTTGTTTCTGTAGTTTCTTTTTATTATTTTACATGGCTACTATGATAATGAAGACTATTTCTGTAAAAAAGTATGGAAGATAAGAAAAACTGAAATATCTCAAAAACTATTATAAATAGGTATAGGATATATTGAACAAAACTTTTAGGGTTTTTATTACTCTATTAAATAACATGAAAATATACAGAATGTACCATTTAAAAAAAAAGATATTTATTCATTTAAACTTGCTCAAATTTGAGCCGATGTGTTCAACACCCTGTAGTTTTTATTGCAAATATTAGATAAAAATTATGTTAACTTGTCCTTGGCCTTGCTAAATTCCAAATTTGAATATATTTGTCACAAAATTGAAAACGTTATTTAGGATTGAATTGATGCTTGAAAATGTGACTTTTTTTCTTTAAACTTAATTATCTCAGAAACTATAAAGTTTTGTTATAGTAAACCCTCAATAAAAAAGATTTAAAATTATAAGCGAAATCGAAAATACGATTCGTATATAGGGTGTTCTATTTAAAAAAATACAACTTTATGCTGTCCTAGTTTTTTGGCTCACCCTGTAGAGTCCTAAATATTTTTAAAATCTGCGTAAAAATAAACTGTATCCAAACAATAAATATAGTTTCTTTGTTAATTTCACCGAAAAGGCACAAACCTACTTCATCCAATCGTTGACTCACCCTGTACACTGAGTTGACTGAAATCATTTTTTCAAAGATTTACGTCCTCTAGGCAACATAAAATTACACTAAAACAATTTTAAAGGAAAATAAGAAAAACCCTTTGAATTTACTTATAGCTTATAATTACACGTTGTTTACTATAATGCCCGTTAATAATGAACCATATAGTGGTAGTAATCGATTTACACGAGCTTCCGACTGCCCTCGTTTTATCCAGCTTCTCGGTCAAAGGGCTTTGTTGATTTAATATGGAAGAATTACGGCACGAAGTTAGTTACGAAGAATAAAATGTTAGTGAGTTAGCCAATATTTAAAGAGAAACTTTGAGCGAGATGATAAACTTCTATTTAGTGACACTTTTAGTAATTAAATCAGGGTGTTTAGGACATATAATGAAACTTATCTATTATAAATCACATCTACTACTTGCTAAATATAATCAAAATAAGGAGTAAGGTTTCTTTACAAAATACATCCATAAAATCGCTAGGCACTGTCACGAATGAATTTTAATGAGAAATAATATAACACCATAGACGTGCTTCTTCTTGTGTGATTTAGGACTCTGTATCCCATGTTTTTATAGCCTCCATAAAAATAATCTAGTTTGGTTTATTATGCTTTAGTATCTAGTTATTAAATCGTTTTCACAAAATGTTTGGTTTTTATTAAAAAAAAATACCTAAAAGCCTAGTGTTACCATATGGAACGACAATTTTTTTAAATAACTAAAATATTTTGGCAGAAATTAAGATTAAACAACCTTAGACAAGAATAAATTTATCTAAATTTTACAACAGGTATACATAATTTCACAAAAAAAAACTTCGGCGTTTAAGGGTTAAGTTAAATATATCATAGGCCACGTCAGGAGAGGATCCAGCCCCTCTCTTTAGGAGGGGGCGGTGATATCACAAAAGTACAGTATGGCAAGAAAAACAAGTTGTCAATGGGGGGGGGGGGGGGCGGTGCAAGCAGCATACTCATTCCTGATATAAAAGGCAGAATGGATTCTATTTTCCTGAATTCAAAGCTCTTAGAAGGGGAGGGGGTGATCGCAAGCATACACATTCCTATACTCTATTCAAGAACTAGAGAGAGTAATAAAACTGTTACCGAAACCTCCAACGTACCTGCTCCAGTGCCGCAGGTAACTGAGAACTGCCGTAAATCTAATTATATTTCATTATATTTAAATATATTTTATAAATTTACTGCAATATAAAATTTCTGATAGTGTAATTTAATTTCTATTAGTGAGCAAAGTACACCTTACAGTTTCTTCTTAGTGATTTATCTTATTTGCGCTTGTTTTTATATATTACTTGAGATTAGTGAGATTTCCAAAAGACATGGCTTTCACCGCTATATTTATTCCAAAATCGTTATACCAGGGCATTTTTTCCTCAACGAAAAACTTATTACGCTGAATGTTTATGATATCTTAAGATATTAATATCTGGATAATAATGTTATAAGCTCTGTTGAAATGAATTTAAACATGATAGGAGTTGGAAAATCTACTATGTACCGAATAGTGAAGGAGAAAAGAACGACAGGAATTGTTAGTACTCCCAAACCACATTCGATCATAAGCAGACGAAAAACCTCCTTGAAAGAAGAGATGATAACTGCCATAAAAGGAGTTGTACATACATTTTATTATGAGAAGTAGATCCCAACCGTCGACAAAATGCCAACTAAAATCAATGTAGATCGGGATTTACCTGAAATTAAAAGAACTGATCTCTGGAAACTGCTCAGAACAATTAATTTTTGCTGGGAAAAACCAGATAGAAAATCTGTTCCTATAGATCGTCCGGAAACTGTCCGTTGGAGAAGTATATATCTCTTTCAAGTAAAAGGTAGAATTGCTAGAAATAACACAATTAACAAAATTAGTAATTTAACTAAACTTTTGAAAGATTTTTTTGAATAAAGTTACAGCGGAAAAATGGAAAAATCTAAATAATAAAAGAATAAAACAAAATGTGAGAATTCGATCTCATGATCGGTGAGATAGAGGAACACCACCAAATTATAACTAATTTGAGCGAAGATATCTTCGCTGACTTTGATTAGGAATTAGATACGTAAGGTTTACTAGTGTAAACACAAATTTATTATTTAAATTTTTGTTTTTGTTGCATTTTATTGTTTAATGTTGTTTATTTCTTATATATTTTTATTTTAGTGTGTCACACTGTTTAATTTTATATATATATTTAATTTTAACTAGCCGTAAGTTTTTTATTATTTTATTATTGTATTTGTGTTTTTTTCTTAAGCGTGTAGAATTAACATGTTTATTTTATATTTTTGGGGATTTCCTTATAATAAGGTAAATTAAATTAAGATATCAGTACAATAGAAATAAAAATAAGTAGGTCTAATTTTAGTTACAACATATAAAAAGTAATTACATTTGAATCCCTTTTTAATGTTTAACTGTAATTCTGCAGATGGTTTAAGAAATAAATAAACTGAAACGTCAAATACCCTAAAAATGTTTTTAATTAATAATAAAATGACCGATAGCCCCAAAAATATTTTAATATTATATGGACGAATTTATTTTTTTATATATGTTTAACTTTTTGTATTTTTGACAATGGATATTTTGTAAGTATTTAAATTATAACTTCGAATTTTTTGAGAGAATAAGGCTACGTTTTAGTCCATTATTAAAGACCGCTATTTTTGATTATAAAATTTCTAACCCATTCCTATGAAAAATATATGTGTCTAACAGATTTTGCTAAAGACACGGGACTAAAGAACACAGGTAGTTTGCGAAGAGAAAAAGGATGAAAAATGATTGATTACTCTCTCTAGTTCTTAAATAAACTGTAGTATAAGATGAAAAATCGGGTCCATTTTCCTAAACTCAAAGTTCTTGGGGGGGGGGGACGATCGCCCTCACCGCCCCCCCCCCACTTGGATCCGTGCCTGGGCCATGTACAATTAGATCTTAGTCACCCTGTATAAAATGAGTTGCCATCTTTTACAATAACCTACTTATATGAAATATTTCAATACATTCAGAAAATGTCATTCGTAACTCTATTCGCAAGGTACATCTGCCCTATCAATCATCTTCGAGCTCAGAAAAGGTCAAAAAGATAAAGGGAAATAAAAATTGTATAGTAGATTTGTTTTAATTTTAAAAAAGTATTGAGACAAGCTTAAAAAGATAACAATCGAAGTATGTCTTTCTAATAACTCGTTATTTCGTTAGCTAATCATTTTTTAAATCGCCAAACGAAAAAGCTATTGCATAAATCTCCTATTCAATTTCTTGTTTAGTTGCAAAATATTTAATGGTGAATGCAATAATTGCCTATTCCACAACGAGACAAGAGCTACACTGTTTAAAAACTTCACATTAATTTGAAGATAAAGTGGTGGAAGCAAATTTCATGAACTGTTTTTTTAAACTCATTTAATGTTAATGCATTAAATTTAATAGTTTTACATTAAATCTAATGTAATTTTACTATTAATTTCAGTAACTTTATTGAAATTTAAGGTAAAATTCAATTAAATTTAATGTACAAACCTTAAATTTCAAACTATATATATATATATATATATATATATATATATATATATATATATATATATGGGGAGGTGGGGCAGATTGATACTAAAAAATTTAAAGTCATATTTTATATATTAAAAAGCATTAAATAATATGTCTATGAACTTTAGTGTATAGCTAAATTCATCAATATTGTTATATGAATCCAAATAACCGCTTAAATTGAATGCAGAAAAAAATATATGGTCTTAAGTAAAAAATGAGATTTGTATCAATATACCCCGCCTTCGGGGCACTATGATGCATCCTTGGGGCACTTTGATGCTAAGTGATAATTGTATAGGATTGTCGATATTTTAAAAGAATTATGTAGTAAAAACTGGTTTATTTATTTAGAGATCACAATCAGTCTTACACATCTTAACAATCAGCCTAATTTCTTAACCTAGTTAATGATTTCAAGCACGACTATAATCTTTTACAGAAAAATACTATTAGGAGATATTTTGTATGTATTATTCTTGGCGCAACAATCTTTTTATCCCAAAAAAATAAACGTAAGAAAAATTAACAACCGTTAACACAACTATTTAGTTAGTAAACAATCATAGACAATCAAAATAGAAAAACAATGCGTCTTAAAAATATAAACATAAAAATGGAAACGCATCTATTTCACGTTGTATGCACTTAAATCAACCGAAAAAGTATAATGAGACGAAATTCGTGATGTGCCTTTGGAATAGTTAGGTTTAGGTAAGTGCAAAACTACATCTCTAAAACCAACACTTGCCTGGTTTTCTACGTTTTGAAAAACAAAACCGTAAGACCCTGGCTTTTTCTTTAGGTATGACACATGATAGTCAGTCAAATTGTATTTGAAAATTACTTTGGATACGTAATACACTACAGATTTTTTCTTTTCAAATTTGACAAGCAAGAATTCCTCAATATTTATATTTTCAGGATTAGGGTGGTCTAATTTTTCTCCACTTTCTGCATCTGATGGCCAATTTAGATCTTTATCGCTATTATCACTCAGTTTCAATGACTCATTCTGGCTGGAATCGGTGTCAGGTGGCGACTGTAAACAAACTCTTTTCTGATTAAATTTTTTAGTTGCTGTTAGACCCAATAAGTTCTTCGCTCTTTTTAATATCTTTGCTTTCTCTCTCATCAGTTTAAGTTGTCAATTTTTGTCTTTTTGGTCTTGTAATATTTGTAATCTATCTTTTTCTGCTGTATCAGTCTAAACTCTGGATTTCCCATTTTCTCTTCCCTTTTTAGATGATTTTTGATTCATATTTCTTTTTGGATAAGGTCTTACTGCTATTGGTGACAATATAATGCTAGAGCATGATGCAACAACCTTTGGGGATGGAATAATAATTGGATTCAACAATGTCGGTCTGTTCACCTAGAGGGTCGGCTTCATCAGCTCGCATTTCGTCTCTTCCTCTTTCTTCAATAACTTCATTTTGACTTGTATCCATGAAATCATAGCCGGTAAAATTAAAACCTATTTGTAAATAGTCACTGTCATATTTTCATTTCTTTCCTTTATTCTCAATCTGTTCGCCTATTTTTTCTTTGCTTTCAGGCTATCGAGACGGTAGCGTACTACAGCTGCCATCCTGTGTTGGTTCCAAATCAGGGATTGAAGTAGAAGAAGCAATTGACTGCTCGTCCAGCTTTTCATCAGACTTAACAAAACTACCGGTTTTTAACCCAAGATCTATCATACTGTTACGGACGACTAGAAAAAACTTATTGATATGACCTCGTATACAAATATTCTTATGTTCTAGATTTATAAAGGAAAGTCTATAGGTATAAAAATAGGAATAGGATATGAGTTTTGAAGATATAGTTGAATAGTGGTATTTGATTAGTGAAGATATTATGAAGTTGTAATGAGATGGTTGTATTTTAGCTGTGGTTAATATAAGTATTGGACGTATCAGTGAAATGTGTTGTGTTTTATTTAGTGAACCCAGTGAACGATTGTAAAGAGACTAAATCGTAACAATTAGTGTCAGAAGTGAGGATTGTCATCTGATTTCCAGAAAATTGTATTGGAAATGAGAGTAGATAGAGAAAAACAGATTACATTGTTGTATTTGTTATTGAATAAGAAGATAAGATCATTTTTCGTTCAAGTTCTAGACAGTTCTATCTTGATACCCAAAGAGATAGCGAAAAATTGGCTTCGCCATTGAATTTGCCATTGAGAAAGAAGGCTAGAAATGAATTTTCAACAAAGTTCTAGAACATTTTATTTGAAAACTAAAAGAGATAGCGAAAAATGGACTTCACCATCAAATTTGTTATCAATAAAGTAGCTCAGAACAGAATTTTCAACAAAATTCTAGGAAATTCTATTGGAAACATAGAAGAGGTAGCAAAAAAACGGAGTACACCATCAAATTTTGTATCAAGAAAGAAGTTTAGAAACGAGTTCCCGAAAATATTCTAGAGTTTTTATTTTAAATACTAGAGAGTAAATAGCCTAAAATGGAGTAAATAAATAAAACATTGTCTAATTTTATGGAACATATGGAACAACGTCTCTTTCGAGACAAGCAAGAAGAAGAAGAACGGCATCAAAAAGAAAAACAAGAACAAAATCGCGGCTCCAGAAAGAAAAACAAAACGATCGTCACCTTAAAGACAAACAAGAAGAAAAAGAACGTCACCAAAAAGGAGCATCTCGTCTCCGAAAAGAAGAACAACGTCGTCTTCAAGAATATCAAGAAGAAGAAAATCGTCACCTTAAAGAAAAACAAGAAAATGAACGTCGCTAAAAAGAAAAACCACAAGAAGAAGAACGTTGCTTTAAAGACAAATAAGAGGAAGAAAAACGTCGCCTTAAAGACAAATAAGATGAAGAAGAACGTCACATTAAAAATGAAAGTTGATTTTGCAAATTGTTACAACAGGTCATTGTACAAGAACAGCAAAAAGTTCAATTAAATTGTACGGGGACAAACGCAAAAGTTTAAGAAACGGGTTGGAGAACTGCGACAAAACGTAGGGGAAGTGCGACAACACATAGGAGAAGTGCGACAAGAAATGAACGAAATCGTAGACGAGATAGAAGTAAAAGTATGTTAGGAAGTACATAGCATTGAACTAAGTGTGCTACAAAAAGTGAAAAAAATCATAGATAGGATGAAATTAAAAGTGAATATTATAGATTCTAAAATGAAGGCGCCCTTCAAAGAGAAGTCAATAAATAAAGAAGCATGGATTTCTAATAAATAATAACCATCAAACAGAACATCAAACCCCCAACTTACGACGGTTAAACATCTTGGATCATGTACAAACAACAATTTGAAGCTGCCGCTACTGAAAATAACTGGAACTTTGAAGAAATGGCTACTGCGTTAGCAATTGCACTTCGTGGACCAGTACTAGGGTTATTGCAAATAATTCCTATAACCCAACCAAAAGACTGCGCTAAAAAGAAAATTTGGAGATCAGCATCGGCGCCAGTTATATCAATCACAGCTCAAGTCAAGACACCAGAGAAATGGAAAAAGTTTGCTAGAATATGAAATTGATGTCTAACATTGTTGTTGATCAGGCCTACCCAGGCGCTACGGAAGAATTCCGAGAAGAGCTTACAATTCAGTATTGTATTGATGGGATCAGAGATCAATAAATACAGCGTATGTTGCGTAAAAGCAAGTTTTATCATTGCAGTGAAGCGTTAGACAGAGCTTTGGAAATAGAAGCAGCTTTTAATGCGTCAAGGCTAAAAAGAAAAGCAGTTACTATAAAGGAAGACAAAGACTTACCGAATCAAACAATGGAGAAAATTGACTAAAATGTGGTTGTCGGACTTGCATTGTCTTTATTTTTATTTATTTTTACGACGTTTCGATTAGGTTGTATCTCTAATCGTTATCAAGTATAAACTGAATGTTTTGTCTTGAGACTACGAGCTTATATAAGGACTGTGTCCACTGAGCGCAAAGTTTCGCTTCACTGTACACACTTCAATGATTTGATGTTACAAAGTACTGGTTGCCAAAGATTAAAAATCTCAGCACTCGGTTTACTGAAGATTCCATTATTGTTTTAAATGTAAGCTGCTTCTATAAATTTTCTTATTTTCATGTTGGATTCCATATATATTGCTATAGCCTTAAACCATTTTATATGGTGTTGTTTATCCCAGGCGTGTTCTGCAATGCCTGATTTTTTTTGTGTATGAGCTTTAAGTTTCTTAATTCTAACTTCTAGCGGTCGTTTGGTTTCTCCAATATACATTTCACCACACACATGGAACTTTGTAACACATTCCTTCTTATCGGTACTTTTTGGTTTTTACTACCTGTAATTCATCTTATTTTCTCAGAAGTTCCCTTAATGTACGGAATTGTGAAGAAGGAATGTGTTTCTTGCTGTCCACTGTTCGTTGACTAAAGTTATTCAAAACATCGTCAGTTAGTTTCAAAGGATAACCATTCTATTGTAAATTGGATTTAATATTTGCTACCACTTTTTCCAGTGAATCAGCATTATTGCATATAGATATAGCGCAATTATCGAGGTTGCGTATAATTCCCCGTTTTGTTACAACAGAATGATTAGAACTATGATTAAGATATTGTCCAGTATGCGTTGAGTATGAAGGTATCATCGACATATCTCAACCAGACTTTCGGTTTTACCGTTGTCGTTTCTATGGCATGAGTTTCGAACTATTCCATATATATATATATATATATATATATATATATATATATATATATATATATATATATATATATATATTGGCGACGACTAGAGAGAGTGAAAAACCCATCGGAAGCCCGTCGTCCTGAGCGTAAAACCTGTCCTTTACTTCAAAATAAGCACTACGCAGCCAACACTCCAAAAGATCCATCACCCCGTCCAGTGGTAACGTGGTTCAATCTGATAAAGTAGTATCATTTGAAAGTCTAGTTTTGAATATGTCTAGTGATTCCCCTAATGGTACAGTAGTATAAAGATTTTCCACATCAAAGCTTATTAGTCTGTCTGGCTCTAGACTAATGTTCACGAAATGTGTGGAATTTTTAACATATGTGATCGTCTGACCTTCTAAAGGTTGTATGATTTTTAAAAGAAAGTTGGCCAGTGCATTTGTTGGGGATCCTCTGGAGCTGATTATTAGCCTCAATGTTATGTTCGTTTTATGAATTTTTGGTAGTCCGTAAAGATGTGGTGGCTTATTGTAGTGTGGTGAGAGCGCCGATCGTAGGTTGTCAGGTATATGGTCTTGGTATTTCCTTAGTGTTTTGTAGATTTTTGACTCTATAGATTTAGTGGGGTCATGAGGTAATTGTCTATATTTTCCTTTTTCCAGGATATCTCCGATTTTTTGGTCGTACGTTACGATGTCCATTATCACCGTTGCATTTCCCTTGTCCGCTGGTAAAATCTTTATGGATTTATCCTTACGAAGTTCTTTTAAGGCTAATGCTTCTAGCTTGGAGAGATTTTGAACTGGATTTTTCTTGTCTTCCAAAGTTGGTTTTATTTTCCACTTATTTAACAAAAACAAAACCAAAAAGTACCGATAAGAAAGAATGTGTTTACAAAGTTCCATGTGAGTGTGGTGAAATGTATATTGGAGAAACCAAACGACCACTAGAAGTTAGAATTAAGGAACATAAAACTCATACACAAAAACAGGGGAAACATCGAGATTAGGCTTTGCAGAACACGCATCGGATAAACAACACCATATAAAATGATCTGAGACTGCGGCAATATATTGGAAACCCAACAGGAAAAAAAGAAAATTTATAGAAGCAGCTTACATTTAAAACAATAATGGAATCTTCAGTAAACCGAGTGTTGAGATACCTAATCTTTGGCAACCACTACTTTGTAACATCAAATCATTGAGGTGTGTACAGTGAAGCGAAACTTTGCGCTTCAGTGGACACAGTCTTTATATTAGCTCGTAGTATTAAGACAAAACATTCAGTTTATACTTGATAATGATTAGAGATACAACCTAATCGAAACGTCGTAAAAATAAATAAAAATAAAGACAATGCAAGTTCGACAACCACATTTTAGTCAATTTTCAATATTGTCTACAACCTTCAAACAAATGGAGAAAATGTTACGTAGATTTTTTAAAGAACTAGACAAAGTAAGTGATTCACGTTATAAAAGAAACCAGAAAGAAGTGAATGCAAGAGGTGATATTTCACGTTATAGCAGAAAGTAGATCGAGTGCTACAGATGAGGACGAACTGGACACACGAGAAGGGACTGCCGGGTGGATTTAAGAAAGCACATAAAGTGCTACAGATGTGGACGAACTGCACGCATGAGAACGGGCTATCAGGTGCAATCAAGAGACCAGATGAAGTGTTACAGATGTGGACGAATTCGACAAATGAGATGGAACTGTTGCATATGCATTTAAGGTCGAGTTCACCATCCTGACACCACAGGAGAGAACAACGAAAAGTTGCAACAGTACATTTTTAACATCAAATATAGACCAGGAAAACTGCATGACATGTCAAGAAGATCATGTAAGAAAGAATACAAGCACTGCAGCAAAATAGAAGAAAGAGAAGACTATCGGTTTGTAAAATATTTTCTAGGATATTTACAACAATGTTTTTAGCCTAAAAATGTAGCTCTGCCGTACTTATGCACTAACGGTCACTGGTGACTTTACTGGTTATTTTAGTTCTACTATGCTATCCATAAAATAAATAATATTTGAAAATTATTTTCGCCTTTTCTATATAAATATATGCGTCGTAAAACTTTTTAACCTGTCGCTTATATCATAAGGCCACGACGCGCATTGAGAAAAAAGATTCCCACTCTTTTTCCACGATTCCAAAAATGAAACATCTTCGGATAATATTGCTTCATATTACGTTCTATTTTTAGATATAAAGGTCTTTTGATTAAATACTATGAACTTAGGAAATTACACAAGAGATGAGATGGTGGGTTGTAACAAGGGAAAATTATTAGTTAAGCCAAACTGGCTTTGAAGTTTTCTTTAATGTAAACGATGGGATAATAAAATAACAACAAAATTACATATATTAAACACTACGAGACATAAAAAGCAAATTAATAGGAAAACGAAAGGGAGTTAGTTGAGGAATGGACGGGACTAACTCTACGATGTATAAGGCAAAAGATTTCGCCATATATTTGCCGAGGCAATCTAAATACAGGGGCGCCCAAAACACAGCTTTTTAAGTTTAGAAGTCA
The DNA here is from genome assembly GCA_034092305.1 of Diaprepes abbreviatus. Lineage (NCBI taxonomy): Eukaryota > Metazoa > Arthropoda > Insecta > Coleoptera > Curculionidae > Diaprepes > Diaprepes abbreviatus. Next base: position 5,040,158 of record JASJET010000094.1, on the reverse strand, counting down.
AGGTATTAATTAAATTTGGATAAAGTTGATGTAGATCATCAAGTTACCTATAATATAAAACAGGGTTTTTCAACTTGGCGTCCACAAACCTATCCCAGGGGGTCTGCAGACAAAATAAAATTAAAAGAACAATTAAAATTATAAATAGGCCATTTCCAAGAGTACAAAAGTGTGAGAAACAGAATCAACAGTCAAATAGCTCAACTAAAGAAAGAATACTGGGAAAAGTATTCAAAAGACATGGAACACGACCTATATGGAGGACAAAAGAACATATGGAACATGCTGAGGAACAGAAAAAAAAACAATCAATGAATACGTTCAACTAAGTCCAATCGACAGTCAACAATGGGTCAGCCATTTTAAGGACTTACTCCAGGCACCAGCTACAGAAAACAACGTAGACGAAAACCAACAAGAAATCACAGAACTAACAGATGTTAACATCAGTGAAGCAGAGATGCACCTGACAATTAGGAAATTAAAAAACAGAAAATCACCTGGTACCGACCAAATTACGAATGAGATGCTAAAGTACGGAGGCCCCAGCCGTATCACAGAGCTCACTATTCTATTTCAAAAAATACTCCGCACAACGTCAGTACCCAACGAATGGCGGAAAAGCATCACAATTCCGATCCACAAAAGAGGATCAAAGAAACAATCCGAAAACTACAGGGGAATCAGCCTACTGAATAGTTCAGCCAAATTGTTAACCAAAATATTGTCACAACGGATCGTAGACAAGTTAGGGGCGTGCGAAGAACAGCAGGGCTTCCGGAATAACCGCTCTACTATCGACGGTATATTTATTATCAGACAACTGGTTGAAAAATCTATCGAATACGATAAACCGCTGTTTATTTGTTTTGTGGACTTTACACAAACGTTCGATCGAGTCAAACTGGAACACATAATAGAAGTACTGCGAAGAAAATAAGTAGACAAAGCAATCATACGCACAATATACGAACTGAATTCCAAAAACACCATGGTAATTAAAACAAATAACACTCTAACAGATGAAATCCCTCTATCCATAGGAATAAGACAGGGTGTTAGCCTAAGTCCAACACTTTTCAATGTAATCATGTACGAAATCATTGATGAGGTAAAAAGCACAAATATTGGGTACCCAATGGGACACAACACCATTCAGATTATAAGCTTTGCAGACGATGTTGCCTTGACAGAAGATAGCGAGGACAACTTACAAAGAATGCTTTTCCATCTCAATCGAACAGCCAAACAGTATAATATGAATATATCTGTGGAGAAAACCAAAGCAATGGTTATAGCAAAAGAACCGGTAAGATGCAAACTAATGGTTGATGACAAATATATCGAACAGGTTGGGAAGTTTAAATACCTAGGAGCACATATAACAAGTAACAGGGTAGTAACGGAAGAAGTACGCACACAGGCCAACAAAGCGGCCATGATATCAGGCCAACTTAGAGACATAATCTGGAACAATAAACATGTGACGGTTGGGAGCAAAGCAAGAATTTACAAGGTCTGTGTAAGACCGATACTGACCTATGGCGCAGAAACAAGAAATGAAACCACAAAGACAAAACAAATTATGAGTACCACAGAAATGAAAACGCTAAGAATGATCGCGGGAACAAGTTTAAGAGATAGAATAAGAAACGCAAAAATACGCGAGGACAGCGGAGTGGGGGATGTTGTGAAGTGGGTTCGAAGCCGTCGCAGGCAGTGGAGAGATCAGGTGGAACGAATGGAAGATGACAGACTAGCAAAAACCGTGATGAGAGAGAAACCAAACACCAAACGGCCGCCTGGACGGCCCCCCAAAAGATGGAGAGAGAGGTGGATTTCGACCTCAAACGAGGATCGATGAGGCATTGTATAGATAACAGAACTTGGTTCTACCTAGAAGAAGAAAAAGAAGAAGAAGAAGAATAGGCCAGCGGAATTAGGAATTTATTTTTAGTAGACTTCTGACTACGTAGAAATCCCCAGAATGATGATAGTAATTATGCAGTATCCTATGTCTCATTTTTTTTTGGTGAATATTTTTTATTTAACAATTGAAATGTGAAAAACAGTTTTTTTTGAGATCTAGGAAAAGGTATTATTTTTTAGTAAAAAAGTTTCAAACAAAAGTTGTGCGTATAGAAAATACTTACAAAATAAACTGAGATTCATCCAAATCGGATAATTTGTTTGCTAGTTATTGCCAAAAAAAGCCTGCTTAAATGGCCATTTTTCCAACTGTTAATAAACAATAGAAAAATATATTTCATTAACTTTATACTACACTAAAAGAAGTCTCTTGTTGCATACAATAAGTGGGCAAAATTTCACGTAATAATATTCAATAGTCTTTTGCACAGTGATTTTGTTTCTAACATTTTATCAGCGATCCGGAGATCGTACAATGATCTACGGGTACGCAAATGAAAGCGAGAGACTTATGCTAACAATAACAAAAAAGAACCAAATTAACTGTTGATTTTAAATTGTTGAAACACATAAACAAAGTGGTGGTTGGTTTTTTCGTTATAAACAAATAGAATAACTCTTCGACAATTGTTGATATCGACATGTCGATAAGGGGACGTGATAGGTGAGATTTTGGCGCATATTTTGAAAAGAAAATCAAATTCTGTAAAACCACCAGAAGCTGAGAATTATTTTTTTAAAAAATCGCTGCTGCATTGTTTATTAGTAAGGGATTATTTAAGTAGGAACTTATAGAGAGATGGTTAAACTATTGTATGCAGTAGTTTTCAACTCAATTATTTCAAAATTGTTGAAGTTGCAATAGTTTAAAGTTATACCTACTCCAAAAGTCAGAAAGGGAGCAGAGGAGGGGGGCGCTCTTTCAGCCAGCGGTGCGCGGAAAAAAACGCTTCACGTTCGTTTCGCCGGAAAAATCTGGATTATCTCGGCGAATATTGGTCGTAGAATCTTTTTTTTTAATTCATGGTTTTTCGACGAGATATGAACAATGGATGATATATTTTTGTGATCAAATTATTGTTAAACATAGCAATAAACAAATTGTTGCACGTGCTTTTCAAATTGCGAAAAAATGTTACAGTGGTCAACACAGGGGCAGATCCAGCCTATTTCTTTGGGGGGGGGGGGGGTGATATCACAAAACTGGCAAGCGAAAACAAGTGGTCGGCGGGGGGGGTTCTAGTGTTAAAGGCAGGGTCGGTTCTATTTTTCTGAATTTGAAGCTCTTGGATGTCAGCAACATAAACATTCCTAGTATAAGAGGAAGAATCGAGTCCATTTTCCTGAATTTAAAGCTCTTTGGGGGCGGCTATCGCAAGAAAAACAAGTTATCAAAGGGGGAAGGGAGTGCCAGCAACATACACATTCCGAATAGAAAAGGCAGAATCAGTACTATTTTCTTGAACTTAAAGCTCTAGGGAGGTGGAGGTGATCGCCAGCATACACATTCCTATCCTCTATTCAAGAACTAAAGAGAGTAATAAAACTGTTACCGAAACCTCCAACGTATCTGCTTCAGTGTCGCAGGTAACTGAGGAGTGCCGTAAATCTAATTATATTTAATTATATTTAAATATTATAAGCTTTCATAAATTTACTGCAACAATAAAATTTCTGATAGTTCAATTTAATTCCTGTCAGTGAGCAAAGTATACCTTACAGTGTGATGATTTATCTTGTTTGCGCTTGTTTTTATACATTATTTGAGATTAGTGAGATACTCAAAAAATATGGCTATGAATATGGATATGAATATCTAGATATTAATGTTAAAAGCTCTGTTGAAGTGTGTTCCAACATGACAGGAGTTGGAAAATTTACATTGTACCGAATACTGAAGGAGTAAAAACGATTGGAATTGTTAATACTCCTAAGCCACATTCGATCACAGACGAAAAACCTCGTTGGAAGAAGAGATGACAAATGCACTGAACTTTTGAAAATCTTTTTGAATAAAGTTACTGCGGAAAATTGGGAAATGTCCATATAATAAAAGAATAAAACAAAATATGGAAACTCGATCTCATGATCGGTGAGATAAAGGAACCAATTATAATTAATTTAAGTGAACATAGCTTCACTGACTTTGATTACGAATTAGATACGTAATGTTTACCAGTGTAAATATAATTTATTATTTACATTTTTGTTTTTATTATATTTTATTGTTTAATATTGTTTATATATTTTTTTACATATTTTTATTTTAATGTGTCCCACTCTTTAATTTTATATATATATTTAATTCCAATTAGCCGTAATTTTTTTATTATTTTATTATTCTGTGTCGTTTTCTTAAGCGTGTAGAATTAACACGTTTATTTTATTTTTTTGAGTCTATCGGATTTCCATATAACAAAGTAAATTAAATTGTCAGTGCATAGAAATAAAAATAAGTAGGTGTAATTTTAACCGTGACATATAAAAATTAATTACATTTGAATCCCTTGTTAGTGTTTAATTGTAAGTCTGCAGATGGATTAAGAAATAATAAACTGAAACGTCAAAAGTTCTAAAAATGTTTTTAATCAATAATAAAATGATCTATAGCCGCAAAAAATTTTTTATGTTATATGGACAAATAATTTTTTTATATATGTTTAACTTCTTGTATTTTTGACAATGGGTATTTGGTAAGTACTTAAATTATAACTTAGAATTTTTTGAGAGAATAAGGCTTACGTTTTAGTCTGAATGTGCTAAAAGGTTTCTATGCTAAAATTAAAAATAATAAAAATACATTTGTGATTTGTATTAAATATGTCAACATTACCTATATTTTGTAATGTATGTGAATTATTAAGAAATTACAAGAAAATAAAATAATATTATAAAAAACTTTTTTATTTTAAGTTTATAACTATGCCATAAATACTTGGTGATAAAATAAATCTCCTTCCGACGCCTATGACAAGGATTACAATCCTTTTTAACCATTCACACTTCCAAATATCTATTGTTATCCAACCCAAATAATCCATTATCATAGACCGGTATTTTTGATTATAAAATTTTTAACCTATTCCAATGAAAAATATATGTGGCTAACAGATTTTGCCAGACACCGGACTAAAGAACATAGGTCGTTTGCGAAGAAAAAAAGGGTAACAATGGTTTATTACTCTCTCTAGTTCTTGAACAATCTATAGTATAAGAAGCAAAATCGGGTCTATTTTCCTGAACTCAAAGCTCTTGGGGGGGATCGCCCCCACCGCCCCTGCCCCCTTGGATCCGCGCCTGGGCCACCACTATACTACTAATTAGGAATATTAAAAGTCAGATTAATTTTTTTTTGTTTTACGACGTTTCGATTAGGTTGTATCTCTAATCATTATCAAGTATAAGTTTATACTGGACCTTCCCGTAATGTTGATCATTTGGAAACAGTGGTTCGAAACTGTATTTTAGAAATAAGGCGCCTTAGTATCAGAAACTTCCTTAAAAAGTGTGTCAAGAAGAACAAATGTTTGTATTGAACACAATAAAAGGGACACAAAACGTAATTTTAAATTTAAAGTTTTTGAATTGTTGTTAGTTTAATATTAAAATACCAAAAATAGTTTGTTATCAGTTAAAATGGTTGTATTTAAAATGCGCTTAATTTTTATATTATGATTTTTTTTTTTAGAAAGTTTGAGTCTTTTCAATTAAACTATTTTCTTAATATTAATGTGTATTACTTTCAGAAAAAAAACACATTTAATATGACGCTACTTAAATAAAATATACCTGGAATAAAGCATTGTCAAATTAAGAAGTTTTTTGTAGGTTGCGTTGAGTTTTATAACTTTTTTCGATATTTTGAGATATAACCCCACTTTTCAATTTAAAAAAAAAAAATTAAAATTTGATAGTTAATGCTAATCACGTGACTACTATTTTTTGGTGAATTTTCATCATCATATCCCGTGTATGTGCTGAGTCCCTCTCAGGACTGAAGGCAGCTGACGTTTCGGTGAAATTTCATTCACCATTTTCAAAGCTCCACTGTATGGCGTCTACGAGCGAACTGACGCCCGCGACTCCGGTGCTGTCGGTACCGTGTGCGCGTCGGACGCGTTCGTTTTCCGAATGGTTCCGACCCATCAGGTTGCGAGACTTGCTGGGCGTTATCGGCCCTGTTGCCAGTGTTTGGGGTTGCGTTGCCGAGTTGTAATCTGTTTCGTTACTGATACTGGTTGATGTTTTGTAAGCAGATTTTTCCAAGTATTAGGCACACGTTGGCTATCATCTCTGCTATTTAAGTTGTTGGGCCTCTTTGCAATTTCAATGGCTTCCCTTATAATTCTTGTGGACAGGTTCTCACATCTCGATAGCATTTTTGTTCCCGAGAAATTTATCTTATGTCCTGTGTTTAACCAGTGTTGGGCCAGCGCAGAAGAAGTTGTATTTTGCTTGACAGCGTTCATATGTTCGTCTCTTCTGGCGCTTATTTTACGGTTGGTTTGGCCTACGTAAGATGAGCTGCATTCTTCGCATGGAATTCTAGAGGGATTCTTTCTTTAGGTGTTGGCAAGAGATCTTTTACTTTACAATGTTGTGTCTCCTGAGAATTCTTGCGATCTTGTCTGTGGTGCCTCTTACATAAGGAACAAAAGCTTTGGAGCTATTCTCTTGATTTTCGCCATTTTTTGACGCCAAGTGTTTGTTTTTTAGAGCCTTGTCTATATGTTTTTTTAAAACCATTCTTTGTTAGGGCGTTTTGCAGTATGTTCATCTCTTTGTGATAATTTTCTGGATCTGTAAGGGACTGCGATCGAAACGCAAGTGATTTCCACTACTGCAAATAATTGGGCGGGGTGGTGATGTGAATCGGCGTTGAGGTACCTGTTGATGTGAGTGGGCTTTCTGTAAACAGTGTGCGAGAGCAAGCCATCCTCTTTTCTTTTCAGTAGGATATGCAGAAACGGTAGTTCTCTTTCCTGTTCTGTCTCCATGATGAATTTAATTTTGGATGTATACTGTTTATGTGTTCCAGGAAACTTTTGAGATTTTCTTCCCCATGATGCCAGATAACGAATGTGTCATCTACGTAACGTAGCCACAGTCTTGGTTTGTGTGAAGAGGTCTTCAAAGCTTTTGATTCAAAGTCTTCCATAAATAAGTTAGCGAGAGCGGCGATCCCATCGGGGCTCCTTTGACTTGTTTATATCGTCGGCCTTCATGAGTAAAATAGGTATTATCAAGACAGTGTCTAGCTAATTCGATGATATATTTTGGCAGATTGTATTTGTTTTATATTACAGAAAGAGCCTCTATAACTGGTATTTGTGTGAAAAGTGATGTTACATCAAAACTAACTAGACATTCTTTTTCTTATAAACGTATGTTTTTGATTATTTCAGAAAAATCTGCTTTCAAAACAACAACCAGTACCACTTAGTAACGAAACAGATTACAACTCGGCAACGCAACCTCAAACACTGGCAACAGGGTCGATGACGCGCAGCAGGACTCGCAACCTAATGGGCCGGAACCATTCGGAAAACGAACGCGTCCGACGTGCACACGGTACCGACAGCACCGGAGTCGCGGGCGTCAGTTCGCTCGTAGACGCCATACAGTGAGCTTTGAAAATGGTGAATGAGATTTCACCGAAACTTCAGCTACCTTACAGTCCTGAGAGGGACTCAGCACATATACGGGATGCCCAAAAACCTTCGATTACAAATATATATATATATATATATATATATATATATATATAATATATATATATATTATATATATGTATATATATATATATATGTATATATATATATATATATATATATATATATATATATATATATATATATATATTTGTCAAATAAATGACTATTGAATATGATTTTTGTGGTTTTATTTTCGTTGCGCTGGTGTTCGCCGATTATTATAATTGTAAATATTTGTCGGTGTAAGTTTTTTTCATAATGTATATAATAACAATATTACAAGTTAATCGAATATCTAACTTTAACGGTGACTAAATACGTTTTAAAATTTAAATTTTTTTAACGAATCGGGATATAAAGGTTTCTATTCAAAATATTTCGTCATTTGTCTTCTTATTTTAAGCATTGTCTTATTGGCCTTTATAAACCTCCAAAAAATATGTACGGGCGCCCACATTCTATCAACCTCTCCAAAACAACCACTTAATAATATGTTACAGTAATCGTTATTTTCCATCTCGGTAACTTACAAAGTCTTTTTTTTTTGGACCTTTTTCTTTGTGTTTCATTTTCTGGATCATCCATCAAGTTAATAAACGTCTTGTTTTCCTCTGACAACAAATCTTACAAGGTAATTCTGGTTTACTTAAAATTTTTACCACGTTTGCCTCGGGCTATTTTTATTCAGTTTTTAGGTCACATTTCTCTCTTAATAAAAAACCGGCCTTTGATCATAAATTTGGAGCAAACAAGGTTAGCTGAAAATTAATATGGAAATATTAAGCCAGTTTTCGAAAAACGGAGGATTGTTTATGTTTGCAGTGGGTTAATACTCCATCCAAAATTAAAAATCGAAATTGGAAATTAAATATTGATGGTTCGAATGTGTTTTATTTTGATTTTAAACCTATATTTAGGGCTCTGTAACCATTATATTATAATTTCGTCATGTTTATTTGTCTTCTGGTATATTAAGCTACAGCCTCGTGGCGTCGTCATTCTTCTGTCTTTGGTAATGAAATTTTGGAACAATTGTTTTCAATCAATTCAAAAATGGGCAGTTATTAAGTTAGGGTTTCGTGGCAGTTGTTGTTGCTATTAGTCTTTTCGCAATTTCAGTTTACGTGTGTCAGTGGTTATCTGAAAGCCTGTTCCTGGTAAAATATCATCGCAAAAGGTGAATTTTTATTGAAATTATATTGAAATATTCTAAATGAAATTTAAAATGGTGTGTTTCTTGTAACTTTTAAAGTAGTGAATGTAACAGTTTTCATGGAGAATTTATAAAGTCAAAACTTACCCTCCCCGCTACAGTGATACGGCAGAGGTACATGTCTCGCCTCTACTAGACTCATCAGGGTACCAACATGAACCTGGCTGTGCAGAGGACAAGGAACGAAGTTTACATTTACTGTGCGCATTTTGCTTAATTCGTACACGGAGCTGCATATAGTTGTACGTTTGCTGAATGCGATTTCAGCACTACAACGGCATGATGTCGATATATCCACTGTTATTGCTTCTTACACGGAGGAATCCGTGAAAGCCGCATAAACATATTTAGGCCATCCGGTGGGAAGTCGGCGAGCCGCGTTCAGTATTGCATACTTTCTTTCGATCTGTCCTTTGCACAAACAGGAGCATGTCGGTACCCTGATGAGTCTAGTAGAGACGAAACATGTACCTTTGCTGTATCACCATATAATATATGGTTCAAGAATCAAGAAAATAAATAAATAAATAAATATATATATATATATATATATATATATATATATATATATATATATATATATATATATATATATATATATATATATATATATTAGTTTAATAAGCCACTCCTTTTATTCTCGTTCCGAGAATTAAACGAAAAAGGTTAGACAGGCAGTCTATTTTTTAATAATTGTACTTTGATTCTCTTTCTCTGTAAGCGTTTTGATCAAATAATGATTTCGTCAGTGGAGCTGTAATGAACCAAGAGCAAAACTCCCAACAAACAACTACTTGTTAAAGCTTCACTGATCATTAAGTGGAAAATTTTCTGTCGTGAGAATATAGATTGTTTGTAAACATTATTCCCGTATTAAAAAGTTCGGAGAACTGTAGCAGAATAGAGCAAAAGCAACATCCACTAAAAATGTTGTATTAAACTGCCATGGTAATCTTAAACCTCACACCTCTACATATATTTCTAGAGAACATGGCGAAGAGGACGATTTGTAGGATGATGAGAGATGAGATTATAAAACGAAGGCCCAATCTGTTATCCAGAAATCAACAAATCTGAGACATGCCCCAAGATGAAATGAAAAAGAAATCCATTATATAGTATACAGATGGCTCCAAAACAACGGAGGTAACTGGAGTAGGAGTGTCTGAATCCGGCACCAAATACTGCGAAAGCTTGGGTAAGTCACCAAGCATTTTCTAGGCAGAAATATATGGCATTAAGATATGTAGTCAATTTAACAAGGAGAAAAACTATCACGGCCAACAGATTGTCACCTTGTCGAATGGCCAAGCAGCCATCAGTGCGCTGAGCTCTCAAGTTATCAGTCCCACGATGACCTGAGAATGCCTAGAGGAACTAACTGATTTGAGTAGGAATAATAAAATCGTCCTCATGTAGGTACCGGGAGACACTGGGATAGAGGGGAATCAAATAGTAGACAGACTTGCGAGGAAAGGGCTGAGATACCATGTCTGGGGCAAGAGTCTTTATGTGAAATCAGTAGAAGCGTAATGCTGGAAGAATTAAAGATAGAAGAAAAAAGCAGGAGATCCAATTATTGGACGGAACTGCAAGGATTGAGATAAGCGAAGATACTTCTGGGGAACTACGACCAGAAGAGATTCAAAGAATACATAAGCATAAGTAAAAATCAACTCAGAGTTTTGACAGGGGTTCTGACGGGGCATTGCCGCCTGAAGGGATAGTTAAAGAAACTCGTACTGGCAGAAAAAGAAGAATGCAGATTCTGTGAGGAGGAGGACGAAAACTCTATTCATATTCTTTCAGAGTGCAGCGCTCAAGAAAATCTAGAATGCAGTTCTTGGAAACACACCTAATCGAAGAAGGAGAGCTACCCACCTTAAAGCCGTCCAATATCATAAGATTTCTGTGGGAAATAGGACTGAAGAACCTGCTCTAGCCGATAATTCTGACGACTAGGCAGCAGTAGGGGGGCACAATAGATCTACCAAGTCGCAGTGTACAGACCCCCAAATATACACACATACACATACATAGCCATGTGATGGCGCGGCGATAAAGTAAAAATAGAAATATATCAAATTGGAAAAACGAAATATGACATCCGAAGGATAGAGGTCGCATCATTCGGCATCAGCAACCAAACTGTCCACCTATTCTTCATGTATCGAATTTGATATATTTCTATTTTTCTTTATCGTCGCGCCATCACATGACAGTTTTATACATCACTGTTAGGATGTTGCTCTTGTGTTATTGAGTGTTTTTTGTTCAGTAAACAGGGCTCGATTGCGAGATTTTACTAGATGCAAGGGTTTGATAAGTTCCGTATAGGAACAAAATAGTGCTGTCGTCATTTTCCGGGATCGAAGCTTCTCCAATGGCTTGGAGTTCTCTGCACTTTATAATTTAATACGAAAGTAATGTTTACTAATAAGCCCTGTCCGCACAGTCGAAAATTATATATAATATATATATATATATATATATATATATATATATATATATATATATATATATATATATATATACATATATATATATATATATATATATATATATACTTCAAGAACATGCGATACAGTCGCAATCCGATATCCGAAGAAACAGAAACCACCACTACCAACTGTAAAGAAGATTTTAAAACACTTCACGAACTTTGGATTTATAAAAGCTAAGAGAAATAGAAATAAACCAGTTGTTAATAAAGAAAATATTGAAACTACATTTTAGAAAATTTCGCCTCATATCCGACCATATCTACAAGGCAAGTAGCATTAGAGTCTGGATTATCTCAAACATTAGTTTTACGGATTTTATTGAATACAATAATGTAATTTCATAGTAAATTTCAAGTAATATTTTTACAAAAGTTATTTTTACAATTCATGGATTTTCTCAGTAATTAATGATCCAGTAAACCCGTACAAAACTTGGTTTTGAAGGTTTTACAAGATTTGCAAGACGTCTGTTTTTGAAAAAATTAATTAACAAAATCCCGACGAGAAACTGTTCTTGAACTTTCATACTATATGAAATACCCGTAAATTAACTGTTACTAGCACAGACCCCAACAAGGTATTTTTTTGCTAATTTTTTTGGTCATTTGCAGTGTTTTTGTTTTGATATAGCACCATATTTTACATGGTGGGATTAATGAAGTTTAAAGGATCCATCCCATTTTATAAAAACAATCCCAGCCGTAACAGAACCCTAACCTTTTAAAAGTGCGCTACAAAATGAAAAATAACTTTAAGTTTTCATATGAAATGGAAATTTTTGAAGTCGACGCCAAATTATTTCTAAATGAAATAAATAACTACTAATATATACAAATTATGGTAAGAAAGCAATTACAAATAAAGTATTTTTAATCTGTTTATGCGAATCACATTTCGTTAGGTATTAGTTTGGCGCCGACTTCAAAAATTTCAATTTCATATAAAAATTTATAGTTATTTTTCACTTTTTAGTGCACTTCTAGAAGTCGGTTCAATTTTTTTATAAAAATTTTTGTATATTGTGATCGTGGAAACTTGATTGAAATCTCATAATTTTTCACCGGAAAAAAAAGATTTCGTTATGGACAAACCGCCTGCCAATTTTTTTGCACACAATTTGTTACTCTGTCCTTCAAATTGTTCAAAAATTTCAATTTCATATAGAAATTTATAGTTATTTCTCACTTTTTAGCACACTTTTAAAGTCGGTTCAATATTTTTTTATAAAAATTTTATTTTTCGATTTTTAGTTTTGAATTCATTATGATATTCATAAAATATTTGAACTAAGTGCTAATCGAGATTAGTGTACCTCTCAATGACTGCAAGGTAGCAAAAAGTACCCATTTTATCCAGAATTGAAAATCACCTTAAAATGAACCACTAAAAATTCTTAGAGTTCTCCAAATACCAATGAAATTGTGTCAAACAAATATTTAGTCTGTCATAGTAAATCCACTATCTTAAATTGTAAATTAATTTTTAGATTGGTAATATAGGCCCTAAAACCTTCCAATATCGAATTTTAAAGAACTTGAGACGTAAATTTCTTAGTTCGATATATTTTATACTGCATATTGAGTTTGTATGCGCTCCAAAAACCTCGCAATATTAATTTTAGGCAAAATCGAAAAATGTAATATTATCAGTCCCTCATATTGTATCTTGTCAATCTGATAGTTGTAAAAAATTAACTTCATATTCGTAATACACGACCCCGAAAACACCCGAATACCAAATCTGATAAAATGCGAATAAGGTAAAATTTTCAACTCACTTTTTTACCGTCTTGATCTAATCTAAATCTAAACCCTTCAAAGTCTCCTAGTACCAATTTTAGATGAAATCCAGAAATTCGAAATTTCTATTCCGTCATATTTCCTCTGACATATTAGATTTTCTTAAAATAATTTTATATTCGCTATTTACATCCTCAAAAACGATTCAGTCCCAGATTTGAACAAAATCGAAAAATGTATAATTTTTAGTTCGCCTTATTGAATCCTGGAAATATACTATTAAATTCGCAATATATACCCTCAAGAACCCCCTCAGATTTGGAGAAAATGGAAAAATGTAAAATTTTTAGGATGCTGTATTGAATCGCCCAGATCGAGTTTTTCAAAAAATATTTTAAATTCGTAATTAACACTAATAAAAATCCCCCGATACTGATATTAGACAAAATCGAGAGATGTAAAATCTTTAATCCGCCATCTAGGATCCGCCATATTAATTATTTTTTTAAATAATGTCAGATTCGTAATGTGCGATCCCAAAAACTCCCCATTATAAATTTTGAAAAAAATCTGACAAAATTTCTTTTTTATCCATACTGAATTTTTTAAAAATAATTTCAGATTCATTATGTACAACCCTGAAAACTCCCCCATATCAATTTTGGAGAAAATCGAACAAGATTGATGTTTTCGTCCTCCATATTAGATCCGCCATATTGAATTTTTTTTAAATGATTTTGGATTCGTTATGTGCGACCCCGAGAATTCCCCCGTACCACTTTTGGAGAAAATCGGACAAAATTTATTTTTTTGACCGCCATATTGTCAGCGCCATCTTGGATTTTACTGCACCAATTTCGTCCAAAAAAATATGGACCACCGCAGCAACTTCCTTAACATAACATAAAAAATTTCATTCAAATCAGTGTCGCCGTTCCGGAGTAATCGGTGTACATACATAAAAAAAACATACATAGTCGACGAATTGAGAACCTCCTTCTTTTAGAAGTCGGTTAAAAATAACTGAGTGTGGTGAAGAAATTTTAATGCAGATCCTGTGTGGAGTAGTTTAGAACAGACAGTAAAATTTGTGTTAACACTATGTATAATAGAGATATTCTAAGGATAAAAAAGCCAATATCGCTCAATATTCTAATTTCTATGACATAAAAAACTATAAATCACTTTTACTCAAATTCGAATAGCTGGAACATAGCCGCACAGCTGCGAAATGGGCCATAACGAAACAGACACTTTTATCCCAGCTGCAAAGCAAAAAATACAAACAACTGTTGCTTTACTCAAGCGGGGTTTCAGATCTTCCTTATTAATAAATTCTTTCAACATCTTACGTCTTTAATGGCATTGCGTCGCGACGCGACGGGCGCCCCTACAAGCGTCGTTGGCCGGCGCCAGCATCGTTGTTAATTATTGTTTCAACGCTTGTTGTCGCCGCGTGCTGTCCTAGAAATTAAATGTCGGCTATAGTTCAACATGATGGTATTTGACCCGCTTTCTGTGATGGATATTATAAATATTTTTGCTTTTTACAGAGTTGAGTTTAGCATTTGCAATGAAAATATTATCATGATGTTAAGCCATCAAAACAAATTAATCGATCTATATGTATAAGCGGTGTTGCCCTCACTGCCGAACTGACCGATATATTAATGCACAACCACTGATGAAGTATACTAAGACGTTTAATTTTTATGGAACGATTGGAAGAGCATTTTGTTACTTTTGGTGAATGCGGAGGATGAGAAAATTCCTAAGTATTAAAACCAAGTCATTCATAAAAGGTAGTTGTAGTAATAAGTAGTGAAATGGCAAAGAATGATGTAGTACAGTGTTGTCGTATTGGATAGTTAATCTAAACTACGGGTATAAGTTTTTTAACCCTTGGTTTATAATCATTTAAGTTTACAATAATAAATAAAAAGTAGAGGTAGAAATATTAATTATAGTATTATAAATGATAAATTACCCCTGATAAACTGGAACTATAAAATATTTGATATTAACCTCAAATACCAGTACTTTTACTCAACTTTGAAGAACATTTTTAATGATGTTGCACCAAAAAGAACTGTTAAAATATATCCAAAATACAAGGAATGGTGGAATGACAGAGTTAAGACTGCTAAAAATGCCAGAGATGTTAGTTATAAGCGGTATGTCAATTCTGGAACATCTGAGGATTCGGAGATCTACAAAAAAAAAGGAATATTGCGGTGAAAGTTATGCGCCAAGAAAAAGGGGAATATTATAAAGACAGAATAACCGAAAAAAAAAGTAATTCCCGTGCATTGTGGAATATTTTAAAAACTTTGTTTCCTAATGAAGGTAAAACTAACAGTTATTTGCAACTGAAAATTGATGATGAAATAATTTCAAATCCAAATGATATGGCAAGTTTATTGAACTGTTTTTATGTTACTAGCATTGGAGCAATAGTCAGCGACATAGATAAATCTAGACCAGATTTTCCAATTTTACCTAGGCATGGGAGCGTGTTTTTGGAGAACTTTAAGCTTGTTACTGTTGAGGAACTTAAGGAGATTGTTTTTGAACTACCAAATAAAAATGGATCAGATGATATAAATGTGTTTTTAAAGAGTTGTTTTGATAACATAGTTCTACCACTTCTTAATTCGTCGTTTTTAGCATGTAAAATTCCCGATGAATAAAAAATATTGACTATTGTTCCGGTTCCTAAAGTAAATAATTCTCACATTCTCTTGATTCTCTTGATTTGCGACCTGTTAACATGCTTAGTTGTATTGAAAAAATTACGAAAAAAGTAGTGATGAAACAACTGTTAGAATTTATAGAAGCCAAAAAATTATAAATAGTATGCAGTCTGGTTTTCGGGGTAAGCATAGCTGTGAAACTGCAGTGCAGTATGTCCTTAATGACTGGAAGCATGGTTTCGATCAAAATCTTATTACGAGTGCTGTATTCTTTGATTTAAGGAGGGTCTTTGAGACTTTAGATAGGGAAAGACTACTTAAAAAATTAGAAAGTGTCGGTATAAGGGGTGAAGCGTTGAAATTTATGAATAATTACTTAATTAATATAAAACAAAGATTGAAATTGAATGACGTGGTATCTGACGAGACTGAAAGCAGCATGGGTGTTCCACAGGGTAGTGTGCGAGGTCCATTATTATTTCTTATATATATATATATATATATATATATATATATATATATATATATATATATATATATATATATATATAAGAAATAATAATGGACCTAGCACACTACCCTGTGCAATATATATATATATATATATATATATATATATATATATATATATATATATATATATATATATATATTGACGATATAGTTAATACATCTGGTGATTGTTTTACACATCTTTTTGCAGGTGATGTTCTTTTATATTTTGCATGTTCTGATGGTATTCAATTGGTTGAGACACTTAACTCTACATTACAAAATTTATGTTGGTGGTGTTCTTGTAACCAATTAAAAATAAATGTGGAAAAAAACAAATTTATTATAATCTGCAATGAGAATGATTACGGAGCTTTTTCTCGTGGAGATCCTATTATTAAAATTGGTAACGAAACAATTCAAATGGTGGAAGAGTTTAAATATTTAGGAGTAATCATAGATAGACAGGTTAAATTTAAAGAACATGCGAATAATTTAATAAAAATAAGCTCTTATAAAATTAACTATATTCAAAGATGTTCTTATTTTTTGACAAGGTGGACTAAAACAATCCTGTTTAACACTTTGGTATTGTCGCACTTTGTTTATTGCTCCACAATTTTGTCAAAATGAAAAGGCAAGATTTCAAAAATTGCAAAATAGAGCCATGAGACTAATACTCTCAGGTACAAGAAGAACATCAATTAATTACATGTTGAGAGAAATGCAGTGGTTGTCGGTGGAGGACTTCTTTCACTATCAAACATTGATCTTTATTTTTAAAATCGGATCGGGTAGTTCTCCTACATATTTATAAAATCATATTAATTATAATAGAAATATACATGCATATGACACTAGATCGAAGAATGACTTTTATATTCCTCCAGTATTAAAGAGACAAATACAAAGCTCTGTATTTTTTAAAAGTCTAAACAGTTTTAATCAATTGCCCACAAATATTAAATGTTTAAAATCTCCAAATAAGTTTAAGCGTTGTCTGATGCAGTATTTTTTTTAATACGGTCTGTCGTTGAAGGACATTAACTTTCTTTGTTTCATTTTTAAATTTGTGTCAGTTGAGTTCAGAATGTCATTGTTCTGCAAAGCTTGACGATGTTTGATTGTTGTTTCTAATTTTAAAATATGAATCTAGTTGTTAAGATTTGTGTGTAATTATATATTAGTCTATGACTAAATAAAGGATTTAAATATACAAAGTTGCTTATTTATTTCTTAGAAACAAAATTATTTAATTTCCAAAAAAAATTCATTAGGTGTAGCGATACCCATGATAAATATTATGTTAAAAAGTCGATATCAAGTTAATTTTAAAAATGTGTATACAAGTAACAAGTTTTTAACCGAATCAAATAAATTGATACATTTCTTGAATGAAAAAATACTGTTTTTACCCCTATAAAAAAATTCATTACATGCTCTTACTGACAAATGACATGTATCAATCCCTTTTCGTAAACTTAATAATATGCAAGTTATCTTTCACAAAAAAATCAGCATTTTAAATTATAACTGAAAAAAAAACTTTTCAGCGATGAACCTTTGGCGTAGTTATCAACCCCTAAAAATGCAATTCAGGACGTAAAAAAACACATGTTGCATATTGTTTAATATAATACAAAATCACGGAATAAGGAGAATTAAAAACTTGATTTTTCGAATTTTTTTACAGAAAGATTTAAAGGGTAGTTTAACCCTTCCAATTGGTACATCATCACTACGTGCTACTCATAATTAATATTTCTAATGGTTTGTATTATTGTTAGTAATGAATTTATCAGAGAAAAATATATTTTTCGCCTATTTTAAAAAAATGTCAAAAAGGAGTAGTAAACCCTGTGAAAAATTTAACTGTAAAAAACGTCAATACTTAACTTCTCAAATGTATGTAAAACTAACGAGTTTTTAATCGAATTAAGTAAATTTATATATTTATGGAATGAAAACTTTGAAAAGAAAAACGTTTTTACCCCCATAAATAGATTGCAGGCCCTTACTGATAATATGTCATACAGTCATATTTATTCATTCAGTCATTTTAGTATGCTTGTAATTGGAAATTTGACCAGATTGTAGTTTTTAAATTAATTATAAATAAATGAGATAAATTAGAGGCAACTCCTTAGAACGTTTCCTGTAAATTGTAAACATTCTTTAAAAATGTGTATTATCCAAACTTACTTATATATAAAGCGTCGTAAGAGGGCAAAATATATTTACTACACAAAAAAACTAATTAAACGTTTACAATTAAAAGCTTCTGCACCACTAATCTGAAGAAAAATGAAATCAGTTGTATACCATGAGAATTCACATAAATACAAGTTAAAATGACGTCATCCCAAAACAAGATTATAGCCGAATTTTATAAAATAAATGTTGGTTTCTTTTCTCAAAGCAACGATTATATTTATGTTACCATGTTGTTCGTAGTTTTGTACTCTACTGTAAAAACATATATCATCTTATTAACAATATTTAAGTATTGGCAACGTTGTAATGATCAAACCTTTCAGTAAAACATCGCTAGGATGGGGCAATCTTGCATTTTACGTCGATAATAAGGAGAAGCTTACCTTTCTTAGTCGGTAAGAAGGGATATGCAGTATTGCCACGTTTTGAACGTATATCCGAAAATTTAAATTCTTTTATACTTGTTTCTAATAAAAGCATGTATATCACATTAAAATACTGAAATCTAATCGTTCACAACATTGTAAATTGTTTGTTATGAATGAGACGGCATACCAGTTTGGCGAACATTTTATGAGTGTCTAAATTATAGCACAGGATAGACATTCCTGGTATACTTCTTCTATGGCACAGCCCAAACTAGTCAAGAGAGAAGTATATAATTTTGGGAAAAGTTTGGTAGCATCATGTCAAAATTCGCATTCCTAATAGGTGAAAAGAGTTAAATTGTCATTTAATAAATTTACCGATATTTCTTATTTAAATAGAGATATGGACTCGACATTAGTTTCAAAATATAACTCATAACTAGTGGCAAACTCGAACTCTCTCTTTTGGGGGGGGGGGGTGATATCATTAAAATTCAATATGGCAAGTAAAAGCAAGTTGTCGAGGAGGGGGAGATGCCAACAGCATTCATATTCCTAGTGTGACAGGCAGGGTCGGCTTTTCATATTTCGATATTCGCATTTTAAAGGGGGTAAAACTTCGCTTTTATGATTGTTCATTAAAAAGTAGTTTTTTTTTGAGAAAATCACTATACGGATCTGGTTTTTGACTTCACATATTCTGCATACGATTATCTAAAAAGTAACTTCTGTATTTTTTGAAATTCCTTTTATTAAGTCTAAAAATGTGTTTTTGTTAGTTTGAAAAATAACGTAGCAACTTAATTATGAAGTTTATTTATTGTTCTATTTCAGCACACATTCAAAAGATGAGAGATTACACTCGGGATGATTTTTGCACGGACTCAAGTGAATCAATTCAATACCCATAATATTACAGTGATTAGATTGAAAAGCAAATCTTTCGTGCTAAATGCTGTGTTATATATATATATATATATATATATATATATATATATATATATATATATATATATATATAATAAAGTAGGAATTTTTCGGCTATTCGAACATAAACGCCGTTGATAAATATTACTAAAATGTTAAAAAGTGCAAATATCTCCAAGATAATGGCAAAATTCCTGGTTGCCTGGGATGGGACTCATCAGGCCATTGCGTTCGGTACAAATCATCATCTCGCGTTTGTGTCCTATAAACAGATTTCACGGTTGAAAAACAGTAAATAAGACACAGTGGCGACATCTTGATGGCTTACTCAATAACACAAGAGCAACACATACCAGTAATGTTGGACAAAACGGCTATGAGATAACATGACGGTAATTTTTGAAGAGGAATATATCAAAACTCATCCCATCCCAGGCAACCAGGAATTTTTCCATTAACTTGATTATTTACACTTTTTAACATTATAGTAATATTTATCAATGGTCTTTATGTTCGGATAGCCGAGAAATTCCTACTTTATATATATATATACATTATGTCGG
Organism: Diaprepes abbreviatus; assembly: GCA_034092305.1. Lineage (NCBI taxonomy): Eukaryota > Metazoa > Arthropoda > Insecta > Coleoptera > Curculionidae > Diaprepes > Diaprepes abbreviatus. The sequence continues at coordinate 5,019,802 of JASJET010000094.1, read as the reverse complement.
GTATTCTCACTGGTGTGAGTCCTTGTCAGGGCTGTAAGGCAGCTAACGTTTCGTTGAAATATCATTTAGCATTTATAAAGCTCACTGTACCGCGTTGCAAGTTCTGTATTTTCTAATGATTTTATTAAAGCCAACTTTTTGCTTTTATTTTCGATATGTAATATTTTAAAGTTTTCAACAAAGATGTGGTTTTATGATAAAAAACTTATTGTGTAATCTGAATTATGTTTTTTGTAAATAATCTCTCTTATGTTCTTTAAACTTAATATTAAAGTTACAACCTGTTTGATCTATGTAACTTTCTGGGCAGAAACGCAATCTAATCTATAAACTCCGCATTTCTGGTTTTTGCAGTTGATATCTTTATTAATTTTACTATATTTGCCAAGGTTATTATTTCTATTGCTACGCTGGTATTTATTTAAAGGCACAAAAAAAAAGCATGTCTTGTGCGAGCAGAGCAGAGTTGAAAGCTAGAGGCTGCACCAGCAAGCAAGTGCCGAGCTTGCCCCTATGCCGTAGAGTAGGGGTGGGTAATTATTTTTAAAGGCGCCACCGAGTTTTGGCCGGGTAAACTCAGAAACCCTCCACGTTGTTGCTCGGGCCTAGCGTTCAACCCAGCTCTCTATCTTGCTGCACAAAATGTCAAAAATACAAATAATTAAATTAAATGCTGACAAGAAGTGGTGGAACAAATGAAAACTCTAAGATGTTAAAGGAAAGACATGTTTTATATTAATTGCTCTTAATTCTAATAATAGAGAAGTCCTTAAGGATGGATCAAAGTTGTTGGTCGATCTGGACTTCTTCTAGCCCCAAGAGTGGACCTGGGTTTCACTTTTACCCAGAGGGTGGATCTCACTTCTACCCAGAGAGTATACCTGAGTTACACTTATATCCAGAGAGTGGACTGCTGGTTGTTTCCCTACCCAGAGGGTGGATATGCTGATCTTTTACCCCAAGGATGGACCCCGATTTTCTGGGTTCAGACTGATTCCTGGTAATAATGCTACGAAGCCGACGAAATCCCTGTTTTCAGGTCATACCTCGATAACTAGCTAAACTAGTCAGAAAATATTCAAAACACAAATCTCCACAACGTTATCGCGGTACATAAAATGAAATTTTTCACACAAGACCCGCAGGATTGTGGCAAAATAACGGGGTGGAAATTTTTGGATTCACATTTGCAATAATTCACAGGAAAGAGTATGCAAGACAATATTAATACTATAGGTCTTCTTGGTATATTTTTTACTTTGTTGGGAGAATTTCTTACACAACTAAAAGCTAAAAGCAATAACTAATATAGGCAATAATTCTAATAACATTAAGACTATACTGAGAAGACGAAATATTAATATTCCTTTCAAAACGAATTACAACCAAAGCGAATATATTAAAAATAATAAGGATAAGACCTACAAAGAAAAAGAATGCGGAGTGTATAAACTAAATTGTGATCATGCCAAAAAACCTACATAGGCCAACCAGGCCTCAACTTTAATATTAGAATTAAAGAACATAAAAGATACTATTTACACAGACAATACAATTCAGCCTACGCACCACATCTCTTTTGTCCCGAAACTACATCTTTAACAAAAGCTTCAAAATATTACATACCGAATATGGCAGCAACAGTTGACTTTATTAGAATAATTAGAAATTACCAAACTTAAAAAACAGATAACATTTTGAATGGCCAATTAGATGGTAACAATTTACCATTGTTGAATTTATTCAATAATACGAATTGCTCTGATTTTTTCGTATTGCGTTACAAATATAAAAATATGTAAACCAGGAATTTTTAAAATTAATACCTGAATGCCTTAAATAATATTTATTTCTCAGCGTCGTTTGTCATCACCAATTCGATATCTGAAGACATGTTTATTTAAAATATAATCTTTAATAAAATACAAAAAAGAAAAGATTTGAAACAGTTTTGTTTTCGTGGCTTATTATTTATGAAATTAGTTTTTTAAATGTAATAAGCCAACCTAAATTTAGGCAGGGGCGGATCCAGCCTCTCTCTTTGGGGGAAGCGGTGATATCACAAAAGTACAGTATGGCAAGCGAAAGCACGTCGTCGACGGGGGGGGGGGGGGGGGGGGAAGAGAGAGACCGGCAATATTCTCATCTCTAGTGTAAAAGGCAGGGTCGGGTCTATTTTCCTGAATTTGAAGCTCTTGGAGAGGGGGGGATGCCAGCAACATACACATTCCTAGTATAAGAGGCAGAATCGGGTCTATTTTCCTGAACTCAAAGCTCTTGGGCGGGGCTATCGCAAGAAAAACAATTTGTGAATGGGTGGGCGAGTGCCAACAGCATACACGTTCCTAATATAGAAGGCATAATCGGTTATATTTTCCTGAAATCTGAGCTCTGGAAGGAGCGGGTGGCGATCACAAACATACACATTTCTATATTCTATTCAAGAATTCGAGAGAGTAATAAAACTGTTACCGAAACCTTCAATGTACCTGCTCCAGTGGTGCAGGTAACTGAGGACTTCCGTAAATCTAATTATATTTAATTATATTTAAATATTATGAGCTTTTATAAATTTACTGCAACAATAAAATTTTTGATAGTTCAATTTAATTTCTGTCAGTAAGCAAAGTACACCTTACAATGTGTCGTTAGTAATTTAACTTGTTTACGCTTGTTTTTATATATTATTTGAGATTACTAAGATACGCAAAAGATATGGATGGCTTCCACCTCTATATTTATTCCAAAATCGTTAAACCAAGGCATTTTTTCCTCAACGAAAAACTTATTACGATGAATGTTTATGATGCCTTAAGATATCAATATCTAGATAATAATGTTAAAAGCTCTGTCGAGATGTGTTCCAACGTGACAGGAGTTGAATAATCTACTATGTACCGAATACTGAAGGAAAAAAAAACGACTGGAATTGTTAGTACTCCCAAGCCACATTCAATCACAGGCAGACGAAAAAGCTCGTTGGAAGAAGAGATGAAAACTGAAATAAAAGGAGTTGTACATACATTTTATTATGAGAAGCAGATCCCAACCGTCAACAAAATTCTAACTAAAATCAATGAAGATCGGGATTTACCTGAAATTAAAAGAACTGAGCTCTGGAAATTGCTCAAAGAACTTATTTTTTGCTGGGAAAAACCAGATAGGACATCTGTTCTTATAGATCGTCCGGAAACCGTCCGTTGCAGAAGGAAATATCTCTCTCAAGAAAAAGGTAGAATTGCTAGAAATAACACAACTTACAAAATTAGTAATTTAATTGAACTTCTGAAAGATTTTTTTGAATAAAGTTACTGCAGAACATAGGAAAAATCCATAAAAGAATAAAACAAAGTGTGGAAACTCAATCTCATGATCGCTGAGATAGAGGAAATAATTAAAATAAACACAATTTATTATTTAAATTTTTGTTTTTGTTGTATTTTATTGTTTAATGTTGTTTATATATTTTTTTTATTTTTTTATATATTTTTATTTTAGTGTGGCCCACTCTTTAATTTTATATATCTTTAATTTCAATTAGCCGTAATTTTTTTATTATTTTATTATTGTATTTTTATCATTAATATAAAGTAAATTAAATTAAGATGTCAGTGCAATAGAAAAAAAAAATAAGTAGGTCTAATTTTAACTATAACATATTAAAATTAATTACATTTGAATCCCTTTTTAGTGTTTTTACAGCATATAATTTAAGCTTCTAAATAAAGAAGTTCTACAATGGATAGCTATGTATGTTTTTTTTTGTATGTATATAGATTACTCGGGAACGACTGCACTGATTTGAATGAACTATTTTGCATTATGTTCATGAAATTGCTGCGCTGGTCCCATATTAATTTGGCCGAAATTGGTTCACTAAAATACACGATGGCGCTGATAATATAGTGGATAAAAATATTAATTTTCTCCGATTTTCTTCAAAATTGATATGGGGGAGTTACGAGTATAAAATTATTTTTAAAAAATTCTATATGGCGGATCCAATATGAAGAATTAAAAAATTTACATCTTTCGATTTTGTAGAAAATTGGTAGAGGGGTTTTTGAGAGGAATAAAAATTTGACATCTCTCTATTTTGTTAAAAATTGGTACAGGGGAGTTTCTGAGAGTGCAAATAACGAATTTTAAATTATTTTTACATAATTCAATATCGCAGATGCAGTATCGCGTTCTAAAAATTTATATTTCCAGATTATGTCCAAAATTGGTACTAGGGGATGTTCGGGGATGTGGATTAAGATTAGGTTTTAGATTTAGGGTTTAAAATTATTTTTTTGAAGTTCAGTATGGCGGATCCAATATGATGAGTATAAAATTTTACAATATTTACATTTTTTCAAAATTGATATTGGGTAGTCTTCTGGGTCATAGGTTACTAATCTGAAGTTTATTTTTTACATTTAAATATGGTAGATATAATATGGAGAACATAAAATTTTACATTTTTCCGATTTTATATAAAATTGATATTGGTGAGTTCGTAGTGTATATATTACGGACCGCATTAATTTCTTCCAATTCAGTAACCAGAATAAAATATGTCGGATTAAAAAATTTACCTGTCCCTTTAAATATCGGTATTGGGAGAGGTGGGTTCGAGTCTAAAATTAAGTTCTTAAAATTTAAGATAGCGCAATTACAACAACACAGTAAATACTTGTTTGGTCCAATCTCATTCTAAACTGGTATTTAAACAATTCTCAGAATCAAAATATCTAGAACTTTGAATAAAATGGATATTTTTTGCGACATTAGAAACATTGCGAGGCACACTAAACATCTCGCTTAGTAGTTACCTCAAATAATTTATGGATATCATAATAAGTTCAATAAAATTTATATAAAAAATTTAACTGACTTGTAAAAAATGTTAAAAATCAAAAAATAACAATATAAATTTTTATATCTAATTAAAATCTTTTAAGTGTGCGCCAAATTATTACTAAATGAAATCAGTAACTACTAACACCGGATACATACAAACTACGGTAAAGAAGCAATTACAAATAAAGTATTTTTCAATACTTCCATGTAGATTACATTTTGTGAGGCATTAATTTGAAGTGGACTTCAAAAATTTCTATTTTATATAAAAATTTATATTGTTATCTCTCTCTTTTTAGCGTCCTTTTAAAAGTCGATAAAATTTTTTTATATATATCCGTCACGCCACCACATCGCGGTTTTTACAAACTTTGTTAATTTGTGTGGTTTTTGTGTTATCAAGTGAACCATCGAGATGTCGCCTTTGTCGTCTTGTTTGCCGTTATTGATTTTAAATTCAGCTTTATAGGATGCAAAGGCGAGATGATGGTTGGTACCGAATGCGGTGGCCTGACGAGTGCCATATTAGGATGAAAGAGCGCTATCGCCATCTTTCGGACCCGGAGTTTTTCCATACTTTGGATGCTCCGCACTTTTTAACACGAGAATGATGTGGATTGACAAATTTCACTTCCGTTTAGCAAAGATTTTATTCTATTTTATTTTAATTTACACGGACAAAAACTTATCCATTTATATATATATATATATATATATATATATATATATATATATATATATACATATAATATATATATATATATATATATATATATATATATATATATATATATATATAAAATATAAATAGTAATGGATTTTATGGAAAACGGAACTATACTTAGAATGAAAACTTTATTTAATAAAATAAAATTGATGGCAGAAGAAATCGTCCGTGTTTGTTTACACTTATCGTTTTAGTATTTGGTATTATTATTATTATCCATGTAAGTTCTATGAGGAAAAGTAATAACTATTATATATAAGTTAATTTCATTATTTTAAATATAATCAGAAAGTGAGGGTGAGAAAGTTTTGGAACATTTTTATTGACCAAAAAGACCTGAATTTTTTTTAATTTGGAGCAAAAATTGAAGAACTGGTTATTAGACTAAATTTTATTAATTTTATTTATTTAAAAAACTATATATATATATATATATATATATATATATATATATATATATATATATATATATATTGTTATAAATTTACGTTGGTAAATTTTAAATATAATTTTTATTGTTTGTAAAGTTCGATTTGATTTTTCTTAAATATATTTAAAAGGTATTGTTATTAATAATTTTATGTGGCTTTTCATTTTGATTTGCAATTTATGATATTTTGGAGTGTATTTTGTTTGGATTTTTAATTTTAATTACTGTTCTTGATAATTTAAATACCGTCCCTCCTTGGCTCCTTAGTTTGAAGAATTTTTTTTTCCTCAAAGACAAATTCTGTTCATATTAATTAATCTTCAAAATGTCTAATTCCAACGACCTTGAAGAAAATAGTTTTGATATGGTGAGGAGGTCGGATTTTCTAATCCGGCCGGGTGGTCATTGCGGGTCCTCTCCACTCCTTTCGGGGGGTGCCTCCAGCACTCCCTCCGAATTTAATTATCATGAAATTCTTAATCTTCGTGATAACTCTGACCAAAGAAATCAGATAGAGCAAGCATCTAGTGTGGTATTCAACCCAATGGTGAATAAACAAACCAAGGTGACTCATTTACTGACTACCACTGGTGGAGGAAACGAAAGAAACGACCTTACAGGGCAAAATACAAACGTAAGTAATCTGAATGAACATGAAGCTCCTAAAAATCTAAAGTTCGAAAATAATATTTAAAATATTTTAAAATCGAGGGGCGTGAACATAGACGTTAGAATGCTCCGCACTTTTTAACACGAGAATGTGGATTGACAAATTTCGTCGGCTTAGCCAAGATTTTATTCTATATATATATATATATATATATATATATATATATATATATATATATATATATATATATATATATATATATTCTAGGGAAAGTACTCATTAAATTATTAATAATGTATCGGCTTTCATTGCTCAATTTGCACACCACTTTTTTTACTTCATTCTTATTTAGTTAAGCTATAAATAAAATCCAAAAACAGCTTCAAGTTACTCAATACGTGTAACTGAAAATATAAAACAAAAAGATAAGCATAATAATATTGGATTTCCCTTTGGGTGCGTCTCCTCGTCCGACAATCTGTTGTTAACATGCAAGCCTCAAATTGACCTAAATGGGCAATAAAAGCTCCACTATCATCCTGATGTGCTTTTAAAACCATTTAGAACAAAAAGGTAAAACACGCTATTCCCAATTTCATTACGTCTCATATACCTACTGGCGCTCAAGGGGATTTACGGCTAAGCTCACAAAATTTAATAAAAAACCCATCGATCTGGAAAAACATCTTTTATTTTAAAGGCAGTTTAAAGAAATGATTAACCAGAGATTCCAGTGGCTCTGTCTCTCATTAGGCCAATCAATAAAGAAAAAAATAAGTGATTGTATGAAAAAATTACTATCAAGACACCGACTGTGCCATTACACGAAAAACAATACGTAATTATATTTTGTTATGTTTTCCACTCTCTCCCAGTGGCGGTTGGTGAATTAAAAAAGTAGGGGTAGTAATTTCAATTGTACATTAAAAACATAGATATGTTTAAAACCTATCATAGGCACTAGTGGATGAAAAAATAAAAGTCTCAAAAATTGAGTTAGTATGAAACAAAACAATCAAATTTAAATAACTAATCATAAAGAAGAAAGTAAATTTTAAAAATATAGCATATAATTTACTGTGTGAATTATTTATAAAGAAAATCCCTTTGATGATTTTTGGCATTAGCAAACTTACTAATAACCCGCTAATTGAAATTAGGTATGCTTTTGATAAGACCCCTTTCTTTAGGAAGCATTGCCAAAACAGAAACTCTTTCTTGGCACATAGTATCTCGTAAAAACATTATTATCTGTTTAAGGGTATTGATAGTATTAAAAACTACTTCACTACCTGTTTGTTTTAAGGTCATAGACAATGATGTTTCTTGCAAAGTAGTAGATATCTGTTGGACTTCCATTGTCTTTATTTTTGTTGAATATCACGACGTTTCGGCTAGTAGTTATCTCTAGCCGTTTTCAAGTGAAACTGAATAAATCCCTTAGCTACATGACTATTTATACTAAAAGTAAATGCAGTAGAGTATGACTGAGATGGATGCAGTCATGCCTACTATGGCAAAATCATATTTTTTCTTCCCATTCTCGATATAATTAGCGCCGCAGACTCAGCGAACATCTAAGACCCTTTTGCAGATGAGTTCCGGTGGAAAATAAGAGAAACTCTACATAAATCTAGAAAAACCGAACCAAACATCAGCAAAGACGAGAGAACTGCCCTAGCTAACCTACAGAAGGACTCCAGTATTAAAATTCTACCAGCGGATAAAGGAAATGCTACAGTCGTAATGAATGCTGAAACATACAATCAAAGAATTGACGAGGTTTTAAGCAAAGATCCCACATCTGCAATTGAAAGAAGAATCTATCATATTCTTAAGAAACATGAATGGTATATTCCTGAGAGGATCCGGTCTCAGTTAACGCCACACCATAGCAAAACTCCACATCTTTATGGACTCTCGAAAAATACATAAGCAAGACATGCCTTTACGACCTATCACGAGTTCCCGGAACTCTCCGACTTCTGAACTTGCCAAATTTCTTCTTCCAATCCTGAGACTATTACAAGGAAATACATCGTCATGGGTTAAGAACTCGCAACATTTCGTAGAAATTATACGTGAAATAGAAGTACAACCAGAAGACCATTTTATTAGCTTTGACGTGGAAAGCCTATACACCAACGTTTCAGTTAAGGACTCACTAAAAATCATAAGAAAGAAACTTGAAGAAGACCAGACCTTAGCAGACAGAACATTTTTACCATCGCACGCCATTATGGACTTGTTGGAAAGTTGTTTGACTAATTCCTATTTTCAAGAAAAGGAAAAATTCTACATCCAGGATGACGGACTACCAATGGGATCTTCACTCTCACCGGTGGTCGCAAATATTTTCATGGAATGGTTCGAGACGTTTGCAATTGAATCCATAACTAAGAAACCAAAGTTATGGCTCAGATACGTAGACGATACTTTTATTATTTGGAAACGACGAAGAACTTCGAAACTTCCTTTTTTCACCTCAACAATATCAGTCCAACTATTAAACTCACCATGGAGAAAGAAGTAGAAAAATAAATTAGCATTCTTAGATGTCTTGGTTGAAAGAAATGGCAGACAAATTCGAACTTCGGTTTACAGAAAAGCCACGCACACAGGACAATACCTTAATTATTCATCTAATCACTCCAACAACACCAAACAAAGAATTATAAGAAATCTCGTAGATAGAGCCTTAACTCTCTGCAACTCCAACGAGAACTTGATGAAAAAGATAGATTATATTAAAAATGATCTGATACCCAGTATATCTAGTGGAAAAATTTCTTGAACAACGCAGAAATAGGACAATATCGACAACGAATGAAGAATAAAAACCAGTATTGAACATCCCTATGTTAAAGGCATTTCATAAAAAGTTAGAAGGATAGGAAAACGATATAAAATCAACGTTGTTTTCAATTCAAATAACTCTCTGAGAAGTCGGCACACTAGGGTCAAACCAACAACTCAACGAGACATGAAGAACTGTGTATATCAGATACCATGTGAATGTGATAATTCCTATATTGGCGAAACAAAGAGACCTCTTGACGTAAGGATCAAAGAACACCAAAAATGCACATCTCGAGGAGAAACAGAAAAATCTGGTGCCGCCAACCATGCCTGGACTCATGGACACCACATAAAAATGGTTTGAAGCTAAAATACTACACCGAGAACAACATTGGAGAAAATGGAAATTCAAAGAGGCCGCGGTTATACATCAGAACCCGAGTTGTTTTAGTAAACCATCTTTAGATATAAGAGAAGTGTGGAAACCACTTCTTAGTAATTGTAAACTAAAACTAAATGCAGCATAAAAAATATGATTTTGCCATAGTAGGCATGACTGCACCCATCTCAGTCATACTCTACTGCATTTACTTTTAGTATAAACAGTCATGTAGTTAAGGGATTTATTTAGTTTCACTTGAAAAACGGCTAGAGATAACTACTAGCCGAAATGTCGTGATATTCAACAAAAATAAGGTCAATGAAAGTCCAACAGATATCTACTACTTCACTACCTTTTGTTAACACCAAAAAGTTCTAAAGTTAAACATATTAGTCATTAAATGTTTTTAAAATTGTTTTCTTTTTATTTATTTAAGTTTAAACCACGAATGCCGCAATCAGAGGGACAGGTACATCCTCAGAGCCAAATGTGAATAACAGTCAAGTATTAAATATTTACTATCAAAATGCCAGAGGTCTTCGAACAAAAACTATGCAACTTCATATTAGTAGTCTGTCTGAGGATTACGACTTAATATTTTTAACAGAAACATGATTCTGAGCTTTTTGACCTAAGGTACAACGTGAAAAGAATGGATAGATGTAATGATAGTAAGGGAGGTGGCGGGATTTTAATAGCAATTAAGAAAAATTTTCGATTTGAAGTTATTGCGTGATACTGAATGTGTGATATTAGGAGTTAAATTTAAGAAAGTACTTTTGTATGTATGCTGTGTGTATATTCTACCAAATCAGAGTATAGATCTGTATACAAAATTTTATCATTGTTTGTCCAATATTTTATCAACTAGTGTTAAGTTTATAATAATAAGTGATTTTAATGTACCTGAATATAAGGAAAATGACTGTGATCTGTATTACTAAGTCAGTTTCTTGAAATTAATAATTTAACTCAGTATATTATAGGTCTTAATGATATGCAAGGAAACCTACATCTTATTTTGTCTAATACTGAAATCGTATAATTAGAAAGGTGCAATTCTCCCTTAATTGTGGAAGATTTATATCATCCATCATTGTCTATGTCTGTGCAAATAAACAATGAAAAATCTTTAATTAAAAGTACAATATCTATCTCTTTTGTATATGATTATGCTAAAGGTGACTTTTTAAAGCTTTACAACCTAATACAAGAAACATATCGGTCCGAAATAAAAAAATTTACAGATCCAAATGAATGTTTTGCCGTATTTTATGATAAATTACTTAACTGCTTAAATAACGCAGTTCCAAAAAAAGCTAAATCTGTTGGTAATAATGAAGTAAATTATTGTAAATATCCTCTTTGTTTTTCAAATGATTTATTACGTAAAATAAAATTAAAGAATAGGATGCATAAACATATACAATGTGGCAAAGCTAGTGTTTTTCAATATGAAGAATATCGTAACTTACGGTATAATATTAAAAAAAAAACAGATTAATAATGAGTTCTCTTTGTATTTAAGAAATATGGAGAATAATGTAAATTTTGATCCTAGCAGTTTTTGGACGTATGTTGGCTCTAAGAGTAAAAGGTATGGTACGTCCAGGGTTATGTCTTATAATGGAGTATCACTGGAAGAGCATGAACATATTGTCAATGCTTTTGCACAGTAATACAATTCGGTGTTTGAGTTGTCACCAATGTCCAACGATGATCCTATCTATTTGGAATTTTTTTAATATCAGAGGAACTGTAAAGAAAAGTATAAAGAAACTAAAACCTAAAAAAGCACATGAGAGGATAATATTCCCCCATATATCTATAAAGGTTGCTCAGATTTAGTAGCCTCTATTGCTCATAGTTTTCAAGTGGCCCTAAAAACAAAAAATTTTCCCAATATTATTATAAACAGCAATTATTTCTCCCAAATTTAAAGATGGTAATCAAACAAATGTTGAAAATTATAGACCAATTAATATACTTAAGTTACTTGCTAAGATATTCGAGATGATCCTTTCAGATGACATTTTGACCAGCATCACTCATAAAATAGTAAAACAATAATATGGATTTGTAAGTGGAAAGTCCACAGTAACAAATTTATATGTGTTTGCAAATCATGCCTCGGAAGCTATTGATGGCGGGAAGTAGTTGAATACAGTGTATGTTGATTGTTCAAAGGCATTTGATAAGGTGGACCATCGGGTGTTGCTGGCTAAACTTGTTGAGTTTCGCTTTTCTAGGAATGCTTACCTCTTTATGAAATGTTATATTTCGTTCAGGGCGCACATGGTAAGGGTGGGAGGGTCATTTTTTCAGGCTTTTATGGCAACATCTGGTGTACTACAGGGTAGCAACTTAGGCCCACTCTTGTTTTTAATGTTTATAAATGATTTACCTAACAGTGTTAACATTCTGTTGATCTCTTATTTGCGGATGACTTTAAAATATTTCAGAAAGTAACAAACAGTAGTGATTGTAGTGCACTGGACCTAAGTTCAGTAACGGAATGGTTTCGATTAAATAAAATGTTTTTAAATACTAATATATGCTTCTTTATGTCTGATACAAATAAAATAAATCCTATTAATTTTAAATACTTTTTTGATGGAGTAAAACTACAGAAAAAGGCTGAAGGCAGGGATTTGGAGGTGCACTTCCAGTCTAATTTGAAATTTAGTACCTTTTTATTTATATTTAGGGTGCTTGGTTTTGTGATTAGAAATCCAAGTCACTTTAATAACAATAATATAATAATAAAATTGTATAATGCACTTGTTCGTCCTCATCTAGAATATGCATCTAATATATGGTCTCCTAGTGCAAATGTGCATTCTGATGCTATTGAGCATGTTCAAAAAAGGTTTTTGAGATATTTATATGTTAGGAAAATGAAATTGACTATTTTAATTGATCTAAGAAATTGCTATTGCAACTTATGTGGTGACCTTTGGGTTTATTCAGGTTCTTGTCTGTGCTCTCTTTGTTCTGTGTTAGTTAAGTCTGTAAAAGATCTCTTACTTATAATTACCTTGTAGCATGTTATGTTTAGGTGTTTGTAAGAGTATGAATAAATAAATAAATACATAAATAATTAAATAATTAAAATTCAGGTCCACATATGCAAACTACGAACAAAATTTTTATATTTGCTGTCCAGAAGGCACTACATTTTTTATATTCCAAATTTGTTGTAGCTAATAATCGTCTTTAATACATTTATTTATCTTACGATTAACCGTTCAAAATGAAATTGTTAACATATGTGGAATTATTGATAACAGCTCTGCGATATTAGTAATAATTTATTTTTTTATATCCTAATACTTCCATAAAGATAAAGACTTCTTTTTTGATAAAGTGAAATAACATTTGTTTTTTATTTTCAGCGCATAAAAAGCCTCCAGAACAGAATAAATTTTTCGAACGAGTTGCAGATATTTAGTCATGCAATTCTTATGATCGAAGATCAATTGATTGTTTTATTTAAGATATTATAAATTTGAACAGAAACAAAAATTAAAGCCCGGTATTTTTCTAAATAGAATACAAGACCTATTCGAAAATAATACAAATTTTATAACGCCATATATTTTCCAAATTTATAAATTTTTCTCATTAATTTGGTAGCATTGCAAAAAAAATGTAAAAATCAATTTCAAGGGATGTTTTCATAGTTATCATAAACAGCCATTGTACAGGGTGAGTCAACGATTGGATGAAGTAAGTTTGTGCCTTTTCGGTGAAATTTTCAAAGAAACTATATTTACTGTTTGATACAGTTTATTTTTACGCAGATTTTAAAAATATTTAGGACTCTACAGGTTGAGCCAAAAAACTAGGACAGCATAAAGTTGTATTTTTTTAAATAGATCACCCTATATACGAATCGTATTTTCGATTTAGCTTATAATTTTAAATCTTTTTAATTAAGGGTTTACTATAACAAAACTTTATAGTTTCTGAGATAATTAAGTTTAAAGAAAAAAAGTCACATTTTCAAGCATCAATTCAATCCTAAATAACGTTTTCAATTTTGTGACAAATATATTCAAATTTGGAATTTAGCAAGGCCAAGGACAAGTTAACATAATTTTTACCTAATATTTGCAATAAAAGCTACAGGGTGTTGAACACATCGGCTCAAATTTGAACAAGTTTAAATGAATAAATATCTTTTTTTTTTAAATGGTATACCCTGTATATTTTCATGTTATTTAATAGAGTAATAAAAACCCTAAAAGTTCTGTTCAATATATCCTATACCTATTTATAATAGTTTTTGAGATATTTCAGTTTTTCTTATTTTCCATACTTTTTTACAGAAATTTTTTGCAGATTTTCTCGGACCCTGGACAAAATTAGCGGCGTTATTGTTCTACAGGTATCCTTAATCCTGTTTCGCATAACTTCCACTGTTGTTGGTGGATTAACATACATCTTATTTTTAATATAACCCCATAGGAAGAAATCTAATGGGGTGATGTCGCAAGACCTTGGTCGCCACTCAATGAAACCCCCACGTCCAATCCATTTTTGCGGATATCGTTGGACCAAAAACGCACGAACTTCACGATGGTAATGCGGAGGCGCACCATCGTGCTGGAACCACATACTGTCGAGCTCATCCCTATCGAGACCTTGAAGCAGTTGGGGTAGTTATTCTTGTAGAAAGTTCAGGTAACTATGGCTATTTAGTGGTTCATTAAAAAAGTGGGGTCCAATAATTCGATTATGATGAATACCACACCAAACATTTAATGACCAGTGGTTTTGATGTTGCACCTCTCTAATCCAAAATGGGTTTTCTGTGGCATAATAATGCATGTTGCGTCTATTTACGGCACCGTTACTTCTAAAAGTAGCTTCATCACTAAACATTATCTTGCATAATAAATTTGGATTTAATTGAATTTCCGCATTTATTGTACGACAAAAGTTTACACGACTTTCAAAATCCTGTCCATGCAATTCTTGGTGTAATTCCATGTGATATGGATGATACCTATATTTCTTGGTAGTACGATTAGCGGTGGATTGTGATGTTTCACATAATGCTGCTAACTGACGGCTACCAATATAAGGATTTTCCTGAACATTTAACAATACTTGTAGTTTTTTTTCTTCATTAGTTACTGGTTTGTTGACCACTTTACGTTTTGGATAATCAACAGTACCAGAAGAACCAAATCTTTGCATTAAGTTTTGAAAAGTATGGGTATTAGGCTGGCGTCGATCAGGATACTTCATTTTGTAAATTCTTTGAGCAAGAAGGCAATTTTTTTGAGCCTCTCCTATTTTATAAATCATATCTATTAACTTATTCTTTGGAAAATTCATTTTACAATATAAGATGAATGCAAAAAAAACCAAACTACACTACATAAAAACCAAAAGAAGCGATTGCGGTTATAAATTTGACACATAGAAAAATGTTCTTTTACATTGTTTTTACCATGGCTACTATGCTAATGAAGACTATTTCTATAAAAAAGTATGGACAATAAGAAAAACTGAAATATCTCAAAAACTATTATAAATAGGTATAGGATATATTGAACAAAACTTTTAGGGTTTTTATTACTCTATTAAATAACATGAAAATATACAGGGTGTACCATTTAAAAAAAAAGATATTTATTCATTTAAACTTGTTCAAATTTGAGCCGATGTGTTCAACACTCTGTAGCTTTTATTGCAAATATTAGGTAAAAATTATGTTAACTTGTCCTTGGCCTTGCTAAATTCCAAATTTGAATATATTTGTCACAAAATTGAAAACGTTATTTAGGATTGAATTGATGCTTGAAAATGTGACTTTTTTTCTTTAAACTTAATTATCTCAGAAACTATAAAGTTTTGTTATAGTAAACCCTTAATTAAAAAGATTTAAAATTATAAGCTAAATCGAAAATACGATTCGTATATAGGGTGTTCTATTTAAAAAAATACAACTTTATGCTGTCCTAGTTTTTGGCTCACCCTGTAGAGTCCTAAATATTTTTAAAATCTGCGTAAAAATAAACTGTATCAAACAATAAATATAGTTTCTTTGTAAATTTCACCGAAAAGGCACAAACTTACTTCATCCAATCGTTGACTCACCCTGTATATGCAAAGTAAATAAAAAATAAAATGAAAACACCTACGTAACAAAAATATTTCATAAATAATAACAATCTGACAAAACTGTGAAGTTTTGGATATCTGCCTTTTGTTTCTTATAAATTGGCCATGGCCTACTGTTACAAATAAAGTAAATTATTGAAAATATCTGACCTTGTTTTTAAAAATGAAATAAACATATTATATATTTTTGGAAATCCTACTTAATAAATATCTGAAATAATATTCAGCATGTCCTATTTAGAAAATCATAAGTTTAGTTAATACCTCAAAAACTAAACATTTTAGAAAAAACTGACTTCACCACTGAACATTACGAAAAAAAACTCTACAAAAATCAGTTTTTACCTTTTTGATAAATTAAGACATAACGGAAATAGAAGATGTGTCTATAGAACGAAGATTTTCGAATCACCCTGTAGATTTAAAACTAAGAGAGCTATGATAAATTTGACACTGGAATTTTTCGTTTCGTTAAAAAGTAGGATTCTAAAGTGAAAATGGCCATATTATATCTTTAATAATAACTCCAATTCCCCTCAAAATTTTCAAAAATGGGACATCCCGTACATATTAATCTTATACAACTTTTATATTAAATATGTTTTTTATTTTTTTAATGACGGAGTTATTAGATAGAAAATACTAGTAAAATATAGGAAACACAAATTTGACTTACATATAACAAAGTTAAAATTCAAGCTTTCCTTCAAACAAGTAATTTCACTTTTAAAAAACACACAAAAACATATAAACTAATTTCACCAACACATTAGACGCTATTTTAAAATAACATCAAATTGGAATTAAAAATTTTGTACCATTTTGAATAACAGATACTAATTTAATGGGTATGCGGCAAGACCCAACAGTTTACCTGAATATTGTCTAGCAAAAAATTTATATAAGAAGTTTGTATACAATTTTTAATTATTGTAGCAAAAAATCGAATGGGTTTCGTCAAAAGTTAATATAAAAATAATAAATTTTGATTTATTTACAGGGAATAATTATGGGGTTGCCACTTTATGTGCACTATAAAAAATGCAATTTTTGTCCTAGCCATAGGTAAAAATTAGTGCTGTTTTTGACGTAAATTCCTAGATGGATGAGACCTATCCAGGGGTGTTGGAGGCAATGTAAGAACAAACTCTATATAAAATGTAACAGTAAATGTAGGTTGGGGACAAGAGGGGGGTAAAAGTTGACTAAAACAGGTTTTTTGAATCTACAAGCCAATGAATGCATTTTGAAAAAAAAAAAGTTTCAAATAAAAGTTGTAGAGATTTTAAAAACCTATAATTGGAGGTTTTGTGCGATCATTTTTGTCAATTTATTATTGCAAAAATGCCAAAAAATTCTACAAATTAGCCATTTTTGCATATCAATTATTTATTGCAAAATTAACTTTTTTTCCACTTTTTGATTTTAAAAAGATGTCCTCGTTATTTTGGAACAAAATGATATTTTATGATAGTAAATCAGATAATTTGTTGCTGAGATACTGCTATTTGTTCATCCCAAGACACAAAATGTCAATTGCCCTAACTTTTTTTTTGGGTGAATATTTTGACCTTCACAAAGGCTCAATCTCTTCATGAAAAAACAAATTTTCATATCTTGTTAGGGGCAAATTAAGACGGGGTGATAGGTTTTTTGAAGTGTTCCCTTCATAGTGCTTACTTTCAAGTACAGGATAATCTACGCTCAGGAGGATGAGCTTTCAATGGGTTCTTCACTCTCAGAACAAATTTTACATTTTTTTATTATTCCTTTTCTAGCTCTCTATTAAGAGAATAAATGTGAAAAATAAATTAATTTATTTCTAGAACTAATAATTTTACGTTAATATTGCAGAATTAATTAATTAATCTCCTATAACGTGTATAAATTATTATAATTATTATTTGTACCTTACTTGAGCGTTATACGTCTTAAATAAAATAAATGCATTATTTTTATAATAATTTGCAATTAGCCGTAAATAAACATAAAACAATATTTAATTAGGTCTAGTTCAATTACGTTTAAGTATATTAATAATAGCAAACATATATTTTAATTTCATTCTAGGGGAACGTCGCCCAAAATAGACTTTTTTAATATGAATAAATTATTAACACATTTTTAAAGAATAAATTTTCGTTCAGAGTTATTTTTTCTAATGCAGTAACAACAATTATACAGGGTGTTTCCAAATAAGTGCGAACAATTTTATAGACTTGTTCTTAAGCTAATTTTAAGCATAAAAGTTGATATAAACATATGCCCGATAATGCTTAGTTTTTAAGATACAGGGTGTATTATTATTTCTAGTTTTTTAAATTTATATCATTTATTTTTAAAGATAGTTAAGTCAAATCTGGAACACATAACACTTTTTACAGTACTCATAAAAAATTATTATTATGTCAAATTATATAAAGAATGATACTTTTGTCCAGGTCTGTAAAATTTTACCTTCTAGAACTTTTTTTTCGAGCGCCACTGACACGATTTGATTAATCACTAGTGAATAGTGTTTCTACAAAAAAATCAAATATGTTCAGATGCATCTCCAATGAAGTTCTGTAGGGGTGATTTATTAAGTGACGAAATGATATAGTAGGCTGTTGTCAAATAAGTTCACGCCTAATTTGTCATATTGTTTTTTTTGTTATATTGTGTTACAATTTCGTAGGTAAGTGTGATTGATTTTATGTACTATTAATATAACGTAATTAAAAAAAATAGTTACAATGGCAGAATTTATGATTATTGAGATGTAAGATATGCATTTTGTTTGTGGTCATGCTAATGGAAATCCATTAGAAACTCAGCGGATTTAGGCTGAATTATCTCCAAAACGTAGGTTATCTCATCATAATACATTTGCTCGTCTTTATCAGCGTTTACGAGAAAATGGTACTTTTCTAAAACGAACTTCTGATTGTGAACGTCCTCGGGAGATAAGAACCGTAGCAGTAAAAGAAGCTGTTCTTAATTTAACAGAAGAATCTCCTAAAATAAGTTCGAGAAAAATTGCTAATATATTAAATATACGCAATTCTACAGTATTCCGAATTTTAAAAGAACACCAATTTTATCCCTATCGTATCCAGCGAGTGTAGGCGCTTTTACCTCGAGACTTTTTATCACGTATAGTTCTTTGGCAGTGAATACGTCAAATAATCGTCCAATCTCCTCTTTTTTATCTCGTATTTTGTTTACTGATGAGGCAAACTTTTCAAGATAATCTGTAAAAAACTTTCACAATAATCACATTTGGGCTGAAAAAAATCGACATGTATTTTTTGCAGCCAATAATCAACATCTGTATGGATTAGTGTCATAGGTGATTATCTAATTGGTCCATGTTCCCTTCCATTAAGATTAAATGGCGACCAATACTGGCAGTTTCTCGAGGGAGAGTGACCTGTCCTTCTTGAAGAGGTTCCTCTTCAAGTCAGACAAGAATTATGGTCACTTAGAGGCAGTGCATCCAAATCGTTGCATAGGTCGAGGAGGCATTCAACACTGGCCTGTCTGATTTCCAGATCTAAATCCTTTGAATTTTTGCTTCTTGGGTTTCCCTAAATCTTTGGTGTTGAAAATTTGAAAAATGACATTATTGCGTCCTGCAAAAGGATAAGAAATACTTGATTACTTCAACGAATACGCTCTTTAATGAGATGGAGATCGGATTCTTGATTATGGCTAAGGGTGGCCATGTATTTTTTTGTCCCTGTTGATTAAACAAATATGAATAAAAATTGATTAAAACAAATACTTTATGATTATTTATTATGAATTTTCTTTTTTTATAGAATAACTATTGAATTTTAGAGAATAATTTGCGAGACAAAAAAGTTTTACAGCAAAATGAGAAAGCTAACTGAGTAATCAAATCGAGTCAGTGGCGCCCGAAGAAAAAGTTCGAGAGGGTAAAATTTTACAGACCCGGAAAAGTACTTCTCTATATATTATTTTATATAAAAATAATTTTTTTTAGGAGAACCGTAAAAAGTGTTACGTGTTCCAGATTTGATTTAATTATCTTCAAAAGGAAACGATATAAATTTAAAAAATTAAAAATAATAAATTGTAATACCTTGTAGCTTAAAAATTAGACATTATCAGACATGACTTTTATTCTTAAAATTATCTTAAAAATAGCTCTTTAAAATTTTTCTCAATTATTTGGAAACACTCTGTATATTAAATATATATGAGGTGTGTAAATTAAGTAATGAGATTGATAACGTAGCGTTCGATCTAGAAAATAAACTGGTAAATGTAGATTTTCACCAAATTTTTGTAAAAATTAGTTTGAGTTATTAAGTCTTGCAGGATAATCATGGGGAGACATTGCAGGTATCTTTCGAACATAAAAACATTCATAGGCAACCCATTTTGTTGTGCCTAATTAAACTGCAAACTTTCTTACGCTGTTAGAAGAATTATTCCCAATTTTATACAGAATATGTTCGGAGTTTCCAGTTTTTCTTGGAAGCAAATGACGTGATTTTTCCGAAAATGTTTGATTTTTTTTTAAATAAATGTATAAAAACATTTTTTAGATAATTGTCGAAAGTATCGATAAAATTAAGGTTTAGTTTTGAAAACTAACACCTGTCAAAATTTTGGACCCGCAAGTTCAGTGGCGCGTCCGTTCCTGGCTTCCCTGATAATGTCAAATGTTGTTTTTGGACTAAGTTCGTGAGTCTTTATCGGCTATATAACATGACAAAATTTCAATACAATATACAAGTCTGCTCAAAAACTACAGCCCAAAAGATACACATTTACTGTTCTAGATTCACGTGTATTAAACCCAGGTGTGTCAAATCCTGAGTAGCTCCAAGCAAATCTGAATAAAGCAATGAAACTGCTATGCTAAAATACTAAAATTTCATTAAATTATAGAGGTTGGTTCAAAACTTAGACTCGATAAGATAAATCACTGGGTAACCCTTTAGGGCTCTGTATCTCAGTTAAAGGGCACTTTAGAAATTTTTTTTATGACAAAGTAGTTATTTTGGCCTTCCCTATATGCTCCCGAGAAATTAGGAGGTACTTACCGAACTTCCTGTATAATGGTCAAGTAATATAACTTAAAACGGCAATTAATTCAAAGAATTCATGAGAAATGCTTAAGGAAACTGCATTTGACTCTAACGTGAGTATTTGCAACAAAAAAGGTAAAATTAATCGAATTAGCCATAGTAAACTTAAACAGAAATTTGAAGCGTAACAGTGCACTCTGTATTTTTTTTTATTTAAGTGTTATAACTGAGTCACCCTGTACATTTTGTAAAAATACGAATAAAATGTAATACCTTCATTGTAAAGAAAATTACTTTTTTGGTACCACTCGCATTTAAATAAAAATACCACTAGATATTGAATTAAACAGGGAATACTAATATTAGTGGGGAATGATACAAAATCTGTTTCCACATAAACGATATTCCCCTAGCAACAAATCTATATTGTAATTATATAATATGCTGACGTCCTACTTTTAGAATTTGAGTGGAAAATTGTAACGAAAAATGAAAAATGATGTTTTTTAATTTCAGTTAATAATTGTATTGTTGACGTTTTAATTTCGAAATTTCAGATGAAAAAAATATATATACTTATTTCATGGTTTTATTCGTTTTCTTGTTTGTTTCCGGTAGTGAACCACTGTTTGAAAAAACTGTAATTTGTATTTTTAACATGTAGTTGATTTTCACATACAGTTCATGAAGGGATATTAAATAATACGGGCTTAAATTGAAATTAAGTGAAAAGAATTTTGAACTGTTTGCAGCTAACGAATAAATATTATAAAATAGTGTAGAGAATATCAAAAAATGGCGGTAAGTTAACATTTTATATTTGTTATATTTTGAAATGATTTGACTGTATATTATGTTATATTTGTTTTCAATCAAATTTCCGTGGTAGATGAAGGCATGAAATTAACTTTAGGATTGTTATTTTTCTGTTGTTTTAAATTAAATGTATATACACATACACAGGGTGTGCATTTAATTCTGCGATGTTCATTTACGGACACGTCGGTAAATCGATGAAAAATTGAACAGGCTGGATACATTAGTCAACAAATACAAAAAAAAAATCACGAGTGATGTTTTAATAGCTCTCCGTGGGAGTTTAAAGCATCCTGATTGCGAATTCAACAACGAAGATTTTTCATTGCGTATAGATTTTGAGTTATAAAATGTATCAGTTATTTTTATTTAATACAAATATTTTTATATAATATTTATAAATAAGTTCAAAACAATAGAAAAATAAGATATTTTATGGTTAACAGGATTTATTTAAAAAATACACATAAAAAAACATTTATAGTAAGTCTTTTGTACCTAACTTTTTACAAATGTCGACTTTCGTTTACATTCCTGATCGCTTTCTCTAATAAGACACCAACAACAATCCCCTATCATTGCTGGATCACAGTTGCTTTGATAGCATTGCCCTATTGTTAATATGTCTTGTGGAACCTTTGTCCTTGTTCGTCAATAATCGCACCCAAATTTTCTGGGAAAAAATTGAAATGGGAGTGCAAGAAGTGTGTTTTAAAAGACATGCGACAGCCCATTTTGCAGTAGCTTTCAATTAGTTTTTCTACCAGGTTTTGGTAGTTTTCTAATTTTGTTTCCTAAAAATTTCAAAACAAAGATTTTAAAAGAACTCGAAGTAGTTAATTTAACATGACTTAATTTTTGATCAAACTATTGATCCCTTAGTATTTTTCTAACTTCTGGTCCATGAAATATTCCTTCCTTAAGCTTAGCATCACTTAGTTTAGGAAAAATTTGTTTAAGGTATTTAAACGCATCTCCATCTGTATCTTATACTTTAACGAAATTTTTATTCAATCCCAGTTTAATGTGTAATGGAATATACTGATCTCTCGGAAACCATTCTTTTACTTGATAATGTCTCCATATTATTCTACCGTTCCACAGCCACAGAAAACAGCAATACTTCGTAAATACACCTTGAAGCCCTGGTAATAATCCTATTACTTTTTGGTCACCACATATTTGCCACTTATACGTATCATAGCTTATTTCATTTAGAATAAGTGACATACTTTCGTATGTTTTCTTCATGTCAACTGCATGTGCAAGATAAATAGAGTCTTTTGTTTCCATTATGGAGCAGAACTGTTATTAAACTTATTTTAGAAAGATCTATAAGTAAGTGACATTTGTCCGGGTTATGTGCAAATTCTAATTTTTCCATAACACTATTTGGATTAACACAAACACACATTTTATTTTGCAGAGTAAAAAACGAGGACAGATTCTGGTTATGGTTCCTGAATATTGTAACTTTGGTCCCAGTGGCTAGTAAATTCCATTATTGTAATCTAGACCCTAAGACTTTAGCATGCTCTTGGAACAAGTGAAGCTCCCGAACTAGATCATTTAATTCAGATTGTTTGATTAGATGGGATGCTTTTTCTTGATTTTCGGAGAAATAAGAATTGTCCTTTTCTGTTCGATTATCGGGTTCTGCTTTATCATCATACATTTCTAAATCTTCCTACCATTATGCCGGGGACGCTGGAACTAGTAAACCTTCTCCATGAAGAACCGGTTTTTTTGCTGAGGGAATATCCGGATATTCAATATTATGTTTGCTTTTTCTTGAAAAACCAGACACTTTTGTCATACAAAAGTAACAGTCTTTACAATAATTTGTTGGTTGTCGCCAAATCGGTAGAATTGCAAGAAGAAGTTACTTAGATTTACTGTACAAGTTTGGCAACATATGTGAGGAGCCCAGTCCCGATTTTGATCGCAAACGAGACATCCAAAATATTTATGATAAGCTACTTTCGTTATTTTTCAATTGTCCTTTTCTGCGGTATTGGAGTAAACTGATCACATATGTAGCAAAAACTATCTGCAGGGTTAACACAGCCACATTTCTGTACTTTACACATTTTTGTACTGTCGCGTACGTCGGTTCAGAGATGTGATACTACGTTTACAAGCATCAACTAACTTTATTCAACACAAAGATAACACTAGTATAATGCTCCTACTATTGGTTTGTTCGCTCACTTCGCTTCTCTATCTAATACTGACCATTACTCGTGCTAAATTAATACTGATTATACGACTGCCGGCCAGCTGCTTTTATAGCCGTTCCGTACTTCTGGTATTTTCTAGAAACATCGGATATCCGAAGTTCGAAAAGCGACGGCGTATTTCTCGTATTCGGCTACGGGATGGAGGGAAATTTGGAATTATATGGGTTTAAATAGGCACTTCCGTTATTTTAAGCCCTAGGGAGTTGAGACTTCTTGGTTGATTTGTCATCCCCAGACACCTCCACGTGGTTTTGACAGTTTGTGCACAATTTCCCTAACTTATGGAAAACGTAAAATTGGCAACGTCGCGTTCCGGTATATTACAAATTACTTTTTAAAATAATGTGATTAAAATATTCATTTCTTTTTGCTGTAAAAATCACAACGTAAGAATCTTACATGTTAGGAAGTTTCTACCATCATTTTTGCATTTAGAGACCAAAAATTAACCAAAAACTGCCTTTTACATTATAGTCGCAAATTGGCTGTAAAGTAGTAATAGTAAAGGGGTTAAAATAGGCGCTTTTAAAAATAGTTTAGCTCATATAGGGTTCCCAAGAGAGCCTGGCGCATAATTTTTAAAATTCTTTAAATAAAAAACCTTCATATTATAACCAAAATTCTTCAACCCTAAATTTTTTTTGTCTTAAAATGCAGTATTGCCAAATTATGAAAATTTTAAATATTTATATTTAAGTATGTACAGGATGTCTAGAAGATACGTGTACAACGTTTGATAACAGACTCTTAATATTAAAATAGGCCGATTTAAGTGAACTTAGTTATATCCGATTCTGCTTCGTAAATTCAGTTACCAGGTTTCCAATAAATTTTGGGAAAAATCAATATTTTCTTAAAACATTGAGGTCTTCCATTGTCTAAACGAAGCAGTATCGAATATAATTAAGTTGGCTTTAATTGACCTAATTTAACGTCAAGAGTCTGTCATCAGGCGTTGTACATGTATTTTTCGGACACTCTGTCACCGGGTCTAAATATTTGTTACGCTAACAGCACTGTGTTCATTTGTGTTGGCATCCTCTATTTTTGTTCTTAGGCAGCTTCGTGGATCTCTTCACTGTGCATTATTGCATT
Source organism: Diaprepes abbreviatus (assembly GCA_034092305.1). Lineage (NCBI taxonomy): Eukaryota > Metazoa > Arthropoda > Insecta > Coleoptera > Curculionidae > Diaprepes > Diaprepes abbreviatus. Next base: position 4,994,681 of record JASJET010000094.1, on the reverse strand, counting down.
CTCACATTTCATATGGAGATGCTGTCACACTTTCTTAAATTACAAGTACTAACACTGTCTGGTTTATTTATCGTCTAAAACTTACTGGAAATACTTAAAAACCATGGGAAACTAGATCTGCCAACTTAATTAGACGTTCCAGGTATAGCTTAGAGAGATCTAGGAAAAATACATTCAATGTTGTACAAACTGTTGCCTGTCACGTTTAAGGAATTAGATTTTATAATATTAAAAAGTAAACTAGACGGGTTTTTGTTGAACCATGCATTCTATCCAGTTTATAAGTATATGGAGACTTCTTCTGGAGTGTATGACTAGCAAGTTCTTTTTAACTTGTTTGTTTTGCGTTTAAGTGTATTTTTGTATAATTAAGATGTTATTTTATCCTTGTTCTTTTATTATGTAATCTGTATATTTTATGCGAAATGTAATAAAATAATTTTTTGTTTGTCAATCTATCTGCCAATGAAAGTTATGTTGATTCTTTAGTACCCATCAATTAAATTTTAAAATCAATTGCCATATAATGATAATTTAAAATAAAATAACATTTTAGCAAAAAATTGAACCCTAAAAACTTACTTTGCTCTAAGTGCTAGCTGCCGATCATTTGGACATACAAATCGGTTAGGTTTTCCACTGGAACTGGCACCGAAATCTACCATAATACAGTCCCTGAAAAAAAAATAATAAGTTAATGACTTTTTCTTTTTCTTTGGTAACTGTCTTGTTTCCCAGAATGTATTATTACTGAAGATCAATCGTATGCTCCATTTTGAGCTCCTGTTATAGTTTTGCGATCGTTTTATAACAGGTAACATCAAAATTATTATGTAAACTTCGTCATATAAGATAGCAATTATAACAAGCAGTCAATTTTATAGGTTAAAAAATACTTGTTGACTATAAAATCATCAACTAGAAATTTTAAATTTCTAAGTAAATAAGTCGAAATTAAGATCCGGTAAAACACTTAGAGTGCCTGCAGTCTTTCCGACCTTAATCCGTGTATATCACTTTATTACTATGATGAAGTGGTTTTTCCGCGATCCGTCCCTGTGCAAAATTGTGGAAGAAAAAAAATTATTTGCATCAATGAGACCAGGTAAGTTTTCAAAATATATTGTTACGATTTTGTCTCTTTAAACCCGCTCACTTAGTCCATAGAATTAAACCCAATACTCTTAACTAACTTACTTCCAATACTACATTAATTACTTCTTGACATAACTAAATCATTACTACTTCTTAATATCTTCACTATTCAAATACAACTATACAGCTATATAACTCTATTAAAACTTATATCCTATCCCTATTTATACACCTATAGAACCTCCTAGAAATAACAAGAGATATACTAGCATAAACATTGAGAATTATCTAGAAATATGATTCATCGACATAATATTTCTTTCGGTACATTATAATAAAGATAACCCATCGCATCGGAATATTATTTGTCTCCGAGAACCTATCAATAAGTTCTTTGAGTCCTTCGTAACAATATGTTTTACTAGCAGCTACCCATACAATTTTCGTTAAACCTAATTACATTTACTCAAGTTTTTAATGATTTTTACGATTTTCTCTTCAACCTCCAAATATTAAATACGGTCCACAAACAGGTGAATTGTCTCACAATTATTAATCATGTAATAAATAACTTCATGTATATTTATGCTAATGCCTTTAGGACTCCCAGAAAAATTTCATCGGACCCCAATTAGCATGTTTCTTTCAATATCCAAAAAATGTAAATAAATATGCAATTATGCAAAAAAAATCCGATAAGCGTTATTAGAAATTCATTATAGTCGTTATTAATTCACTTTTCAAATATTTACTTCAAATTATATTACATTATTATAATTTTTTAGATTATATAAAAATTGCACAAAAAATTAGCGAGGTCTGGCCAATAAATATAATTGGTCTTTAGGCCTCCTGGGGGTGCATATTCGTGGCCGAAGTAGCTGACATTTTTGAGCATAGCTACGTAAGAAAATAAATTACTTTTTAGATAATCGTATGTGTACAGAATATGTGCAGACAAAATGGCAATTTTTTGCCGAGAAAACTACTTTTTAAGAAGCAAGCGAAAAGCAAAGAAATTGATTTTTAGATAATATTATAATTTATCTTTGAAAACCTAAATGGAGTCCATATCTTCAACGTATCAAGCCATATCGATCAATTTATCAAATGACAATTTACCCCTTTTTATTCTTTTTGGGGTACGAATTTTGACATATTCTTTCTTAGTGGGTACTTAGATCGTGTTGCAAACCTTTTTCCAAAATTTCACTATTCTATCTTTAATACGTTGGGTTATGTATTGGTACGTCAGAACAATGCTGATTTTCATTTTAAAGTTTTGCCATGGCCTGTGCAATCTCCGGATCTTAATCCCATTGAACATTTGTGGGATTCAATCTTCAAGACTTTTTCAGCAACAAAGGCCCTTAGAAACGAGAAATCAACTTTTCAATTGTCTTTCTGACCTATGGAATTCGATCAACATGCCTAACAGATGCCCGGTTTTAATGAATGCCCGAGGATGTCAGACTACTTATTGATAAAGAACCAGTTTTAAAAAGAGTTTTTTTGTGACATTTTTTAGAATCAAATTTATTGCGATTTATTTTTTTTACCATATTATTAAAATAAAGTTTTTTTCTTTTAAACTTTTGTTTTTTATGGTAGTCTTAAAAAAAATTAAACATTAGTAACAGCCACATTAATTTTTAGAATAATATGCAGGGTATTTAAAAAATTATAACAATTTCAGTTTCTGTTCCCTAGATTATTTTGACGTGTGTATTTTGAATTTTTTTCGAGATGACGAGGACAGCTAAACCCTTCAAGGCAACGGTTTATTCTTCTTAAACACTCCATATTAAAGAATTTTTTTATATAAAACGTATGCAAAATCAATAAAAAACTTTCTCCACATACTTCAACAGCGTAATAATATAGTCCAAAAAGAATTACGTTGATATCTATACTGAAAATTGTTACAAAGAATATCAAAAATAATCTTTTTTTCGAAAGTCTAAAGTAGTGCTAAAAACCAGGCGCACAACGAAATTATACAAACACTTAAAATACCAAAAATTGCTACGAAACATAATTTTTTTCTCTTAGGGATTTTTAGTCAATTATAAATGCTTTAAAATATGTATAATCTATTCGGTAATAATAAATATGGTCATATAAAAAGAAATTCCAAAAATATGTTTATTGAAAATTGCAAGAAAAAAAAACCTTACAGAACAATCTATATCGAACCACCCTGGAAGTTGCCTTACTAAGGTTTAGTTCACATGGCAAATAATTCTTTTTAATAAAATTTTTATAAAAAAGCCGGCTTCTAAAAGTGCGCTAAAAAGTGTAAAATAACTATAAATTTTTATATAAAGTCGAAATTTTTGTCGGCGTCAAACTAATACCTGACAAAATGTGATTTGCATAAACAAATTTAAAATACTTTATTTGTAATTGTTTTCTTACCATAATTTGTATATATTAGTAGTAATTTATATATGTTATCGTTATATTTTTGTCAAGTTAGATTTGTCGTAACATATTGCGATTTTGCAGGGATATAACGATCGGCTTTATTACGCTAGAATACAAATGTAAGGGAAATGACAATATATTATATGATGATTTCTCAAATTGCCGGTGGATTTCAGCAGAAAAAAATATAATGCTTACATTAGTTAACCAGCAATTTTTTATTTTCAACATACTTTTGTTGATTTATTTTACTATTTTCATGAAAATTGAAGGTCCCAAAAATCATTAGATCAAGTCGGCGGAGTTTACACAAATATTTAATAAAGAAACAACATATTATTTGCTCCAAAAAAAGTATTATTTAAAATATTTAAAAAAGATTTGAAAAACATTTCTTTCCAATTATCAATAAACAATGTCATTTTTCACAAACATATTTACAATTTAAAAAGAAAATAAACACTTTAAAAGACTAATCAAATGTCTAAAAGAGTATTTAATTTTACCAGTACATACCTTGACATTTTGCTTATTCGTTATTAATAAAATGAAATTTTTATATCGTCTATTTAAGTACTTAGGATACATGGAATGCGAGTGTGTTTTATTTTTTATACTTTACCAATGAACCAAAAGAAAACGAAAGAAATCATACATCTAATTTTATGTTTAAGAGGATATTCAATTTTTGATTTATTAATAGGATCGAATACTTAATATTTTCCTTTAAATTAGGCCTGCGTAATTCTGGCTGAAATTTCCTATATCCATTCTGTCGTTAACAGTGTTTTTATCTTTTTTAATTTCTATCATTTCCTATATCTGCAATTTTTGATAATTCATATCTTTGTTTTTAATCATGGTACTGTTATAATCAAAAGTATATTTTTCGTCCTGTGTGTTTGTTTAACGCTGTTGAGACGTTGTTCATATACTTATGGCCATTCAATGTGTTCTTTAGCAATTGGCTTGTCATGCCTATATATTTTTTGAGACAATTTGAGCAAAGGATCGAATATACTACATTTGACTTATTCATTAGAGGAGTTTTGCTTTTTAAATTAGTAAATAATGTATTTAATTTATTATGAGACTTGTGATATACGATAATATCATGCTTTTTTAAAATGTGTTTTATTTTTTCTGACAGTTCACCAGTGTAAGGTGATGCTATGTATTTTTCTTGTTTATGTTCTATGTTTCTTGTAATTAGGTTATTATAAAATTTATATGTTCTTTTATTAATTATTTTGGTGATAGTCCTTTCATTGAAATTATTATTTATTATCGTATTTTTCACTTTTTGTAGTATTCCTGGTCGGAATTCTGGAGACGTTAGAGAGATGGCATGATATGACAGACCGATTATAACACTATTATTTTGGGGTTTTGAGTGATTTGAGAAACACAATTTTTGTGTGTCTAATGTTATAACTAATCATAAAATCAAAATAAGACACAAAAAAGTAAAAAGTAACAGCCTCCAAAAAAATTAACAAAGAAATTAAATCGAACAAAAAAATTTATAAGAGACAATCCACAAATTATTGTTCTAAAACCCGATGAAAGCAATAAAACAGTAGTTATGAACAAGACAGATTATGAGACAAAAATCAACAGCTTACAAAAGGACGAAAATACATATAAAAATATCAAAATAAAAATAATACCTTCATAAAAAAATTACTCAATGCAAGAGAACTAACTGAAAAAGATGCAGAACGACTAACCATTCACAATGCTACTCCACCAAAAACATACGGCCTACCAAAATTACATAAACATGATATACCACTAAGACCTATTGTTTCTTGTGTACAATCGCCATTCTATCGTTTATCAAAATTCTTATCGGACTGCATTTCAAATATTGCAGGAAAAAACGATTTTCTTATTAAAGATTCATTCGCTTTTAAAAAATTTATTGATACAGTAAATCTACCCGAAAACTACAAGCTCATTTCACTAGATGTTATATCCTTATATACAAACATACCAAATCAACCTGTCCATACTATTTTAGCAGAAAAATGGGAAAGTTTAAAGAAGCATACATCATTATCAAAAAACAACTTTATAGATGCTGTTGACCTTGTTCTAAACACAAATTACTTTCAATATGAAAACACATTTTACACACAACTCGATGGATGTGCTATGTGATCACCAATTTTATTCACCATTGCTCAGTTAGTACTGGAATATTTAGAGGAAAAAGTTTGAGAAAAATTAAAACTTAATATAATATTTTTCAAGCAGTTTGTCGATGATATATATATATATATATATATATATATATATATATATATATATATATATATATATATATAGATAGATAGATAGATAGATAGATAGATAGATTTATTTCATTACATTTTGTACAAAAAAATACAATTGTAAAAGTCATAAAATAAAAAAATAAGGTTAAAACTATCTGTAAATTACATTAAAAAAGCCCTAACAATATGCTCTAGAAGATGTCTCTATGTATTCATCCACCGAATAGAATGTATGCTTTAACAAAAATCCTTTTAATTTAATTTTAAATCTCATAAAGTTTAAATCCTTAAATGTTTCAGACAACGTGTTGTACAATGACACATTCAGTGTATTTTTCTTAAATCTCTCCAATCTATACCTCGAAGGCCTAATTAACTTAGCTGCTCTAGTGCTATAAGAAAGAAAGTGGGAATTTTGGTGGAATTTCCCACAGTTTTTTTATGAACCTCCAGTAGTTGGCATAAGATAAATAAACTAGGCAACGTTATTACCCGAAATTTTATAAAGTGTGACCTACAGTGGTCCCTAAAGCCGATACCAGAGACAAGTCGAATAGCCTTCTTCTGTATGCCAAAGATCTGAATCGCCCTGCACAGCAACCCCAAAGGCGAACACCATACGAAATATGAGAATACAACAAGGAATAATAAACAGAGGGAAGGGTATCACAGTAAAGAACTCCACGAAGTTGCTTGAGAACAAAAATAGAGGATGTCAACTTATTCCTTAATAATGCGATGTGAGAATTCCAGTTCAAACCATCGTCCAAACTGATACCCAACAATATTAATATCATCCATTCATGAAAAACAAAGTCCGTGTTTTTTCTTCAGTCAGTTTAAGGGAATTATTAGCAAACCAACATCTCACACGCTCTCCCATAACAGACATTTCCTTCATTAAACATTCTGGGTCTCTACTTTTACAAATCAGCGCCGTGTCGTCAGCGCAACAAATACACAAACCCGGTAACAAATGCCTAAAGAGATCATATATATATATATATATATATATATATATATATATATATATATATATATATATATATATATATATATATATATATGTATATATATATATATATATATATATATATATATATATATAATGAAAAGAAATGCCTAAAGAGATCATATATATATATATATATATATATATATATATATATATATATATATATATATATATATATATATATATATATATATATAATGAAAAGAAGAGGTCCTCCACACTAAGCCTATGACACTCCACACCGTACTGCCATAGGCTTAGAAAGCTCTCCACCATATGCTACTGCCTGCCTTCTATTTGACAGGAAAAATGAAAGCAAATCGAGGGAATGCCTCTTACACCGTATCTATGAAGCTTTCTAATCAAAAGATCATGAGAAACGTAACCAAAGGCACGATTGAGGTCACACAGTGAGAGCTCCATGCTTTAACCACCTTCTATCCGCTCAACCGCGTCCTTCACAACTACAGCAACTGCCTGAATAATCGAAAAATTCCGGTAAAAATCAAACCGCGAAGGATGCAAAAAATTGTGATGCTCAAAATAACGATTTACACTGTTTTTCAGTATTACCTCAAATACTTTTCCTAATAACGGAATCAAAGATATAGGTCTATAATTTTCCATGAAATCGACATTCCCTTTTTTAAATAAAGGAACAGTCCTTACTATCTTTGGACAATCCGGAAAATTACCCTGAGCCAGACTATAATTAAATAAATGCCTCAAAAATTTGACCAAAGAGACATTAATCTTCTTCAGAATAGCGCTATTCATATCATATATATCAAAAGAATTCGACTTTTTGAGAGCAATTCAACATCACACTCCGTAACGGAAAAAAGAATGCACTGAATTCGGGATCGACGAAACCATAGCATTTTGTATTTCTGTGTCATAACTCTCCAAACATCCCTTGCTTTGTTTTGGGAATTATCCAGAAAACTCCCAAATGCATCCTTCTTTGTAGAAGCAACCTTCTGCCTGTAATTTTTATTCATAACTTTATACAAATCCCGGAATTCCTTGCGCCCATCGCTTAAAAGCTTCACCACAGGAAGCTCATGCCTCATTTTCCTTAATGTCTCATTAAACATATATATATATATATATATATATATATATATATATATATATATATATATATATATATATATATATATATATATATGAAGTAAAATGCGAAACAGTGAATGCAAACTTCGCTCCATCATATCCTTTCTGTGTTAGAGGTTGCACAGTTAGAACAAACTGTAATAAAACACAATTCATCCTATTCCACCACCATCGAAATGGTGGCCCACCTGTACCACCATACCGAGAAGAAAGTCAAAGCTTACCCTCCCCGCCACAGTGATACGGTAGAGATACATGTTTCGTCTCTCACTAGACTCATCAGGGTACCGACATGCACCTGGCTGTGCAAAGGACAGATCGGAAGGAAGCATGCAACACTGAACGCGGCTTCGCCGACCTCTCGTCGGATGGCTTATATATGTTTATACGGCTTTCACGGATTCGTCCGTGTGTTAACACAGAAAGGATATGATGGAGCGAAGTTTGCATTCACTGTTTCGCATTTTACTTCACTTACATACGGAATTGCATATAGTTGTACGTTTGCTGAATGTGATTTCAGCACTACAACAGCATCATGTGGATATAACCACTGCTAATGCATCTCACACGGACGAATCCGTGAAAGCCGTATAAACATATATATATATATATATATATATATATATATATATATATATATATATATATATATATATATATATATAGTGTTCGTAAAGTAGCGGATAAATTCAATATGAACTAAATGGGTACTTATTTTGGAAAAAGGTTCGGACCTGTCGAATTCTATTTTTTACTTTGAATATTTTTGCGTGATACCAAAATATGCAGAGTAACTCAAACAGAAGCGTCAACGATATTTTTTCAACTGTAAACTCCATTTTTAATTCTAGAATCAGAAAGAGCACATTTTCTTACATATTACAAGGTAAATGTCGATGTTGGTTACACCTTAAAATCTGACAATATACAAGTAGACGAATAAATTCTTTTTGAGCGTTGTTGGTGACATCTGCGGTTTTGTTTCGTACTTCTTGGCGTATTCGAGGTTCTAAGACTTCTAAATTGTCGGACTGGGTCAAGTATACTTTGGTTTTTAAGTATCCCCACAAGAAATAACCAAGGGGGTCAAATCTGGTGAACCGGTTGGTCACTCAATTGTTCCTCTCTTACCTATCCAACGATTCGGAAAAATCTCTTACAAATAAGCATAGACAAGGGTGCATAGTGATAAAAATGACACAGCTCCACAAAAAAAATTGAAATTTTGTTTGCGGTATCCTGACCTAACTTACTATATGTAATCGAGTGTGTTAAAACCGGATCCGAAGTCCAAATAAACCATCAAGTCAGGTTTTTTCATAATCTCATCCCCACAACTCCATAACCTTAAAACGCCATGACCCTGAGCCTTAAAAACCCATAACCCCATAACCCTAAAGCACCATAACCCAGTGAAAAAGAGACTAATGCACGTTCAAGCAGTAAAAATCAACATGTTTGAACGAGCTATGTCCTTTAACCTCACTACTACGTAACCTTAAAACCCCGTAATCCTAAAACCTCAAAAACTCCATAATCCTCTAAACCCATAACTACATAGATGACGAGTCAAAAGGTCGCTTTTATCAGTGTTAAAGAAAATACTTATTTTTCGTGTATTTTCAATCCAGGGCACCTCCATGTGATTAACGGTCAGTTACGGATTTATTGTATGATCGGGTAAAGACCCTGGATAACCATATACGTAAGAGAAATTAATATTACTTAATATAGATTGCGGATCCTATAGCAGAAACTTGGCTGCCACTTAAAAAGAGATAAAGCGTTTTCGAGAAGCAGGTTCTCTCTTTCTAATAGCGGAGCCAAGCACGATACTCCAAATGTCATTGGATACTCCTATCGCCTGACCGAAATTAGAAAGGGAGGTCCTGCTCCTTGAAAACGCTCTATCTCTTTTTAAGCGTGAGCCAACTTTCTTCTATCAGATCCCCAATCTATATTAGGTATTAGTAATTTCTCTTATGTTTATATGAATAACAGCGTTCATGCAGTCATGGCAAATATACGAAAAAAATTTACGATGCAGGAAGTTGCATACCCAGTATCGACGGCTGGTCAGGGTGAGCAAGTGGGCCCGCAGGCGTCGTCATTATGTGACCGCAACTCTTTAATGGTGGATACTTTGGCCTCTTACAAAGTTTACAGCTTCAAGACATAACACAGTCAAAAAAAACCCACAGACAACATGAACATGACGATCACAACAAACATGATCAATTTTGTTATGTTTGTAGTATGTATGCACCACCAGAAGACATTCGGAAAAACATCACTGATGGTGCTTGAACACGTATTAGTCTCTTTTTCACTATGTCAGAAAGTTTTTAGGGTTATGGGGTTTCAGAGTTTTGGGTTATGGTATTTTAAGCTTATGGAGTTGTAGAATTGATGAGATATATGATTATGGAACTTTGTTTGGATTTTTATTGAATTTCATGATTTCTAGATAATATTTGGGGTTAGGAAAAAATTCTGACATGATGGGGTTATTTGGACTTCGTATTCAGTTTCAGCATATTCAATCACATATAGTAAAGTGGGTCAGGTCCCCAAAAAAAAAATATGGATTTTTTTTGAGTTGCTGTATAATCGTAAAAATCAGACTATTTTAGTATAATCAGTTCACAATTAGAATATATTCCATCAGATAATTTATCAACCTTATCTTCGGTCGATGTTATTAACTTAAACCTCTAGGGAAATGACCATTATGGAATAATGTACTATTATTTATTATTTAAAAAGTAATTGTGGATTTTGGGGAAGGTTTAATATTCCTAATTTCGCAAGCATGTATTATTTGGATCAAAATATAATTTTAATTGTTAGTGTGGTTATATTATAAAAAAAAATGAATATGATAAACCGGGAAACATATTATTATTTTAATATGATTGAAGAAATAATGTTTCTTAGTAGAACAAGAAAAAGACGTTGCGTTGTTTGGAATTTGCTGATAGTTTTCCTTGTAATTGCCCAAGTCTCTGTACCATATATTTAGACCCGGATCACACATTGATGTAGCACTTTTATCTTTTGGTGGATTCTAAAGTTTTTTTGGGGTTTAGTAGAATATATGTCAATATTCCGAATGCCGTCTATGCCAGTCTTATTCTTCTGTTTAAATCTGCGGTCTGCACTGATTTATCTACTCTTACAGTTTGTCCTAGATGGCTCAATTTCTTCTATCATTTCTTCATCTATTATGAAGGGTTGATTGTCATTTTGTGCGGTTCTTTCCATTTTTGTTTTAGTCATTTCATTGTCAATCTAATTTTTTCTAATTCTTCCTTTACTTCTTTTATCATTTGTTCCATTTCCACCAAGCCTTCTGTTAATAAAACTGCATTGTCCGCATAACTTAAATTATTTATATTTTAACCTTCTATATTGGGTTAGTGATTTTTCCATTTCAATTTTTTAAATGTATCATCCATTGCTCTTGTAAATAGCTGGGGTGAAATAGAATCGCCCTGTCTTATGTCTCTTTTTAATTTAATCTTTTCGGCTTCTACGTGTAATTTTATTGGTCTTGTTGCTCCCTTGTATATATTGTCTATACACTCGATATATCGTGTGTCTACTCTGCTGTTCTATAGCGACTCTACTATAGCCCAAATTTCAACCGAATCAAATGCCTTATTGTAGTCTATGAATTTCAAATATATCCCTTTGTTTTACTTCTGTGTTTTCTATAAATATTTCGAAGTGATTGGATGTGATTCATTTTACTGTATTCTTCTTCTTCCTTCTTATATATAAGCAATTTGCTTGTTATTCTTCGTCTCTCTGCCTGGTCTATTGCGAGATTATCACTCCATTGTTTACGGGGTCTTCCGGTGCTCCTACGTCCTATTGGTGATTTGTCCCTCGTGATCTTTACTATTCTGTCGTCGGTCATGCAGTTGATGTGTTCGTTCCATTCCCTTTTCCTTTGTAATACCCAGTCATTGATGTTATCGACTTTACACACTCTTCTTATATCCTCGCTCCTATTCCGATCTATAAGTGTCCTGCCAATTATCCTGCGCACCACTCTCATCTCTGTTATTTCCAGTATTTGTTTTGTTTTCGAGGTTTCTAGTCTGGTTTCTGCAGTGTATGTTAGTATGGGTCTTATTGCTGTTTTATAAATTCTGGATTTAACTTAGATTCCTATATGTTTATTGCTCCATATGGTACTGTTAAGACATGCGGCTGTTCTTGCTGCTTTCATGGCTTCTCCCCTCACCTCCGTTTCAACATCCCCGTATCCGGATATTTCTATTCCGAGATACTGGAGCTTCATTTCCGGCGTATAATTTTGTTGTCTATTTCTAATTTGCATCTGAGTGGTGTTCCAGATGTAGTCATGGCTTTAGTTTTTGACGCTGATATATTCATGTTAAACTTTTTCGCTGTTATGTTATTTTACTGTATTGTCTTCTAAAATCTGCTTATTCGGAATTTAATTACTGATCAAATTTATTTTTTAGTCATGTCATTATTATTTTCGTTAGCAGTTTGCACATCTGACAAAGCCAACTTATTAGCCTATAGCTTTTCAAATTGTATTTATCCCTTTTTTTGTATTGAAGCACTAGTATTGCATTGTTCCATTATCTGTGTATATTTTGATGTTGTTTTTTAATATTACTCCTCCGTACCTTATTAGTTCTGGAATTATTTCATCTTTTCCTGATGCTCGGTTTAGTTTCATGTATTTTATTGCTTTGTTAATTTCATCTATTTCTATGGGTGGAATTTCTTCATTATGCACCTCCTCCTTATCTCTAGGGGTCTTTGTACTTGGACACTCTGCTTCTTTAATTAATTAAGTCTATTCTTGTTTGTGTTTATTTTCCCTATTAAAATTTTAGGCTTTTATTTTCATATATATTCTCTCTATCATTAAATCTATGTTCTTCCGATTATAACTAATTTAAAATATAAGATTCGAGATTTTATTAAAAAATTTTAGTCAATTAACTTCAAAAATTACAAACAAATTAAAGTAATTAAGTTTAGTTCTTTTTTTTTAATTATAAAGCCCCTAGACAAGGTAAATATTTTTAAAGGAGGTAGTATGTAATTCTTTCTTTTGAACTAGCCCGAGGTTTTAAAGAAAATATCATAGAGAGTAGGTTCCGGTAATAGAAAGAAATTTTCTTCCTTCTTTATTCCTTTTCTATTTCTATTTCTAAAGTATAACAGAGTTCACGTGCCGGTTTTCTTGAACCTTCAGAACTACAATTCTTTTATTTGATTTTGCATTCCATATGCCAGGGACTTCAATAACTGTCAAATGACGATATAACATAATTTTTTTAAATGGAACATTCTGCATGTTTGTTTGAAGGTTGTAGACAATCTTAAAGATTCACTAAAATATGGTTGTCGGACTTGCATTTTCTTTATTTTTTATTTTGTTTTACGACGTTTCGATTAGGTTGTATCTTTAATCGTTATCAACTATAAAATGAATGTTTTGTGTTAAGACTACGAGCTGATATTGGGACTGTGACCATTCACTATACACACCTCAATGATTTATATTACAAAGTATTGGTTGCTAAAGATTAGGTATCTCAACACTCGATTTATTGAAGATTCAATTATTGTTTTTAATGTATGCTGGTTCTATAACTTTTTTTTTTCATATTGGGTTCCATATATATTGCCGCAGTCTCAGATCATTTTACATGATGTTGTTCATCCCAGGTGTGTTCTGCAATACCTGATCTCGACGTTTCCCCTTTTTAACCGACTTCTAAAAGAAGGAGGTTCTCAATTCGTCGACTATGTATTTTTTTTTTTTTTTTATGTATGTACACCGATTACTTCGGAACCGCTGCACCGATTTGAGTGAAATTTTTTACATTATGTAAAGGAAGTTGCTGCGGTGGTCCCATATTTTTTTAGATGAAATTGGTGCAGTAAAATCCAAGATGGCGCTTACAATATGGCGGCCAAAAAAATTAATTTTGTCCGATTTTCTCCAAAATTAGTATGGAGGAATTTTCGGGATTGTACCCAACGAATCTGAAATTATTTTTAAAAAATTCAAAATGGCGGATCCAATATGGCGGACAAAAAAATTTAATTTAGTCCGATTTTCTCCAAAATTGGTATGGGGGAGTTTTCGAGCTGATACATAACGAATCTGATATTATTTTTTAGAAATCCAATATGGCAGATCCAATATGGCGGACGAAAAAATCAATTTTGTTCGATTTTCACCAAAATTGGTACGGGGGAATTTTTGGGGTCGCATATGACGAATCTAAAATAATTTTAAAAAAATTCAATATGGCGGATCTAATATGGCCGACGGAAAAATCAATTTTGTCCGATTTTCTCCAAAATTGGTACGGGGGAGTTTTTGGGGTCGCATATGACGAATCTAAAATAACTTTTTAAAAACTCAATTTGGAGGATCCAATATGGCCGACAAAAAAAATCTTTTTTGTCCGATTTTCTTCAAAATTGGTACGGGGGAGTTTTCGGAGTCGCATATGACGAATCTAAAATAATTTTTAAAAAATTCAATATGGCGGATTCAATATGGCGGACGAAAAAATAAATTTTGGTTGATTTTCTCAAAAATTGGTATGGGGAAGTTTTTGGGGCCTCACATAAAGAATCTGAAATTATTTTTAAAAAATTCAATATGGCGTATCTAATATGGTGGATAAAAAATTAATTTATTTTCTTTAAATATCGATATTGGAAGGTTTTATATTACCAATCTAAAATTAATTTGAGATTTAAGATAGGGGATTTTCTATGACACACTAAATATTCGTTTGCCCCAATTTGATTGGTATTTGGAAAACTCTAAGAACTAAAGAATTTTTAGTAGCTCATTTTAGGGTGATTTACAACTTTGGATAAAATTTGTACTTTTTTGCCACTTTGGAGTCATTTCGAAGTACACTAATTTCGATTAGTACTTAGTTCAAATAATTTATGAATATCATAATGAATTCTAAAACTAAAAATTGAAAAATAAAATTTTTATAAAAAAATTGAACCGACTTCTAAAAGTGCGCTAAAAAGTGAAAAATAACCATACATTTTTATATGAAATTGAACTTTTTGAAGTCGGCGCCAAATGATTTGTAAATGAAATAAATTACTACTAATATATACAAATTATGGTAAGAAAGCAATTACAAATAAAGTATTTTTAATCTGTTTATGCAAATCACATTTTGTCAGGTATTAGTTTGGCGCCGACTTCAAAAAGTTCAATTTCATATAAAAATGTATGGTTATTTTTCACTTTTTAGCGCACTTTTAGAAGTCGGTTCAATTTTTTTATAAAAATTTTTTGTGTATGAGCTTTATGTTCCTTAATTCTAACTTCTAGTGGTCGTTTGGTTTCTCCAATATACATTTCGCCACATTCACATGGAACTTTGTAAACACATTCTTTCTTATCGGTAGTTTTTGGCTTTGTTTTTGTTAAATGAGCTCTAAGTGTATTTCCTGATTTAAAGGCTGTTTTTATATTATAACTACTGGCAATTCATCTTATTTACTCCGACGTTCCATTAATGTACGGAATTGTGAAGAAGGAATGTGTTTCTTGCTGTCCAGTGTTCGTTGTTCTAAAATTATTTATAATGTGAGTGTGGTGAAATTAATATTGGAGAAACCAAACGACCGCTAGAAGTTAGAATTAAGGGACATAAAACTCATACACAAAAAGGGGAAATATCAAGATCAAGTATTGCAGAACACGCCTGGGATAAACAACATCACATAAAATGGTCTGAGGCTGCGGCAATATATATGGAACCCAATATGAAAAAAAGAAAATTTATAGAAGCAGCATACATTAAAAACAATAATGGAATCTTCAGTAAATCGAGTGTTAAGATACCTAATCTTTGGCAACCACTACTTTGTCATTCCGTCATGGTTGTGATGAATTGTAGATCAGCGATAAGCCGTCTAATATCTGGTCCAACGAAAATACCTTCCTTCAACTTTGCTTCCGAGAGGCCTGGAAAATTTGATATTAAGTATTTGAAGCAATTTCCATCTCTTGGAACTGACTTTACAAATTGCTTCATCAATCCCAGCTTTATGTGAGGAGATGGTAGAAGAACTTTATGAGGAGGCACCAAAGTTTCATGCAGGACGTTCTTTTCGCCAACGTTAAGCTCCCTCGGAGGCCAACACTTTTTGGTCCAGTGATTTGTTCGGTCTCTACTATCCCATAGACACAAGAAGCAAGGGAATTTGGTAAACCCAGATTGTTGTCCGAGCAACATGCCCAAGATTTTTAAATCACCGCACACTTGCCAACCGTGGTCTTTATATTTTTCCCCGTTTTGTTACAACAGAATGATTAGAACTATGATTAAAATATTGTCCAGTATGTGTTTGCTTTCTGTATACTGAATTTTAAATAGTTTCATTTGAATGATTTACCATGACATCTAGGAAACGTCGTATAACAAAATAAAAAAAAAATAAAAAAAATGCAAGTTCGACAACCACATTTTAGTCATTCTGTATGTTATCACTTATTTTCAGAATATTTCTTGTATAACATACCCTATGGGTAAATTCAACTATTTCGAGAATATCCTACCCTTTTATCCTCACTCCTCATTAAAAATTGCAGTTTCCATGGTTGGTAGTTATTTACCTAAATAATTTCTGGTAGTTTATCTCACTTTTCCCTGATTTAGTTTTTTTTATCGAGTTAACTAGTACATATCTGAAAAAAAGTATGGTCAGCCAACAGAACAAGAACGTATTACTCTGCTTATAGTGGTGGGATACAGGGATAGATTTAGGTCCTTATAACAAACAGCAGAACTTTCTCTGCATAAAAGACCATTTCCAGATCAACTGCTAATGGGACACCATAATTTTGACCGTATGGATTATGAAAAAAACTTACATGATCCGAAAGCAGCTACCAATGACAATAAATCCTAGAATATTATACTTGAAATGTAATAGAAACTACGAATTTTCTTATCAAAACTTGCTCTCCTCTACGATAGCACAAAAAGACCCTTCAGAAGAATGCTCAAAGAAAATAAAATATATTCCTATAAAGTCACCTTGCTTCAGGAACTATCAGAAGATAATCCTGATAGAAGTAAATTATTATATCGAAAAATAGTGGAAATTATAGACCTAGAACCTAATTTTGTAAACCATATCATATTTTCCGATGAACCCATATTATGTGATAATGACTTAATCAACATGAAAAACTACAGATATTTGTCTGACCATAATCCTCGTTGGATGATGAAACACCATACGCAACCAACAAAAATTAAATGTCGGGCACGGAGCAGTGAAAATCACAATAAAGGATTTTTCTCGACTACTAATTCCTACTTAAATTTTGTAGGAAATAAAATTATTCCCAATTTAATTAATTTATTTCATTATCAAGACATCAACCCGATATTGTATTAAGAAACGACATTTTGTTTCAAAAAGATGGAGCACCAGCTCATTTTAGTTGACATGTCAGAGACTATCTAGACGAAATGTTTTGCTGGAAAGTGGATTGGTGGAAGAGGATTCATTTAATAGCCTCCTAAGTCACCCGATCTACTGTCTTTTTGGAAATCTCTGAAAACAGAATTTTAAAAGCTTTCCCAATTTTGGACAATATCATGTAGCTGAAGAAAAACAATTCGAACACTTAATTAAATATCTCTTAATTTAAATTATTTAATTTTACTAATTTCTATTAAAAGCATTTGTTTTCTTATACCTTTATTTGTCAATATTTTTGAAACAGTGGAATTTCCCTGCGGTATGCTATACAAAAAATATTCTGAAATTGTTAGAGATTGAAAATAACTGGTAACATACAGGATGTTCCATTTAAAAAATGTATATATGAAATCATTATTTAAATGTCTTATTTCATTAAAATTCATTTTATGAAAAAGAAATAATTATTAATATTTCTTAATTTGGGTTTTTTCTTCCACAAATTCTGTTAAAACCACTATTTTTATTGTTATTAAGGTTCGAGTATGATGAAGAAAAACAATTTAAGAATAAGAAGTGTTTGTCTTTTTAGAATTGAACTTGGTACTCACTTAGAACTCAGTTATCTAGCAACCGAAATAAACTGGAATAGCAGAGAATTTGCTTCCCTTGTAATAATAAACTTTATTTTTTTAATTTTTAATTATAACAAATATTCTTAGTAATATAAAATTAAATTTAATGTTGTTATATATTATAAAGAGGATTATTTATTTATTTTTTATTTGTTCATACTCTCTTAGTTATTAGCTAACATAATTAAGTTAGTTTTCGGGTTAGTTGTACAGTCGTCAGCTACTTGTAGCTGCCAAACTGAAGCTCGTCTTTTTGTATATCGTATGTAGGACAATGCATTGTGATTGTATTAATTTTAGTAGATGCACAAATAAAGGCCTTTATTATTATTATTATTATTATGATTTACAAGCCAAACGGCTTCGCACTCCCTCCAGGGATTATTCACTCATACCAGGCATACAAAGGCACCAAAAGTATGAAGCTCTGTGGGAACCCTTTCCATGTTATCGGGTCCTAGGTGACGTTGTCTGCTTTCTGCATAGGTTTATACAGATGCTCACTAAGGCCTAGTCCCTTGATGTTCTGCAGAAGGTTCTTTGGTATCACTCCAGTTGTTGAAAGTATTATGGGAATCGTTTGGACGCTGTTCATTGCCCATTGTCTTCGGATTTGGACCTCCAGATCTCTGTATTTGGTGATCTTCTCGTTGTATTTTGGCCTTAGGTTGTTGTTAGGTACAGCAATGTCAATGAGTGTAGTTCGCCTGGAAATTTTATCTATTAGTATAATGTCTGGTCTATTATGAGCTACTGTCTGATCCGTCAGAACCGTTCGGTCCCAATATAACTTGAACTGGTTGTTCTCAAGAATAGGCTCCGAATTGTACTTGTAATAAGGCATTTTTCCTACCTGTAGTAGGTTTAACTTTTCTGCTAACTCTTGGTAGAGTATCTTAGTGTCTGAGTCGTGTCTTTCCTTATACTCGATTGCGACAAACGCTTGGCATCCTCCAGTTATGTGCTAGTTTGTCTCTGATGTTCGATAGCCATTGATCATTTTCTATTGAGGGATTTCTGATGATGAACTTCCGATAGTTCTTCATCGGAATAACCTGGTCTTGGATAGCTAACAAGAAGTCTTCCGTTTCCGGAAACATCTGTCCTGAAATCAACCAGTAGTTCGACGCTGAGTTGTCGACATCGTCTTGATTAACCTCATTTGGATGCCGTCCGTGAAGTGGCTTCTGTAGCCAGGTTTGTAACTTCTTTTGGTATGTTGGGTCATGAGAAGCTATATTCTGTTCCCTCAACTGTAATGGCGTTGAATCGCCTACCTCGCATATTGCTCGATCTAGTGTGGAAGAGTCCGCTAACCTGTGGAAATAAGAACGGAAGATTATTATTTGTTGATCGAGCTGCTTACCAATATCGACCAATCTTCTTCTTCCTTGGTATCTTGTGAGCACTGTACATTCAACAGCACACCGAGGGTGGTGTTTGTGTGCTTTTGTTAATATTGTTCTTATTTTCCTTTGCAGGTTTTCGATGTCCGTCCTGCTCCATTTCACAATTCCAAAAGAGTAGCTAAGGGCAGAGCATGCGTACGTGTTGAGCACCTTAAACAAATTTCTACTATTTAGACTAGTTTGTAACATTCGTTTTACTCTCCTGACAAATTCGGCCTTAACAGTGCGATGATCAATTCTTTTAGCCTGTTTCATACCTAGGTCTTTGTATGTTTGTTCTGCTCCAATTGCAGTTTTAGTTTCACTGTTTTGCAACTCAAATGCTCCCGGTTATAACTTTCCTTTTCCCTTTAACGATGTTCAAATTATAGCAGCCATCAGTATAAGATCATCTATGTATAGAAGATGATTCAATCTTACTACCTCTTCGTTGTTATTTTTAACACTAAAGCCATATCTGATGGAGTTCAAAGGGAATAACAGTGGGTTCATTGCAAGGCAGACCACAATGGGCTTAGCGGACCGCCTTGAAATATTCCCCTCCGTATTGGGATTGTATTACTTTCAATGGTATCGCTAGATGGCACTTGCAATTGTATCCTAGTTCTCCAGGTTGACATGATGCGTTCTAGAAAGGAAACAAAATGATTATCGATCCTATACATTCTCAATATAGTTTCGAGCCATTCATGTGGCACCGAGTCGAAGGACTTCTTATAATCCACGTAGGCAGCAAAGAGGTTACTTCGGTTGGTACAAGCTTCCTCTCTGTTGAGATGCGATGATGTTATTTCTTTCGCAATGTGCATAGATGCGTTGGGTCAAGCAGGAGATGATTACCTTATATAGTGTGAGAAGGCAGGTGATTGATCTATACTTAGCGGCTGAGTCGTGTCTTTCCTTGTACTCGGTTTCGGCAAACGCTTGGCATCCTCCAGTTATGTGGTGGATTCTCTCTGATGTTCGACGGCCATATCTGCATTGAGGGAACTTCCGATAGTTCTTCGTCGGAATAAACTGGTCTTGGATAGCTAACAAGAAGCCCTCCGTTTCCGGAAACATCTGTCCTAAAATCAACCAGTAGTTCGACGCTGAATTGTCGACATTGTCCTGATTAACGGTTATTGCTGGTCTTGTATCTCTTTAGCCGTCCTGCAATAAGAGAGAACTTCTGTTTCAGCGTATCGAGGCATTGCTGAGCAGTAACGTTCCCTGGATTTTGTCGCGACTAATATCGTTCTATTCCACTCTGATTATGTTGAGTCGCGCTTCTGAGATTAGTTTATTTCGGAGAATAGCTGTATTGGTCTGCTATTCTCTGTTGTGACACTTGTAGGTGTGGATATTCCCTACAAAATTCGGCATGAAGCTGTTGTTTATAGCCGATCGTTATAATTATTATTATACATGATTTACAAGCCAGACGGCTTCGCCCTCCCTTCAGGGAATATTCACTCATACCAGGTACACAAAGGTACCAGAAGTATGAAGCTCTGTGGGAACCTTTTCCATGTTATCGGGTCCTAGGTGACGTGGTCTGCTGTATTTCCCATGAACTTTCGGACGGTTCGCGCGGTTGCTAGGAGAGTTGCTTTCTGCATCGGTTTATACAGATGCTCACTAAGACCCAGTCCCTTGATGTTCTGCAGGAGGTTCTTTGGTATCACTCCAGTTGTTGAGAGTATTATGGGAATCGTTTGGACGCTGTTCATTGCCCATTGTCTTCGGATTTGCACCTCCAGATCTCTGTATTTGGCGATCTTCTCGTCGTACTTTGACCTTAGGTTGTTGTTGTTTGGCACAGCGATGTCGATGAGTGTAGTTCGCCTAGAAATTTTTATCTATTAGTATAATATCTGGTCTATTATGAGCAACTGTTTGATCCATCAGAACCGTTCGGTCACAATATAACTTGAACTGGTTTTTCTCAAGAATAGGTTCTGGATTGTATTTGTGATAAGGCACTTTTCCTACCTGTAATAGGTTCAACTTTTCTGCTAACTCTTGGTGGAGTATCTTAGCGGCTGAGTCGAGTCTTTCCTTATACTCGGTTGCGGCAAACGCTTGGCATCCTCCAGTTATGTGCTGGACTATCTCCGATATTCGACAGCCATATCTGCACTGATCATTCTCTATTGAAGGATCTCTAATGATGAACTTCCGATAGTTCTTCGTCGGAATAACCTGGTCTTGGATAGCCAACAAGAAGCCCTCCGTTTCCGGAGACATCTGTCCTGAAATCAACCAGCAGTTCGACGCTGAGTTGTCGACATTGTCCTTATTGACCTCATTTGGATGCCGTCCATGAAGTGGCTTCCGTAGCCAGGTTTGTAACTTCTCTTGGTCTGTTTGGTGGTGAAAAGTAATATCTTGTTCCCTCAACTGTAGCGGCGTTGAATCGTCTGCCTCGCATATTGCTCGATGTAGTCTGGAAGAGTCCGCTAACCTGTGGAAATATGAACGTAAGTTTATTATTTGTTGATCGAGCTGTTTACCAATATCCACCAATCCTCTTCCTCCTTGGTGTCTTGGAAGCATTGTACGTTCAATAGCACTCCGAGGGTGATGTTTTTGTGCTTTTGTTAGGAGTGTCCTTATTTTTCTTTGCAGTTTTTGGATGTCCGTCCTGCTCCATTTTACAATTCCAGCTCTGAGCAAGCATACATGTTGAGCGCCTTAAACAAATTTCTACTATTTAAATTAGTTCGTAGTACCCGCCTTACTCTCCTGACAAATTAAGTTGTCAATTCAGCTTTCATAGTGCCATGATCAATTCTTTTAGCCTGTTTCATAGCTAGATATTTGTATGTTTGGTCTGCCTCCATTGCAGCTATAATTTCACCGTTCTGCATTTCAAAAGCCCCCGGTTGTATCTTCCCTTCAACGATGTTCAAAATACGGCACTTGTCAAGTCCAAATTGCATTCCGATATCCCCGGAGAACTTCTCTACAATTTTAAGCATTTGTTCCAGCTGGTTTCTGGTTGCAGCCATCAGTTTAAGATAATCCATGTATAGAAGATGATTCACTCTGACTACTTCTTCGTTGTTATTTCTAACACTAAAGCCGTATCTGGTGGAATTCAAACGGCGTGATAGTGGGTTCATTGCAAGGCAGAATCACAATGGGCTAAGTGAATCGCCTTGAAATATTCCTCTTCGTATCGGAATGGTGTTAGTTTCGATGGTGTCGCTGGATGGCACTTGCAATTGGATCCTAGTTCTCCAGGTTGACATGATGCGTTCTCAGTTTCCGGAAACATGTGTCCTGAAATCAACCAGTAGTTCGACGCTAAGTTGTCGATATTGTCCTGATTAACGGTTATTGCTGGTCTTGTATCTCTTTAGCCGTCCCGCAATAAGAGAGAACTTCTGTTTCAGCGTATCGAGGCATTGCTGAGCAGTAACGTTTCCTGGATTTTGTCGCGAATAATATCGTTCTATTCCACTCTGATTATGTCGAGTCGCGCTTCTGAGATTAGTTTATTTCGGAGAATAGCTGTATTGGTCTGCTATTCTCTGTTGTGACACTTGTAGGTGTAGATATTCCCTACAAAATTCGACATGAAGCTGTTGTTTATAGCCGACCGTTATAATTATTATTATAATTTTTAATATTATTATTATTAATTTGGTTCCCTTGTAACAATAATAATTCATACTGTACGACACTGAGTTTTGTTTAACGTAACAAAACTTGCCTTACCTTAATACAACTAACATTAAATCACGAACCGAATAAACTAGACAAGTTTTAAAACTTTACCTCAGAAGATATCTGGGTAAAATTTTTAGAAGCTACTAAAAGCCACTCAATGGCTCGTAAGCAGGAAAGTAAATTAAAAAGTTTTGTGCTTGTTATAAAACTTGGCTAATAGCAAGGAAAGTTATATATTTTGGATTATTTAATCATTTTATATTGCGAAGGGAGACCTTTTAATGATTTTTTTATTTGCTAAGTAATTTTTATCTACAGTATAATTACTTTAAAATTTCATAGTTTGACGAGAGCTCAGAACAAAATAAAGCAATATAAAGGTTACCATTCTAGTAATGACTTCACTTAAACAGTACACTTAGAGACACCAGCAATCTATACCGATTTCTTTAACTTAAATTTAAAGCATTTTCTTTGTTGTATTTTTTCAAGGGGAGCATTCTATTAACCGATTTAATTTTCGGGTTATTATACTACGGAAAAGTTAAATGTTTATTACCAAAAATATAAGAATATGGCAATGAAAATAAAAAAACTTCAACAATTTGTGATAGAGCTGGAGCCTCCCCCTTACATATTGGATATTTATAATTTGAAAATTTGAATAACTGACTTCAAGACGAAGATTTTGAAAAATAATTTTTTTTTTTTGGATCCTTCTGTTTATAATAATTAAGAAACAAATCCAACGGCATTTGATACTTAGAGAGTTATATTTTCAAATTCCATGATCAGATTTTACAAAGTATGCATAAAAAACAGATATACATAAAGCAGTAGAGAAAGACGTGCAAAAAAGATTGAAAGAACGAATAGAGGGCGGCTTGGAATTTCTAGCCGTATAGCTATGCTTGGTCTTGATAAGTGTCATAGTCGCTGCAGGCGTGGATCCAAGGGGGGGGGGCGGTGGGAGCGGCCGCCCCCCTAAGAGCGTTGAGTTCGGGAAAATAGAGCCGATTTTGCCTCTTATACTATAGTTTATTTAAGAACTAGAGAGAGTAATAAATCATTTTTTACCCTTTTTTTTCTTCGCAAAATACCTGTGTACTTTAGTATGGTGTCTTTAGCAAAATTTGTTAGAAATATATATTTTTCATAGAAATGGGTTAGAATTTTTTTAATCAAAAATACCGATCATAATAATGGACCATTTGGGTTGGATAACAATAGATATTTGGATGTGTGAAGTGTTAAAAAGGATTTTAATCCTTGTCATAGGCGTCGGAAGAAGGTGCATTTTATCACTAAGTATTTATGGCATAGAATATTATTTCCGTAATAAACTTAAAATAAAAGTTTTTATAATATTATTTTATTTCATATGATTTTTTAATAATTCACATATATTAGAAAATATAAATAATTTTGACATATTTAACACAAATCACAACTGTATTTTTATTATTTTTAATTTTGGCATAGAAACCGTTATAATTTAAATACTTACAAAATACCCATTGTCAAAAATACAAGAAGTTAAACATATATAAAAAATAAATTCGTCCATATAATGTGAAATTTTTTTTGGGCTATCGGTCATTTTATTATTAATGTAACGAACTTTGTAGTGTTTTATATTTCTTAGTATTAGTTTGTGTTCGTAGTTTGTAGAGTTTTAGGTATATTTTTTTACGAGTTCATAATGTATTTAAGTAATTTTACCTTTGTTAATTTCCTCAGGAGACGACTATGAAAGAAGGTCTGGAACTTTTTAGAGAATTCGATTTCCTTATTTTTAACATGGAACGCCTATGATGGAAGGTCTAGAAATCGCCGGATTATTCCGTTTTCTTATTTTGATTACATCATGTAGTATGGAAATCCTTCTAGAGAATTAGGGAATCTTCCGGTATCAACCAAAAGGGTATATAAAGGGTCCAGATCGACTTTCTTAGTCAGTATATTCTGAGGGTTGCAAGTTGAACTAATTTGACAAGTGTCAAAAGTAAGGTTGAAAATAAAAAGTGATTAAAATAATACAGTGTGTGTAGTTTGTTTGAAGATCGGCCGTCCGGAACAAACTGGTGTCAGAAGTGGGATCAAATCCAGAAGAGGTTAATTCAGGTTAGAAAATTAGAAAAAAAGTGAACTGAAATTATATGCCAGTGGAAACTAGAAAACAAAAAGCAAAAATGGAAGAACAACTTCAAAGTAGTTTAAATCAGATGTTGATGATGATACAGGACATGAAAACAAGCCAAGAAGGAATGATTAAGAATCTAGATGAATTAAAGACAAGCCAAGATGATATGAAACAAGAATTAAAGACAAGCCAAGATGATATGAAACAAGAATTGATGACACTGAAAACAAGCCAGGAAAACATGAACCAAGAACTGAGAGAGGACATTCAGAAAAATCAAAATAAGAAAACGGAATAATCCGGCGATTTCTAGATCTTCCATCATAGGCGTTCCATTTTAAAAATAAGGAAATCGAATTCTCTAAAAAGTTCCAGACCTTCTGTCATAGTCGTCTCCTGAGGAAATTAACAAAGGTAAAATTACTTAAATACATTATGAACTCGTAAAAAAAATATACCTAAAACTCTACAAACTACGAACACGAACTAATACTAAGAAATATAAAACGCTACAAAGTTCGTTACATTAATTAAAAACATTTTTAGGACATTTGACGTTTCAGTTTATTTATTTCTTAAACCATCTGCAGAATTACAATTAAACACTAAAAAGGGATTCAAATGTAATTAATTTTTACATGTCAAAAATATTTAAATAATAAATTGTGTTTACCCTGGTAAACATTACGTATCTAATTCATAATCCAAGTCAGTGAAGCTATCTTCGCCCAAATTAATTATAATTGGTTCCTCTATCTCACGGATCATGAGATCGAGTTTCCACATTTTCTTTTATTCTTTTATTATATGGATTTTTCCAAATTTTTTGCAGTGACTTTTTCCTAAAAGATCTTTCAAAAGTTCTATTAAATTACTAATTTTGTAAGTTGTGTTATTTCTAGCAACTACTATCTTTTATTTGAGAGAGAGATATTTCCTTCGCCAACAGACATTTTTCGGACGATCTATAAGAACAGATTTCCTATCTGGTTTTTTCCAGAAAAAATTAAGTTCTCTGAGCAATTTCCAGAGCTCAGTTCTTTTAATTTCAGGTAAATCCCGATCTTCATTGATTTTAGCTAGAATTTTGTCGAAGCTTGGAATCTGCTTCTAATAAGATCTATGTATAACTCCTTTCATTGCCAGAAATTAAATTGAACTATCAGAAACTCTATTGTTGCAGTATATTTATAAAACCTTATAATGTTTAAATATAATTAAATATAATTAGATTTATGTCAGTTCTCAGTTACCTGCGGCACTGGAGCAGGTAAGTTGGAGGTTTCGGTAACAGTTTTATTACTCTCTCTAGTTCTTGAATAGAGTATAGGAATGTGTATACTTGCGATCGCCCCTCCCCGTCCCAAGAGGTTTGAGTTCAGGAAAATAGAACCGATTCTGCCTTTAATATTAGGAATGTGTATGCTGCATGCACTCCCCTCCCGTCGACAACTTGTTTTTCTTGCGATAGCCACTCTCCCCTAGAGCTTTGAGTTCAGGAAAATTGACACGATTCTGCCTCTTATACTAGGAATGTGTATGCTGCCCGCATCCTCCCCCCCCCTGTCGACAACTTGTTTTTTCTTGTGATCGCCCCCTCTCTCTAAGAACTTCAAATTCAGAAAAATATACCCGACCCTGACTTTTAAACTAGAAATGGGAATGTTGCTGATGTCCCCCCTCTCCCCGTCGAAAACTTGCTTTCGCTTGCCATACTGTACTTTTCTGATATCGACCCCCCCCCCCCCAAAGAGAGAGGCTAGATCCGACCCTGAGTCGCTGACATGATTAGACGTATTTTTTCGTTACGATAGTTGTGCTCTTAGATAAAAATAATTTTAATATCACTTTATTCAGAAATCCGGTTCTATTTGTTTACTTTTTTGAGTTTCGGTCATAATATTTCTTTATAAGAAAATTAACACATGCTTTTTCTTACTTTTCGGTTTATTTTATTAATTAAAGAATTACTGTAAGTATGAAAGGAATATGTAATTTGTTGTTATATAAATTGAAAATTTAATTTCTTACGTAAAGTTAACACGTGGTTCACTTAATTAACTGACATTTAACATTTTTATTATTTTATTATAAATATAAACAAAAACTTTTTTTAATATAAATATAAATATAGACACAAACTGATATGATTTTTTTATACATTTTTTACATATCTGTTTTGTTTGGCTTTGACTACGAAAGAGTTAAAAAGTTTCTGGACAACCTGCAATTTTATTGCCCTATTAGGTTGCTATACATATTACTCAGGTCATTTATGTCCATTCTGAATTTAATTATACAGGGTATTTTTTTGATATGGATCATTTTTTAATTGTTCTTTTTTTGTAGTTAATTTCTGTGTCTAAAATTTCAAAGTTGTTAAAATCGATGTTATGTATGTTGTCTATTGCATGTTTTGCTAAGGTGGTTTCATTATCGTTATTTTGATATCTAATGCTGTATTTGTGATTTTGTATTCTATTTTTTAAATACTATTTAGTTTGGCCGACATATGTTTGGCTACAATCTAAACAAATGATCTTGTAAATGACTTTTGTTTGTTCGTCTTTAAGGATATCGGGTTTAAGTTTTGTATAAAGGCTTTCGAGATTATTCGAAGGTTTTTTAGCTATTTGGATATCATATGGTTTTAGTACTTTTTTAATGGGATGAGTATTGAACTCATCATAAAAAACTGAGTAGAAAAACTCTATAATAAGAACAAACCAATATACCAGAAATTACTAATCCTATTAAAAAACTACCAAAACCATATGATATCGAAATAGTTGAAAAACCTTCGAATAATTTCAAAAGCCGTTATACAAAACTTTAACCCGATATTCTTAAAGACGAACAAAAAAATGTCATTTACAAGATCAACTGTTTAGATTGTAACCAAACATATCTCGGTCAAACGAAACAGTTTTTAAAAAATAGAATACAAAATCACAAATACAGCATTAGACATCACAATAACGATAATAAAACCGCCTTAACCAAACATGCAATAGACAACATACATAACATCGAATTTAACAACTTTGAGATTTTAGACACAGAAATTAACTACAAAAAAAGAACAATTAAAAAATGATCCATATCAAAAGAACACCCTGTACAATGAAATTCAGAACGGGCACAAATGCCCTGAGTAATGTGTATACCAACCTAATAGGGCAATAAAATTGCAGATGGTCCAGAAACTTTCTAACTCTTTAGTAGTGTACTGTCAAAAGCCAAAAAAAAAAAAGGTGTGTAAAAAATGTATAAAAAAATAATATCAGTTTTTGTCTATATTTATATTTATAATAAAAAAAAGATTTTGTTTATATTTAAATTAAAATATTAAAAATGTTAAACTTAAGTTAATTAAGTGAACTACCTGTTAACATTAGGTAAGAAACTAAATTTTCAGTTTATATATCAACAAATTACATATTCACTTTCATATTTACAGTAATTCTCTGAAGATGATTTAATCAATAAAATAAACCGAAACGTAAGAAAAAAAATGTGTTAGTTTTCTTATAAAGTAATTTTATGACCAAAACCCAAAAAAGTAAAATCTTATTTATTTAGAAAAATCATATTTTCAACAAGGCCGGTATACAATGGATTTTCGAACATTGTAATAATTATGCAATATAAAATTTTCAAATTAGGACAAAAATTTAACGAAATAAGTAGAAGAAGAGAAGATACACAGGACAAACAAAAAATTGATCTATTTCTCACATTTCATTCTAAGATATCACTAGTTTTGAAAAATATACTAACAAAAGGACAAAGCTTTATAACTAAAAAGTTATGAATTTTATAAAAAAAAATGTCTATATGTTTTTTTGTACAATGCATCGATATTTATTAAAATGCGGTTTTCATAATGAAGGCTCAAGCATAACCTTCTCAGCTGCACAAATTTAGTTTTATAGTTCGGAGATAATCCCATCATATACTTCATCTTACTTTTATCTTTCATTGTCTGGACGAACATGTAATGCTAAAAATATGCCAATTTTGCCTTGAAAATTATTAGAAAAAAAAATGCAATATTTCATTCAAAAAACATTTCCATTAGTCAAAAAAATAAATAAATTTAAAGCCGATGTTTTGTATTTTCGTAGTCATCAATATGAAACTTCGCTGAAGTTTTCCAATATTCTGTTTTGATAAAAAAAAAAACAATCTAATGAGAATTTTTGGGGCCTTAATTTATTTTGCCATTGTCGCTCATGAATGGAAGATGCTGGAAATACAAATCGAATCTTAAGTATATTAAATCGTGAGACATGGGATTCTTTCAGTATATCTTTAAGATTTGTAAATTAAAGTCGGTCTTTTTAAACGAAAAAGTTTTTAAATCATTTTAAAATA
The DNA here is from genome assembly GCA_034092305.1 of Diaprepes abbreviatus. Classification (NCBI taxonomy): domain Eukaryota; kingdom Metazoa; phylum Arthropoda; class Insecta; order Coleoptera; family Curculionidae; genus Diaprepes; species Diaprepes abbreviatus. The sequence goes on along the minus strand of JASJET010000094.1, from coordinate 4,965,045 downwards.
CATATTTAATTTGCCATTCTATATTTATACTCAAATTACCAAATTCTCACATTAAAACTTGCACATGGAATACTAATAGCCTGTATGCTAGCGGCAAACTCCACAACCTTGTGAAGGAGGTTTAGCGCACGAACCCTCCAATCACAGGAATAAGCGAAGTAAGATGGCCCGGTTAAGGGACATGCTGGCCATGACGGAAATGACAGGCATTATAGAAATGGCATCGGCATTTTTGTAACATCAAAATATACTCATTATATCATAAATTCAATTTAACGACGGAATGTCCTGAAAGTGCTGGATACTCACTGAAGACTGAAGACTACGAACTCCACTCTGGATTTCTCTCCATACTAGTTTCGATCACCTAAATGAATCAGTGAAGCTGTAAAATATATAAAGAAGCATGCAACACTAAACGCGGCTTCGCCGACCTCTCGTCGGATGACATATATGTTTATACGGCTTTCACGGATTTCTCCGTGTGAGATGCATTAGCAGTGGTTATATCCACATTATGCTGTTGTAGTGCTGAAATCACATTCAGCAAACGTACAACTACAGTGAACTCTCTCTTGAATGGACAGCACTTGTGTAGCATAAAGTGTCCTTTGAATGGAGGTGTCCGTTGAATGGAGAAAATAAAATAAACTTCAAATATTTAAACATGTATATTACGTATATGTAGTCAATGTTTAAATGTTAGTTAGCAAAAACACAAGTTTTTAATACTAAATATGTATATAACCTATGTATATGTAATTAAAATATGCACATAAATCATTTGTTATTTAAAAAAAAACTTTCAAGGGTGGTTTGCTTAAGGCCATTTAATTTATTTTTAACAATTTGGGTTTCTACTGAACTTACAGCTTGGGAGATTTGTTGTGCAATGTTAGAATTTCCCTGTAATACAAAAAATGTTTCAATGTCTTTTAGTTTTTTGTAGGCTTCATTAATGTCTTTTATATTCGAAGTATTCGTTTCTTCGTCGTCACTTTCACTTTCAGATAATGTTTGAACAACCTGATTCACCTGAAACTCACGTACACACTCTTGAATACTTAAATCGGGATTTTCAGTCAACAAAGTTCCATCAATTTCCGTATAACTTAATAAATCAATGGAAAAGTGTTTGTTTTTTTTTCCATAATTCAGAAAGTGGCAGATCGTCCTCGGAATCTTCTTCAGGCTCAACGTTGTCCTGTGTACCGAATCCAGCTTTAAGAAAGCAATTGTTGATAGTTTTCGGTTGTACTTCCTTCCATGCAGTTACAGTCCAAATCAAGGCATTGGTAACGTTAATAGACTTCTCAAGTTCCCCTATAGAATCAGACTCTTCTATCGACGATAACAGTCTTCGGATCAATAACTTTCTGTAGTAGCTTTTGAAACATTTTATAATCCCCTGATCGAGGGGCTGGCATTCAGATGTAGTATTAGGCGGCAGAAATATCAATTTAACATTACATAATACAAGTTGTGGATGAGACGCAGCATTGTCTAGGAACAAAAGTACTTTTCGATTTTCTCTCTGCATTTTTCTGTCAAATTTATTTAGCCAATCTGTCATGATTTCTCTTGTCATCCATGACTTCTTATTGTAATACCATTCGATAGGTAATTTTTCTACATAGGAGTTCTTGAAACAACGAGGATTCTTGCTTTTTCCAATTACCAGTGGCTTTTCTTTGTTTCCAATCATATTGGTGCAAAACAGAATTGTGAGTCTGTCTTTGGAAGCCTTACCTCCAGTGCATTTTTCTCCTCTCAGAGCATATGTTTTGTTAGGCAAGGCACGAAAAAATAGTCCCGTCTCATCTGCGTTAAAAATATCACGAGGAGAGTATTCTTTCATTATAGTGAGCAGGTTTTTCTTCCAGTCAGCAACCACTGATAAATCTACAGCCGCTGCTTCGCCACATATAGATTTGAAGGAAATATTGTGCCGCTTACAAAACTTCTCGAGCCATCCGCTGGAAGCCTTCATGTCAAAATTTAGTTCCGTTGCAACTTCTAATGCTTTTTCTTGAATAATTTTACCAGAAACAGGAATGTTTTTAGAACGCACTTTACAAAACCAATCGAAAACAATTTGATCTAATGCAGCACCCTCAGTTTTCAAAAATTTCCTTTTCTTTTCGGTGTTTCCGCTCTCAGAAAACTGCTTAATTATATCACTCTTACGTTCTAAAATTTCACTAGCTTGACTTTTTCCAATTCCAAACTTTTCTGCTAACTGTCTAACACTTAACTTATTCGTATCCGCATAATGGATTACATCGACTTTTTCTGCCAAACTTAAAAACTTTCTTTTGTTGGTAGCCATGTTATTCGCGTCACAAAACGTTTATGCAACTAAAATGATATTATCCTTTCCGCAGCAGTTTTAACAATACGTACATAATAAAGTAAAATGTGCTTAATAGAATTCACGTGCACCAATAAAATTCCTTGGAAAACCCTAAAAGCCTAATTACCTACCAATATACCTGGCTGCCGCCTACTTTGTGGGTATTTACGCAAATAAAATGTGTCTTTAATAAAATTTAAAATTTAGGCAAATATTGAAAGGAAAATAGTAAAATATTTGTCCGTTAGAATTATTTTTTATAAATAATTTACTGTCCGTGTCCGTTGTTGAGAGCGTCCATTGGAGGGAGGTTTAAAAGTACAGACTGGTATATACGAATGGTTTTTGTCTCAAAAATTGCCCATATAGAAGAGGTGTCCATTGAATAGAGGTGTCCGTTAAGAGAGAGTTCACTGTATATGCAACTCCGTATGTAAGTGAAGCAAAATGCGAAACAGTGAATGCAAACTTCGCTCCATCACATCCTTTCTGTGTTAGAGGCTGAACAGTTAGAATAAACTGTAATAAAACATAATTCATCCCATTCCACCACCATCGAGATGGTGGCCCACCTGTACCACCATACCAAGAAGAAAGTCAAAGCTTACCCTCCCCGCCACAGTGATACGGCAGAGATACATGTTTCGTCTATCACTAGACTCATCAGGGTACCGACACGCACCTGGCTGTTCAAAGGACAGATCGGAAGGATTTGAAAAAATATTTTAATGAAAGTTGTATAATATGAAAATTTCTACAATCTAAAAATATTTTCAATAATACATGGTGTTTCATGACAGCGTTGCCTAAAAAAATATATTTTTTTAATGGTATACCCAGTATATCTTTTCATATTTGGATTCTCCAAGAAATATCCATACGGGAACATATCTGGTTTTGAACCGACGTTAGTTACTTATTCAAAATGCCCTCCACTTTCTTGAATATACAGTTCAATACTTTTCTCAAATTCACTAGGCAAATTGGGACACGTTTCAATATTAATATCTTGAAAACAATTTCTTATTCTAACCATTATTTTTTCGTTTGTTGAAGGCGATATTTTATAAATCTGTTTTTAACAAACCCTCATATGTTGAAGTCCATTTTAGTTAAATCTAGAGATCTAGCGGGCCATGAAACAAGTTGTCACCTTCCAGTCCAATGATCTGGGTATGGGGCATTTAAAAAAGTTGTGATTTTTGTTGGCACCATCAGGAAAAAACCACATTCGTTCTCGAGCTTCACTGGACACTTGAGCCAATAGGTTAGGTAAATGATTTTGCAAAAAGTCTAAGTAGACTTTCCGTTATCTTGCTAATATAGACGCTAATATAGACATGGGACCGGAAATTCTAAACAGTGAAGTTCTATCTGCCATAAGATCTGCAAAAACCAAGAAAACCATCGGGCCTGATAATGTCCCAACCGAGCTGTTACAAATGATTCATGAGGAAAATATAGGAATCTTGGTCAAACTGTTTAATACCGTTTACGCGACTGGAGATATAGCGGAAGATTGGCTGAGGTTTGTATTCGTCCCAATCCCAAAAAAACAGCGAGTAAAGCGATGCAGTGAATACAGACTAATAAGTCTAATGAGCCACACTTTCAAGATCTTTCTCAGAATCATCCACAGCAGGATAAGATCTAAATGCGAAGCAGATTTAAATGAAACCCAATTCGGATTTAGAAACGCCCTAGGTACTAGAGAGGCTTTATTCGCTCTAAATATACTTCTGCAAAAATGACGGGACCAACACAAAGATATATTCGTATGTTTTGTCGATTACGAGAAGGCCTTCGACAGAGTACAGCACAGAAAACTCATAGATATTTTAAATAACGTAGGGGTAGACAGCAGAGACGTAAGAATTATTAAAAATCTATATTGGTGGCAGAAAGCAACAGTAAGGCTAAATGGAAAACTCACAGAAGAAAGTAAAATTCTGCGAGGCGTCAAACAGGGCTGCATACTATCTCCACTGCTTTTTAATATATATTCAGATAAAATCTTTAAACGGGCTACTCAAGGACAACGAATGGAGTACAAATTAATGAAGAATGTATAAATACAATACGATATGCTGACGACACTGTTATCTTAAGCGACAAACTACAAGACCTGCAACATCTATTAAACTGTGTTAACACTGAGGGTCAAGAAATGGGGCTCAACATAAATATCAAAAAGACATAATTTATGGTCTTTAGTAGACAACTCATCTTAACGCTTCAATACAAGTAGAAGGAAAAAGTATAGACAGGGTGACTCATTTTAAATATCTTGGATGTTATGTCACCTAAAACATAAACCCAGATAAAGAGATAAGGTGTAGAATAGAGGCTGGTAGGGTAACTTTTCAAAAAATGAAACCACTTTTCTGCAATGATAACCTCAACCTAAAACTACGACAGAGAATGATAAGATCATACGTCTGGCTAGGGTTACTATATGGGACAGAGATCTGGACAATTAAGGCTGCCACGATTAATCGGTTGGAGGCTCTCGAAATGTAGTTACACCGGCGAATGCTGAGAATACCTTGGACAGCTAGGCAGATCAACGAAATGGTACTCAATAGGGCGGACACAACTCGTCTACTATTAAACACTGCGAAGTGTAGAAAAATCTCATATCTTGGACATATATTCAGAGGGGAGCGATATAGAATTCTTCAGCTAACCATGATGGGTAAAGTAGAGAGACGTAGAGGGGTAGGAAGGAGACAGGCTTCCTGGTTGAGGAATATTCGTAAATGGACAGGTATACGTAGCGCGCGGGAACTGTTCCATTTGGCGCAGGACCGTGAAAGACTTGCCAATGTAATTGCCAACGTCAGGGGGACCTGATATGGCACTTAAAGAAGAAGACTTTCCGTGTTAATCTTTGCCAAAGAAAAGTATGTTCCAATTACGTAGTTACTTACAACATATTCCCAAACATTCAAAGAACGACTAATTTGAGAATTGTATAGTACAAAATATGGATTTCTTGCTGCATAATAATGAAAATTATGTCTGTTAACACTTCCGTTTCTATAAAACATAGCCTCGTCTCCAAATAGCATCACATAAGCCAAATTTCTTTGTTCGGTTTTGAGCCCACAGACAAAACCCAAATCTTCTCTGATAATCTTCGGGAACAGTTCTTGAAATAACTGAATATGACAGAAGTGCATTTTATTAGCATTTCCAATAGCGAATTTTCGGTTAGAATTAAACAGGGCGATTCGCTCAGTCCCTTCATAGTTAATCTAATAATGGATAAAATAATAGAAAATCTCCCCAGAACAGTTGAATTCAAAATGGGAAACACATTCTTCCATACCGTCTGCTATGCCGACTCTGAAGATAACCTACAAAGACCACTGCACTATTTTAACACTAAAGCGAAAGCATTAAATATGCTCATCAACACCGAGAAGACCAAATGCTTAGTAACATCCAAATAACCAATACGGTGCAAGTTGGAAATCGACTCCAAAATTGTCGAACAGGTAAATCACTTCAAATATATGGGAGCAGAAATAACGAGCCATGGAAACCTTTTTAACGAAGTAAGAGAGCAGACGATGAAAGCGGCTAAAATTTCGGGATGCCTAAAAGAAATTGTGTGGAAGAATAAATATCTTAATACCGAAAGCAAAACTAAGATATATAAAATGGCTCTAAGACCCATCATAACATACGCGGCAGAAACAAGACCAGATACAGGCATAACTCTACAAATGATGGAAACAGTCGAAATGAAAACATTAAGAAGTATACAAGGCAAAACTCTACACGACAGATTACTGAATGAAGATATCAGACAACAATGCGGGATACAAGACATAGAAAGATGGGTTAGACAAAGGCGAAGATTCTGGAACAAACATATAGGGAGAATGGAGGACGGTAGGCTCGTTAAAAGCGCAAAAATGAATAACCCAGTAGGAAAAAGATCACAGGGAAGACCACCAAAACGATGGCCAGAATGCTGGACCTCATCTTCCGGGGAAGACCTGATGGCAATGAACAGGCAATAGCCAACGAGCATGGTTAACTGTGTTAGAAAGAAGAAGAAGAATTCTCGGTGACTGATTAAAGTACACTGAATTGATTTTCCTCAGCATGAGTATGTTTTTTTAGTATTTTTTTATGTATGACATGCAGTTAGTTCTTTGAAAATGCTCCTTCTCTCTCTCTGTCAACCTCTGTTCATCCACTCCTGGATGTAGGTCTCTCTCAATTGTTTCCATCTTTCTCTATTCTTAGCCAATCTCATCCACTGTTTGCCCGCCACTGTCCTTATGTCGTCTACCCATCTTTTTTGAGGTCTTCCCGTGCTTCCTGTCTCCCTCGGTCTCCATTCAAGGATTCTTCGTGTCCATCTGTTGTCCTCATATCGGGCTATGGGACCAGTCCATCGCCACTTCATCTTTGCAACCTCCTTCACGATGTCTTTGTCTTTTGTCCTACGTCTTATCTCTAATGATATTCTAAGCATGTTTCTTTCTATCGCTCTTTGGACTGTTTCTAATTTTTTAGCGGACTTTTTGGTGAGGGATATGGTCTCTAATCCATGCGTACACACCGGTAATATGCATGTGTCGTATACTTTTCTTTTTAGATTTATGGGAATTGAATTATTTTTCAGGATGTATGCAAATTTACCGAAGGCGGCCCATATCAACTGTGTTCTTCTTTTTATTTCAGCATCCTGGTTTGATTTCCCTGGTCTGATGTCATGACCCAAGTATACATAGTATTCGACGTTTTCTATCCTCTGATTCTGTATTGTTATGTTTGCCTGTTCGTGGCTCATTATTTTTGTTTTGTTGTAGTTCATTTTAAGGCCTACAGATGCGGATGCGTCATTTAGCTGTTGTAGCATTTCGTTCACTCCCCTTTGTAGTTTTAAGGGGTTCGTTTTCGTCTTGTCGTCTATTTCTATTTGAATGGTTGAATTTTCGTATATGTTTTTTATGGTGTTTATGTGTCTTGAATCGATTCTTGCGTTTTCTAAGGATTGTAATACTGCCCATATTTCAACGGAGTCCAATGCCTTCTGGAAATCTACAAAAGCCATATGGAGCGGTACCTTTTTTTCGGTGCACTTCTCAGTTAGTATTTTTATGGTGTGTAGGTGATCTGTGGTGCTAAAGTGTTTTCTGAATCCAGCTTGTTCGACAGGTTGGTAAAAAAAATGCTCCTGAAGTGTCCCAAATGTGCTTCTTTCAGGCTGACGTTCGTCGGGAAATCGCTCTTGATACAGTCTTTTCGCTAACTGTGCATTCTTTTCACTAGCTCTCAAAACAAAAATCATATTCACCATCTCGGCTTGTGAAAAATTCACTATTTAAAATTTAAACTTCAAAATTGTATTTTTTATAAAACAAGTTAAGACAATACTCTTTACTAGTACCAGATAAATGATAAATATCACTTTAACGTTTACTTTTTTCGTTTAGTATTCATGGGTTACTTTTTTTGTGTACAATTAATAGAAATAAATATACCGGAAAAACTAGCCCAGCAAGATATAGGAAAACTTTAAGAAAAGTAACAGAAAAACTATAACTGTACACGATAAAGTAGTTATATACAGGACGTTCAATTTTTAAAAATCAAAGAAAAATTAATTTACAATTCATGAAATGGGCATAATTTTGCAAACAACCTCTATGTAACTTTGCTATAAAATACAAAACCACCTATCTTATGGATAATTCTTAAGGGAATCAAATATCCATAGATATCCAGGGTATTCCATTAAAAATAGCAATTTTTTAACACCACGCTGTTATAAAACATCACGTATAATTGAAAATATTTTTAGATCATTGGAATTTTTATATTACATAACTTTTATTAACACATTTTTTCCAATTTTTGAAAAATAAAAGAAATAAGGTACTTTGTCACACTATTGCGCCACTCTGTATATACAAATATATATATATATATATATATATATATATATATATATATATATATATATATATATATACATATATATATATATATATATATATATATATATATATATATATATATATATATAGTATGGGATCTTCTTTGGAAAATTAAGTTGGGATAGACCCATAGAGTTGTTTGCTCTGAGGATGGACTTTTAACAGGCTTGAAAATGATTCTATTTAGCCGATTTTCCAGAGTTGGAATTCTTGATTTTGAAAACATGGCAGCTTGTATCTTGTCAGAATTCAACTCGATCATCCATCTTTCTAATTTATTTATGTGACGTTGTAGGCGTTGCAAAAGAGGTATCATCAGCAAACAAGTATAATTTGCTACCGTCGTCGACCGGAATGTCAGCTGGGTACAAGTTAAAGAGAGTTGGAGATAGAGGTGAGCCTTGAGGCAATCCAGCTCTAACCTGTTTAACTTCAGAAGTAGCACCGATTGATGACAGAACGAAAGATCTGTTTTATAAGAAACTTGAGGCTAGTCCTACTAAAACCATTGTGCCACATCTTCTCAAAGACCTTCCTGATATTAAAGAAGATAGCACCAGTGTGGAATCTTTAATAGAAACCTTGAATTATCATTGAAGCCAGTCTGGTGGTCTGCTGAACGTTGCTATGGTTGCTCCTGAAGCCAAATTGCTGTGGAGGTAAGATTTTCCTCTCGGTTATAAAATCAGACAATCTGTTAAAAATAATGCGTTCAATGATTTTCCCTAGATAGGAAAGCAGACTAATAGGCCTGTAGCTGTTGATGTTTGTTGCCCTTCCGCATCTTATTTACAAAATATAAGTCTTTAAATGTGCTTTTAATTGTTCCCCTATTTTGGGAATGCAACTTATAGTGAATGCGGCAGGGTGATCGTATTATTAACTTTGTTTCTTTATAAAAAGAGACTGTGAGAGCCTCTTGATATAGAAACTTCAGGTGTCGAAGAGTTTATTTTCGTACTTCTATGAGGCAGCATAAAGATAATCAAATAACTTTGAGGAGTCGATAAAAGTTTTTTTAAAGTCATTTTACTCCTAATTACTCTTTCAACACTTGATTGGACAGTAACACAGTTTTTTCCAGTATTTATATTTAATTTGAGTAAGATTATGCGAATAATAATATTAGATACGATGGATATAAGGTGCTGTTCACCCAATACGTCATTTTTTAAATATTTTCATAAAAATGATCACTAGTGTTAGGACAAGGCCTATTTTTATATCTCTAGAAATCGCGTCATGGTAAATATCGAAATTCTGGTATGCTGGAAAATAATTTTCCGATTGATTTAGGATCCTAATTCAGGCTTAAGAATCTAAGATAAGGTATAGCCTAATAGTCTCTTTAAACATATTATTATTAAAAAGTTGATTTTCTAAAAAAAAATAACGACCTTGTTCTCACATGAGTTCAGCAATTTAAAAAATTCCTTTATTATATTTTATAATGAATAAATGAAAAATATTTCTGTCTTTGCTTTCATCTCAGATACTTAAAGAAACAAACAAGAAAATCCTCCAACAATAATAACCTTCTTTCATCTTTAGCAATAACTGAAAAGCTAATAAAATATATTAGACGTTTTGGCTTTTCCGCAGACCTACAAGAAAATTTTAAATTTCCGAGATGATTTATTTTATTGCTAATAACAACTGAGGTAAAAATTTAATAAAAAGTATTTTATTACTTTTCTTCCAAATTAAAGTTTTGTAATATTCAACATAACGTTTAGAAACAATTGCAATAAGAAAACTTCTTGATTTCACCCAGACGGCATGGAAATTATTCCAGTTGTAATACTTGCAGATTGTGGTTTAATAAAAAAAAAGGCGGACGGGGAAAGCTAAAATACACAGTGAGTCCCATAAGTTTAACGACTGTGGCTATGAAAGACGCAAAAATTTACAAAAATTTTTTGAACACTAAAAGCAATATAATACACATGTTGGCATGATCTTTCAGCTTTTCATGACTTTCAAAAACTCCTGTTTTGAAATACTGTTTAACGTTGTTATCACGGCTTCTTGTATCTCATCTATCGACGCAAAATGGATCTCTTTCAAGTCAATCTTTAATTTGGGGAACAGGAAGTAGTCAGCGGGACTCAAGTCAGGCGAGTATGGTGGATGGCAAAAAATTGAGTATTAATTGCCGCAGTACGTGCTGGTACGTTGTCGTGCAAGAGGAAAAAAGAACTCTCTCCACAAGTCGGGTCTAACTAGCGCACTTTTGCAAAGGGGATCCAGCACTTGTTGGTAGAATGAAGCATTCACAGTAATACCTTGAGAAATAAATTCTTTCAGGACGATGTTTTTGGAGTAGAAGAAAATGAGCAACATTTTCTTAATTTTTGCTTTTTGAAAACGCAATTTTTTCGCTCAAAAAACAGTAATAGGAGACCTAACAAATCCACCATAAGCCATTTCGAACGTTTCCATCGCACTTTTATCAACTTTAATTAAAGCAAAATTTACTCGCAAAACGTTGTTCGTTATTTTAATTTATCGTGAAATTACGACCGCGATTACGTAATCGTGTATGTGATCCGATGGGCTTGAAAGTTTGTATGGAGGAAGAAGAAAGTTGTAGTAACTAGTTGATGATGGCGCTAGTAGTACTCATTTTATAGCCACATTCTTAAAACTTATGAGAAACATTGTATAGGCTTAAAGCGTAAACCTTCCTAACATGAAGAAAATAAATGTTATAAGTTGACATAACAAAAGCAAAACCTCTTTCGCATTCACAGTTTCCTGATAAATGGAAAATTTCCAGAGATTCTGCAGTGTTTAAAAAAGGAGACATACAAAATATAGAAAACTACAGACCAGTCTGTACAGTAAATATTTTTTCTAAATGTTTTGTAATGTTTATGCATAAACATCTATTTTCCAAGCTGAAACACCTATTTAGTGGTTCCCAACATGGTTTTATAAAGGGTAGGTCCACAGCGTCCAATCTTTTCTGTTTTACTCAGTTGTCTTGGACATATATATATATATATATATATATATGCAGATTTTTCAAAGGCGTTTGATAGATTTGATCATGGCATTTTGCTTGATAAACTGAATTGTTTTGGACTCTCGCAAAAATTAATTCTATTTTTTAAATCATATCTCTGTGATAGGCAGCAAATAGTAGAATGCTGTAGTCAGTCCTCGGAGCCACTGTTTGTGACTTCGGGAGTTCCTCAAGGGTCAATATTCGGCCGATGACTAAAATTTTTACTTCTGTATTAAACGATGCTGATTGTCAAAGACAATAGCAACAAATGCCGTCACCGATTGGTGTAGCGAAAACAGACTGCCTCTAAACGTTGGTAAATGAAAAGTCATGACTTTCACATTAAAGAAAAATGTGCTAGTGTATGACTATAAAATTAATGGAACATCAATTCCAAGAGTGGAATGCTTTAGGGATCCGGGTGTGACATTTGATAGCAGACTTCCATTTGTTCCTCATTTAAATCATCTTATACAGGTTTGTTTTAAATCATTAGGCTTTACTATCAGAAACTCAAAAACATTTTCTAATCAAAGTACGCTCATTTTACTTTATTATGCCTTTGTAAGATCTAAATCGGAATATGCTTCCATAATATGTTTTCCTTATTATCAAAACCATATTAATGACCTTGAGAGAATTCAGTGGCGTTTCTTAAAATACCTAAGCTTTTGGATTAATGGACATTATCCTGAAGCAGGGTTTCCGCATGAAATATTACTTCAGAGGCATTCTTTTTGTTCTCTAGAACATAGACGTATCGTCACAGACCTCAAATTTTTTTATAAAGTTTTGCATAACAAAGTGGAATGTAGTGACATACTGGCAAAAATAAGTTCTCTTGTACCTAGGCCTTCCGCTCGCAAATCTGCCACATTCTATTGTCCTACACCTCGTACAAATATGTGTAACCACTCTCCTTTATATAGGATGCACAAAATCTACAACGAAAATCAAAATAAATTCGACATATTTAGCTGCGGATTGGCACAGATAAAAAATAATTTAGTATGTAATATTTTGTAGTTTTATTTCTGGTAATTTGTGTATGCATATTTTTTCTTTTTTTTTTTGTTTGTTTTGTCATTGTAAATATTTAAGTTTTTTTTCTGGTGTACCCAGTTGTTGATTGGTTTTTGTAACTGCGAAATGGGTTTAAATAAATAAATAAATATACCAGCTATACAGATATATTCGGTTAACAAAGAAATCTCGTAAAGCTTTACAAATCGTTGGCATATCGAACGTGACAGTAAATAACCATTGCTCCCTAAATGTATAATAGATCATTGATTAAAAACAGGTAGTATTAATAGTCTCACGAAAAGCTGGACGAGAAATCATTTGCTTCTTCTACTTCAGTCCCTGATTTGGAACCACCACAGGGTGAGAGGAGTAGTGAGATACTATCTCGCCAGACTGAAATGAAGAAAAAAATAGGCGAACAGAATGAGAAAAAAGCAAATGAACGAAAGTATGGCAGTGAATATTTACAAATGGGTTTTTAATTTACCGGGGAGGAGTCAGCACCTATACTGCTTTGAATAATCTGTAACGAAATCCTGCCCAACAATAGTTTAAAACCATCTCTTCTTCGTAAACACTTTAAAACAAGACTTCCGGATTACAAGAATAAACCCGTTTAGTATTTTAAAGGTAATAAAAAGTCTAGTGTTTCTTCTTTTCTAAAAAATTTAAAACAAAGATAATAAAATGGCTTTCTAGGCACCATTTCGAGTTAGTTACCGAAATGCAAGATCTGGACAAGCATATACGCTGGCAGAAAATTTCACTGGAGCGTGTACTAAAGTCATCACGATGGTATGCTTGAAGAAAGAGCAGCCAAAAAAACTAAAAAACTATACGACATATTTTGAAAAAAATGACTGTGTGCACTGATGATACAAAATCAATGACCGGTACATTTACTGATCTTATAGTGCGAGTAAAGAGGATCAACGAGAATACTGAATAAACTGAAAATCATGATTTTTGGGTTTAGACTGTGCCAAATTGGAATTTCTATGCGACGTTTCGCCTACGATTGCGTGAGGCATCTTAAGGGATCTTTACTCCACGAAATTTGAAAACTTTATAATTTTCGAGGAGCAACAGCCCGGTATTTATACCCGACTGGTGCTCGGCAAACCGTGATCCAGCATTACATTCGATTTCCATGTATGATGTACACTATAACCTGCATCTCTATTAATATTACTTGGATATTTACAGATTTCGATTGATTCTCTAATTTTGCGTTTAAAGAAACCAGGCACCTTAGTTTCTTTTACATTGAAAGTGTGACCTGAGCAATACAAATATTTACTATTTTGTAGGCTGGTAAGTCTATTGCGCTGACGACTACACTTTTGCATCCCTTTTTAGAAAAACCGAATCCTTTGTTAAAAACTCTAGACACTTTGTCCAAAGATCAAAAACCATCCAATTAGAGCCCCTAGACATACAGTTTGAATGTAGAATCCCTGTACACAAATGTTCCTATTGATGACTCAGTTTCCATAATATCTGTCATCTTATAAAACAACAACAGGGACTCCCCCCCTACTAGAATTAATTAAAGCATGTCTGATATCCACCTATTTTACGTTTCGAGGAACTTTCCTCAAGCAGACTTCGAAAGCGGCCATTGGATCTCCGCTATGACCTGTGGTAGCTAATATCTTCATGGAAACTTTCAAAGAAAATGCCTTGTCTTCTGCTCCTTTAAAACCTAAATTTTGCTGCAGATATGTAGATCATACGTTCGTAGTTTGGCCGCATCGCGCAGATAACCTCCATAATTTCCTGGATCATCTAAATCAAATTAACACCCTAGCTTAAAATTCACTATGGAAACTAAATCAAATGATATCCTTCCCTTTCTTGATGTACTAGTTCAAAGGAAAGAGAATGGCAAATTAGGATATTCTGTGTACAGAAAACCAACATATACAAATCGATATCTTATTGCAACGTCTTACTATCATCCTTCTCAACAACAATCCATCATAAACTCTTTGGTACATAGAGCACTTTCAATATATGATGAACAATCACTGAAATCAGAAACACATGAATGATGAACAGAAAAACTGACTAATGCTCTGAGAGGCAAAGGATATTGCGCTGAAGATATAAGACGTTCTATTAATAAACATAAAAACCCAACTCCTAAACAAAATGTCATAACCTCCTATGGACAGTGTTATCTTACCCTACATACCTAGAACCACCGACAAGATTGCCAGATTGCTCCGAAAATCAAACATTCGTAGAATTTTCAACACATGTAAGAAAGTTGGACAATGTTTGAAGGCTCCAAAGGATCCAATTCCATTTCAAACAGAAGGCGTTTACCAGATACCTTGGTCTTGTGGTAAAGTGTATGTAGATAAAACAGGACAGTCTATATCCACTAGGCTTAAGGAATATGAAAGATGTATAAAAAAAAACAAATTGTTCAATCTGCAGTAGCTGAACAGCCGTAATACTCAGGTTACACTTTCAATGTAAAAGAAACTAAGGTGCTAGCATCATTGTCTGGTTTCTTTGAACGTAAAATTAGAGAATCAATCGAAATTTGTAAATATTTAAGTAATATTAATAGGGATGCAGGTTACAGTCTACATCACACGTGGAAATCGATTATAACGCTGGATCACCGTTCGCAGACGACCATTCTGGTACAAATATCGAGTTGTAGGCGAAACGTCGGATAACAATTCTAATTTGACACGGTGTAAACCCAAGAACCATGATTTTTAACTTGACCAAAGCCGTGAAAGCTTTCGTTCTTTATTGCTGAATGAACTCATTGCTCTATTCATAGGCAAGCACTGGCATGTAAGCGCATTCTTGCAGAGATATCTAGTACTATAAACAAAGTTTCACTACTTCATAAACAAGTTAGAGGGCTTTTTTGTTAAGGTTTTAACCAGTTTATTTGAATTGAAGTCTGAAGTTCAAGCATTTTTTCTTGATCATCCATTTCATTTGTCCGTTTGACTGAAAAAACCTGCATATTTCTGTCTTTACAAGGCCCAGGTATCACCATTTTCAATATACGTGATAGAATAGCTGCCATGCTAAAGAAGTTAGAATTTCGGAATAAATGTTTGCAGGTGAATTAATATGAATATTTTAGTTCTCTCAGCATCATTTTGTTAAAAAATGAAACTCAACTTAACGAAAATATTAAAGGGGACATTACTAAATATCTCAGGTAACTTCAATTAACGCTCAAGGACCATTTTCCTAATAAAACTATTATATCTGGATCGAACAACTGAAGACTTAATCCTTTTCAAGGAGATATAAATTCGGATACTTCTTTAACCTTACTAGGAAAAGAAAAGTTCATTGAATTCCTCTGACAATTTCCTAAAAACTGTTTGTGAAGGTCACACTTTAATTGATTTTTGGCTCAATGTAAGAGATGAGTATATTATTTTGGAGGAAAAAGCCAGTTTTATTGCCATTTTGTACACCATATTTATGTGAGAAAGGATTTTCAACATATAGAAACAGGTTAAATAGAGAACCTGATCTGAGTCTCACACGTTCCGACATCGAACCAAAATTTGAATTTCTTTGTTCCATCAAACAGGCACAAATATCCCACGAGGGTATTTTTCAAGTACTGTATTATAGTATTCATTTTGTATTAATTCTTTTTTGTAGTTTAAGCTCACTTAAGTTTTAATAATATTTGTCGGTAAATGTTTTACGATTATGTTTCAGTTTTTCATTATGAACTGTTGGTTATTCAATATAGAAAATAAATTTTAATAATCCAATTTTACTGTTTCATTTAGTGTTTCTAATGACTACGCAGGAGCTCGCCAGTTTACTCCAGTTTTTAGAAGAAGTTCACAAGAAGAAAGAGTTTGGGAACCGTTGGATTAGAGCAATAGAGGTAATCTTAAGTCTCATCTTTCTTGACATTTTTTACCAAAAATACAGCTTTGATGACTTTCATGCACCTCAGCAATGAAAATTGTGATTAGTCACAGGGATTCTCACAGAGTACTCTACAGCTCGTTCACCTAAAAGATGATCCCTGTTAGGGTCATATAGACCCACTTAGACCTATATAAGGGCAATGCCACTTGGCAATGAAGTCGCCTACTTTAATTCCTGGTTTAATGAGTGGGGGTGGAGTCCGACCCATTATCCATACTTTCCAGATTCAGATTTGTGAACTTCTGTTTGTGTGTGTCAATGGTTAAAACAATGCATCAGTGTATCACATGTTGTTTCAAATTATTACGAAAAAGAAGGATTTTTGTAATGATAATTTTAAACCTTGATTATAACAAATCTAGTTAGAAGATTTAACACATATACGATTTTTGTGTTTTATGTGAGCCAGTGCTTAGTTTTACCGGTTTAGTTCGGAAAGTTTTTCCATTTGATCTTTCTAACGGTTACAAAATATAATCATAAATGTTCAAAAGCAAGCTTTATTAAAAAATGAAAAAGGCTTTAAAAAATGTATTTTTTGATTATATTGGGCAATAAAGCAATCGTTGTGTAAAAAATTTTTATAAAAAAAATTGAACCGACTTCTAAAAGTGCGCTAGAAAGTGAAAAATAACTATAAATCTCTATGTGAAATTGAAATTTTTGAAGTTGCCGCCAAACTAATACCTGACAAAACGGGATTCGCATAAACAGATTAACAATACTTTGTTTGTCATTGCTCTTTTACCATAATTTGTATATATTAGTAGTTATTTGATTCATTTAGAAATAACTTGGCGCCGACTTTAAAAATTTCAATTTCATATAGAAATTTATAGTTATTTTTCACTTTTTAGCGCACTTTTAGAAGTTGGTTCAATTTTTTTTTATAAAAATTTTATTTTACTATTTTTAGTTTTGAATTCATTATGATATCCATAAATTATTTGAACTAAGTACTTATCAAGATTAGTGTACCTCTCAATGCCTGGTGGCAAAAAAGTATCCATTTTATCCAAAATTGTAATCACCCTAAAATGAACCACTAAAAATTCTTTGAATCTCAGAGTTCAACAAATCCGGTGAAATTGTATCAAACAAGTATCTAGTCTGTCATAGTAAATCCACTATCTTAAATTTTAAATTAATTTTAAATTGGTAATATAGGCCCCAAAACTTTCCAATATCGATATTTTAAGAACTTGAGACGTAAATTTCTTAGCTCGATATATTTTATAGTGCATATTAAGTTTGTATACGCTCCAAGAACCCCGCAATATTAGTTTTAGGCAAAATCGGAAAACTTAAAATTTTCACTCCTTCACTCCCTTTTGAACCTAATATTGTAAAAAATTAACTTCATAAATCATAATACACGATCCCGGAAACACTCTAATACCAAATCTGATAAAATGTGAATAAGATAAAATTTTCAACTCACTATATTGGATCCGTCATATTGAATTTCAAAAAAATAATTTTAACGTCTTAATGTAATCTAAATCCAAACCCTTTAAAGCCCCCTAGTACCAATTTTAAGTGAAATCCAGAAATTTAAAATTTTTGAACCATCATATTGCCTCTGAGATTTTCTTAAAATAATTTTATATTCGCTATTTACATCCTTAAAAACGATTCAGTCCCACATTTGAACAAAATCGAAAAATGTAAAATTTTTAGTCCGCCATATTGAATCCTGAATAAAATACCATTAAATTCGTAACTTATACCTTCAAAAATCCCCTATATCAGTTTCGGAGAAAATTCAAAAATATAAAATTTTTAGAATCCGCCAGATTGAGTTCCTCAAAAAATATTTTAAATTTGTAATTAACGCTAACAAAAATCCCCCAATACTGATTTTAGAGAAAATCGAGAGATGTAGAACCTTTAATCCACCATTTTGGATCCGCCATATATATTTTTTTTAAATTAATCTGTGGTTCCAAAAACTCCTCCATATCAATTTTGGAAGAAATCGGATAAAATTTATTTTTTATCCCCCATATTGGATACGCCATATTAAATTTTTTAAAAATAATTTCAGATTCGTTATGTATGACCCCTAGAACTTCCCCATACCAATTTTGGAGAAAATCAAACAAAATTGATGTTCTCGTAACCCATATTAAATCCGCCATATTGATTTTTTTTAAAATGATTTTAGATCCGGCATGTACGACCCCGAAAACTCCCTAGTACCAATTTTGGGGAAAATCGGACAAAATTAATTCTTTGTCCGCCATATTGGATCTGCCATATTGAAATTTATAAAAATATTTTGGATTCGTTATGTGCGACTCCAAAAACTCCCCCACAACAATTTTGGAGAAAATCGAACAAAATTAAATTTTATTGTCCGCCATAGTGGATCGGCCATATTGAATTTTTAAAAATAATTTTAGATTCATTGGCTACAACTCTGAAAATTTCCCCATACCAATTTTGGAAAAAATCGGTCAAAATTAATTTTTTTGGCCGCCATATTGTCAGCGCCATCTTGGATTTTACTGCACCAATTTCGTTCAAAAAAATATGAGACCACCGCAGCAACTTCCTGAATACAACGTAAAAAATTTCATTCAAATCGGTGCTGCCGTTCCGGAGTAATCGGTGACATACATGAAAAAAAAACATACATAGTCGACGAATTGAGAACCTCCTTCTTTTAGAAGTCGATTAATAAAAAAAACATCAATAATAATAATAAATGTCATACTTTTTTTGAATAATTTGGGCAGGTTAGATAATATTTTATATTTATCCATTTGGCCAATGCTTATTCAGCAATTCTCATATTTCCAAAGATTTATTATTATAATAAAAATAACGCTTACGAAACATTTGTTTTTATTTTTATTTTTGTTTACTTCCTTCCAGGCATCTCAAATTCCTCAAGAAAACAATATTTTCATTCTCATTAGAGTGGAAATTCGAAAAATGATTTACTTTGAGTAAAGACTTATTTGCTGAATGTCGTATCTCGTTAAATTGGATTACAAGACTGCTCGATAATTGTACTGACTCTCTCTTTGATTTAAGTGATTGAACCGTATTAAGTCGTCCAGCAATCTTTATCCTAATAAATTGGTATCTAATTTAAGTAGGAGATACTTTAATACCAAAAAATCTTTTGAATGTCCCTACACTATCATTATCATCAGCCCATCTTAAGTTTTATTTATTTATTGATTTTAATAATAATTCCACGACAGAGGTAAACTTCTGAATGGTACAAAATATATAAATATAAAAAGAAGAAAAAGTAAATATTAATGTTGGAACATTACAAAGTATACTTATAGATAAAGAGTATATAATAAAAATTCATAAATATGAAAAGTAAGAGAACATCATAGGAATATAATACAAATTTTTTCGCAAAAATAGCCCTTCTTAAAAAGTGAAATATATAACAAGGAAACAATTAAATAGTTTACTTAAATGGCACTGAACCAGAGTTTTTTCTTAAGACTACATAAGTTAATTATAAAAATATCACAGTCGGAGAAAAACTTATTGTAATTTTACATGTGCAGTCAAAAAAATGTTTTGACCATAGTTGGTCCTGTGTCTTCTCACTGAAAAAAAAGAGGTTCCTTGCGGAGTTACCAAGAGGTCAACTCCACCCAGCAGACTATGAGTAGAGATAACATTATTCATCCATTAGTAAAGAAACAAGAGGATAGCCTCGTTTCCAATTCTGCATACCACATAACAGCAATCTTGTGTCATAGTAGTTTCTAAGAATGAATTATACCAATTTTATAAATGTTATAGTTGGGTATAGGGAATTTTTAGAAGTAACAGTATAGTAATTTTACACCACTGCAATGATTTCAAGTCATCAGCGAATAACAAACAGTTACTATTTATAAAACAAAATATGATGTCATTTATGAATAATAGAAATAATACTGGACCAACATGAGAACCTTGCGAAACCCTGGACGTTATTGACACATTTCAAGAAACCGAACCTTGCACAACAACACGCTGATAGCGATGATTTAAATATAAGCCAATCCATTTCATGTAATTGTCCGAGATTTTAATATCAAAAAGCTTCCTCAAAAGCAACTTGTGACACACACTGCGGAAAGTCTTAGAAAGATCGATATAAATAACGTCGATCTGACGGCTGGCTTCGACTGATAAAAACCATGTTGGTGCGGAGGGATGTAGTTTTTTTAGGTGAAAAATATTTTATTAGTGATAACAGTCTCAAATAACTTTGGAATTGCTAAAATCATAGAAATTCCCCTATAGTTGTTGACGTCACTCTTATTTCCCTTCTTGTGAACGGGTACAAAGTTGAAGTATTTATAAATTGAAGAAAAAGTTCCAAAAGATTTTTGAAAAAGTGCGCTCACAGGAGCCGACAATGTATTACAACTTTTTAGAAGAGTTGGTAGTAAAGCTTTCTTGGTGGAATCTAAACCATTGATTCTGAGAGCAATCTGCTGCAATCTGGTTGATACAAAAGAACCTGACTGAGGCGTATCAAGATTTATACCAATGGAGGAAGAAAAGTATATTTGAAAATGATCGTCAAAAGCATTAGCTATTTCAGAGGGAACACTGAAATCCAGGCCGTTTTATGTCATCAAGTTCGGTAATTCAAAATATTTTTTTAAAATTTTTAATGAATGACCGTAAATACTTTTTAAGGCATTAATTGATCGGAATTTTTAATAAACGTTAGATAACACCAGTTAGTTCGAAACTGAACTGCAGCTTGTTTGTTAGTTATAATAAGAATCAATTAGGGTTCTTTTATTCCTTTTATAAAATTAGTTTTTTCCTGCAGTTAGTTGTTAAGTGTGCTTTCGAACTAAGTTGAATATTTGAGGTTCTTGATAACTATTTTCGACAAAAACTGAGATATGTCCTTTTCAACGATGTTATAGAATCGTTGTATAATTTCTTCGATAGCATCACTAACCCTGAAAAATGACCAATCAGTCCGTATAAAAAATTTGGTGGGTTTGAGGCTTTTTGCTATTGAAATTGAAACATGAAATTGCCTGTGCTGTAAAGGTAATGTCCTATTTAATGTCTAACAAGCGAAAATCGCACACATAAAATAGTTTCGAAGTCATCCACAAATATGAGGTTAGGGATGTGTTGACAAGAATCGAACACTTCGTTTACCTGAGTCAGTTCCTGAAGCCCATTCAATGAGTAGCAAATTGAAGTTACAAGAAATAATAGATTTATAGTTCTTAAAACGGCTCCTCAAGAATTCATTTAGATTATAGAAGGACAAATAATAATTCAGCGTTAACCTGAGAGGAATATACAGGGTGTCCGGGAAAATGAGGGAAATCTCCCAGGTATGGAAAAAACACGTGAAAGGAATACTACAAGTTCATATAAACGTTTTTCTTAAAGGCCTCTTATTCGGAGATATTGGCTCCCAAAGAGCTGCAATGGAATGAAGTTTTTTACACATAATTATTGAACCACCAGGTATATTTAAATTTTTTAAATATAATGTATACCAGAGAAGACCCTTCAAATCACTATCCAAGAAGTGAATTACTCACAGCTGCAGGGATGGACTAGCTGTGACACTCATGACCACCTCCAACCTTATGCTAAAAAAATTCGATCCAAAATTAGAGTTTACCTAGTTAATTAAAAACGTCTAATTCTGTAAATTGCAGTTCAACCTAGGTTGGCAAAAAATGTGTACCAAAAATAAAGTAGTGTTGTTGCAAACGTTTCTAGGTACGAAAAAAATAAATATCCTGACTTTTAGAACTTTAACATTTACATCGCTGATACATTGATTCTTTACTTGGGTATCAATTTACTGGTTTTTGGATTTCGTGGTAAAACTAATTGCGAAATAATTCGAAATATAGAATACGCATTTATTGAGTATGCAGATATGCATATGATATATGGTCTTGCATCTTGCAATGCTTTGGAAGCCAGGAGGTTATATCACGACAGATATTCTAATCGTAGTCTTCCAGATCAGAAAACAATTCAACGATTTGACCAACGTCTAAGGGAGAATGGTAGGCGATTCCACTTAATAAAGTAAAATTATTAAATTTCTTCATAATATTAAGAAATTTTTGAAAAGACATACTGATGCCGGTCGGGGAAGAACAGCACCTATGCCGCAATTAGAGGAAAATATTTTAAATGCTGTAGATGACACTCCTTTAACGAGCACTCGAAAATTATCAGCGTAGTTTAATATGTCGAAAACAATAGTACATGAGGTTCTTCAAGAACAGCTGTTATATCCATATCATTTGGAAAAAAAACTGTTTTCTGAAGATTTCCCCTGTAGAACGCAGTTTGCAAATTGGCTATTAGAACAGCAACGAAATCATGTAAACTTCATTAGCACTATTTTCTTCACGGACGAAGCAGGGCTTACCAAAAATGGTAACATAAATTTACACAACTCCATGTTTGGGTCGATGAAAATCCTCATTGTTTTGAATCAACAGTATCAGTTCCAATCAATTAATATCTGAGCAGGAAACATTGACTATTTTTTGACTAGACAATTCATATTGCCCGTACGACTGAATGGAGAGCTTTATTTGGAGTTGAAGATGAATGAAGAGTACTTAATTTTTCATCAATAGTTAAAGGTATGTAAAAAACGTTATCCAATGTTCTTATCATACAGTGTGTAAAAAAAATGGGGTCATGAGTATCACAGCTAGTCCGTCCCTGCAGCAGTGAGTAATTCACAACTCTTTCTTGGATAGTAGTTTGAAGGATCTTACCTGGTATACATCATATTGAAAAAAAATTAAAATATACCTGGTGGTTCAATAAGTATATGTAAAAAACTTGATTCCATTGCAGTTCTTTGGGAGCCCATATCTCCGAAGAGCACGCCTTTCCGAAAAAGGTTTATATGAACTTGTAGTATTCCTTTCATGTGTTTTTTTCATATCCGGGAGATTTCCCACATTTTTCCGGACACCCTGTATACATATCTTAGAATTATTAATTCTGTCCACCTATTCCTGTCATTTGTTCTCTGGATCCAGTTATATTCCGCTATTCGTTTAATATAGTCGATCCATCTGGTTTGGAGTCTACCTCTGGTTCTTTTATGTTCTGTCGGCCTCCATTCGATAATTTGTCGTTTTTATCTGTTATTCTTCTTTCATCTTATAGGATCAGCTCAGTTCTATCTCAGTGTACAAAGCCGTTGAATGATGTCTATTACTTTAAATCTTAGTCTAATATCATAATTTGGTATAGCCTCTCGAACGAAGCCTGGTGCCAAGTATTCTTCTCTCCAATGTTCATTGTTCCATCTGCAGTTTACTAACATACCCTTTTTACTACCCAAATTTAAAGTCACTTAAGTGTGATTATTGGATTTGCAGTGTGTTTAATTTTGTTTATACAACGTTTCGATTAGGTGGTATCTCTAATCGTTATGCAGCATACAATTTATACTTAGTAACAATTAAAGATAGAACCTAATCGAAATGTTAAAAATAAAATCAAAGAAGGCTATAAAAAAATGCAGCTTTCAATTTTTTTTTAATATTTCAAAAACCTGAACTAATAAGAACTACTCCGCACCCACCATTGAATTATTTACAAGAATTATCTGAAACTTCCATTTAAACCTCCATACATCTCTTATACTTTTCGATATTGCAATACATCCATAACTCATTTGGGACACAGTGTATAGTAAGATTAAATTACAATATTTCTTTTTACCTCTTCCATCTATTTCATGTCAATTTTTAATAATCGATCAATACTGAAACATTCATTTTTTCGCTCATATTTTAAAAAAGCCTAATAATACACTCTTTTGTAATGTCGGACAATGAATGCTATTTTAAGAGTAAAAATGACACACGAAAACTAATTTCGCCTTCCTCGACGTAGTCCTTCTATACAAAATGTAATTTCCTGTAACCCTGCTGTTCTCTCTGAACTATTCCACGAGTATCTTTTCGTAGAAAATTAACGAGTTACTAGAGAAATAATTTCCGAGACGAGTATTAGGGAAATCGAAGTCATCCATAGTAGAACTGAAAATGGTAATTAAAAAAAGTTAATAATTCACTTAGGCTGGCGGAGTTAGCCTCATATGAGGTGATTTTGAAATTTATTGTTAGTAGATTTTTGATTATGTCGAAACCTTTAGAATGATAATAGCAATTATCTAGTATCTTATGCCTCCTTTTTTTTTGGGGGGGAAAATTTTCTATTTAACAATTAAGATGTAAGAAAAGAGTTTTTTCGAGTTCTAGGAAAAGCTATTGTTTTTCAGTAAAAAAGTTTCAAACAAAAGTTGTGCGCATTAAAAGTACCTACCAAATGAGCTAAGGTCCATCCAAATCGTATAACTTGTTCGCTAGTTATTGCAAAAAAACCTGCTAAATGCCTGTTTTTCAAGTGTTTATAAATAATAAAAATATATTGCTTTAACTTTATACTGCAACTAAAGGAGCCTCTTATTGCATACAATAAATGTGCATTATTTCAAGTAAAAATATGTAGTAGTTTTTTGAACGGTGAATTTGTTTATAACTTTCTAAGTTTTCGTTTTATTTTTTATTCTTAGCGATCTATAGGTCGTACAGCGGTCTGCGGGTACGCAAATGAAAGTTCCAGACTTATACTAACAATAATAAAAAAGAACGAAATGAATTGTTGATCTTAAATTGTTGAAACAGATAAACAAAGTTGGGGCTCGTTTTTTCGCTATAAACAAATAAAACAACTCTTCGACCATTGTTGATATCGAAATGCCGATAAGTGGACGCGATAGCTGAGATTTTGACGCACGTTTTGAAAAAAAAAATTTTGTACGAACACTAGAAGCTGAGATAGAATTTTTTTTCAAAAAATCGCTGCGGAGTTGTTCATTAACATTTAGTGATTATTTGAGTAAGAACTCATAGGGATATGATTAAACTATTGTATGCTGCAGTTTTTAACTCAGTTATTTTAAAATTGCTGATGTAGCAATACTTTAAAGTTGTATCTACTCCGACAGTCAGAAAGTGAGCAGTAAAGGGGGACGTTTTTTCAGCCTACGGCGCTCGAAAAAAAAACGTGACTCGGACGCTTCAACTGTGAACAATGGATATGTTTTTTTTAATCAGATTATTACTAAACATGGCAATAAATAAAAAACCGTACTTACGAGCTTTTCAAATTGCGGAAAAATTGTTACAGTGATCAACAGTATACTATTAACTAAGAATATTAAAAATTAAATTGATTTTTAATGTATTGTTAATATTTATCGAGATATAGCATGCAACAAATAGCAACATTTGTTGATACCATTATTATTCTTCGAGATGCAGAATAAACTACATTTCGCGATTATATTTTAAGCGATTCTTCAATCGAGAATTATTGTAATATTACTTTCACGATGAAAGTAATAGGGGAGAAAATAATTATGATTATAATGATAATAATGATGATGATAATTATATTTATGATTAGAGTGATGATTAATATGAGAGTAATAATACTCATGATGCTGATGAGAGTGATAATGATCATGACAGTTGTAATGATAATAAAGACACGACTCAGCCGCCAAGATACTCCACCAAGAGTTAGCAGAAAAACTAAACCTATTACCGGTAGGAAAATTGCCTTATTACAAGTACAATCCGGAGCCTATTCTTGGGAACAACCAGTTTAAGTTATATTGGGACCGAACGATTCTGACGGATCAGACAGTTGCTCATAATAGACCAGACATTATACTAATAGATAAAATTTCTAGGCGAACTACACTAATCGAAATTGCTGTACCTAACAACAACCAAAATGCAACGAGAAGATCGCTAAATACAGAGATCTGGAAGTGCAAATCCGAAGATAATGGGCCTTAGTGAGCATCTCTATAAACCGATGCTGAAAGCAACTCTCCTTACAACCGCGCGAACCGTCCGAAAATTCGTGGAAAATACAGCAGACCACGTCACCTAGGACCCGATAACATGGAAAGGGTTCCCACAGAGCTTCATACTTTTGGTATTTTTGTGTACATAGTATGAGTCAATATTCCCTAGAGGGAGTGCGAAGCCGTTTGGCTTGTAAATCATAATGATAATAATGAAACCGATAAGGGTTTCGAAAATCAGTTTACATCGATATCTATGAAACGGAGAATGGAATAAATATTTTGTATAGATTTAAGCAAATAATATCTTTGTTAGCAAAAAATTTTGTATGTGAAAAATGTTGGTCCAATAAATTAAACAAAAAAATTAACATGGGTTTTTCTTGTACAACCAATAATTTGGCGGAAAATGACAGTCGCCATTTGTTTCATGCTATAACTCCGTAAATATTAATGGTACATTATAAATCAATCTGATATTTAATATTCCTAATAAGTGGTATACTGTTGACCACTGTAATATTTTTCACAATTTGAAAAGCACGTGCAACAATTTGTTTATTGCTATGTTCAACAATAATTGGATTACAAAAACAGGTCATCCATTGTTCACATCTCGTCAAGAAACCACAAATTACTTTCCCGTACCTTTAAGCTTACTTACTTACTTACTCCGTGGCGTTACAACCCTGGGGGGTTTTAGCCGACTTTACGACATGCCTTCATTCATTTCGATCTCTCGCAACCTCCATCCAGTGTTCGATGCCCATAGTTTTGAGATCTTTTGTTATATTATCTCTCCACCGGAGTCGGAGTCGTCCCAGTGGCCTTCTCCCAGTCGGTGCTTCCTCCCAAGCTAGTCTTATTATTCTGTCGTCAGGAAACCTTCTGGTATGTCCTGCCCACTGGAGTCTGTCCTTTATTTCTTTTACTACATCTGTATTTGGGAATAGTTCTTCTAGTTTCTTGTTAGTTCTTGTTCTGTATTGTCCTGTCATTTCATCTATCGTTGGTCCCGAGATTTTTCTCAAGATTTTTCTTTCAAAGACTCGTAGTCTTTCTTCGTTCGCTACCGTTAGCGTCCATGTTTTGCAACCATATATAACTATCGATAATAACTATATTGTATAGGTCCATTTTTGTTCGTCTTGTGAGGTGTTTCGATTTCATCAGATCTTGCAGTGCGTACAGGCATCTATTTCCTGCTTGTATTCTATTGTTTATTTCCTGTGATCCGTTGTTATCTTCGCATATTGTTGTTCCTAGGTATTTAAATTCTTTGACTCGTTCAAAGTTATATTCATCGATAGTGATATTTTGACCTATTCTGTCTCTGTTTCGGCCATTCCGACTCATGAACATGTATTTAGTTTTGTCTTCGTTGATTTGAAGTCCCATCTTCTTTGCTTCCCTTTAGAACCGTATTAGAGTTTCTTTAATTTTTATTTTACTACTACCAATCATATCGACATCATCTGCAAATGCCATTTTGGTCCATCTTGATGGAATATAGATGTCGGCGCTTCAATTTTCAAATTTCTGATTATATATTCCAGCGCTATGTTAAAAAGTTGTGGTGAGAGCGCATCTCCCTGCTTAAGACCGTTGTTTATTTCAAACATTTCAGAGTAGTACTGTTCCACTTTCACTTTGCACTTCAGCCCCTCCATACACACCCTTATTAGGCTGACCAGTTTTTTGGGAAAGCCAAGCACCTGCATTGCTGTCCATAGTCTCGTTCTTCAAACTCTATCAAATGCCTGTTTAAAATCGATAAATATTTGGTGTAGTTCACGATCGAATTCCCAGCTTTTCTCCAGTATCTGTTTTATGGCAAATATCTGGTCAACAGTAGAGCGATTAGGTCTAAATCCGCATTGGTAATCCCCTAATCTTCTGTATATGTTTTGGTTCTTAGCAGCAGAATGTTCGAAAGGACTTTATAGGTTGTGTTCAGTAGGGTTATTCCCCGGTAATTGCTGCATTGTTTCTTGTCGCCTTTCTTGTAGATTGGCACAATGACCCTCCTTCCATTCATCAGGAAGAATTTCTTCCTGCCAGACTCTTTGTATTAGTTTATGGATGGATCTGTGGAGTGCATCCCCTGAGAACTTTAGACATTTCACTGGTATATTAACACTGCCTGCGGCTTTATTGTTTCTCAGTTTCTTGATAGTGCGCATCACCTCTTCGTATGAAGGGCATCTGTCTTCTATTTCGGCTGTATGGATCTCTGTGTTTGGCAGAGTGCTGTCAGATTTTTCGTTCAACAGTTGGCTAAAGTATTTTTTCCAGGTTTCTAGTATTTCCTTCTCATTGGCGATTAGGTCTCCGTTCTCTCGTTCTAAGAAGTTTCCTGTCCTGCGCTGGTATCCTGCCTTGATACGTGATACTCCCCTGAAACTTCGGGGTTGTTTATCTTAACTGTGTAGGGGTAGTTTATACGTATTATATCGCACCTAGCTGCAGTTTCCTATCATTAACAAAACTCAACGAGTTTTTTCGGCAGTCATCGCTATTTTGGTTCGGTTTATTTATATATAAGGGGAAGTTATCACCCCCTCTTAGGGGTGAATTGCAAATCCACTATAAGAACGCTGCCATTTAACCTCAATTTAACATAAAAATTTTGTATAGTTCGATTTATTAAGATGGAACAACGATTTTCGTAGTTTAATGTCATTTTCACCCCATTCCAAGGGTGTTTTTGGTTCTAGCTTATGATTTTCGAGATGTATGATTTCTCTTTGACCTCAGATTTGGATTCAGCAGCTAAAAATAGATAAGAATACACGAGTCTGGTTCGCTGGTCTATTTTTTTTTTGGGTTGTATAATTTATGAAATCAAAACCACAACTAAAAATTTTTTTTTTTAAATTAAACCAACTTCTGACTAGGCATTAAAAAGCGAAAAATAATAAATTTTTATATAAAATTGAAATTTTTGAAGTCGGCGCCAAATTAGTACTAAATGAAACAAATAACTACCAACACAAGATACTTACAAGCTACGGTAAAAGGCAATTACAAATAAACTATTTCATGAGATTCACATTTTATCAGGTATTAAGTCGGTGCTAACTTCAAAAATTTTACTGTTATATAAAAATTTAAGTTGTTATTTTAGAAGCCGGTTCATTTTCTTCAAATTTTATTCTATAAATAATTTATTGTTATTTTTGCAAATGGATTATCTCTCAAATAATGAAATATATGACATTGTAACGAAAATATAACAAATTACATTAAAATGATGTAAAAGTGAACCTCTTTCATTAATTAAGAAAGTGGCGTAGCTGAAATTTAGCTCGTTATCGCGGAGCTTTAGAAATTCATTAATTATATTTTTACTCTGGAATATTTATTTTCCGGAAACATGGCATTCTTTTTGCTTTTTATATAGCGAAATAATAATATATTATAGTAGGTAAATTGAGAGTTGTGTTTTTTGGAAAACAAGAATATCTAATATATGTATCAAATTTCAATGAATTAGTAGTCCTTTTATAGTTCAGTAGTCCTAACTTTGAAGTAAGCCAAAAAATAATAATTCGTTACATCATTTTGATAACGGAAAAAATTATAAAATATTGTGAAAAATGAAGGAAAAATAGTCCGAATCACAAGCGACTTATTGGGGTGAAATGGGGTGAAAATTTAGAGATGAAAAATGTTTTCTTGCGATTTCTGAAAAAATTATGCTACCTATCGAAAAAAGTTATATGAAAAAGTTGTAGACAATAAAAAAATTTACAACTCTTGTATTTATCATTTTTAACATAACCTCAAAATTTTCAGAAAAAAATGCAAAAAACCATATTTTTTTTTAAATTTTTATTCTCCACAAAAATGTTTCCATTTGGCTGAAACTCGAAAAGAGTATATTTTTTGATGTCTCAAATCCACTTTTTTGGACTCAAAAATTTTGATCCTTAGTAAATTTATTATAAAAAATGGAAATCTTTAATTGCAATTTATCTTAAAAATAATTTGTCGACAGAGTTTGAGTAGGGCTCTTGTCTTTCGTTTTCACTTCTACTTTCAACAAATATAAAAATATATATAGTATAATGAGAAAAAGAGCCTAAAAACCTGAATATGAGCTTGTAGTGTTTCTTTCACGTATTTTTTTTCATATGCTGGAGATTTCCCTCATTTTCCTGGATATGCAGTGGGATTTAAAACTTTAGGTATAATCCTAGCTTTTCCTTATTCTGAAGAAAATTCTGAATTGCGTAAGCAAAGAATAATTGTTAATATAATTATTCCATCTATATCTACGCCTGAGTTAAAATGTTTTTAATTATTTTAAAAATCCATATTCCAGAAACTTGAGTATATTTTAAATTTAAAATAACTTTCATATACAGTACAGTACAATCTATCGTTTCGCAGTGTATGCAATAGCATAATGTGTCCCATATGAGGACGAAACAGCGCTGTCGTCATTTTCCGGAACCGAAGTTTCTCTATTGTCTTTGAGTTCTCGGCATTTTTTAATACGAAAGTAATGTTTATTAACAATCTACGTCCGCACAGCCGAGTGTATATGTATATATATATATATATATATATATATATATATATATATATATATATATATATATATATATATATATATAGACAAATTGAAGGTGCCGTTATGGGTTCATCTCTATCTCCTGCAGTTGCTAATATTTTCATGATCTACTTCGAAAACAAGCCATCGAGAGTGCGACTCTAAAGCCTAAACTCTCGATACGATATGTGGACGATATACTTGTGATATGGTCTTTCGGACAAGATCGCCTCTCCAATTTCCTTAACACCTAAACTCCATCCATCATAAAATTGAATTTACACTAAAAGTAGAAAAAAACAATCAACTGCCCTTTCTGGACAAACTTATCACAAAAACAGCACAGGGACGTCTCGAACACACACTCTACAGAAAGCCAACCCACACAGATAGATATCCAAATGCGGAGTCCCACCATCACCCATCCCAGATACAAGCTGTGGCGAACACATTGATATCCAGGTCAATCAACCTAACCGACGCCGCAAATAAATAACAGGAAATGGAAAAAATAACGGGTACAAATCACACACAATTAAAAAGGCTATGAAACAACACAAAAAATCACGCGAAACACACGAGCCCACCGACAATACCGCAAAAACCACACTGCCATACTTAAAAGGGGTCACAGATAGAATAGGATCGATTCTAAGAAGAAACAATATCCAAACAGCTTACAAACCTCATCAAACCATAACATCGACACTTAAAAACCCCAAGGACAAAATTAAGTTAGAGAATCCAGGGGTCTACAGTATATCCTGCGGGTCCTGCCACAAATCATATATAGGACAGACAAACAGAAGAATATCAGCTAGACTCGAAGAACACAAGCTATCTACTAAGAACAAACAAACCACGTCGGCACTATTTCAATACCACATCCAAACAAGACATAAAGTTGATTTTGAGTCATGCAAAGAAATAGCCAATATTAGTAACCTCAGAGTAAGACTTGTACGCGAAGCAATAGAAATCGAAAAAAGTGGCGAACTAAACAAAAGAGACGACGCACTAAATTTGCCAGTCACATGGAAATCCATCATCAAACGAACAGAAAACACTACATCAACATCGGTAAAACAAGTACAACCGGCAACGTCGGCAAGCACACGCGGCACGAAGGAGGAGTCACCACCGAACAATCTTCGGTACAACCTACGATCACGAATGATCACGAACGATCACGAAAAGTATAAAAAGCCTGCGCAATCTAAGGAACCTCAGTTCACTTTCCAAACTTCGATCTGTAAGCACTGAAAATGCCAAGTGCGACCTTGGCGAAACGTCTGCAAGATCCTTCAATAGGAAACAATGACGAACGGATGAACTCCCGGATAAACAATAAAGCACATTTATCCATCCGTGACACACTTCAAACAAACATATATATATATATATATATATATATATATATATATATATATATATATATATATATATGTAAATCGCTGGGTACCGTTTTAGGGCTCTGTATCTCCGTTAAGGCGCAATTTAGGAAGTTTTTTCTGTCAACGTAGGATTATTTTGACCTCTCCTGTATCTTCTTCTTCTTCTTTCTGTGCCCTATCCTCAGTGGACGTTCGTGATTATTCTGGCCCACATTACTTTATTGACAGCGGCTCTAAATAATCATCATGTCTTTCCGGTCCATTGTCGCAAATTATGCAGCAACGAAATTCGTCGTCTTCCGGGGCCTCTCTTATCATCCATCTTTCCTTGCATAACCAGTTGTAGAAGTTCATATTTTTGGTTACGCATTATATGTCCAAAATATGCTAAACTCCTTCCTTTAATGGCCTTCATGATTTCTCGCTCCTTTCGCATGCTTTGTAGAACAGTTTCTTTGATTACGTGATGTGTCCAAGATATTCTCATCATACGCGGTAACACCACATTTCAAAAGCCTCAAGTCGTTTACATGCAACCTCCGTCAATGTCCAAGATTCTACACCGTACATCAGTATAGAAAATATGTAGCATTTCAGTAAACGAGTTCTTAGTTGTAGATTAAGTTTCATATAAAGTGTTTTCATGCGATTGAAATAGGCTCCGGCTTTCTCGATACGTATTTTTATTTCTTTTATTTTCTTCCACTTCTCATGTAGTTGTGCGCCCAGATATTTGATGCATGATACTGTTTCAATAAGAGAATCTTTGACGCGAAATTGTAAATTTTGGGGTACGTTTTTGCTTATTATCATAACTTTGGTTTTGCTTATATTCAATCGCATATTGTATTTTTCACAGATCTCATCTACCCTATCAGTCTTTGAAATCCCTCAGCTGTGTCTGCAAGAAGAACGGTATCATCTGCATATCTCAGATTTCTAATCAAAACCCTATTTAGAAAGATACCGTCTTTTACCTCTTCAAGAGCTTCTCGAAATAGTTTTTCTGAATAGATGTTAAGGAGTAATGGAGATAACACACAACCCTGCCGAACACCCTGGCGAATTTGGAATTTTTGTGATTCCTTTTCCTTCACTTGAACAAATGATTCTTGTTTCCAATAAAGGTTGGATATAATTCGCAAATCTTTATCATCCAATTAATGCTTTTGTAGTGTTTCTATTAGTTTTTGATGATTTACTCGGTCGAAAGCTTTTTCAGAATCAGTAAAGTAGGTAAATACATCGCAAAAGGTCAGTTAAGATATCAAAATGGTCGTCTTGAATTAGTCTAAGCACCACAAACTCCATCTGGTCCCATGGCCGTTTCTTTTTTGAGATTTGTTATTGAATTTGTTACTTCTCCTTTTATGATAGGAGGTCCTGTTATTATTTCTTTTTCTGCAAGTTTCGTCATTGAATAATGATTGCATATATTCTTTCCATTTCTTAACCTTATGCTGGACTTCCACAATAATTAGTCCATTGTCGTCCGTAATAATCCCCCTACTCGTTTTTGTCCTTACGCCAGTAGTTTCTTTCGGTTTTTTGTGTAGATTAAACAATTCATGCTGACGGTTTAACAGTCATATTTCGTCGCATTGTTTATTCAACCAATCTTCCTTTGCTAGTTTTATTTTATTTATAATCTCGATGTGGACATTCTTGTATTTTGTTTGATCTTTATTCTTGTATTGTCTACGTTCTTCCATAAGCTCCAAGATTTCCTCTGACATCAATTTTTGTTTCTTTCTTTTTGTGTTTGTTCCAAGTTTTTCTTTAGCAGTTTTTTTAATTATGCTCTTGACAGCATTTCATTTTATTTCTACATTAGTCATGCTCTTTTTTATTTCATCGATCTTATGATTTAGATGTTCAATAATATCATTCTTGATGAATTTATTTTTTAATTTGCGTGTGTATATTCGTGTATTAATCTGTCCCCATTTAAGTTTTGCGGTTTTTAGCTTCATATTTCCAAGCAGTATGTTGGTTGGAGTGGAACATCTGCTCCGGGGTATGTTTTTACTTATGTCAAATCATTTCGAAATCTTTTGTTTATTAAAATAAAGTTGATTTGATTTCTGACCATGTTTCCTTCTCTGTCAGTTGGAGACTTCCAAGTGTATAGATGACGAGGTGGCCGTTTAAAGTAAATATTAGAAATTATGAAATACATCTCTTTGCAGAATTGAATTAAGGCGTATCCTCGTTCATTTCTTATTCCAAGTCCACGATCGCTCATTACGTTTTCCACCTTTCCTTTGCCAATCTTCGCATTGAAGTCTCCCATTATTACATAAGTTATTAACAGGTTGTACACCGAAGAAATCAAGAAATTGACAGACTTTGTATTTCAGTGTATATTTGAATTATTATAATCGGCCAAGCGTTTTCGGTCTCTATCGGACCATCCTCAGGGCTCAGACCTCGTCAAAGGGCACACCTCAACCCTGCCAGTTTGAGAAAAGTCGCGAGCTTAGCCTCCACACAGGACAAGATGTATACAATTTAAAAAATTTTCAGAAACATTTAAAATTAAAATTAAAACCAGAACATTCAATACACAGTGCACGTTGACATGATTAAAAAAAAAAAAAAAAAAAAAAAAAAATTCCCATTATTACAGTCGTTTCTTCTTTGCGTGTTGTTGTTTTAATGCTTTTTTGGTGTCGTTGCAGAATTGTTCCAAATGCTCATCGCTAATTTCAAGGGTTGGTGCATATATCTGCACTTGTTTAGTTTGAACCGTCTTGAATTTATCTTAAGAACAGCAACTCTATCCGAGACTTCAGTATGCTTTCGAGAAATTAGGAGTTACTTAGCGGACACCCTGTACATATAAATTAAATTTTTCGCATTTACGAATTTTTAGTCCATACATATTTTTTCTGTTTACTTTATTTACTGACGTTATTTTAAAGACTGGCTGATAAACATTATTATTTTTGTTAAATTGAAAGAATGTTGAAATTAGTGCAACGTACATAAATTAACGATTTTACTTCCGGCATTGTTGCTTCCCACTGAGTACCTATTATTTCTATTACGACAACAAATGGAAAATGTTTTAGCGTCCATTTAAAACCAGTTTCCGAGCGAAATGCTTGTCCTATTTGTCGTTTTTCCCCATTTATTTTAATGCTTTGATAATAAAATTTTATTTTAAGTCACGCTAAACTCTTGAAAGTAAGATTATGTAAGCGACGCAGACAGGCTGCACAAGATAACACCTTTAAAATTTATTAGACTAGCGCCCTTCCTCATCTGTTTATATAACGCCTGTCTCATCCCTTTACTTAATCCCTAATCTGGACCCAACAAGAACAGCCGGAGGCTAATGGAAATTGATTAGTCAGAGTTTTGCCTTATATTGCATTCCTTTCATCATCGAAAATACTGAATTGTTTCAATAATAATAAAAGATAGGACTCCTTTAACGAAGTATCTAGTACGCAAGTCGCAATATGAACAAAAAATTAACATATCACTACATATACAGGGTGTCTCTTAAGTATTAGCAAGTAAAGCAACAGCATATCAATCTATCTATATCCGATTTTCTTAGCGTCCTTAGCCTTTTGGTTCTCCGAGTCTATGGATTTCGGTTTTCCCAACCTTCTGGATGTAGGTTTTTTTGATATACCCAGATCTACGAGGAGGGACCCAAAAAAAAAACGGAATTTCGTCATAATTTCTTTATTTCTTAATATGTTTAAACCAAATTTTAATCACTTTCAAATAATTCTCCGTTGACCACAACGCACTTCTCCAAACGATTCTTCCATTGTTCAAAACAATTTTTAAATTCACTTATCTGGATGTCTTGTAGGCTTTCTAGCGATTTTTGTTTTAGCTTAGAAGTCACAGGGGGTTAGATCCGGTGAGTAGGGGGGTGGTCAATCGGTGTCATGCCGTTTTTGGTCAAAAACTGCTTTACAGAGAGGGCGGTATGGGCCGGCGCGTTGTCATGGTGGAAGAAGCAGTCATGTGTGAGCCAAAGATCTGCCCTTTTCTTTCGGATATTCTTCCTCAATCTTGACAAAACCTCAAAATAGAACTTCTGGTTGACAGTTTCACCCGAGGGAATGAACTCCAATTACACAACACCTCTGCAATTGAAGAAACAAATGAGCATTGTCTTGATATTTGACTTTGTTTGGCGAGCTTTTTTGGGACGAGGAGAGTCAGCTGTCATCCACTGGCTTGACTGATGCTTTTGATGACGCCACGATTCATCACCAGTAATCACCTTGGAAAAAAATTCAGGCTCCTCTTAGAGCTGATTTTGAAGCTCAAAACATGTCTGAAGTCGACGCTCCCTTTGCTTATCTTTTAGAAGGCGAGGGACAATTTTGGCTGCAACCCTTCTCATGTGCAAATCTTTGGATATAACACTCTAAATGAAACTTCATGACATTTCAGACATCTCTCAGAGTTGATCAATGGTTCAGTGATGGTCTTCACAAACGAGAGCATTGATTTTGTCGACGTTTTCGTCACTTCTTGACTTTGAGGGGCATCCTGAACGGGGTTGGTCTTCCATTGACATTTCTCCATTTTTAAGACATTAAAACCACTCGTAGACTCTGGTTTTACTTTGGGCAGCATCCCCATAAGCAGTCTTAAGAATTACAATGGTTTTCGCGACCGATTTCCCCAACAGGAAACAAAATTTCACAACTTTGCGTTGCTCTCGACAATCTTCCATCACGTTTTTGGGCGAAATGGAAAAAGTTGTTTTACTAAAAAAATTCTCACGGGAGAACCGATGCACTCATAGCGACACAACTTACCAAACTAACGGACACCTGGTGGAATAATGGGTTCCCCCACTCTCCCTCTACATCGCAGCCTAATTAATTCGATCCGAAGCTAGAGTTTACCTCTTTAGTTAAAAACGTCTAATTCTGTTAATTGCAGTTCGACCTAGATTGGCAAAAAATGTGCATTTTACTTTATTGGCACCAAAAACAAAATTAAAGTAAATCCAATAAAATATATACTGGAACATCAAATGTAACAAACGACATAAACAAAAGAAAGCCCCAAAATAAAATAAAAACAATTATCAAATATTTACACAATGTGGCCGCAGCATGAATGCTGGTGTTGCATAAAATTCCAAACTTAGAGTTCTTGCTCAATCCTCAGAACCATAGAGAATCAATCTCGAGCCGAATTATTTTCTCCGCGAACATCAGACTGTAACTGTAAAAATGAAGAAATTTGTTATCCGCGAACGTTATTATTTCAACTGAGCATGCGTATTAGTTCAGAATCGGTTCAAAATCCTTTCCGCGAACTAGGCGCGGATCCAGGGGGGGAGCGATCACCCCCCCCCCCCTACAGAGCTTTGAGTTCAGGAAAATGGACCTGATTTTGCCTCTTATATGATAGTTTATTCAAGAACTAGAGATAGTAATAAATCACTTTTTACTCTTTTTTTCTTCGTAAACATTTTATTATTAATTAAAAAGATTTTTAGGACATTTGACGTTTCAGTTTATTTATTTCTTAAACCATCTGCAGAATAAAAATTAAACACTAAAAAGGGATTCAAATGTAATTAATTGTTGTTACAGTGAAGCTATCTTCGCTCAAATGAATTATAATTGGTTCCTCTATCTCACCGATCATGAGCTCGAGTTTTCACATTTTCTTTTATTCTTTTATTTTATGAATTTTTCCCAATTTTCTGCAAAAACTTTATTCAAAAAAAAATCTTTCTAAAGTTCAGTTAAATTACTAATTTTGTACGCTGTGTTATTTCTAGCAACTCTACCTTTTACTTGAGAGAGATATTTCCTTCTCCAACGGATATTTTCCGGACGATCGATAAGAACATATTTCCTATTTAGTTTTTCCCAGCAAAAATTAAGTTCTCTGAGCAATTTCCAGAGCTCAATTCTTTTAATTTCAGGTAAACCCGATCTTCATTGATTTCAGTTAGAATTTTGTCGACTGTTGAGATCTGCTTCTCATAATCTCTTCTTCCAACAAGGTTATTCGTCTGCCTGTGATAGGATGTGGCTTGGGAGTACTAACAGTTCCAGTCGTTTTTTTCTCTTTCAGTATTCGGTACATAGTAGATTTTTTAACTCCTGTGATGTTGGAACACATCTCAACAAAGCTTTTGACATTATTATCTTGCTATTGATATCATAAGGCATCATAAACATTCATCGTAATAAGTCTTTCGTTGAGGAAAAAATGCGCTGATTCAACGATTTTGGAATAAACATAGGGTAGAAGCCATGTCTTTTGGATATCTCACCAATCTCAAAGAATATATAAAAACAACCACAAACAAGATAAATCACTAAGGACACCCTCTAAGGTGTACTTTGCTCACTGACAGAAATTAAATTGAATTATCAGAAATTTTATTGTTGCAGTAAATTTATAAAAGCTTATAATATTGAAATATAATTAGATCTAAGGCAGTCCCCAGTTATCTGCGGCACTGGAGCAGATACGTTGAAGGTTTCGGTAACAGTTTTATTACTCTCTCTAGTTCTTGAATAAAGTATAGGAATGTGTATGCTTGCGATTCCCAAGAGTTTCGAGTTCAAGAAAATAGAACCGTATCTGCCTTTTGTATTAGGAATGTGTATGCTGCCGGCACTTGTTTTTCTTGCGATAGCCCTCACTCAAGAGCTTTGAGTTCAGGAAAATAGATCCGATTCTGCCTCTTATACTAGAAATGTATATGCTGCTCGCATCTTCCCCCTCTGTCGGCAACTTGGTTTTTCTTGTAACCGCCCCCCCCCCCAAGAGCTTCAAATTCAGAAAAATAGACCCGACCCTGCCTTTTACACTAGAAATGGGAATGTTACTGGTGTTTCTCCCCCCCCCCCCCTGTCGACAACTTGCTTTCGCTTACCATATTGTACTTTTGTGATATCACCCCCCCCCCAAAGAGAGAGGCTGGATCCGCCCCTGTTGTGAACAAAGCTATTATTTGCAGTGCAGCGGGAAGATATTCAAAGAATAAGAAAATGTATTGAAGTACGTGGATCCCATATTGAACATTTGCCAAAATAACATTTAAACCTTGACTATTTTTGCATTTTAATAACACTGTAAATTAATTAAGTCCATCAACACACCCTGCGTATTTGATTTTTACCTGATTGTGTTTAGTATTAGTAACTTTTGAGTTTTTCGCATAAAAACCTATTTATTTCAAAAGTCACCAGTTTTATCGAAATAAATTAAGAGTACCTTTTTGAAGAGGAATGACCAGAGTATTTAAAAAATCAGCTTTCAGCTTTGTAAAATGATACCTGTCAGAAATTAGATCGTTCCGGATTTTTCTGATGATCTAAAACATTTACTGTAGTATGGTTTATGGCCTCCATAAACTATCAAAATTTCATATATTATACAAGTCGATTTAAAATTTAGAGCCGTTAATATAAATCGTTGGGTACCCCTTTAGAGCTCTGTTTCTCCGTTAAGGGGCATTTTACGAATTTTTTTTTGCCCTTCCCTTCATACTCCCGAGAAATTAGGAAGTACTTATCGGACCGGATAGGATATCAGTAGTGTTATTTGTATTTGAATGTGAAAATATTAACTAGTAATTATTAAAGGGTTGCTTAGTAGTGAAAAGTGTGGTTTTTATTTGGACCTAGTGGGCATATGAGGAGAAAAAATCGTAACAGTATTAATACAGTGATCAGTGAAAGGTATAATGGATTATGTGCTTTAAGTTAGCGCCTGTAGTTCTTGACTTGAACTATCAATTGCTGGGTGTAGAACGTGAGTAGTTTTATACATGTTATATTTTGTAAAAAATGCCATTTTTCAAATGTTTCTAGCTTGAAAATTACTCGTCGGATGGAAAAATCACAAAAGACACTTTTTCTTATTTTTAATTATTACTATTTTTTATTTATAATAAATTACCTGATCATTGTTTGGAAACCCACCCTAAATTTTCTTAATCAGAAGGTCAAAATACCTATAAAAATCTTTGGTGAAGTCATGTCTCTTCATCGGTTACGTAAATATACTGGGCTCCCGGAGTAGATATGCTAAAATTTTAAAACATCCAGCTACAAATATTGAAACATTCCCTTCATAGTCTTCATATATCACCCTGAAACGCATCACATAAGCTCCTTTCCATCAGATTTTTTTACAATAGCCCCGTAAGAGCTTACACAGATATGAGGCGACAATTTACATCTACAATGTGTAGGTGTCTCAAACTTTCAGCTTGTACCATTCTTTCTTGTAATTAACTTCTTTTTCTTATTTCCGCCTATTTGTCAAGGAAGCAAAATTGCCTTACGACAAACGTATTCAAATTGTGTATGTCCAAAGTAAATTTCTATTCTAGGTGATCGGAAATTCCCAGACATTTTGTAATGAGAGCTGGGGATTATATATTCGAGCTTATTTTATTATCGAATTTTACAAATATATGTGTATAACCGTGGCAGGAAGTCTACATAAGACAATACATCTAATATTCAGTAGGAAAGGGCCTTTCTCATCCTTTAATTAAAAGCCTTGTTAGAAGCCTGTTTGATCCATAATCTGGACTAAACAAGGGCTGCCGGGAAGCTAATGGAAATTAATTAGATCCAGTTTAGCCCTATATTGCATCCTACAATATAATATACGGAAACGCACAATTGTTGCCTAGTTCTCCAATAATAATACAGAATTGGATCTCATGAATTTGATACCCTCATTACGGCCGTGAAAATTATTTACAAAATAACATATAATCGATACTCAATCAAAAATTGCTTCATTGGTCCTTAAATAAAATATATGTGCCCTCCAGTCTGTGTGTAAAAAAAGTCTGAAAAATTGATTACAGTTATTTGAACGCTTTAAATGATCCACTCTGTTTTTCTATAAACAACGGCTAAACTCGGTAAATTCGATTTTCTGCCCGTACAATTTTTCAATGACATTTTAGGGAAAAGTTGTATTAGCTAAAGTTGTAGATATTAAGAGGACCTTTAATTTAACTAATATATATCACAATCGATACACAATTTATCAAGATAACGACAGAAAAATCCTTTCTTGCACTATTTTTACAATAATACCGAGAGTGACATGTAACACCTCGATGATGGGGCTATTATAGGTCTTTATAAGTGTGCGAAAGTTCAGGCAGATCGGTTGAATAGTTTATGATTAATATCAATTGTTTAATAAAAACATCAAAAGTTTAAACAATTGTTGCTTAGAAGGTGATGCTTTTAGAAACATTTTTAAAAGTGAAATAGATCCTTGAAAGGTGAAACTACAGAGATAGTTAAAAAATAATATATTTATTCCAAAATTGTTGGTAAAAATATGGGTTAAAGAAGAGGTGTCTTATTTTTTGCTTATAAAGAATTAGATTAACTTTATTATTTTTCATGGCACAGACTTATTAGGTGGCCTTTAAAGGTGGTTGAAAACCCTGAATTTTAGAAAAAAAAACGCTCTAAGACCAATAAGAGATAAAAATCAAATGCCTGTTGTTTATTTATTTATTTATTTATCTACACTAACTGCCCTACAGGTCTCGCGACCCAACTACAAGGCAGTGATTACACAAATAATACGTAAACGAAAATTTTAAATTAGCATCAAACGACAAAAAAATATATCAATTTAAATACAAATAAAAATTTAACTAAAATAATTAATTTTGGCATTAAATGTATAATACAATGTTATGCTATCTACTTTCATATATAAAGGTGAACATACAAATCAGTTTAGGATGAAAAAGAGAAAAAAAAAGAGAAACAAGAAAGAAAAAGGAAAGAAAAAAGAAAGAAATGCCAAGGTCAATGTGCCAAAATCCTGCAGACAATTCCCAGAGATGACC
Source organism: Diaprepes abbreviatus (assembly GCA_034092305.1). Taxonomy (NCBI): domain Eukaryota; kingdom Metazoa; phylum Arthropoda; class Insecta; order Coleoptera; family Curculionidae; genus Diaprepes; species Diaprepes abbreviatus. The sequence goes on along the minus strand of JASJET010000094.1, from coordinate 4,923,078 downwards.
TGAATATATCAAAGCTATTACTCTTGTTGTGTCGCACATGGAATATAGAGGCGAAAATTTGAGCACGTTAGTTCTGGGAGTTCTGAGATAAAATACATTAAAATTTCGGCAATTTAGACGAGGGATGCTTAAGTTTATCCTAACTAAAATATTAGGACAGTCAGTAAAATTGTTAAGTACCTTATAAAGAATTGTTAGTAAGAAAAATTCCCACCGTACTTTTAAAGATGAAAAGTTAAATTTCTGAAGAAATAGTTCATGTGGAAAACCTTGCTTAGGAAAAACCCCAAAACTTTTAAGATTGAGGTATTTCCAAAACCTTCTTTGGACCCTCTCCAAAGTATTGTCGTGGATATTGTAGCCTGGGGACCACACAACTGATGTGTATTCTAGTTTAGACCGCTCATATGAGAAATACAGTAATTTGATGACGTCAGTGTTATTAAAATCGCGAGTACAATGCATGATAAACCCAAAAACCTTTGAGGCTTCAGAAACGATATTATTTATATGAAAAGAAAATGAAAGTTTGGGATCGTGACTCCGAGATCTTTAAAAAGATCTTCCCGCGACAGTAGCACGGTATTCAACGAATTTTCATATTGAAATGAAGAAAATTTTGAAGTGAAAGTCATAACATTACACTTCTCTACGTTGAGCTGCAGATAATTTTCGAAACACCAATTGCTAATCTGTTTCAGGTTTGAATGAAGCTCTACACAATCCTGTGAGCAATTTACCCTCTTATATAGCTTAATATCATCGGCATATAATAAAATATCCGTGTCAACAACAGAAACAATGTCATTAATAAAAATATTAAAAAATAAATGTCCCAGTACTGATCCTTGCGGTACACCAGAACTTGAAATATATTTCACTTAGGCAGAACCGCGAATTTCAACATACTGAATACGATTATGGAGATGATAATGATTTAAATAACGTTATTAGTGAATCTGAAAATCTAAATGATGACAATTTCTTAAGTAAGATAGAGTGGTCCAAACGATCAAATGCCTTTGAGAAGTCCAAATAAACAACATCTATTTGACAACTATGATCAATAGCCTCAGCTATATTCTAAGTCATTATCATGAGATTAGTTGTCGTCGACCTACCCTTAAAGAAGCCATGTTGAGATGAGGTAATTAAATCTTTAGTTAATGAAAAAATATAATCATGAAGTAAAAATTCAAATATTTTAGAAAAATTTCATATAATAGACACCAGTCTATAATTACAAACTTTAGATCTATCACCTTTCTTAAAAACAGGACAAACCTTGAAGACTTCCATATGGAAGGAAATAAACAATAGGAGTAGAAATTTTTACAGATTAAAATGAAGGTACTTGCAGAAATGAGCTGAGGCTGGTGGTGGGGAAGGCAGCTCGGAGCTCCGTCTTCACGCGACACTATTATAATATGGTATATATATATATATATATATATATATATATATATATATATATATATGTATATATATATATATATATATATATATATATATATATATATATTTGCCTCTTGCACATGTATACTATCTGAAAATCTTGCTAATATCTGAACACACGTCGTTGTTATTTGATTTTTTACTGGTGGATATATTTTCCCTATGTTGATGTCATGGCTTTAATTAATTTTTAAGAGTAAATTATATAAAATAGATTTTTAGTTTCTTACAATACGTTAAAATAAATTTTGTTAAGTAGGTTTATGTCTTTCTTGTCATTTATAGAATAGGTTTCATGTTTTTTTTGTGTGAGGCTCAATCTTTAGGATTTTTGTTTTTGCGTAATTAAAATTACGATTATGTGGGGCTTCATGTTTAGTAAGGGCTGTTTATATGGTCATTTGGGAGGGCTGCTATACAGTCATTGACATACCGAAAGAAGACCGGCATAACAAATTTCAACTTAAGGATGATTGCTTCTTCTTAGTCTCTAACCATTATATATATATATATATATATATATATATATATATATATATATATATATATATATATATATATATATATAATAAAATAGGAAATTTTCTGCTATGCGAACATAAAGACTGTTGATAAATGTTGCTTTCAGGTTGAAAAGTGCGGAGATATTCAAGATAATAGAAAATCTCCGAGTCCGAAAAATGACGACAACGCCGTTTCGTCCTACTATGAGACTGATCAGGCTATTGTGTTCGGTACAAACCATCATTTCGCATCTATGTGCTATAAACAGATTTCCCAGTTGAAAAATAGTAAATAAGACACAGTAGTGACATCTCAATGGATCACTTAATAACACCAGAGCAATGTTGGATAAAACCGCCATATGATGGTACGACGATAAATTAAAAAAGGGTATGTCAAAACTCGATATACGAAATGTGCTACTTCAAGGATAGAGGTCGCATTTTTCTGCATCAGCAACTAAATCAACCACAAATTCCGCAGTTTAAATATGTGTTTGAGAGTCGCACCAACGATCTGCCTAAGAGGGCCAACATAACAGATCGAACTGTGTCCATTGAAGCCCGTAGTTTCGCTTTACTATACACACCGCAGTAGTTTCATGTTACAAAACAATGGTTTTTAAAGATTAGTTATCTTAACACTGGGTTTATTGAAATTTTCACTATTATTTTTCTTGTACGCTGTTTCTATAAATTTTCTCTTTATCGTGTTGAGTTCAATATATATATATATATATATATATATATATATATATATATATATATATATATATTAGTGCAGCTTTAGATAATTTTATATGGTGTTGTATACCCGGGTATTCTACAATACCAAATCTTTATATTTCCCCTTTTTGTATATGAGACCTTTAATTCTAGCTTCTAGTATACATTTTGTTTCTCGAATATATATTTCATAACATTTACACGAGACTTTATAAACACATTCTTTCTTGTCATTAGTTTTTGGTTTCGTTATTGTTAAAAAAGATCTGAGTATTTTTATGTGACAGCTGCAAGAAAATCATCTTATTTTCTCTAAAGTTCCCCTAAAATACGGAATTGTAAAGAAGATAGTGTTTCTTGTTGTTGAGCTATCTTTGTTCTAAGGTTAGCTATAACATTGTCAATTAATTTTGAAGGTTAATCATTCTTTAGTAAATCAGATTTGATATTTGCTACCTCTTTTTAAAGTGAATCTGCATTATTGCAGATGATAAAGGTTGCGTATAATTTCTCGTTTTGTTACAACATAATGATTAGATCCATGGCTAGGAATTGTCCAGTGTGTGTTGGCTTCATGCATACTGAAGTTTTAATAGTTCCATTTGAACGGTTGACTATAAGGTCCAAGAAAGACAACTAATCATTTACCTCTTTCTTCATGGTGAACTTAATTACTAGTTGAATGAAGTCTAGATGTGTAACGAGACCCATTTGTTCTTGATCATTACTCCTTCTTACGATAAAAGTATCATCGATTTCTCAACCAGACTTTCGATTTCACTGTTGCTGTTACTATGACATGAGTTTCGGACTATTCCACCATTAGGGAGAGCGAAAACCCCATTGGAAATTGGTTATTCTGAGCGTATAACTTGCTTTTTACTTAAAAGTAAACGCTATGAAGACAACACTTCAAAAGATTCAGCGCTCCGTCCAGTGAGAATTCGGTTCGATGTGATAATGTTACATCTTTGAGAGTCTTGTTTTGGTTGCGTTTACTGATTCCCCGAATGGCACGTTAGTATAAAGACTTTCCACATGCAAACTAATTAGTCTGTTGTCCGGCCCAAGATTAATGTTACTAATAATATTCACGCAATGGGTGGAATTTTTAACATATGAGTGGCGCGTGTTAAGTTTAGGAAAAAATTACTGGTGTACTTGTTGAGGCTCATCTGAAGCTGGATATTGGTCATAATGATACCTTGGTTTTATAAATTGTTGGTAGTCCGTAAATATATTATAGCTTACTGTAGTGTGGTATGAGTGCCGATTGTAGAAAGTGCAAGCCCAGCAACCATATTCTAGACAAGTTTCAACATTTTCTAAAACGTTCAAACAAACATCGAAGATCAAGCATCACCACTTTATATTGATTTGTTTGACATACTACTCTAAATAAATATTATAAAAAACTGGATGTATTCTTAAAGATAAAATTAATTAAAAGTAGGCCACCAGAAAAACCGGCCTAAGAAGTAACATTTCTTCATATTCTTATTTAATATGTTCAGACATGTAATTAATTTACCAATTTTGTACGAAAAATATCAACTAAAAACGCGTTAGGAATATTGGTCCATGGTTTCGACAGAAAATCGATAATAGGTTACATGAACATATATATACTTTGATTATTTTTATAAATAGGAAAAGGTGAAATGTGTGGAATGAAATATATTTAATACAGCCAAGATATTTTGTTATCAAGTTTAAGTACTCAGTATCCAATATGTTTAATGAAAGTTTATTTATTGAATAATAATGTAAAAAATTTAAACGTTGACTTTCCATTTTCAATTCAGTTGTATAAAAACAATAATTAATGTTCACACTGTATTGAATTTTTGGATATTTTTGAGGTTGCTTTTTAAATTTTTTATTATTTACCAACAGTGTAATATAAACTCTTCCAGAAAACAGACAAATATCAGACCTTTAAGTGAATTAAAGGAATATGTAGAAATTATAGTCATTATTACAACACTGAACAACCAGTTTTAATTTAAATACTTTACTATCTGACAGTATGCATATTCTGGCCTTCTTAGTAGGTCTATTGAAGCACTCATGGACGCAGAACTTAATTGCATGCACTTCTGCTTAGAAGATGATAGGGTTCATCAATAAACATACCATTAAATCATTCTCTAGTCGACGTAAGTCCCTCTCAGTTCGCTTGGTAGCCATTAATTATCACTTCATAGTTCCTGTCAAAAAGTCAAAAAATAGACCCTATAGACATGAAAATTGTCGGTTTTGATGTGGATTGTGTTGGAATTGTATTTAGAACTTTTATTTTCCGAACAAAGTTTTCAGGTTTAAAATTTTCTGTTTGGACAGTTTAATGACATTTGTTGGCGCTACTCTCATCACAGCAATATGCTATTGCTTCTTTGGAAAATGATAGCATAAACCCGTAACTCCTATACTGGCTATTTTATGTATTTTTGTCGATTACAGTTAAATTCTGGTAATTATTAATTTAATAATGACCGAGATTGCGATAATGTTACCATAAATTTTAAAGTAAAATTAAATTTGTAAAAATACACATTATGGTGAAGTACACAGAATGTTTTGACAGGCCGTGTCACATTTTACAAAGACAATCTGTTATCAAATTTTTCTAATTGACTCTAACGATTCGTATGTTATGTCGTTTTCTTTGAAATTTTATTTTTTATTTTGGGAAAAACTATCCTTGTTAAAGCTTATGTCCTTGGAGCAGTATTTTAAGCTAATATTAAGTTTGTTCGTAGAAAAATCACAAATCAGTCTGCGCCAACCAAACCTTATAAAAATAGTTAGGTAATGGTATGCCAACTGTTTTTGATGCTGAATATTTTCTAATTGTTCTGCAAACGAAGCTTTTGAGATACGTTTGTGCAGGTTTTTATTTTTATTTCTCAGTCATTAAACAATATTTTATTTTAGAAATGCAATTCAATTTTATTGAATAACTTTGATTGTACAAAGTATTCAACTCAAAATTGGCTATTAGTGTTTATAATATTATAGCGTCGTTATATATTAAATAATTAAAAAAAGTAACCTAAAAAAATATCGAAAAATTTCATATATATATATATATATATATATATATATATATATATATATATATATATATATATATATATATATATATATATATATATATATATATATATGGTTGTTATACAACTGGGTAGAAGGAGAAAAGTTTCTTTAAACCTATTTGATATTGTGTACTTAAACTTGATAACAAAATATTTTGGCTGTATTAAGTAATTTCATTTCACCTTTACTAATTTATAAAAATAATCGAAGTATATATATATATATATATATATATATATATATATATATATATATATATATATGTTCATAAAACCTATGATGGATTTTCTGTCAAAACCATGGACCAATATTCCTAGCGGGTTTTTAGTTCATATTTTTCGTACAAAAATATTGATAAATTAATTATATGTCTGAACATATTAAATAAGACTATGAAGAAGGGGCGGATCCAGCCTCTCTCTTGGGGGGGGGGGCGGTGATATCACAAAAGTACAGTTTGGCAAGAAAAAAAGTTGTCAGCTTACTCATTTCTAATATAAACGGCAGAATGGGTTCTATTTTCCTGAACTCAAAGCTCTTGGGAGAGGGGGAGGCGATCGCAAGCATACACATTCCTATACTCTATTCAAGAACTAGAGAGAGTAATAAAACTGTTACCGAAACCTCCAACGTACCTGCTCCAGTGCCGCAGGTAACTGAAGACTGCCGTAAATCTAATTATATTTCATTAGATTTAAATATATTTTATAAATTTACTGCAACATAAAATTTCTGATAGTTTACTTTAATTTCTGTCAGTGAGCAAAGTACACCTTACAGTTTGTTCTTAGTGATTTATCTTGTTTGTCCTTCTTTTTATATTTATTTGAGATTAGTGAGATACCCAAAAGATATGCCCTTTCACCTCTATATTTATTAAAAAATCGTTAAACCAGGGCATTTTTTCCTCAACGAAAAACTTATTTCGATGAATGTTTATGATGCCTTAAGATATCAATATCTAGATAATAATGTTGAGATGTGCTCCAACTATATACCGAATACTGAAGGAGAAAAAACGAATGGAATTATTAGTACTCCCAAGCCACATTCGATCACAGGCAGACGAAAAATCTCGTTGGAAGAAGAGATGAAAACTGCAATTAAAGGGGTTGTATATACATTTTATTATGAGAAGCAGATCCAACCGTCTACAAAATTCTAACTAAAATCAATGAAGATCGCGATTTACCTGAAATTAAAAGAACCGATCTCTGGAAATTGCTCAGAGAACTTAATTTTTGCTGGGAAAAACCAGATAGAAAATCTGTTCCTATAAATCGTCCGGAAACTGTCCGTTGGAGAAGTAAATATCTCTTTCAAGTAAAAGGTAGGGTTGCTAGAAATAACACAATTAGTAATTTAACTAAACTTTTGAAAGATTTTTTTGAATAAAGTTACTGCGGAAAATTGGGAAAAATCCATATAATAGAAGAATAAAACAAAATATGAGAACTCGATCTCATGATCGGTGAGATAGAGGAGCCAATTATAATTAATTTGAGGGAAGATCGTTTCACTGACTTTGATTAGGATAAGATACGTAATGTTTACTAGTGTAAACACAATTTATTATTTGAATTTTTGTTTTTGTTGTATTTTATTGTTTAATGTTGTTTATATGTTTTTTTTATTTTTTTGTATATTTGGTATTTTAGTGGGTCCCACTCTTTAATTTTATATATATTTAATTCCAATTAGCCGTAAGTTTTTAATTATTTTATTATTGTATTTATGTCTTTTTCTTAAGCGTGTAGAATTAACATGTTTATCTTATTTTTTTGGGGCTATCGTATTTCCATATAATAAAGTAAATTAAATTAAGATATCAGTACAATAAAAATAAAAATAAGTAGGTCTAATTTAATTACAACATATAAAAAGTAATTACATTTGAATCCCTTTTTAGTGTTTACCTTGTAATTCTGCAAATGGTTTAAGAAATAAATAAACTGAAACGCCAAATACCTTAAAAATGTTTTTAATTAATAATAAAATGACCGATAGCCCCAAAAATATTTTAATATTATATGGACGAATTTATTTTTTCATATATGTTTAACTTTTTGTATTTTTGATAATGGATATTTTGTAAGTATTTAAATAATAACTTCGAATTTTTTAAGAGAATAAGGCTACGTTTTAGTCCATTATTATAGACCGGTATTTTTGAGTATAAAATTTTTAACCCATTCTTATGAAAAATATATATGTCTAACAGATTTGCTAAAGACACCGGACTAAAGAATACAGGTAGTTTGCGAAGAGGAAAAATCGGGTCCATTTTCCTAAACTCAAGGCTCTTGGGGGGGGGGGCGATCACCCCCACCGCCCCCCCTTTTATACGCGCCTGCTATGAAGAAGTGTTACTTCTTAGGCGGTTTTTCTGGTGACCTACTTTTAATTATTTTATCTTCAAGAAAATATCCAGTTTTCTGTAATTCTTATTTACGTTGAACGTATAAATAAAAAGTGGTGATGCTTGATCTTCGATGTATGATTGAATGTTGTAGAAAATGTTGAAATTGTCTAGAATATGGCTTGTCATCTGAAATAATGCTGATTCACTTGAAAAAGAGGAAACAAATAATATAAAATCTGATTTACTATGGAATGCTTACCTCTAAAATTAATTGACGATGCTTACCCTTTGAGCAAAGACCACTCGACAACAAAAAAATACATTCTTCTTTACAATTCCGTATATTAGGAGAACCTCGTAGAAAATAAGACACGTTGCTAGCAGTTTTCACATAAAAACAGTCTTCAAATAAGGGCATATACTCAGAGCTCTTTTAACAATCCAAACAAAGCAAAAACTAGTGATAAGAAAAAAATGTGCTTATAAAGTTCGATGTAAATGTAATGAAATGTATATTTGAGAAACAAAACGTCTACTAAAAGTTAGAATTAAAGAAAATAATACTCACACACAAAAAATATAAAGATCTGGTATTGGAGAACACGCCTGGGATAAACGACGCCATATAAAATGGTCTAAAGTTACAGCAATATTTATGGAACCCAACATAACAAAGAGAATTATTTATAGAAGCAGCGGACATGAAAAATTATATTACAACCTTCAATAAATCCTGTGTTCCGATACCTAACATTTTGCAAACATTATTTTATAACCTAAAAAGGTGTCTACAGTAAAGTGAAACTTCGGGCTTCAATGGACATAGTTCACATGTAAGTTCGTGGCAACAAAACTAAACATTCAGTGTAAAAGAGGATGAAATTTCTATCTACATACTTTCAGTGTACAGTGCTTTAGAAAATTCTTGGGAGAACACCAAATAGAAGAAGGGGAGCTACTCACTCTAAAGCCGTCCAATATTCTAAAATTCCTAAAAGAAATGAGACTGGAAGACCTTCTTAGTCGGCAAGGTATCTCTAATAACTTGGTAGCAGACAGGGAACATGATAGAGCTATTAAGTTGCAGTGTATTCATCCCCATCTCCACATACATACATAGATACATGTACGCAAACCATTATAATCATATATATATATATATATATATATATATATATATATATATATATATATATATATTTATATATATATATATATATATATATATATATATATATATATATATATATATGTAATAGAACAAATATTAATTATTTTACACTGTTCAATGTGAACTATATTCCGTTAAAATGAATAATTAAATAATCACTCTGTGAATAGATTTCCCGTGGCAATAGGGTAGTTATATTTTTTATCACTATTCACGAAAGTCTAAAGGAAAAATAAATCAGTTATCAAGCTTAACTTTTATGATCTTTGTCGTTTAAATGTTTTCTTAAAAAAATACATAAAGTCAGTTAATTTATGAAGACCTAAAAGACCCTCTTTTAGAATTGCCTATAAATCTGTCTAAGTAATCCTGCCCTGGTTAAGTAAATAAAACCAGACGTGATAAGGTTAGTTTTTAACATATGGTATATGAAATACTGTTAAAATGTATTAAAATATTGAACCATTTTCCAATTTTTAAGAAACAAAAGAATAATCAAATAAACTCAATATACTGTAATATAACGTTTGACCTGTGTAAGGAATCTAATATGGCGATTGTTTTTCCTGATTGCAAGAAAGAATGCTTTAAATACCAGCAATGGGAATAAAAGGGCTCTCAGGTTTTTTCACAAACGTTATATTATCTTTTTCCTTTAGTTATAGAAAGAAATAAGAATAGTTTTATTAATTGTGTTTATATAAAAATTATTATTAAGACGCTCAGAGGCAAATTCGGGAATCAAGCATCCGGTATAGAATAGCTAACGCCTTCAGCACATAACGATCGAAACCTTCGAACTTTAAGGGAAAGAAATTGACATTTACCGGGTTCTATCGGGTAATATGGGTACAAACGGGAAATAGAGGGGTGTCGAGGGGTGTAAGATTCGAAGACACTCGTTTAAGGAATTGTAAAAGCCAGTCACAGTTTTAATGTCATTAGAACGGTACCGTGAGTACCGGTGCCGTAGAATAATTACGTCACGGGTATAATCGTCGGGAAAGAAGTTTATCTTTGTTTAATTTAGGAAATTAAGCGATTGTCGTGTGTCATTTTAGTGGGGAATTTCGCGATTTTCATACGGTTCGATTAAGTAACATAAATAGCTGTTTTCTCGCGTTTTATTTCTTTTTTTTTGTTTAATATTTTATTAAGCTATTTATACGTGTTTTTTTCAAAATTGGGTTTTATATTTTTGGTTAAAATAACGGTCGAGAAGAGTAATTATGTTAGTTTTTCGTTAATTGTTATTAGTTTTAAGTTTTTCATTGTAAATAGTTCGTTTTTATTCTATTTATTTTGTCAATAGGCCAAGTGTTTTGAGAAACTTGTTTTATTCAATTTAATTAAAACCTTCACGCGAATTAACTCGCGGGCGCGCTGTTGCGAGACCTACAAAACAAGAGATGTCTACTGACCAACTAATTAGCAGCCTTTCCTGAGTCCTGAAGATCTGAGTCATGGTTGTGGTAAGCTTTAATAACCGTAGTGTTTGGTACTAAAGCTGCAAGAGAGAAGTTGAACGACCAGACTTCCAGACTGTCTTTATTACTGTGATATTTAATTGTAGGTTATTAAAATAGTTACTAATTAATATGGGGCAAAAAAATGATTATAGATAAAAGGAGTAACGCTACCTTAATATATATATATATATATATATATAATATATATATATATATATATATATATATATGTATATATATATATATATATATATATATATATATATATATATATATATATATATATATATATGTATATTTATACTACTATTCCTACAAAAGTAGTGGTAAATTAATTGCATGTCTGAACATATTAAATAAGAATGTGAAGAAATTTTAGCTATCTTAGGCTGATTTTTCTGGTGACCTACTTTTAATTATTTTATCTTTAAGAAAATATCTAGTTTTTTTAATAACTATTTACAGTAATACGTCGAACGAAGGAATAATAAGTGGTAATGCTTGATCTTTGATGTTTGTTTGAAGGTTGTAGAAAATATTGAAAATTGTCTGAATATGGTTGTTCGACTTGCACTACCTACAATCGGCACTCACACCACACTAAACTAAGCTACCATAACTTTACGAAATAATTTATAAATCAACTAGTCTCAGATAATCCCCAACAAGTACACCAGCGAATTTTTTCTAAGAGTCACACATGTCGCTCATATGTCAAAAATTCCACACATTTTGTGAATATTATTAGTAACATTAAGGGCCGGACAATAAACTAATAAGTTTAGAAGTGGAAAGTTTTTATACTAATGTGCCATTAGAGGAATCACTAAACACAATAAAACTAGACTCTCAAAGGATGTATCATTATCATATCGAACCAAGTTATCACTGAACGGAGCGTTGCCTTTGTATTGTCTACTCTTAAGTAAAGAACAAGTTCTAGGCTCAGCGCTCAGAATAACGAGCTTCCAATGGGTTTTACTAAAGCTTGAGGATAAATGTTTTTATTAATGCATTTTTGGCCTTTGTTATTGATTCCTCTCTAAATTCAGGATCCTACAACTGCACTGCGCGGGAATATATGTGTATTCTTGTATTTTATCCCATTCTTTTTCAATGATATTTTTAGCTAAAGTTACAGGTACGTTAGTATACAGGTGTGAAAAATCCAGAACAGAACCTCTGAAAAAAAAAAAAGAAAGCGACGGACAACCCGTTTAGCCATGTTGAAGAAGTGAAATAAAGCATACTGTTGTATCGTAGCTTGCTTCCTAGTTTCCAGCAAAAATGATGTCGGGCAAGGATGGGGCAGATACTTTTTCGCTGGTTTTGGGTCGTCAAAACACAGTGGGTCAAAAGCACGGATTTGATATTAAAAATAAAATAAAAAGAATAATTGTATTTCCATGAATAAAATATTGCGCTTGACTTCAAGGTACATTTTAAATATAATACCATAATAATAAATACATGGATATCGATAATCGTTAAAAAGGCGAAAGTACTTTTTCCTCTATGCTTAAGACTTCTTAATAAATAGCAATGCAAATAATTTGTAAGTAATATAATATTTATTGAATAAATAATACGATTGTAATAAAAATAATAAAAAGAACTTTTTAATCACTGCCTTCTTTGTTAACAGCTCTTTTCTCATTCTCCGATACGTATGAATTGTTATCCGAATCCTTACTATGTCAAAAACAGTGTAGGGATCCATCGACGCCAAAAGTTTTGGAACACATCCTCCATCCTTTTTCTCGAGAAGATTTTCGGGCAAAGTCTAGACGATAGTTTCTTATCAACTTGTCCGTTGATTTTTGTGCATCTTTCGATAGTTTACCTATAGGTAATATTGCAAATGCTATGATGTCTGATCAATGAAGTAAGTCCTTTGTGGATTCCTGTTGGAATGTTGTACCAAGAAGATCCTTTGAAGAATAATTTTGCTGTTTGAAGTTTGTATTCCCAAAACTTCTCTATTGCAGTTTAATATTCGCTTCCAATAGTTTGCAAAATGACGGGAAACCGGAGGATCAGTTTTCGCTTTACTCTTGTTATAATGGCTGTAGCTTGAAATACTCTATATTTACTGGGACACAGTATCAGTGTTGTTGAACTGAGATGCTGTTTGGCAGAGGTAATAACGTTGGATCGATTTCGCTCCAGCCAAAGCATTCACCTAGCCATCTATCATCGTCATAGACAAGTTTTACTGTACTAAAGCTCGGGTGGCAAAGAAAACTCTATTATATGCTGCAAGTTGTCTTGTTCGAGTTCATAATTTTCTATTTTCGTTAAAGACTTTTGTTAGATTTTCTTAATAAATTCAAATTTCAGAGGCCCGCAATTTATAGTAGACGAGGGTTTGCAATTGTAGAACACATTCTGTTCTTATTGAGTTTACGTGTTAATACCTGCTAATTGAAGTGGAATAAGAGAGGTTAGGAATAAGTTTGTATCAGAAATATTCGGATCAGTGAATTTCATTTTATACTGGCTCTGACCTGACGTTTCATCGAAGCCCCATTTGTAAATGAAACTCATATCTACAAATCTAATTTATCGATTTGTTCAAGGGCGTCTAATTTTAAGCAATATAATTCGATCTACTGTATGATCCAGTAAGCCTTGGAATTTAACCTTGGCTTTTCATTTAGTAAAAGTTAGATACTCTTCATGCGGATAACATGTTTTTTTTTGTATTTTACACATCAGAGTACGGCAAACATATATTACTGCCTTTCTGTGTAGCCGAATTTTGTAATCGTTTATATTGTTTCTCGACAATCCAATGCCAAATAGAAGAGCGGCGCACAAATATAACTGGGCGCGACACAACCACAACACTATTGCCTTTAACCTGAGATGAAACTTTAGAAAGAAAAGACTGGCCGTTCATATTATTGAGGTTTAATAGAAACGTTACTATAACCAAACTTCTATTTTAAATTTCTTAACTAGAAATTATTTTGGCCGTTTCACAAATTCTAACCCACCAAGCCCGTCTATTTGTTTCAGATTAGTTTGGACAGAAGATCGTAGGGAACGCCTATCGCAATATTACCCCCCTCTAACTTCCATGCGACACGAACACGAGCAGTACCTTGAAATAAATGAGAGGGTGTATTTACTTTTCGTCTAAACTTATAACGTAATCGAGGAATTTGGAATATTTAATGACTATTTGATACATTGATTGTTTTAAATACATCAAATAGTTGAGTGTAAAGAAAATTGATATTCTGTTACAAAATAAACATTTATTATAATAAAGATACTAGTGAAACGCAACGGTAATTTCTAAGTAAATAAGCTAATAGACCATTTAAAATTAAAAATCATTCTCAAAAATAAACTTTTATTCTGGTAAAAAATAAAACAAATAATTAAATTCAATTTAAATCACAAAAACACCTAAAAGTCTACAAGAGATGTTTAAACAGGCCTCCACTTTGAGCGAGACAATAACCCAGTCTATTGTAAAATATGGTTCGCGTATTTGTCAAAACTTCAGGGGCTATTAGCTTTAAAATATTCGAACTGTTCGAGCGTTCATATCAAGTTCTTAGGCATTACGGTACTATTGCAAGGAAAATTAATTTCTGCTAAACTACAAACGCCAGTCTCTCCGATTTGCTCGTTCTTCAGTAATTTGTAGAACCGGTTGCTCTTCATTATTATCAGTTCATTTTTTACAAATTTTTTAGACAACCGGTTGTCTCAAATTTTTTTAGTAATTTCCAAATTCTAAATTTTCAAGGAACAGGATGATTTTCGCACGTAAATACAAATCTGCCGATTATTTACCAGAATAGTGTATCACTTAATAATGTGTTCTTTTTGTTCCGTGGAATAAACTATCATTGTAACAAAAAAAATTTGGCGCGAAACACGGTACTTATACTTCGACGGCCTGAATGAAAGCAAATAACTTGGAATCCTCTTGTGCTAGGGCGCCAGCATTGTATTACCCCTCATCCGAGGGCCAAACTGGTAATTTACACGTATGTCGATGCTTACGATCTTAATCTTCTGTCTCATTCTGATTTGATGAATAATATAGTATTTTCTTTATTTTACTTAAGAAACGTCCAGTTTCTGGTGTGGATTTTCCAGACCTGTATAGTGATACTACATCTAGTGGATTAAGGTGTGTTCATCTTTGAGTGTGACGTTTTCAAATTTCTTCTTTAAAGTCCATAGTTTTTTTACCCTTTAAAATGTATAGTCTCCCAAAACTTCATAAAATTGTTTTTTGTATTCAATTCCCCTTTAACTCACTTTCAAAATTTCTAAAAAATATTTTCTCCAATATCGTCAATAAAAACCAGTATTACATAATGAAATTTTCTGGACTTTTATTACACAAGGCTTAGAATACATGAATCATACTCCGTACATCATCATGTCCATGTAGTTTTGTTTAACCCTTGTTTGTGGAATTATTGATATTACATAAATAAATAATACGGAAAAGGTCAAGGGTGAGGATAAATCACGTATCGAAGGTTATTGTATAGAGTATCAAGAAAAATTAGACTTAAAGTTCTGTTAGTTAAAAAAAAATAGCTGCAGGTGAGTCGAAAAAAGCAATTTAGTTAAACGCAAGAATTGAGCTTTTTTTGTATTTTAAAATAATTAAAAATAACTCGAAAAATATGACAATATTTGTAGCAAATTTAGTTAAATTTAAAAAATTTCGTTAAAAAATAAAGAAATCTTTTACAACCGTAGGATTAGTTTAATAAACTACTACTCTTTCATCCGTCACGTCGTTAAAGGAAAAGATCAACATACAATTTGCGTTTAAAATAATGAGGACTATTGTTGTAAAACATTTTGTTTTAAATTTATAGATATTTAGTTATTATCACCTTTAATATACACTCCTCCTCTACCCCTACAATGCTTCTCCATATTTTTTATTGTGCGAAACGAAGTTGGAATTCTTCTTCTCTAAGCTGCTTCATGACGCGAGCTGCTTTTTCTTCAGAGCTTCAATGGACTGAAATATTGTCTCTTTTAATGCAGATTAGGGGTGATTTATCGCTACCCCATGGCGATAGTTTTTAAGCACAACTTTAAACCTATTGTAAATTCCTTATCTTCGCAAAATCCAGTAGTTTCGAGCTTTTTTCACCAGGCACTGCAGCTTTTTTTGGTATTGCGTCTTGCAGAAGGGCAGCTAATACTCCCCCCCCTCTGAGGGAGTGATTGAGTAACACTGGTGTCACAAGAGTATTTACCCCCAGGTTATAGTACTTTTTTGGTCAATTTAAGCATTCATAAAAATAGTTTTCCTGTTAGATTTAATGTTTTTTCTCCATTTCTGCTGCATTATTTGTTTCTCTCAACCCTATTTTCCGCTTTTTTAGCAGTCATTTTTTTTTTTGACAATTTGGTAAAATATGATGGTCAATTCTTCCTCCTAAGAAGGTTTGCTTCAAATCTATTGACATAATTATGGTCTTTACTCTTAAGTGACGCGTGATGCACCCTTCAAATTCATAAGATTCATTAAGATCGAACTTTTATTCTATCAGCTGAGTTTCGTATTCACCCAATTTAGAGGATGTTTTTTGCAGTAGATCATTATTTTGGGGATGCACGATTTTCGTATTTAGCATCTAAAAATATATAGGGATATGATGGAGGCGGTTCGTTGGTCTAAAAATTATTTTTTTAGGATTTATTGGCAAAAAATGAGTATTTTTCAGCTGGGACAGGTTTTATTCATTCATCAGAGGTGCAAAAATCATTAGTTTTTCACACTATCCTTTAACAAAATTCAAAACTTATTTATCATATTTTTTGAAAAGGGACTAGTTATTATAATGATATTTTGATTACCTCTCATTTTTGTTAAGACACTCCTATGCAAACGCGGATCGAGGGGGGAGCAATCGCCCCCCCCCACCCTCCCCAAGAGTTTTGAGTTCACAAAAATAGACGCACCTCTCCCGTCGACAACTTGCTTTCGCTTTCCATATTGCACGATCGCCCCTCCCCCCCCCCCAAGAACTTTGAATTCAGAAACATAGATTCGCCTCTGCCTATAACATTAAGAACGTGAATGTGGATGGCGACCGCCCCCTCCCCCCGATCGACAACTCTCTATCGCTTGCGACACTGTACTCTTGTGAGAGTGGCTGGATCCACCCCTGCCACTATGTCTACTGTGACAAGGCTTTAAAAAAAAAGACATAACATTTTAATTCTCCTAGTTAGTCATGGCAAAAAAATTAAAAAGTTATCAGGTTTATTATGTTATACTTTTCTTGAATAAAAATTTTATGTTCATACTCCGAGTTTCGTACCAAATGTCTATAAAATATTTCTCTAAGGCTGAAATGGTTGTCAGAATTTATGTTTTTGAACTTAAACATTCAATAAAATAAAACAAAATATCGTCAAACCTACTCAAGATAGGCATAGAGAACTCAAATATCTATAAAATAAGCTAGAGTCAATGATGCGATATTTGAAAAAAAAACATGATAAATAAGTTTTAAATTTATAAAGTTTGCATATCTGCAAAATGCATAATGTATAACATATGGATTATTTTATAGGTTTATACAGTTCCTTTAACCTTGATATATTTTGTGACAGAATTTGATTATAGACTCTTGCCGATGACATATTGAGGTAGCGTTAATTATCTTATCTATAATCATTTTTGTCCCATATTAATTAGTAACTATTTTAATAACCTACCAATTAAATATCACAGTAATAAAGACACTCTGGAAGTCTGGTCGTTCAACTTCTCTCTTGCAGCTTTAGTACCAAACACTACGGTTATTAAAGCTTACCACAACCATGACTCAGATCTTCAGAACTCAGGAAAGGCTGCTAATTATTTGGTCGGTGGACATCTCTTGTTTTGTAGATCTCGCAACAGCGCGCCCGCGAGTTTATTCGCGTGAAGGTTTTAATTAGATTGAATAAAACAAGTTTCCTCAAAACACTTAGTCTATTAACAAAATAAATAGAATAAAAACGAACTATTTACAATGAGAAACTTAAAACTAATAACAATTACGAAAAACTACTCTTCTCGGTCGTTATTTTAATTAAAATCTAAAACCCAATTTTGAAAAAAACACGTATAAATAGCTTATTAAAATATTAAACAGAAAAAAGAAATAAAACGCGAAAAACAGCTATTTATATTACTTAATCGAACCGTATGAAAATCGCGAAATGCCCCACTAAAATAACCACGTGATACTCCCCTTAACTTCCCGAATTAAATCAAAAACAAATCAAACAAAGAAAACCTTCATTCCCGCCAAATATACACTACGGCACTGGGCTTATGAGAATGGTACCGATCACCCTTACTCGAATTTCAGATTGGAACTAAAATTTACTATTCCTTAAAAGAGTGTATTCGAATCTTACACCCCTATCCCTTTGTTTTCCGTTTTTATCCAAATTAGGCGATGAAACCCGGTAAACGACAATTTCTTTCCCGTAAAGTTCGAAGGTTTCTATCGTTACATGCTGAGGGCGTTAGCTATTCTATACCGGATGTTTGATTCACGAATTGACCTGTGAGCATCTTAAGCTTAATTTTTATATAACACAATTGATAAAACTATTCTATTTCTTTCTATAACTAAAAGAATATATGTTAAAGACTGTAAAAAAAACTATTCACTTTTCTTGGCTGTTTTGGCAATCAACATCTTAACTCATTATTTCTTGTGAATAGAAAAAAAAAATTATTAATCATAGTTCTTCTTACAAAATGGTCAAACGATATATTTCTATTATAGTGAGTGTATTTGATCATTCTTTTGTTTCCTAATAATGGGAAAATCGTTCAATAATTTAAAAACATTTTAACGGTATTCCACATATCATATGTTAAAACTACCCTTATCACATCTGGTTTTATATACTTAACCAGGGGCAGGGATTACTTGGACGGATTTATAGGCAATTCTAAGAGAGGGTCTTTTACGTCTTCATAAATTAACTGACTTTATGTATTTTTTCAAGAAAACATTTAAACGACAAAGATCATAAAAGTTAAGTTCAATAACTGATTATTCTTCCTTTAGACCTTCGTGGATAGTGATAAAAAATATAACTACCCTGTTCCACGGAATATCTATTCACAGAGTGATTATTTAATTATTTATTTTAACAGAAAATAGTTGACATTGAACATGAAAAATAATTAACATTTGTTCCATTACAATTTACAGGCAAAATTATTTCCTTTCTTATTTATGTTAGAAAATATTACAAAGTTTATAACGTCACATTATTTTCAAAATTTAAAGATTTCTCTCCATAACTTGGTAACGTTGCAAAAAAAGATAAGATAAGATAATTTATTAGTAATAAAATACGAATAGTACTTTTACAAGTCAAATAAAATATTAAAAATTTTTCGTGCAAAGCAGCAAGTACTGGACTATACTATATGTTATTTGACAATTATTATCATTAATACAATAAAAAAATTACACAATATTGATTTTTTCTTGAGAAAAAACAAATACATACTGACAACAGACAAAAGACAACACTACAAATTAAAACTGGATTCAAAATACTCCCCAAATGAAAAAAACTCATTCACCCCAAGACAACTTTTGATTTGTTTTTGGTGCTGATTGAAATTAAGAGCTTTAATTCTAGCTGCACGCAGTTATAGAACTTTATTTCTAAATATCTTGAACCATTTCTGGATCTCTCAAGTCTGCCAAAGTCTGGTACAAGATTGTTGTTGTTTCTTGTTGGATAGTGGTGACTATCTTCATGTGATCTATATAGATTTTATATGACGTACAACAAATACTATATAATGAACACACAGATAAAGGTAAAATTTTTAAATTCGTAACGAATTTCGACAGTCCTCTCTATAACCAAGCCTAGAGATAATATGAATGCATTTTCTTTGTTGCCTAAATGCCTCATCATTATGACAAGAATGGCCCCAGAAAAGAATAGCGTAAGCCAGAAGAGAATGAAAGTTACTATGATATGCTGTTAGAACAGTTTCTCTGGAAGTTACCCCTACAAGACTCCTGAACACGAACAGTTGTTGGGATAGTTTTTTATGACGGATTAACAAGGTGCTGCTTCCAGGTTAACCTTGCATCTAAGTGTACTCCCAGAAATTTGGCTCCATTGCCATTGAGCCGGAAAGGACTGTAAAATTTTACCTTAGAGTAAAATTAATACCTTGTAATTTTAAGTTATTTAGAGATAAGCGATTAGCTTGAAACCAGTAAAATATTCGGAAATGTTTAAAAGGAACTACTATGTTTTATACCACTAAATTTATTAAGAAAACAGTGACTGCAGTTTCAACTTACAGAGTCATTTTCAAACTGAATTACAAAGGTCTAAGTATTCAATACAGAACATGAGAAAATTTAACAATAAATAAAAACTACCTGCGAAATTACATTATTACAAAGGGGAGGTACTAAATTTTTGGAACTAATTATTATTTGGCGACAACAAATAACGGGGAAAACTCAAGTTCTGTCTGGTCATTAAACAAATTTACATTTTTATTTTTACTATGTTTATATATTTCTAAATATTCAAAAATATTTAACTTTTGGCCCTTTGTTGAATAATGAAATATGTCAGTGTTGCTGAAATCAGGAAAACTGTGACTGTGTTCTAAGCAATGGTTGGCAAAGCTCGAGTCTGCTTTTTGTAGTCTATATGATCGGTGGTGTTCTGAAAAGCGAGTTTTAAAGCTTCTAACACTTTGTCCAATATACAAGCTATCACACTCTGAACATTTTAACTTATAAACTCCTGATTTATCAAATTTATTAATTTTATCTTTAGCATTGTAAAGGATAGTGGACAGATTGTGTTGAGATTTAAAGGCTACTTTTATGTTATGTTTGGAAAGAGTATTAGCTATGTTTTCTGATAGGGTATCACAGTATGACAAAGATATAAAGATGAACTACCTTTACCATTTTTTATTTTGGGATATATTGAATTAAAAGCTAGTTTTTAGTTATTAATTTCTTTATGGTTTGTTGGAGAAATTGTTTGAGATTGCAATCCTTTCAATGATATTTAGTTCCTCTTGAAGATCTTCTTCAGAGAGAGGCAAAGAGAATGTTGTAAGGGGTGAAAAGAGTCATTAGATATTACCTGTAAACGTTGGCTTTCTAAAAATTTTAAAATTACACTGATTATTGAGGTGAGATATGTGAGATCAAGAAATTTATTTTATGGTTATTTTCAGTTTCCAGAGTAAATTGAATTTTTGGATGGCAATTATTAATGTATTGTAAGAATTTTTGAAGCTGTCTAGTAGTGCCTTTAAAACATGCTAGAACATCATCCACATGTCTGTACCAAAATTGAACATGGTTTTTGCTTAAAGGGGAATTAAGAATTTTGTTTTCTATGTTTGACATGAAAATGTCTACTAGGAGAGGGCTAAGAGGAGAACCCATTGGTAGGCCTGAATTTTGTAAATAGAATTTGTTATTAAACTGGAAATAGGTTTGTGATAGGCAAAGTTCAAAAGAGGGACAATATTTCAGTAGTAACTATTGGATTTATATTTCGTTCCTGTAAGATTTCTTGAATAAATATAAAACATTCATCTGTTCGAATATTAGAAAACATGCTTTTTATGTCAAAAGAAACTAGTATGACTTATCTGAGGTTTTTATGTGTGAAATACTTTTTTTTTCTTAAGTTTGGTAATCAAGATTGTCAATCTATGAAGGGTGATAGCTTATGTAAAAGGTTGTGTCGTCAGAAAATAAAACAGAGTTGTCTCCCTTACTCTGACAGTATGTCAAAATATCTATATAGATGAGGAATAAGATGGAGTCCAATATCGATCCTTGAGGTTCGCCATTCCCCAGGGATTGTTTTTCAGAATTAAACTGATCAAAATGAACATACTGATTAGGACACGAGAGATATTAATTAAGTAGCTTTTTGATAAGATTGGCAGCAAAGTTATGGGGAGATAATTGTTATAATCATCAATGGAGCCCTTATTCTTGAAGAAGGGTCGTATCTTTGCTGTTTTGAAAACTTTAGGAAATGTATTGCAAGCTATAGATTGATTTAATAATATTGTTAGGGACTAAACTATTATATCTTTAATTTTTTTTTAATAATTTTTGTGTTAATACCGTCAATATCTTTGCTGTTACTGTTTTTTATTTCTGATATAGCCATATCGACATCACTAAAACTAGCTGATTGATATTTAAAGGGCGGGATGTTTTTCAGTGGCATAGATTTTAGATAATCTTCAAAAAACTGTTGAACAAGAGGTATTATTTTTGCTTTTATATTAATAAGTTTCCACATAGCTTGTTGGGGGATACTAGATTCTTTTATAAATTCGTTATTTGCCTCAACTTTTGCAAGCCCAATGGATTTTCTGTTATTTTTCCTATATTTAATTATGGTACTCTTTGGGATGGCAATGGAATCTCTTTTATTTAACACTATCATAAACTGAAGTTTATTACGCATCTCTTTTAAGTTATCATTGAACCGGTTTACTTTTTTATTAGGATAATTTCTATTGAATAGTTTTGTTTTTTCTGGAAAAGAGGCATTTATGCAATTTGTTAACGCACCAATTAGCATTTTGAGTTTTAAGTTAATATCCAAATTAGCATCATTAACTAATTTAAGGTTGTATTTTGTAGCATTTAAATTTACCAGTTAGCATCAATGCTACATGTTTTTAGTAATATGATATAATTTGTATATTCTTACCTGATTAAATTTAATTATTTATCCCGTAATTTAAAATAGTAAACATGGAATTTGTTTTTTTGGTTCACAACTCTTTTGGTCTTGTAACTTGGTCATTTTTTTCTTAACACAGTTTGTAAATTGCTGTAGTTTATATATCATATTATTTGGTTTGAATTTAAAAGTCGTAAAATATTTTATTTTTAATAAAGTCTCATTTATTTACATTCCATTTCAGAATTAAAAGTATAAGGTTATAGTCGGTAATGTGAGGATATATTCCCGATTCGTTGACACGAGCACGGCATGTCGAGACCGATCATTTAAGGTTGAGTATGCAGTATGGAATTTGTGGCAATTTTTTTTTAACTTTGTTTTAATCATGATTAGTAACTTTGGACTGTTTGATCATAATTTTCTCTTTGATAATTTGCCATGGCTTGCCAATATTTGATGTATTACCTGGTGGTCAGTGTAAGAAACTAGGTTAGAGTACTCCAGGTTGAGAATAAGGTTGGCAAAACTAAATACAAATATCCCTAAGATTTGTCACGTCTGGTTGCAAGAGAGATTTTAGTTTCGTTCCCTTTACTGTTGAACCGTCGAAGGCAGCAGACCTATCCTGCCATCAGCTTTGAAAGGGCAGACGGTCAAGTGTTTTTTTAAAAAGTCCACTAATCAATGAGATAAGATTTTGCCCCTTATTTTACGAACATGTGGTAAAAACAACATTTTTATTTCAGGGCTATTTGAAGCCAGTTCTTTTTTATCTTTGGGCTTCATCTCACTCTTTTCATCTTGATATTGCTGTCAAGGCTTTCTGATGGTTCCGGCCCTACTTTTCCTGTCCTTGTGACCACGACTATTTTAACCTTACCCTGCGTTTGGGTTGGTGAGTTGGAAGTGGCCCTGTGAAGCCTCCATTCATCCACAACCCAACAGGAATCCTAGCAACAGCGCTAAAAGTGAGAGGTACCATAGCATAGACCAGGTATGAGAAAACTTTAAGTTAAAGAATTGGAGCTATAAATCAATTTTTTTTAAATACAAACAAAACAACATAAATATATTTTAATGTGATATAATAACATGTAAGAACTTTTTGATAACTCTATAAAACTTACGTTATTGGCAATTAAAGGTTCTAGAACATTTGCGGCCAAATTTTTTATAACCTTTTAAAAACGAGGTAACAACCATAGTTATCAAGAGAGTACAAAAACATTGTAGACCATTCTAATTTATGTACATAATAATTTTTTTTGGGAATAAACTGGAATTGTTATTTTGTTTTAATTAAGTCGTTTTATTGTGGAGCTATACACCAACCGTCAATAATTTAAAATCATTCCTCATACCTAAGTGTTTTCCTATTTAATCACGAGGTAAGTAACACAGATAATGTAAAACAGGTGGTGCCTATTGGGTAATCAAAGCAGAACACAACTATCTCTAAAAGAGATACGAACCTAGCCTCCGACATATTGAGCTGCCGTACGTATCCGTTGTCGTACCCTATAAAAAGGGAGACGCCGCAATTTAAGAATGTTTTGGTACAGACTGGAGAAGCTATCTTCTGTTATTGGCCTATAACATGCTCTAGTTTGAAAATTTGACGATCAATAGTTAGTCTGAAAGAAAATTCCGTTGTGGTCTGAGATGTGAGTGAGATCTACTGGTTTTACAATACCATCAATATTTATGATGATATCGAGACGTCCATCAGCACGAGTGTTAAATTTAACTGTTAAATGTAAAACTAATTTGAGGATTACATGGATCATTTTGTGAGGAATCCAAGTATGTAAACATACGTAGTATATCCCATTTAAGAAAATTATATTTTCTGCTCCTCTACTTTTTTGTATCATCTTGTGAAACCAAAAATAATTTTGGAAAATAGACATATTAATATTTCTCAACTTTTACATAAAACATTTTTTCGTACTTCAATAATAACAGAATTATTAGCTATTGTCACACCACTGAGCCAGCCTGTATATTGATGAAGGTAAAAAGAGACAAGAAATAAACCATAATCACCATATACGTCTTTGTTCATATTTTCCGGCCTACAGTCCCATGAAATACAAACAGACAAAAAATTTATTCAGATATGCATTATATTTTCTCCCCAACAAATCAAATTCCTTTCTAACATCACAATATGCATTGTATCTCGAGTATTCCTGTTTCCCCATATAAGGTTTAACCTAATAACATATCAGGCAATATTTTCAGTATGTCTTTGAGATTACGGTAATGTCGTATTCAGTTAACTTCTTTGTTCTCCTAAATTCTTGATGTATATGACAAAGCTTTGATTGTTATAGTGTGTAGCTGAATTATTTCCTGAAATCTAATTTTAGTATGGTGGATTATCATATAATATATTATAGTCTGAGAGCTGAAGGGCAAAAAATATTATTATTTTAGTCGCCTAATTTCATTTCGTTTCGTTAGGAACGTGTTTTCTAATAACAAAATAAAAAAGTCCAACCGCGCAACCGCGTCGCTGTTAATAACAATATTGTTATAAATGAAAAAAAAAGATGAAAAATTTAAATTATTTTTAGCCGACTGATATTAAAGCGGGGCATTGTTTATGATTGAATAAACAAAAAAAAAATATCATCAAACTCGTTGTCGATGTCACCTTAATCGTCAGACCGATATGTAACAGCGTAAAAAAATGAACTTTTTAAATTATATATAGCCGTATGAAATTGATATAGGATGTTACAGAAAATAGGTAAACATGCACAAAAATAATCGTCAGACTACAAAGTGTTGTCGTAAAAATCGTCAGACTGGGATATGAAAGCGGCCGGCCTGGCCTGCGCAGAACTCTTTAAGCACGACATATTTATCTACGACTTATTGTAAATATCTGTTTGCAATACTCGACAAAAAATACTCATTCGATCAGCATGTATCATACTACATGTGAAAAACACCATTTCACATCATTTCAAACATGATTTTCTTTCCAAATTCATAGTTCAAAAAGCATTAGTGCTTATGGAACAAAATCCAGCTTTCTCATTCGTAAATTTTAACTCTAAAGGCGTGGCCTAAAAGTTACTACAAAATACGTCGATCACAAGCATCGCTCTTCTTGGAATCACCCTCTTCAGAAGCAACAAGCAACGGCCGTGGCGCTTACCAGTTCCAGTACCTCCATACAACAACCACGACGATATTTTTAAAGGCACCTAGTCTTCAGAGAACGTCCAGTCTTCGATATTTTAAACATAAAATCACTTTTTCGGGGTTTTTGGGCGTTTAGTAGCTATCGCTTGCACTTAGATAGTGAAAAACCAAAGATTCAAGAAGATTTTAAAGCGAAATGCAAACAAATTCGGATTAAATACGGTGTCTAAGGATTTCCTTTGCATAAAACATAGTGTTGGACTCTCAGGTAGTATCTGCTTATGAACGCCTGTGGTAAGTTTTCGCAACTACAGGGCCCTCAGACACTATAGCTCGAAAGTCGGGTGCTATTCGGGACTGCATACGCGAACTGGCGTTGCAGTAACGGATCACCGACATAAAGATCGCGATTCAATTCGAAATAAAACTGAGTTTCCCAATACTCAACAAAACATAACCTCAATTCAACAAAATATGATATAAATTTCTATATCATATTTTTTCCAGGAAATTTCATTCAAATTTTTCCAATTCAAATTCACTTTTATTCATTTTATTATTCCTATAATATTATTTCATAATATTATATCAAACCTTCACTTAGAGAAAATTTTCATAATTTGTCTGAGTCCACAGTTACTAGTACTGTTTTAGCAATATACTTTTCTCACAGCGTTCTATTACCCATACTTGTTTTTCGATCTTGGACCCAGAACAGTTACCCTTACTTGTTTTGCGGAAAACTTTTAATCTGTTCCTTGTTACCCCCACATTTTTTTAGTTACTTTATGCAAAAAGCATTTTTCATTTCTCCAATATATTTCAGAACATGAAAACGCCTTGTTTTCGGGATTCTGGCGGTTGGAATACCCGGAAAAAAAGGTCGGTTCTTGAAATATTATTCTGGATTTATTTTTCATCCTCCTCAGCGAATTTAACTGCGGGAATTGAAAGCAACTTATAACATTATTTCAGAGTGATAAGATGTATCCTTTGCGAGAGTTAAATGGACTGTTTTTACGACGTTACGGAATAGATTACAAGAAAAGTATGAACAGATAGTTATAATTACACACATTACACGCTAATTTCATTGCGGAATAATTTCTATTCCTGATTTTCATTTTGCGCATCACATTACATCCCCGTAGCGGATTTTATATTCACATTTGCATACGATTTTCATGCGAGAGTTGTACAACGTTTTCTTTTGCGGAAATTTTTATTATAAATTTTCAATCATTTTCTTTGCGGAAAATACCAACACAAAACGAAAACAAAAAGGCCTATAAACTCAAACACTTGCAAGTTCCCCTTGGCTAAGTGTTATTCACCGTAATGCTTAGTTTACCCAATACTTTAATCTTCTTTTAAATCTTAACCTTGGAGCATTCCAAGCTCAATATAATATACCATAACCACCATATACGTCTTCATTCATATATTCCGACCTACAGTATCAAGAAAGGCAAACTCCGCACCCAGTTGGACAAGTGTGATAGTAACATTCAGAACAGTGACTAAAAAGTATCTGACTGAGAAAATTGAACAATGGGAAACCAATTTCCATTGATTCCTAATGGTAGTAAGTAATTATATATTATGCTGAAATTTTGTTCATGGAAAGTGGCGCATTGTTTATGGAAACCGTTTCTAGGAAGACCCTTTTATGGAAATTATTTTATTTTGCCAGCATTTTTGAACTCTCATAGTTAATCATATGACCCTTTTTTAGCATATGCTCTGCAAGAGCCCAAGAAAACAATCATCTGGTTCAATTCCTCTTATGAGAACTTATTCTACCTGAAAGATTTCTAGAAGTTTGGCCTATGTAAACGTGGATCTTATAAATAATGTTCCAGTTTTCTTTCAGTGAGACAGGTGTTTTTGTTCTAGAGTAACCGGGTGGTAAAAAAGCCCATGTGCTCCAATAGATTCAGTATCAATTTCAGACGGCTGATTGATTTTTCTGTTCAGTCTGGCGATTAAGGTGATATTGATAAGAGTCTGAAGATATTTTTTATGTTTATCCAATCACAAACAATGCCCTGTTTCAATATCAGTCGGCTATAAATAATTTAATCTCTTCATCTTTTTTTTTCATTAATAATGGTATCGTTATTAAGAACGACGCAGTCGTGCGGCCTGACTTTTCACTTTGTTATTAGAAAACACGTTCCTAACGAAACGAAATGAAATTGAGCAGCTAAAAATAATAATTTTTTTGCCCTTCATCTCTCAGACTATTATAAAGATATATTACATTTACAGGATAGGTGACGGATTCGTTTTTCAAATATTTTCTGATTGAATGAATATACAAGGGACTCTATTAAAATTTTCTCCCTTACAATAAACCTAAATATTTGAATGATTTAAACAAAACTTCCCTTAATTTCAACGCACTGCGCCATTTGTCCTGCATTCACTTTGTTTCATAAGAAAAACTGATTCCTGTAGGCCTTCAAAATATGCATTAATATCCCCTTTCGACTGATTATCCTGAAAAAATATGTGTTCATATTTGATCATTTAAATTTCTGAATAGAAGAAATCAGACATAATGAAATTTCCACTGAACAGATAATTCAAGATCCACCTGTAACCGATCTCGCAACCTCTCAAATTGATAAGAGAGTTTTTTATCGAGTGTTTCGAAAAAGATTATGGTTTCAGTGAAATTTGAGCGGAAAGAGCGAGAAAAAATTGTTTATTGCATAATTTCATCAAAAAATAATCATATCGGGACATCGCCGGTATTTAGGCGATGATAAAAATGTATTGTTGCCACCCCTCATCTCACGACGTTGCCGCGCCACCAGACTTTTTTAATTTTCTGCGGTGTGAGTGCCAGGAAAGCTTTGCATCCAGGTTTACACCTAGATATTTAACCTTACTGTACTTGTGTATTAAAGAGAGTTGGTAATTTTAATTCACTCAACCTTCTTCTTTTAGTAGATGGTATGAGTATAGTTTTTCCAAAGTTTACCCTAAGGTGCTCTTTAGTGCACTACTCTTCCAACTATAGCCAGAGCAATTTGCATGAGCTCAGATACTACATTGCCATGTTTCCTACGATGAGTATGACCATATCGTCAGCATACCCCTGGGTCTCATATCCTCGTTCATTGAGTTTTTACAAGAGTTCATCGACCACCAGATTTCCCAGAAGTGGGAATAGTACCCCACCCTGCGGACAGCTCTTGGCTATCGACATTTTCACGATTTTTTTCAACAATATAGATTGTGCTCCTCTGCTTTGGAGCTTGTTTTGTATCCACCTACACAGAGTATCTTCTGTGTAATGTGGTGATCACAAGATTGATTCTGCATTACTCAGCTACCGGATTCGATTTTTGGTTAGTCCTAGTTGTTTATAAATGTTAAATACTTTGCAAATTATTTTATTTAATAAATTGTGACTAGCTGCATGGATGAACGGCCCCAGTCCATGAAAGAGCAATTAAAATCAAAAATGATAGTGCTATAATGGGTATGGTATATGTATTTTGTATTTTGTAAGTAATATCAATTCATTTATTATTGAAAAGAAGTGTATATGACTTTATTTAACAACAGGACTCATTTTAATGAATTTTAATCTGATAGGTTTTCTTTTTGTTGTTGAGTGGAATTAGTATATAAAAGCAGCTGGTAATACTTAGCTAGAATCTGCACCTTAATAATTCTTATTATCTTAATCAATACTTAGTAAAGAGTATTTGTTATTATTATCAATGATTCCAGGGACTATTGGCTCATACCAGGTATACAAATATACCAAAAATATGAAGCTCAGTAGAAACCCTTTCTATGTTATCGGGTCCTAGGTGACGAGGTCCGCTGTACTTCCTATGAACTTTCAGACGATACTCGCGGTTGCAAGAAGAACTACCTTCTGAATCGACTTATACAGATGCTCACTAAGGCCCAGTTCCTTGATGCTCTGCAGGAGGTTCTTTGGTAACACTCCAGTTGTTGATAAAATTATAGGAATCATTTGGACGCTGTTCATTGCCCATTTTCTTCAGATTTGCACCTTCAGATCTCTGTATTTGGCGATCTTCTCGTTTTATTTTGGCCTTAGGTTGTTGTTGTTGGGTACAGCGATTAGTGCAGTTCGCCAAGAAATACTATCTGTTAGAATAATGTCTGGTGGATTATGAGCAACTGTTTGATCCATCATAACTGCTTGGTCTCAATATAACTTGAACTGGTTGTTCTCAAGAATAAGCTCTGGAATGAATTTGTAATAAGACACTTTCCTTACTGGCAATAGGTTTAACTTATCTGCTAACTCTTAGTTAGCAGCTGAGTCGTGTCTACATTGGCCATTTTCTATTGAGGGATCTCTGATGATGAACTTCCGACAGTTCTTCGTTGAAATAACCTGGTGTTGGATAGCTAACAAGAAGCCCTCCGTTTCCGGAAACATCTGTCCTGAAATCAACCAGCAGTTCGACGATGAGTTGTCGACATTGTCCTGATTGACCTCATTGGGATGACGTCCTTGAAGTGGCTTCTGTAACCAGGTTTGTAACTTCTCTTGGCCTGTTTGGAGGT
Organism: Diaprepes abbreviatus; assembly: GCA_034092305.1. NCBI lineage: Eukaryota > Metazoa > Arthropoda > Insecta > Coleoptera > Curculionidae > Diaprepes > Diaprepes abbreviatus. Next base: position 4,892,844 of record JASJET010000094.1, on the reverse strand, counting down.
GAAAAGCAATATCCTGTTTCCTCAGCAGTAGTGGCATTGAATCGTCTGCCTCGCATATTGCTCAATGTAGTGTGGAAGAGTTCGCTAACTTCTGGAAATATGAACGTAAGTTTATTATTTTTTGGCCGAGCTGTTTATCAATATCCATCAATCCTCTTCCTCCTTGATGTCTTGGAAGCATTGCACGTTCAATAACACTCCGAGGGTGATGCTTTTGTGCTCTTTTTAGGAGTGTTCTTATTTTTCTTTGCAGGTTTTGGATGTCCGTCCTGCTCCATTTTGCAATTCCAATAGAGTAGCCTTACCCGCCTTACCCTCCTGACAAATTCGGTTATCAATTCTGCTTTCATAGTGTGTTCTTTTAGCCTGTTTCATACCTTGGTATTTGTATATATGTATTGTCTTATTATTATTACTAAATGTCGGTTATGTGGTATCACGGGAGTAATAAAAATTCTTGTAATTTGTAATACCGTTAATTTATCCTATTTTTTATTATTATTAATAGAAAATTAGATATTTGAACGATAATTCGCCAGTTTATAGAAAAATATGAATTCAACGATTGTGCTTTATAGAAATGAAATATGTACAAAATATTCAAATAGAATACAAACTACTTCTGATTGTGTTATTAGTTTTTCCTCCGCATTCGCGATATTAAATATAGTTTCCTAATAATGTTAACAGAAGTTTTGTATTTAATGCTTTAGAAGCAAGTGGTTTCTAAACTATTTTAAACTAATTAAATTTTGTAAGGTATTTAAGTCATTTAATCTGACTTATAATATGAAATCTCTTTTGAGATAATCGTTGAATAAATGATGAAATTTACCTTTAATTATAGCATTTCCCGACTACAAATTCAAATATGGCAATCCTAAGAAAGACTGTCTCTAATTTTTCAAAAAATACAGCATTTTTTTGCGTAAATGGTTTATCGGATTCTGAAAAAGTAGCTTTAATCACATCCTTCAGCAATTTGTCGACGGGAGGGAGGGGAAAACACCAGCAACATTCCCATTTCTAGTATAAAATGCAGGGTCGGGTCTATTTTTCTGGATTTGAAGCTTTTGGAGAGGGGGGACGATCAGAAAAAACAAGTTGCCGACAGGAGTGGAAGCCAGCAGTTGCGGCGTCTCCCTTTTTACAGGGTACGGCAACGGATGCGTACGGCAACTCAATATATCGGAGGCTACTTTCGTATCTCTTTTAGAGATAGTTGTGCTCTGCTTTGATTACCCAATAGGCGCCACCTGTTTACATTATCTGTGTTACTTACCTAGTGATTAAACAGGAAAACACTTAGGTATGAGGAATGATTTTAAATTATTGACGGTTGGTGTATAGCTCCACAATGAAACGATTTAATTAAAACAAAATAACAATTCCATTTTATTCCCAAAAAAAAATTATTATGTACACAAATTAGAATGGTGCCTACAATGTTTTTGTACTCTCTTGATAACTATGGTTGTTATCTCGTTTTTAAAAGGTTATATAAAATTTGGCCGCAAATGTTCTAGAACCTTTAATTGCCAATAACGTAAGTTTTATAGAGTTATCAAAAAGTTCTTACATGTTATTATATCACATTAAAATATATTTATGTTGTTTTGTTTGTATTTAAAAAAATTGATTTATAGCTCCAATTCTTTAACTTAAAGTTTTCTCCTACCTGGTCTATACCATGGTATCTCTCTCTTTTAGCGCTGTTGCTAGGATTCCTGTTGTGTTGTGGATGAATGGAGGCGTCACAGGGCCACTTCTAACTCACCAACCAAACGCAGGGTAAGGTTAAAATAGTCGTGGTCATAAGGACAGGAAAACTAGGGCCGGAACCATCAGAAAGCCTTGACAACAATATCAGAATGAAAAGAGTGAGATGAAGCTCAAAGATAAAAAAGAACTGGCTTTAAATAGCCCTGAAATAAAATGTTGTTTTTACCACATGTTCGTAAAGATAAGGGGCAAAACCTTACCTCATTGATTAGTGGACTTTTTAAAAAAACACTTGACCGTCCGCCCTTTCAAAGCTGATGGCAGGATAGGTCTGCTGCCTTCAACGGTTCAACAGTAAAGGGAACAAAAATAAAAATCTCTCTTGCAACCAGACGTGACAAATCTTAGGGATATTTGTATTTAGTTTTGCCAACCTTATTCTCAACCTGGAGTACTCTAACCTAGTTCCGAACTTACACTGACCACCAGGTAATACATCAAATATTGGCAAGCCATGGAAAATTATCAGAGAAAATTATGATCAAACAGTCCAAAGTTACTAATCATGATTAAAACAAAGTTCAAAGAAAAATGCTACAAATTCTATACTGCATACTCAACCTTAAATGATCGGTCTCGACATGCCGTGCTCGTGTCAACGAATCGGGAATACATCCTCACATTACCGACTATAACCTTATACTTTTAATACTGAAATGGAATGTAAATAAATGAGAGTTTATTAAAAATAAAATATTTTACGACTTTTAAATTCAAACCAAATAATGTGATATATAAACTACAGCAATTTACAAACTGTGTTAAGAAAAAAGAGTAATAAGTTACAAGACTAAAAGAGTTGTGAACCAAAAAAACAAATTCCATGTTTACTATTTTAAATTACGGGATAAATAATTAAATTTACTCAGGTAAAAATATACAAATTATATCATATTACTAAAAACATGCAGCATTGATGCTAACTGGTAAATTTAAATGCTACACAGTATACATATTCCTAATATAAAACGCAGAATCGGTTCTATTTTCCTGAACTCAAAGCTCTTGGAAGAGGGGAGGGCGATCACAAGCATACTCATTCGTATAATCTATTTAAGAACTAGAGAGAATAATAAAACTGTTATCAAAACCTCCAACGTACCTGAGTACTGCCGTAAATCTAATTATATTTAATTATATTTAAATATTATAAGCCTTTATAAATTTATTGCAACAATAAAATTTCTGATAGTTCAATTTAATTTCTGTCAGTGCGCAAAGTACACCTTACAGTGTGTCCTTAGTGATTTAACTTGTTTGCACTTCTTTTGATATATTATTTGAGATTAGTGAGATATCCAAAAGATATGGCTTCCACCTTTATATTTATTCCAAAATTGTTAAACCAGGGCATTTTTTCCTCAACGAAAAACTTATTATGATGAATGTTTATGATGCCTTAAGATATAAATATCTAGATAACAATGTTAAGAGCTCTATTGAGATGTGTCCCAACATTACAGAAGTTGGAAAATCTATCTGCTATGTACCGAATACTGAAGGAGAACTAGGAAAAACTATATAAGAAATCTGTTCTTATAGATCGTCCGTTCGTTGAAGAAGGAAATATCTCTCTCAAGCAAAAGTAGAGTTGGCAGAAATAACACAACATACAAAGTATGTAATTTAATTGAACTTTTGAAGGTTTTTTTTGAATAAAATTACTGCGGAAAATTGGAAAAAATCCATACAATAAAAGAATAAAACAAGATGTGGAAACTCGATCTCATGACCGGTGAGATAGAGGAACTAATTATAATTAATTTGTGCGAAGATAGCTTCACTGAGTTTGATTATTAATTAAATACGTAATGTTTACCAATGTAAACACAATTTATTATTTAAATTTTTATTGGGGTTGTATTTCAATGTTTAATGTCGTTTATATGTTTTTTATATATTTTGATTTTAGTGTGTCCCACTTTTTAATTTTATATACATTTAATTCCAATTAACTGTTTTTTTTTATTATTTTATTATTGTATTTGTGTCATTTTCTTAAGCATGTAGAATTAACATATTTATTTCATTTTTTTTGGGCTATCGGAATTCCATATAATAAAGTAAATTAAATTAAGATGTCAGTGCGATAGAAATAAAATAAGTAGGACTAATTTTAACTGTAACATATAAAAATTAATTACATTTGAATCTCTTTTAGTGTTTAATTGTAATTCTGCAAATGGTTTAAGAAATAAATATACTGAAACGTCAAATGTTTTAAAAATGTTTTTAATTAATAATAAAATGACCGAGAGCCACAAAATAATTTTAATATTATACAGACGAATTTATTTATTTATATATGCTTAATTTCTTGTATTTTCGACAATCGGTATTTTGTAAGTATTTAAATTATAGCTTAGAATTTTTTGAGGGAATGAGGCTACATTTTAGTCTGAATGTGCTTAAAACGGTTTTTATGCCAAAATTAAAAATAATAAAAATATAGTTGTGATTTGTGTTAAATATGTCAAAATTATCTTTATTTTGTAATGTATTTGAATTATTAAAAAATTATAAGAAATAAAATAATATTATGAAAACTTTTTATTTTAATTTTGTTACCGAAATAAACCATAAATTTTTAGTGATAAAATAAACCTCCTTCCGACGCCTATGACAAGGATTAAAATCCTTTTTAACACTTCACACTTTTATATATCTATTGTGATCCAACCCTAATAGTCTATTATTATAGACCGGTATTTTTGATTATAAAATTTCTAACCCATTTCTATGAAAAATATATGTATCTAACAGATTTTGTCAAAGATGCCGAACTAAAGAACACAGGTAATGTGCGAAGAAAAAAATGATTTATTACTCCCTCTAGTTCTAGAATAAACTATAGTATAAGAGCCAAATCGGGTCTATTTTCCTGAACTCAATCACCCCCGTTATATATGAACTAAAGAGCGATACTTACATATATTGAGAGTATAATATAATGGAAATTCGTAATCAATAAAATTTTTATAAAAAAATTGAACCGACTTCTAAAAGTGCGCTAAAAAGTGAAAAATAACCATAAATTTTTATATGAAATTGAACTTTTTGAAGTCGGCGCCAAACTAATACCTGACAAAATGTGATTTGCATAAACATATTAAAAATATATTATTTGTAATTGCTTTCTTACCATAATTTGTATATATTAGTAGTTATTTATTTCGTGTACAAATAATTTGGCGCCGACTTCAAAAAGTTCAATTTCACATAAAAATTTATGGTTATTTTTCACTTTTTAGCGCACTTTTAGAAGTCGGTTCAATTTTTTTATAAAAATTTTATTTTTCTATTTTTAGTTTTAGAATTCATTATGATATTCATAAATTATTTGAACTAAGTACTAATCGAGATTAGTGTACCTCGCAATGACTCCAAACTGGCAAAAAAGTACCCATTTTATCTAAAGTTGTAAATCACCCTAAAATGAACCACTAAAAATTCTTTAGTTCTTAGAGTTTTCCAGATACCAATCAAATGGGGTCAAACGAATATTTAGTCTGTCATAGAAAATCCACTATTTTAAATTTCAAATTAATTTTAGATTGGCAATACAGGCCCCAAAACCTTCAATATCGATATTTAAAAAAAATAAATTAATTTTTTATCCACCATATTGGATACGCCATATTGAATTTTTAATAAATAATTTTAGATTCGTCATGTGTGACCCCGAAAACTCTCCAGTACCAATTTTGGTGAAAATGGGACAAAATTAATTTTTTTTGTCCGCCATTTTGAATCCGCCATATTGAGTTCTTTAAAAATAATTTCAGATTCTTTATGTGAGGCCCCGAAAACTTCCTCATACCAATTTTGGAGAAAATAGGACAAACTTAATTTTTTTCGTCCGCCATATTGGATCCGCCATATTGAATTTTTTAAAAATTATTTTAGATTCGTCATATGCGACTCCAAAAACTCCCCCGTACCAATTTTGGAGAAAATCGGACAAAAACGATTTTTTTGTCGGCCATATTGGATCCGCCAAACTGAATTTTTTAAAAATTATTTTAGATTCGTCATATGCGACCCCGAAAACTCCTCCGTACCAATTTTGGAGAAAATCGGACAAAATTAATTTTTTTGTCGGCCATATTGGATCCGCCATATTGAATTTTTTAAAAATTATTTTAGATTCGTCATATGTAGACTCCGAAAACTCCCCCGTACCAATTTTGGAGAAAATCGGACAAACTTGATTTTTTTCGTCCGCCATATTGGATCCGCCATATTGAATTTTTTAAAAATTATTTTAGATTCATCATACATGACTCCGAAAACTCCCCCATACCAATTTTGGTGAAAATCGGACAAAATTGATTTTTTCGTCCGCCATATTAGATCCACCATATTGAATTTTTTAAAAATAATATCAGATTCGTTATGTGCAACCTCGAGAACTCCCCCAGACCAATTTCTGAGAAAATCGGACTAAATTAAATTTTTTTGTCCGCCATATTGGATCCGCCATTTTGAATTTTTTAAAAATAATTTTAGATTCATTGGGTACAACCTCGAAAATTCCTCCATACCAATTTTGGAGAAAATCGGACAAAATTAATTTTTTTGGCCGCCATATTGTAAGCGCCATCTTGGATTTTACTGCACCAATTTCGTCTAAAAAAATATGGGATTACATAACGTAAGAAATTTCACTCAAATCGGTACAGCCGTTCCGGAGTAATCGGTGTACATACATAAAAAAAAAAAAATACATAGTCGACGAATTGAGAACCTCCTTCTTTTAGAAGTCGGTTAAAAATGATATTTTTCGGTTTCAATTTAAGAATAGGGGAAGAGTAGAATGTAAGAGCCAGTTTTGAAAGGAAGGGCACATAATACAAGAGAAAATAAATAAATACTATGACTTGTTGTTTATTTCTTTATGAACGTAATGTGATTAAATATTTTCCAAAAGCAACAGTATTTTTAGACTTCTAACCATTTATAAAAAAAAATCTTTCATACCGCATAAAGCATTGAAAGAGTAAACAAAGTTTTGAGAGAGCCAAATTCTTATTGTAGATACTTGAACTGTAAATTAACAAAGATATTATTTAAAATATTTATTATTACATAAAATATTTTATACAACACAAACTCTAAATAAATTATTACTTAAATCTAAGAGGTTCTCATAAAATCAGCCATGTGCGATCAGTCGTTGCAAACTAATTAGATACAGTCTATTTAAGAATACATACACAAAAATAAAACAAATAATTCAAAAAACTTTAAAATAGTTTTGGCAAAAATAATGCGATTTCCCTTTTAGTGCACAGGATTCATGTGACAAATCGGAACAAATTTTGCACTGGTACCACTCTTGATTGCTGTTACTATAATTATCATTGCACACTACACCAGGGGCGGATCCAGCCTCTCTCTTTGGGGGGGGCGGTGAAATCACAAAACACAAAAGTACAGTATGGCAAGAAAAACAAGTTGTCAACGGGGGGGGGGGGGGGGGGAGAGAGCAGCATACTCATTCCTAATATAAAAGGCAGAATGGGTTATATTTTCCTGAATTCAAAGCTCTTGGGAGGGGGGGGGGGGGCGATCGCAAGCATACGCATTCCTATACTCTATTCAAGAATTAGAGAGAGTAATAAAACTGTTACCGAAACCTCCAACGTACCTGCTCCAGTGCCGCAGGTAACTGAGAACTACCGTAAATCTAATTATATTTCATTATATTTAAATATATTTTGAAAATTTACTGCAACATAAAATTTCTGATAGTTTAGTTTAATTTCTGTCAGTGAGCAAAGTACACCTTACAGTTTGTTCTTAGTGATTTATCTTATTTTTTTCCTCAACGAAAAACTTATTACGATGAATGTTTATGATGCCTCTTGCCTCAAGATATCAATATCTAGATAATAATGTTCAAAGCTCTGTTGAGATGTGTTCCAACATGACAGGAGTTGGAAAATCTACTATGTACAGAATACTGAAGGAAAAAAAATGATTGGAATTATTTGTACTCCCACGCCACATTCGATCACAGGCAGACGAAAAATCTCACTGGAAGAAGAGATGAAAACTGCAATTAAAAGGGTTGTATACAGTGCCTTCATTTCAAAACGAACCATCCTTAATAACTTTGTTAAATAGAAAAATTTAAAAAAAAGAAAAAACACGTCAATTTAGATATACAGGGGGAAGTTTAATTTTGCATTTGTTAAAAGTCTGTCAATCACCTCCTCACCTCCAGCTAACTTCACTTTGATATGTCAAATGGGAACCCCCACCTTGTGACACATCATTGTAAGCAGCATAAAATTGTCTATCCAACCGTATAAAAAAAATTAAATCGGTTGACGTATAAGCGAACAGTGTGCAAAAATGTCTTGTAATAATGCATAATATATCGGCCTCGAACTTTAGTATGTCAAATGATTACCCTATAGTGTGATACATCATTTTAAAGGGCATACTATCTCCTATTTAGCCAATAAAAAAAAACAAAATCTGTTGATGTACAAGCGAATAGTAAGAAAAGATGTGTGGTAATAATAGACACCTTATCACATTAAACTTTATTATGTCAAATGGCTACTTCATAGAGTAAAATATTATTTTAAATTTAAAATAAATATTTTTTTAAAATAATAAACAGTTAAAATATTTGCGAGAAAAAAACTAAGCCTGTTTTAAAATTCATCGCAAAATTCATTGCAGTCTAATCAATCTAGTGTATTTATTTCAATGATATTTTTTGCGGTACCTGATAGGTACAAAAAATCACTGCAATAAATAAAATTTTTAAGATCTTTAAACACCAGTTGTTTATTATTGTTAAAATTGTCATTGTGACGCCTAGTTGAAACGTGAATATAAATAGTGTATACGCTAGCCGAAAGAATAGAAATAATTTTTCTCTATGGAGCTGAAGATCGGTGCGCTCGTAGAACCGCCAGAGCATTTAACGAGAGGCATCAAGACAAAAACGTGGGCAATAAATATGTACTCGAATTGGTACGAAAGTTTGAAGAAACGGGATCCGTTTGTAATAAAAAATATATTGAGAAAAGGGTTGTAGATGAAGCATGCCATATCGAGGTACTAGGACAGTTTGCAATAGATCCAACTTTATCCATCTCAAAGGTCGCAGATTTAACCATTTCTGCTGGCTCTGTGCATAAAGTTTTAAAACAAAATAAGTTTTTTCCCTACAAAATTCAAATTCTTCAAGAACTCGGAGAAGACGATTTTGATAGGAGAATTCAATTTTGCGAATTAATGTGCCAACGAATTGACGAGGACCCCCATTTACCTAAGAATATCTGCTTTAGTGATGAATCAACTTTTTTTCTAAATGGACTGGTTAACAGACATAACTGCAGATACTGGGATAATGAAAATCCGCACCTTTTCCGAGAAGGGCATACTCAATATCCCGACAAAATTAACGTGTGGGCAGGAATTTATGGCAATGAAATCATCGGGCCATTTTTTTTGGAAGATAATTTAACTGGGCAAATTTATTTAAACCTTTTAGAAAACACAATATACCCTACCATTGTGCAATCTTTAGAAAATCAAGTGGATGAAAATGCTGTTATGGTACTAAATGAAAATAATTTGCATTTCCAGCAAGATGGAGCTCCCCCGCACTACGCTTTGGCAATTCGAGAGTGGCTTGATGAACATTTTCCAGGGACGTGGATTGGCAGACGTGGTGCAATTGAATGGCCAGCACGGTCTCCAGACCTAACCCCTCTAGACTTTTTTCTTTGGGGGTATTTAAAAAGCAAGGTTTATAAAACCCCATCTGAAAATATTGACGATTTAAAAGATCGAATTGTTCGGGAATGTAGAGGAATTAGCAGAGAAACCCTTGCCAATGTTCGTGGGGAATTTCAAAATAGGCTTTTTTATTGTCTCGCTAATAACGGCGCACATTTTGAACATTTAATAAAATAATTTTCTTCAACTGAATAAAACTGAATATACTGCTTATATTTAACACACATTTTTGCATCCTAATTGCCTATAACGTCTATTAACTTAATTTTTTTTGACATCGTTGGATAGCAGATCGTACGTCCTTTAAAATGATGTATCACACTATAGGGTAATCATTTGACATACCAAAGTTCGAGGCCGATATATTATGCATTATTACAAGACATTTTTGCACACTATTCGCTTGTACGTCAACCGATTTAATTTTTTTTATACGGTTGGATAGACAATTTTATGCTGCTTACAATGATGTGTCACAAGGTGGGGGTTCCCATTTGACATATCAAAGTGAGGTTAGCTGGAGGTGAGGAGGTGATTGACAGACTTTTAACAAATGCAAAATTAAACTTCCCCCTGTATATCTAAATTGACGTGTTTTTTCTTTTTTTTTTAATTTTTCTATTTAACAAAGTTATTAAGGATGGTTCGTTTTGAAATGAAGGCACTGTATATATTTTATTATGAAAAGCAGATCCCAAAATCAATGAAGATCGCGATTTACCTGAAATTAAAAGAACTGATCTCTGGAAATTGCTCAGAGAACTTAATTTTTGTTGGGAAAAACCGGATAGAAAATCTGTTCCTATAGATCGTCCGGAAACTGTCCGTTGGAGAAGTAAATATCTCTCTCAAGTAAAAGGTAGAGTTGCTAGAAATAACGCAATTAACACAATTAGTAATTTAGCTAAAATTGGAAAAAATCCATATATTAAATGAATAAAACAAAATGTGAGAACTCGATCTCATGATCGGTGAGATAGAGGAACCAATTATAATTAATTTGAGCGAAGATAGTTTCACTGACTTTGATTAGGAATTAAATACGTAATGTTTACTAGTGTAAACACAATTTATTATTTAAATTTTTGTTTTTGTTGTATTTTATTCTTTAATGTTGTTTATATGTTTTTTAATTTTTTTATATATTTTTATTTTAGTGTGTCCCACTTTTTAATTTTATATATATTTAATTCTAATTAGCTGTAAGTTTTTTATTATTTTTTTATTGTATTTGTGTCTTTTTCTTAAGCGTGTAGAATTATCATGTTTATCTTATTTCCATATAATAAAGTAAATTAAATTAAGATATCAGTACAATAGAAATAAAAATAAGTAGGTCTAATTTTAATTACAACAAATAAAAAGTAATTACATTTGAATCCCTTTTTGGTGTTTAATTGTAATTCTGAAGATGGTTTAAGAAATAAATAAACTGAAACGTTAAATACCCTAAAAATATTTTTAATTAATAATAAGATGACCGATAGCCCCAAAAATATTTTAATATTATATGGACGAATTTTTTTATATATATGTTTAACTTTTTGTATTTTTGACAATGGATATTTTGTAAGTATGTAAATTATAACCTCGAATTTTTTGAGAGAACAAGGCTACATTTTAGTCCATTATTATAGACCGGTATTTTTGATTATAAAATTTCTAAACCATTTCAATGAAAAATATATGTGTCTAACAGATTTCGCTAAAGACACCGGACTAAAGAACACAGGTAGTTTGCGAAGAGAAAAAGGGTAAAAAATGATTTATTACTCTCTCTAGTTCTTAAATACACTGTAGTATAAGAGGAAAAATTGGGTCCATTTTCCTAAACTCGAAGCTCTTGGGGGGGGGGGCGATCGCCCCCACCGCCCCCCCTTGGATCCGCGCCTGCACTACACAAGGATCCTGTCCTCTGCCTCTTTTCTTTTTATCCTTAATTGAGACCTTTTTTTTTTACTTTTGACAATACTATATTGTTACGATTTTGTCTCCTTAAAAATCGCTCACTGGGTTCGCAGAATAAAAAATACCTTTCACTAATACTTTCAATACTTATATTAACTACTTTTTGACACTACTAAAACACAACTATTTTATTGCTGCTGCTTAATATCTTCACTACTCAAATACGACTATACAACTAACTTAAAACCCTTATCCTATCCCTATTTACATACCTATAGAATTCCCAATACAAATCTAGAAGTTACTAAGATAAAAGTTGAGGACTATCTAGAAATACTATGACTCATCGATACAATATTCCTTTCGGCACATTATGATAAAGATGACTCCTCAAATCGGGGTATTCGTATACGAACGCGTACCAATAGGTTTTTCCTAGTCGTTCGTATCACTACCCCCTCCTAATTCTGATCGTCCCGATCAGCTTCGATATCTCTGTGGTATGGCTTCAACCTGTGTAGATGTCTTATTTTCATTTCGATCTTGGAATTTCGTTGAATTCTATAAACAACGTCATTGATTCGTTTCAGAACAGTATATGGGCCTTCCCATGATGCCATCAACTTAGGCGATTTACCCTTCTTTCTCTGTGAATTACATTACCAAACTCTATCACCTTGCTGGAAATCTGCCGAATTTGCCTTGATGTTATATAAATTAACTAGTACCTTCGTACCAGGTTTTTACAGGGTGTGTTATAATGTTGTACTAATCTGACCTTGCTTCCAGAACTCCCGTCCAGTCTTCCGTAAATGATTTTCTCCGTGCTTTCCCTTATTCTGGTTATTTGTTCGGCAATGCCTCTGATTGGTTCACTATCACGCTTCTGGGACTGAATAAATTCTTCGGTGCCAAAATTTCAAAAGTTAAGCTTATTGTAGAAGGTAAATCCATGTTGACGAATCAGGTCCATTCCCATAAATAAAGGCATCTTCTATGTCAGCAACTAACACCAAGTGGTTTCATTTTGGCTTTCCAAATTGAAGCCACATTTGCATTTCTTCAATCACATCAGTTGATTTTCTGGTTACAGTTTTTAACAATACTTTTCCGGACAATGGTAGGATTCTAAATTTATCAACAAGGATTGACTTCATTAGAGATTCTTCAGCACAACTATCAACAGGTATGGTAGTAGCTGTAACCTTGACTTTTCCTTTAAGTTGAAGTTAGCCCTTTCTCACCTGAGCTGTACCCCAGTCTGGATCATGTCAAAAGTGAAAGAGATTATAGAAAACCCTTCTATCTGTTCTATTTTGCTACATTGCTTTTTTTATTCCGTATATCGTCTTCTAGATGAGGTATCTTGTTATGCAGTCTTCCTGGTCTATATTTGATATGAAAATTGTACTATTGCAGATATTCCTGGTTCTCTTCTGTACGGTCTCTGGATAGTGAACTAGACTTTAATAGCACCTGACAGTCCCATCTTATGTCTATAGTGGCCCCACATTTGTAACAGTTTATGTGCCTTCTTAATTCTACTCGATATTCCTTTCTCAGTTTCTCAGTGCCCGCAGCAGATAGGGACCGAACTCTCTTACAACGTTCTAAAACCAGCTCGCGTACCACTTTAAATGATGAACAGCCATACCCTTGGAACCTTCTTCCTCTAGCATCTCTTTTTAGCTCCTTTCTTCTTCTTCTTATTTGTCTTAAAGGCGACGTTTTTCAATACGTTCCATAAAATCAGCCATTACCTTATTTATTTGCTGCATGTCGGCTGTTTACTGTCTAGTATTTACCATAGAATCTTCTAGAATGTTGTCGAAAATAAGTTTTTCTAGTTGTTCTTAACAATATTATAATCAGAATCTGGTGTATCTTCATCTGAATCATTATTTCTTTTAGATTTCTTAGTAAGCGCTTTTATATACCTTTTAGTATTCATTTCTTAAAGTTCTTTCTCTTTTGGCTTGCATTTTCTTCTCAGTTGTTTTTCTTAGGAGTATCCGTTACAATGGCAGATGACATTTTCCGATTCTTGCGAACTGTGTTTTTTCTGTGACCTGCTTTTGGAATGATCTAATCAGCGTTATAACTAGATGCCCTGAAGAAACTTTAGGTGAAGAAGATGATGAAGATGAAGGGGGTCTCAAATTATCCTGTAATACAGTTTGTTGCTATAAATTTCCTGAAATTGGATGCGAAGATGCACAAGCAGGTAAAGGCGAAGGAAACAAATTCTCTTCGATTTCAGTTACGTCGTTATTATCATTTTTCTTATCGGAATCGACTTCTGCAGATGGATAAGATATATAATTTACAAATGATGATAGAAACTCATTTTTTCCAAATATGTTCCAATTCAAGGAATATATACCCGTTTTGATAAAATCTTCAGTAATATCGTGAGGATTGAAAGCTCATAGATATACATCTTTCACAAACTGTCTAATTTGGTAAATAATCACTGTTTTATCGGGATCTGGCAACATTCATTCGTTCATAGCAATTCTATACCTAATTTTGAAGGGGTCATATACTGTGACATCAAATGGCTGTAGCTTATGGCTACAGCGTGGTGAATAGGTGACTATAACTATAGAGTTTTTTTTAGCAAATTAAACCACTTTGAGGGTAAAGTGTGAACTATGATTGTCCATTATTATCAATGCCAGATTTTTTTGGAGGGCTTTGCATTCAATACAAAATGTTCCAGAGCTTTAACGAAACATTCTTCATTCATCCATCCAGAAATATTTACTAAACCAAGAGCACTTGGTGGACCATTGCGGGAACACAAAAATTGGTGTTAAAAACCACCAATAGCGTTAATGAAAAACAAAGTTATCACCAAAGGTCTTCATTCACCTGATGTCACTTATCCGATTTGTTTCGATAATTTTTCAGCTATAACTGGGTGAATTGGTTACAGTGCTGCAGCCCGTTTCATCTACGTTGGATATCATGAGCGGCGGAAAATTATGTCGTGTGAAAAAATCGGCAAGTTTTTCAGAAAATTCGCTCACGTTCATTTTATTAAAACTAGTTGCTCTGGAAAGTGAAATATATTCAGGTTTTCTAATTGCTAATTCTTTGTGTCTGCCCATATATCCTTTTAACCAATCATCGCTTGCACTTTTAGGGTCCTTTTATTTATTTGGTCAAACAGAATCCGCTTCTGCATAATCCAATTTTTTAATTTGTTATCTTCTAAACCCATAGAACATTGTAGGTGCAGTTTTCAAATAATCTGCTAACAAAACAAAATGGCGGTCGTTTTTCGAAAAAAGAAACGATTTCCTTTTTTGCTCGTATTTTAACAGTTTATACACACATAATATTGTTTTTAATCATTGAAAAAAATTGACAAGTGTATTTGATAAGTCAAAAGTACAAAATATTGCGCCAAAATACTTGAGTTGTCCGTAGCTCATGCTAGTATCGCTTTTGTTTCCCTTACCATGACTTTTTATTGACCGAATAGACTCCCAAAAAATTGAAATCAAATTTAACACACAGGAAGAATAAGTAGTGATATTCAACAAAAATAAAGACGATGGAAGTCTAACAGATATCTACTACTTCGCAAGAAACATCATCAAACAAACACTAGAAGCCCGGTATGGACCCGGTATAAGTGACAAATTTCGAGGCTACGAAAAATTCAAGATTAAGCTTGCAAAAGAGGAGATGCACATCCAGTTTCTACGACAACCACGAGATCAGGGAATAATACCAGATGGTTTCCATATAAAATCTCCAATTCCAGAACAACGGGCAAACAGGATATTGGAAAATGCTAGTAAGGTATTAATACGTTCACAGATAAACTATCATCGTTTCAACAAAGCAACACTACTAGAGGACATTCGCCAACGGTTCGAAGAAATTAAAGAATATACATTAGAAGAAGACTACGTCCCCATCCTAAGAAAAATTGACGCTACTTGTGACAAAGTGAGAACAAAACAAGAAATCATACACCAAAAGAAATTTTCCAAATATCAGAGCAGACAAGAACGACAACAGCCATCTCAAAGCCAGAGGACAATTGTTAATATATCTGCCAAGGAATTAACCTCAGCAGAAAACTCACTACTTGCCAAAGGTTTGAACTTCACGGTTGCTCCAAAAGAGGTTCCCATTCTCGATATAATTAGAGCTGCAGACTCAGCGAACATCGAAGACCCTTTTGCAGATGAGTTCAGGTGGAAAATAAGAGAAACTTTACAAAAATCTAGAAAAACCGAACTAAACATCAGCAAAGACAAAAAAAAAAAGAAAAAAAAAGTGATATTCAACAAAAATAAAGACAATGGAAGTCCAACAGATATCTGCTACTTCGCAAGAAACATCATTGTCTATGACGTTCAAACAAACGCTAGGAAGAATCATTGTTAAATAGATATTTTTTCGAGTGTCCTTTGTTGATAGATATTTCCACTTTTAGATCAAAACATCTTAATAGTATAATAAAAAAAAAACGATAATATCGTTTTCAACCCTTTTTGTATCTTTAAACTTGCGACGTATATAACAAAGCTTTGATCGCTGTAGCAGACATTTCCTGAACTTGATTAGAATAGAAATACGAAGCTTTTAAATGTCGGTCCGTCATTCTTAAAAATAGGAATTTGTGAAATGCTGCTGGGATTGCTTTACTTGAGTTTACAGCTGGAAAATATACTACTTCAATTATATTTTCGCCTTTTGTAAACCGGTATTTCCTAAATTGTAAAAGAGATTCCTTGCGTTCTAAAAAAAGCTTTTGACTAGTCTAACATAGTCTATGAACGAAATGTTTCAGAAATTTTTTGGAAAAGAAATCAAAATTACATTTGGCGATTTTATTATCATATTTTATTTATAATTATTGTTCGATCCTTATGACATCATTGTGGAGTTATCAATAAATATTTTGTTGAATTTATTAACATTGATTGTAAAAAAAAACATTTTGCCTCGTAGTTTTAGGGAATCGATTTTGTCAAGCCTATGTTTTACCAGATTTTTACAGGATTAACACTAACAAGGACTGTACTTGAAGTATCCAGCTCTGATTTTAATGAAAATTCAATATGTCGTAGAGGGTACAAAAATAAGGGACATGTATTTTTTTTATCTGCGGAGATTCATTTTAACGGGGTGAAAATCGCCTTTAAAGTTCATCCCTAAAGACAGTATTTTTAAAATATATCAGTTTCTTAGTGAGATATTTTTACGAAACAAAATGAAAGTTACTTGTTGTTCGAAATGATATTAAACTATGGTATTTTCACCCCAAGGATATCATCCTTTTTTGTTTATTAGGGCAAACCATATATTTACGCATATAATTTAATTCTAAAAATTACGAAATATAATGGAAATATTTTTTAACGAACACCATAAGTAACTTAAGATGACGGTTTATTTGAAGGTCATAGAGAACGATGTTTCTTGTGAAGTAGAGATCTTCTGGACTTCCATTGTCTTTATTTTTTTTTTGTTTGTGGAATATCACGACGTTTCTGCTAGTAGTTATCACTAGCCGCTTTCAAGTGAAACCAAATATATTCCTAAGCTATAGTACTATGTATATTAAAAGTGAATGCAGTGGATTGTGACTGAGATGGGTGCAGTCTTGGGTGCTGGATTCAGTTTTAATTTACAATTATTAAGAACTGGTTTCCACGCTTCTATTATATCTAAAGATGGTTTACTAAAACAACTCGGATTCTGATGTATAACCGCAGCTCCTTTGAATTTTCGTTTTCTCCAGTGTTGTTCTCTGTGTAAAATTTTAGCTTAAGACCATTTTGTGTAGTATCCATGAGTCCAAGCATGGTTGGCGGCACCAGATTTTTCTGTTTCTCTTCGAGATGTGTGTTTTTGATGTTCTTTGATCCTTACGTCAAGGGGTCTCTTTGTTTCGCCAATGTAGGAGTTGCCACATTCACAGGGTATCTGATACACACATTTCTTCTTGTCCCTTGGAGCTGTTGGTTTGACCCTTGTGAGCCGACTTTTCGAAGAGTTACTTGAATTGAAAATAACATTGATTTTATATTGTTTTCCTATTCTTCTAACTTTTTCCGAAATGCCATAGGGGGTGTTTTCGTTCTTCGTTCCTTGTCGATATTGTCCTATTTATGCGTTGTTCCAAAATTTGGTCCACCAAATATACTGGGTATCCGTTAGCTGTCAGGTCATTTTTAATGTGATCTATCTCTTTCATCAAGTTCTCGTTGGAGTTGTAGAAAGTTAGTGCTCTATCGACGAGATTTCTTATAATTCCTTGTTTGGTGTTGTTGTAGTGATTGGATGAGTAGTTTAAGTATTGTCCTGATATCTAAGAAGGACAATTTATGTTCTAGCTCTTTCTTCATGGTGTGTTTAATGGTTGTGCTGATATTGTTCAGATGAGAAAGGAAATTTTGAAGTTCTTTGTCCTTTCCATTCCAGATAATAAAGGTATCTTCTCCGTATCTAAGCTACAACTTTGGTTCCTTAATTAAGGATTCAGTTGCAAAAGTCTCGAACCATTCCATGAAAATATTCGCGACCACCGGTGAGAGTGAGGATCCCATTGGTAGTCCATCATCCTGGATGTAGAATTTTCCCTTTTCCTGAAAATAAGAATCAGTTAAACAACTTTCCAACAAGTCCATGACGGCGTACGGTGGTAAAGATGTTTTTTTCTGCTGTCTGGTCTTCTTCAAGTTCCTTTCTTATGATTTTTAGTGACTCCCTAACTGGAACGTTGGTGTATAGACTTTCCAAGTCAAAGCTAATAAATCGGTCTTCCGGTTGTACTTCTATTTCGCATATAATTTCTACGAAATGTTACGAGTTCTTGACTCAGGATGATGTGTTTTCTTGTAATGATCTCAGGATTGGAAGAAGGAACTTGGAAAGCTCAGAAGTCGGAGAGTTCCGGGAATTCGCGATAGGTCGTAAAGGCATGCCTTGTTTATGTATCTTTGGGAGTCCATAAAGATGTGGAGTTTTTCTGTGGTGTGGCGTCAACTTAGTCTGGGTACTCTCAGGAATGTATCGTTCATGATTCTTAAGAACGCGATAAATTCTTCCTTCGATTGTTGATGTGGGATCTTTAGCAAGAGATAAAGTATAATTTCCTCTCAAAACTTCGTCAATTTTTTTATTGTATATGTTGGCATTCATTACGGCAGTGGCATTCCCTTGATCTGCTGGTAGAATTTTAATACTATAATCCTACTGTAAGTTAGCTAAGGCAGTTTTTTCGTCTTTGCTGATGTTTGATTTAGTTTTTCCAGATCCAAAAAGTTAAAGACAATGGAAGTCCAACAGATATCTATTACTTTTTAAAATAATAGGTTTGGGAGTTTCTAAAAATGAACTTGGAAAAGGGTGAGCCACCCTCCAATACGTTTTTTTTTTTAATTTCAAGTTCTAATTGAATATCTGATCAAAACAAAATAGAAATTACTTATTATTTGAAATGATGTTGAATTATGGTATTTTCACCCTTTATTTCTTATAACGGTAAACCAGTTATTAGCGCGCGTAATTTAATTCTAAAAATTGCCAAATTTAATTAAATTATTTCAAAGTATGTTTTTCACGAATACCATAATTAACTTGACATGTTTGATATTGTTATATGAAGTAGTTACCCCCAAATACATTGTTTTCAAATCTCAAATTCTATTTGAGATATCTTTAAAATACTAAGTGGAAATTACTTGTTAGCTGAAGTTAGGTTATACCAGATCATCGCTTACTTTTTATGAGGTATTTATACAATTTAATTCTGGACACTAAGAAATTAAACCAAATACAATACGAACACAATAAATAACTTAAGTTGACGTGTTTCGGGATTCCAGAAAATAAATTAGTAAAAGAGGGTGAGCCACCCCCGAATACGTTTTTGTAATATCTCCAATTCTAATTAAAATATATCTACAAAATAAAATTAAAATTGCTTGTTATTCAAAATGATGTTAAACTATGGTATTTTCTCTTCCACGGGTATTATTTCTAATTCTTTATACAAGTAAATCTTCATTTCATTCATATATTATTATTCTTAAAATTACCATATTTTAATTTAAATGAACGTCATACAATTCAAAATCATATTTGCCATTAATTATAATAATTTACAGACATTAAATCTTAACCAATGAAATAAGTTTATATTTTTTTACTAATTAAAAGAAAAAATTTAAGTAAGCCCTGTATCGTTCATATCAACCCCGTATTAACCCCGCGGATACTTTTGCTGTGGTAAGTTTACTCCTAAATCGCAGAAAAAGACAATTAACAAAATGACCAAAGGAGCTTATTATAAGTATTTTGGATGTCTTGTTGGCGATTAGGATCAGAACAGGACTCCTCACACATGTTGCCAAACCTGTACACCAAATTTAGGTAAAATAACAAACACTCTTCTATGTATTTTGCAGTTCCAATGATTTGGCGAGAACCAACAAATTATTTTAACGACGGTTACTTTTGCATGACAAAAGTGTCTGGTTATTCAAGAAAGCGCAAACATAACTTTGAATATCCGAATATTCCCTCTGTAATAAAACCGATTCTTCATGGTGAAGGTTTACCAGTTCCAGCGCCTTCGGCTAAATGGGAGGAAGCTTTCAAAATATATGATTAGAAGGCAGAATCTGAAGTGTATCAGAAAAACACAATTATTATTTTCCCGAAAGTGAAGGAAACGCACCTCATTTAATCGAACAACCTGAATAAAATTATCTAGTTTGGGACCTCTACTTGTCCAAAGAGCATGCTGAAGTATTAGGGTCTATATTACAACAATGGAATTTACTAGCCACAGGACCCAAGCTACAATATTTTGGAACTGTAACCAGGTGCTATTCTCATTTTTTACTCTCCAGAATAAAATTTGTGCTTGTGTTAATCCAAATAGTGTTATGGAAAAATTAGAATTTGCACACAACCCGGACGAATGGAGCTTATTTATCGATACTTCTAAAATAAGTTTAAAAGCAGTTCTGATCCATAATGGCAACAAAAGACCATCTGTTCCTCTTGTAAATGCAGTTTGCGAAGTATTGCTGTTTTCTTTGTCTTTGGCACAGTGAAGCAACACAGACTCATTACCAAGTAGAAGAATGACTTCCGAGAGATCAATATATTCCAGGTAAAGCTAACGTAAAGGATATACCTCTCAAATAAGTACTGTTACCTCCATTACATATTAAACTGGGATTAATTAAAAATTTCATTAATGCATTAGATAAAAAGATGCGTTTAAATGCCTTAAACAAATTTTTCCTAAACTAAATGATCCTAAACTTAAAGAAGGAATATTTGTTGGACCACAAATTAGGGATCAACAGTTTGATCAAAAATAAAGTGATGTTGAATTAGCTGCGTGGAGTTCTATAAAAACAATTGTTTCGGAGTTTTTCTCTATCTATCTCTATTTAATGAGTCTCTTATCTTTGGACATAGGCCTCCCCTTGTTTTCTCCATTGTTCCCTATTTTGTGCGGTTTTTAACCATCTTTGTCCGACTTGCTTTCATAATGTGGTATTTTTTTTTTACTTTTGTCTTGTCTCGTATCCATGTGTTCTTCCTTTTATCTACAAGTCTGACACTTACCATTTGCCTCTCCATTGCTGTTTGTATTTTGGCAATTCTATCTATATTTTCTTTGATAAATGTCCATGTTTGGGATTCATATTGTAAGACAGGTAGTATGCATTGATTGAGCACTCTAGTTCTTAGATATTGCGGATATTTCTTATTTTTTAGGATGTATGGGAGTCTACCAAATGATATCCAGGCAGGCGCGAATCCAGGGGGGGCGGTGAAAGCGATCGCGATCGGGTTGGATAGCAATAGATATTTGAAAGAGTGAAGTGTTAAAAAGGATTTTAATCCTTGTCATAGGCGTCGGAGGGAGGTTTATTTTATCACTAAGTATTTATGGCATAGAATATTATTTCGGTAATAAACTTAAAATAAAAGGTTTTTGTAATATTATTTTATTTCTTATGATTTCTTAATAATTCACATATGTTACAAAATATAGATAATTTTGACATATTTAACACAAATCACGACATTATTTTTATTATTTCTAATTTTGGCATAAAAGCCGTTTTAGGCACATTCAGACTAAAACGTAGCCTTATTCTCTCAAAAATTCTAAGTTATAATTTAAATACTTACAAAATACCCATTGTCAATAATATAATAATAAAATACAACAAAAAAAAATTTTAATAATAAATTGTGTTTACACTGGTAAACATTACGTATTTAATTCGTAATCAAAGTCAGTGAAGCTATCTTCGCCCAAATTAATTATAATTGGTTCCTCTCACTAATCATGAGATTGGGTTTCCATATTTTGTTTTATTGTTTTATCATATGGATTTTCCCAATTTCCGGCAGTAACTTTATTCAAAAAAATCTTTCAAAAATTCAGCTAAATTACTAATTTTGTAAGTTGTGTTATTTCTAGTAACTATACCTTTTATTTGAGAGAGATATTTCCTTCTCCAATAAACAGTTTCCGGACAATCTATAAGAACAGATTTCCTATCTGGTTTTTCCCAGTAAAAATTAAGTTCTCTGAGCAATTTTCAAAGCTCAGTTCTTTTAATTTCAGGTAAATCCTGATCTTCATTGATTTTAGTTAGAATTTTGTCGACGATTGTGATCTGCTTCTCACCACAAAATGTATGAACAACTCCTTGTATTGCAGTTTTCATCTCTTCTTCCAATGAGGTTTTTCGTCTGTCTGTGATCGAATGAGGCTTGGGAGTACTAACAATTCCAGTCGTTTTCTTCTCCTTCAGTATTCGGTACATAGTAGATTTTCCAACTTCTGTTATGTTGGAACATATCTCAACAGAGCTTTTAACATTATTATCTAGATATTGATATCTTAAGGCATCATAAACATTCATCGTAATAAGTTTTTCGTTAAGGAAAGAAAGACTTGGTTGAACGTTTCTGGATTAAATATAGAGGTGGAAGCCATATCTTTTGGGTATCTTACTAATCTCAAATAATATATAAAAACAAGCGCAAACAAGATAAATCACTAAGAATACACTATAAGCTGTAATTTGCTAAGTGACAGAAATTAAATTGAGCTATCAGAAATTTTATTGTTGCAGGAAATTTATAAAAGCTTATAATATTTAAATATAATCAAAGCAGGTACGTTGGTGGTTTCGTAACAGTTTTATTACTCTGTCTAGTTCTTGAATAGAATATAGGAATGTGTATGCTTGCGATCGCCTCCCCCCTCCCAAGAGCTCAGAGTTCAGCAAAATAGAACCGATTCTGCCTTTTATATTAGAAATGTGTATGCTGCTGGCACTCTCTCCCCCACGTTGACAACTTGTTTTGCGACAGCCTCTCCCAAGAGCTTTGAGTTTAGGAAAATAGACCCGATTCTGCCTCATACTAGGAACGTGTATGTTGCTGATGTCCCTCCCCTCTCCAATAGCTTCAAATTCAGAAAAATGGATCCAACCCTGCCTTTTACACTAGAAATGGGAATGTTTCCGATGTCATCCTCCCCCCCCCCCCCGGGTCGACCACTTGCTTTCGCTTGCCATACTGTACTTTTATGATATCACCGCCCCCCCTCCAAAGAGAGAGGCTGGATCCGCCCCTGTATCCAGGACAGTCTGATTTTTCATTTTATTTCTTCAGTTTAATTGTCTTTATTTAGTTTTGTTATTTGACCTAGATATATGTACTCTGACACTTCCTTTGTGTGACCGTTTCTTCAATTTGATTTATCATTACTTTCGTTTTGTCATAATTCATTTTTAATTCTATTTTTGACGTTTCGTGGTCCAGTTCTCCAATCATTTTTTGCAATTTATCTTTCTTATCCGTTATCAAAGCTATATCATCCGCGTATTTAGGTGATTCAATAGCTCTCTATTTATGTTGATCCCATAATTGCCCCATTGTAATTTTTTAAAAACATCCTCTAGAGCTTGGGGAAATAGCTTCGGCGACACTGTATCTCCTTACCTGGAGTTTTTTTGGAGACAAAAATAGTCGCATGTCCCTTAAAATACACTTTTTGTACACTCATTTAAATTTTTTCGCCAAAAATTTGGGTGCGGTTATTCACGAGCAAGGAGAAAGGTTCCACCAAGACATATTAACAATGGAGTAATGGGATCCAGCAATGATGTGCGATTATTGTTGGTTTCTTATGAGAGAAAGCGATCGGGAATATAAACGAAAGTCAAGATTTGCAAAAAAGTTATGTAAAAATGGATTATCATGTGTATTTTTGCGAAGAAATCCTGTTATCCTTAAAACATCCTTTTTTTTATTGTTTTGAACTTAGGTATATATATATATATATATATATATATATATATATATATAAAAATGTTCGTATTAGATAAAAATAACTGTTACATTCCATAACTTAAAGTCTATACGTGGTAGAAAATTTTTGGTTTTAATTCGTAATCAGAATGTTTTAAACTCCCACAGATAGTCACAGATAGCCATCAGTCGTAATTTTTTTTTTGGATTTGTTGACTACTGTAATTTATTCTCACAATGAATAAAACTGTCAGTGTCAATTTTCATTTTCAAAATTATATCTTTGTATGCACGGCAGACTCAATTTATAACATTGTTTACATGGTAAATTAACGGAATACCAAGTTTTATTAAATTATAAATAAGTAAAACTAATTTTTTTCATCGACACACTCACAGCTCCCTCTCCGGCACCTGTTGTATAATCAGATCGGCATTGCTTTCAGGTAATAATAAACTAACTGATCAAATGAGGCACACTAGAAAAGTTTATCGATGAGTCATATTATTATGACGCTGCCTCCAGGACTATAAAAATATTATCTCAATATTTCGTAAACGTTTTTCGTAACATCTGTTAACTTTTTCAGTTCTTTTCACTGAGACTTACACAAAGCTTTGATTCTATGGCCAACAAATTTCTAAAATTTGAACAGAAACTTATTCAAAACTTTCAGACATTTGAAATTCTCACAATTTTGTTGGAAATAAATAAAATGTTCCAAATGCTTGGTTTTCTTTCCACATAAAGAAATATAAACTTACCATGAAAGTTCTAGAAACTTTTGTAAATTTAATCGTATGGAGGATCTTACTGAATATGTCTGTAAATTCTATTAGGGAAATGTAAAAACCAGAATTTGAGAAATAATTGAAGCATTCACAAAAACTGTATAATAGAAAATAACACTAGTCAACAAAATGAAACGAAATTTTTGCGATTACAATGTTATTTATTAAATATGTATGAATATTTATATATTAGTCCGGCCAAGTTAGCCTCATATGAGGTGATTTTGAAATGTATTTTTAGTAGACTTCTGACTACGTAGAAACCTTTAGAATTATAATAGTAATTATGTAATATCTTATGTCTCATTTTCTTTTTTGGGGAAAATTTTTACTTAACAATTAAAATGTGAAAATACAGTTCTTTCGAGTTCTGGGAAAAGCTATTGTTTTTCTGTAAAAAAGTTTCGAACAAACGTTGTGCGTGTTGAAAATACCTACAAAATGAGCTATCGAATCGGATAATTTGTTCGCTAGTTATTGCAAAAAAAACCTGACAAAATGGTTGTTTCTTCAATGGCTTATAAACAATAGAAAAATATATTGCACTAACTTTATACTGCAACTAAAAGAGCCTCCTGTTGCATACAACAAATGTACAAAATTTCGAATAAAAATATTCAATAGTTTTCTGTACAGGGTGAGTCAACGATTGAATGAAATAGGTTTGTGCCTTTTCGGTGAATTTAACAAAGAAACTATATTTATTGTTTGATATAGTTTATTTTTACGCAGATTTTAAAAATATTTAGGACTCTACAGGGTGAGCCACAAAACTAGGACAGCATAAAGTTGTATTTTTTTAAATAAAACACCTTATATACGAATCGTATTTTCGATTTAGCTTATAATTTTTAAATCTTTTTTATTAAGGGTTTACTATAACAAAACTTTATAGTTTCTGAGATTATTAAGTTTAAAGAAAAAAAGTCATGTTTTCAAGCATCAATTCAATCCTAAATAACGTTTTCAATTTTGTGACAAATATATTCAAATTTGGAATTTAGCAAGGCCAAGGACAATTTAACATAATTTTTACCTAATATTTGCAATAAAAGCTACAGGGTGTTGAACATATCGGCTAAAATTTAAACAAGTTTAAATGATTAAATATCTTTTTTTTTTAAATGTATATTTTCATGTTATTTAATAGAGTAATAAAAACCCTAAAAGTTTTGTTCAATATATCCTATACCTATTTATAATAGTTTTTGAGATATTTCAGTTTTTCTTATTTTCCATACTTTTTTACAGAAATAGTCTTCATTATAATAGTAGCCATGTAAAATAATAAAAAGAAACTACAGAAACAAACAGAATGTGGTTAAATATGATGAAATACATTATTCGTTATATTACAACGGCAATAGTTTAATTAAACATAATGTGAAAAAATTAACACAACAATAACGACAAGGCAAATACATATTTACTTTTATACTAAATTGAAACAAAAAAATTACCTATTAAATACTGAGATTAATTATTTCTTTTTAATAAGTGTTCGAATAAACGACCCTCTTGTGCAATGCACAAATTTAGTCTTTTTTGCAGATTTTCTCGGATCCTGGACAAAATTAGTGGCGTTATTGTTCTACAGGTATCCCTAATCCTGTTTCGCATATCTTCCACCGTTGTTGGTGGATTAACATACACCTTATTTTTAATATAACCCCATAGGAAGAAATCTAATGGGGTGATGTCGCAAGACCTTGGTGGTCATTCAATGAAACCCCCATGTCCAATCCATTTTTGCGGATATCGTTTGTCCAAAAACGCACGAACTTCACGATGGTAATGCGGAGGCGCACCATCGTGCTGGAACCACATACTGTCGAGCTCATCCCTATCGAGACCTTGAAGCAGTTGGGCTAGTTCTTCTTGTAGAAAGTTCAGGTAACTATGGCCATTTAGTGGTTCATTAAAAAAGTGGGGTCCAATAATTCGATTATGATGAATACCACACCAAACATTTAATGACCAGTGGTTTTGATGTTGCACCTCTCTAATCCAAAATGGGGTTTCTGTGGCATAATAATGCATGTTGCGTCTATTTACGGCACCGTTACTTCTAAAAGTAGCTTCATCACTAAACATTACCTTGCATAATAAATTTGGATTTAATAGAATCTCCGCATTTATTGTACGACAAAAGTTTACACGACTTTCAAAATCCTGTCCATGCAATTCTTGGTGTAATTCCATGTGATATGGATGATACCTATATTTCTTGGTAGTACGATTAGCGGTGGATTGTGATGTTTCACATAATGCTGCTAACTGACGGCTACCAATATAAGGATTTTCCTGAACATTTAACAATACTTGTAGTTCTTTTTCTTCATTAGTTACTGGTTTGTTGACCACTTTACGTTTTGGATAATCAACAGTACCAGAAGAATCAAATCTTTGCATTAAGTTTTGAAAAGTATGGGTATTAGGCTGGCGTCGATCAGGATACTTCATTTTGTAAATTCTTTGAGCAAGAAGGCAATTTTTTTGAGCCTCTCCTATTGTATAAATCATATCTATTAACTCATTCTTTGGAAAATTCATTTTACAATATAAGATTAATGCAAAAAAAAAACTACACTACATAAAAACCAAAAGAAGCGATTGCGGTTATAAATTTGACACACAGAAAAATGTTCTTTTACATTGTTTTTACAATGGCTACTATGATAATGAAGACTATTTCTGTAAAAAAGTTAGGAAAATAAGAAAAACTGAAATATCTCAAAAACTATTATAAATAGGTATAGGATATATTGAACAAAACTTTTAGGGTTTTTATTACTCTATTAAATAACATGAAAATATACAGGGTGTACCATTAAAAAAAGATATTTATTCATTTAAACTTGTTCAAATTTGAGCCGATGTGTTCAACACCCTGTAGCTTTTATTGCAAATATTAGGTAAAAATAATATTAACTTGTCCTTGGCCTTGCTAAATTCCAAATTTGAATATATTTGTCACAAAATTGAAAACGTTATTTAAGATTGAATTGATGCTTGAAAATGTGACTTTTTTTTTTAAACTTAATAATCTCAGAAACTATAAAGTTTTGTTATAGTAAACCCTTAATAAAAAAGATTTAAAATTATAAGCTAAATCGAAAATACGATTCGTATATAGGGTGTTCTATTTAAAAAAATACAACTTTATGCTGTCCTAGTTTTTTGGCTCACCCTGTAGAGTCCTAAATATTTTTAGAATCTGCGTAAAAATAAACTGTATCAAACAATAAATATAGTTTCTTTGTTAATTTCATCGAAAAGGCACAAACCTACTTCATCCAATCGTTGACTCACCCTGTACAGTGAATTTGATTATAACTTTTTATGTTTTTTTTTTTATTGTTTATTCTCAGCGATCTAAAGGTCGTACAGCGTTCGGTGGATACGCAAATGAAAGCTTTACACTTATACTAACAATAACAAAAAAGAACGAAATAAACTCTTAATCTTAAATTGTTGAAACAGATAAACAAATAGAATAACTCTTCGACAATTGTTGATATCGAAATGCTGATAAGTAGACGCGATAGCTGAGATTTTGATGCATAGTTGAAAAAGAAACGATCACTAGAAGCTGATATAGAGTTTTTTTTCAAAAAATCGCTGCGGAGTTGTTTATTAATATTAAGGGATTATTTAAGTAGAAACTCATAGGCAGATGGTTAAACTATTATACGCAGTAGTTTTCAACTCAATTATTTCAAAATTGTTGATGTAGCAGTAGTTAACAGTTGCATCTACTCCGCGAGTCAGAAAGTGAGTAGTGGAGGGGGCGTTCTTTCAGTCTGCGGTGCGCGGAAAAACCATGACTCGGACTCTTCAAATTCGAATAATGGATGATATGTTTTTGTAATTAAATTATTGTTAAACATAGGAATCAACAAATTGTTGCTCTTTTATGCATTTTATGCATAATTATAATTTTACCGTACTTACGTGCTTTTCATATTGCAAAAAAATTGTTACAGTGGTCAACAGTATACTCTTAATTAGGAATATTAAAAATTAGATTGATTTTTAAGGTACCATTAATATGTATTGAAATATAGCATGAAACAAATAGCAACATTTGTTGATAGCATTATTACTTTTCGAGATGCAGAATAAACTACATTTGATGACTATATTGTCAACGAATATCTAATCGAGATTTGTTGTAATTAGACTTTCAAAGATGATTAAAGTAATAGGGGGGAAAATAATTATGATTGTGATAATAATAATGATGTTGATGATTATAATTATGTCAATGATTAGAGTGATGATGATGAGAGTAATAATGACAATGACGATGAGAGTGATAATGATGATGATAATTGTAATGATAATAATGAAATCGATAAGGGTTTCGAAAATGAGTGTCCATCCATGTCTAAGAAACCGAGGTCGGAATAAATATTTTATATAGATTTAAGCAAAAAATATGTATGTTAGCAAAGAATTTCGTATGTGAAAAATGTTCGTTCTATAAAATAAATAAAAAAGTTAACATGTGTTTTCTTGTACAACCAATAATTTGGCGGCAAATGAGAGTCGCAATTTGTTTCATACTATAACTCCATAACTATTAATGGTACAATAAAAATCAATCTGATTTTTAATATTTCTAAATAGAAGTATACTGTTGACCACTGTAAAATTTTTTCGCAATTTGAAAAGCCCGTGCAACAATTTGTTTATTGCTATGTTTAACAATAATTTGATTACAAAAACATATCATCCAATCACAAATTATAAAAAATAAAGATTCTACGATCAATATTCGCTGAGATAATTCAAATTTTTCCGGCAAAATGAATGTGAAGCGTCGGAATCACGTTTTTTTTTTCCGCCCACCGCAAGCTGAAAGAACGCCTTCCTCCACTGCTCCCTTTATGACTCTTGGAGTACGTGCACCTTTAAACTATTGCAACATCAACAATTTTGATATAGTTAGATATATAAGATTTAGGTTTATTGTAAAAAAGAATTGTCAATTCCGTGTCGGTCATGTATTCGTCGTAGCAGATATTGGCGTTATAAGTTTTTTCTGCAGTTTTATTGCGCGGCTATCTTTGTGTTAATTGAAAGCAAGTGCCTTCAAAATTTCATCACAAATAAAGAGTTTTGTTCGAAAAATTGAGTGAATAAGTGCAGTGAATCTAAATCTCCACTGTATTAGTCTCATTAGGCTCTTTACATCCAGCCATTATGTAAGTTCTTCGATAAACTTTACATTACATTAAAAATGCACTTGTTACAATCGGTAAATGACAATACATGCATATACTACATCATATTTATTTTATGTTTTTGGCGACGATGATAGCAGCTGCCTAGTCATCAAAATTAGCAGCCGAAGCTGGGGCCGTTATTTGGGCCAGTGGTACTGTCTATCTGCTTTATATTTTCTTTAGTTGCAGGTTCTTGGAAGTGATCTTTAGCCGCATTTTATTATTGTTATACTGGGAGGGCATGAAAGAGTTAGACAGCGCTTCCCCAGAGATAAAACACATCAGCACACCCTGCGTATTTTATTTCTACCTGTTTGTATTTAGCTTAAGTAACTTTTGAGTTTTTTGCATAAAAACCGATTTATCGCGAAAACCGCAAATTTTATCGAAATAATATAAGAACCTTATTTGAAGGAAAATGACCAAAGTATTTAAAAAATCAGTTTTCAGCTTTGTAAAATGACTCCTGTCAAAAATTAGGCCCAACGAGTGTGGCTGCAAGTTCGTTACTGACTTCTCTGGTGATCTAAAATATCTATTGTGGAAAAGTTTAATGAGTGTTTATGGCCTCTATAAAATAATAAAATTTCATTGAATTATACAACTTAGAGCCGATAAGTTAAATCGCTGGGTACCCCTTTAGGGCTCTGTATCTCCGTTAAGCGGGGTAACGGATAGACACTCTCTGCGGTCCTGGCAGAGACAGGTCTTTTTCAGGGATGCGACCCTGCCCACGTGAGCCATGAAATATCTCCCTTCCTAACCCCGGGAGATACTCATGTCCTATCTCCCTTTTAACCTAACCAAATCCAAATTATCATCCCACTACCATCCTACCCCCAAATTCGCCAACACGCACGGCCAGCGTGGCGTCTTAAGGCCAATTACCTTCCAAAACTCCATGGTAACATGTCGAACTTCAAAAATAAAGTACCCCAGGTGGGTGGCGCACGGCGTTTTGAATCCCACACTGATTCGTCAGTCAGCCTCATGGATTCTGGGGGAGGCAGAAACTCGACTAACCATAAACCCCGGCAAAACAACAACAAATCCTCTAGATGTAGAAAAATGTACTTCGCTACTTATAATATACGAACACTGAGACAAGACGAACACCTCGAAAGATTGGAGGAAGAACTTAATCACATTAAATGGGACGTCTTAGGTCTCAGTGAAACGAGACTCAAAGGAGAAATAACTACCTTATTAAAATCGGGACATTTGCTATATCAAAATAATAGCGAAATAAAGGACTACGAAGGAGGAGTGGCAATACTTGTTAATAAACGTTTAAAACACAAAGTAACAAAGAGGCAAGCAATGTCTGACAGAGTTATCTACATAGTAATAGAAATTAATAAAAGGTATAGCATTCAGGTAATACAGGTGTATGCCCCAACAAGCGCTTCAGAAGACTCAGAAGTTGAACAGATATATGAGGATATAACTACAGCAAATACGAGAGAAAAAGCAAAATTCGTAATATTAATGACTTTAATGCAAAAATTGGTCACGACGACAACAACAATATCCCAAATATAGGTCGCGTTGGTCTGGGTCAGAGAAACTCCAGAGGAGATATGCTGATTAACTACTGTAGAAATGAAAACTTGTATTGTATGAATTCTTTCTTCAAAAAACCTTTAAATAGGAGATGGACCTGGAAAAGCCCGAATGGTATCACAAAAAACGAAATCGACTATATTATAACTAACCAAAAAAACATTTGCGAAGATATCACTGTTCTTAACCAATTCGACACCAATAGCGATCACCGCTTGATCAGAGCTGCGATTACCATTAACACCAGATGGGAAAGAAATAAATTGATAAGAAGAAAACCCATTCCAACAAACGAAATACTAAAACAAAACAAGGAAAAATTCGAACACGTAACAAAGAATAAACTTAAAAGTAAAGAAGACCAGGAAGAAATGGACATCAATGAATTAACACAACACATTAATAATAGCATACGAGCAGCAACAAAAGAGATATGCTTTAAAAATAAAGAAAAAAGTAGTAAAATCAGCCCGTATACCAAGAACCTCATAGAAAAACGAAGAAATGTGGACCGAAACTGTAAAGAATATAGGGACATAAATAAAGAAATTAACAAAAACATAAGGAGGGACATAAGAAAGCATAATACAAAAGTGATTAAAGACACGATAGAAGCTAACAAATCAATGAAGGTTCTCAGATCTCAATTGGGTAGGGGCCGGACAAAAATTTCCGGACTTAAAACTAAACAAGGCCAATTAGTTAGTACCCGGGAGGAAATCACGATGGCTGTCCAGGACTTTTATATAGAGTTATACAGTCCAAAAACTCAAGGTCCTTACTACGAAAGAAAGGAAGTAAGAAATGTCGGTTCAGAAGAGATGCCCGAAATAAATACCGCAGAGTTAATGAAAGCGCTTAATCAAATGAAAAATAATAAAAGCCCTGGCGAGGATCGTATAACCGCCGAAATGTTAAAAATAGGGGGAGAACAACTAAGAGAAAGCGTGAGAATTTTGTTGAACAAGTGCTTAATGTATGGAAAAATACCCGAGGCATGGGAAAACGCAGTCATCATATTATACAAAAAAGGCGATAGAAATAACATAGAAAATTATCGGCCAATTAGCTTACTGTCCCACTTGTACAAACTTCTTACAAAAATAATAACTAACAGACTGACGCCAAAGTTGGACACATACCAACCTTCAGAACAAGCCGGATTTCGCAGGAACTTCAGTACAATAGACCATCTACAGACAGTACACACGCTTATCGAAAAAACCACGGAATATAATATTCCTCTGCATTTGGCTTTCGTTGATTACCAGAAGGCGTTCGATTCTATCGAATCATGGGCAGTTCTTAAAGCACTGGACAATGCTCGGATTGATTCAAGATACTCTGCTCTAATTCAGCATATATATGAAAACGCTTACATGCAAGTTACAATAGACGAGGATATAAAAACCTCGAGGATACCTATAAAAAGAGGCGTACGTCAGGGGAACACAATCTCTCCAAAATTGTTCACGTTGGCACTTGAAGATGTATTTAAGGGCTTGGACTGGTATGACAAGGGAATTAACATAGACGGAACACGTCTAAACCACTTAAGACTTGCTGATGATATTGTAATAATCAGTGATTCACCTGAACAACTCCAATGTATGATACAAGAACTTCATCAAGCATCAGCTAGGATAGGACTCAAAATGAACTTGTCAAAAACAAAAATAATGAGTCTAGAACAAATATAAATTAAAGTTGAAGATAAAATAATAGAAAACGTAAGAGAGTACATATATCTAGGTCATAAAATACAAATAGGGAAGGAAAACCAATCGGCTGAAATTCCTAGAAGAATAAGTCTCAGCTGGGCAGCTTTTGGCAAACTCGGATTCATTCTTAAATCCAGTAACACCCCCATAAGTCTGAAAAGAAAAGTCTACGAGTCATGCATCCTGCCAGTTCTTACTTATGGTATTGAAACAACCTCCCTAACATGTAAAGCCATTGATAAGCTTCGGGTTACACAACGAGCAATGGAAAGGGCTATGCTGGGAATTAGTTTACGAGATAGAGTTCCAAATGAAGAAATCAGAAGAAGAACGAAAATAACAGATGTGAGCAAACGAGTAGCGCAGCTAAAATGGAGATGGGATGGACATATCGCAAGACACGACATAGACAGATGGACATACAAGATAACGGCATGACGGCCAAGAGAGAACAAGAGAAGTGTTGGCAGGCCCCAAAAGAGATGGCGTGACGACATCCAGAAAATTGCCGGAAAAAACTGGATGGGGATCGCTACGGACCGACTGAAATGGGAAAATATGGAAGAGGCCTACATTCAGGAGTGGATGAAAACGGGCTGATATGAATGAATGAATGAATGAATGAATCTCCGTTAAGGGGCACTACCTACCCTGTATGCTTCCGAGAAATTAGGAGGTACTTACACGACACCCTATATTTTATAAGACCTGATATCATGTACAATATATGAGACCTTTAAACAGAATAATTTATAATGTTCAAATATTGTGGGTGTTATTACTAAACAAGATCAAAAGCTTCAGCTATAGTTGTAATTTTCTTTGTTTACTCTCTATGCCTTTTTCCAAAAAAGTGCAAACAGTACAAAAATAGTATCATTTGTTGACAAAACAAACAGCTTAGCTAACAAGAACCGTTGTATGGAAATGTATATTAAGTTCTGAAATAAAACCAATAAATATATAAACCATCGTAAGATATAAAAAATAAATACGTTTATTATTAGTGGTTACTTAAAACAAAAACGATCGATTGAATTAAGTGCCATTATTAAAGAAAAGTAAAATAGTTGCTTGTGTGTGTTTCTTGCACTTTTATGTTAGGATATCTCAAAAACCCATAGACGTAAATGAAATTAATATTACTTTAACATACACTGAAGATCCTATACAAGAAAACTGGCGCACACTTAAAAAGAGATGGAGCGTTTCCGAGGAGTAGAACCTCTCTTTCTAATTTCGGTCAGGTGACGGAAGAATTTAATGAAATCTTTGACATTAGAAAGGGAGGTGCTACCCTTCGAAAACGTTCGATCTCTTTATAAGCGTGAACCAACTTTCTTCCGTAGGATCCGCAGTCTATATTAAAGTAATATTAATTTATCTTCCGTCTATGTAAAACCTGACGTGATGGAGCAATTCTGAAGCCAGAATCGGATACAGCGCTTCAAAATCATTCGGGAAAGTATTCTAGAGTTTCCGTTACATGACTCTTGTTAGCCTGTGATATTAATGCTGGAGAGTTGGATTAAATACATCTTTATGGTTCCTCGTGATGTCGAGTGAAAGTCGGTCTTTTTCAGAACCAAATGATGTGCTAAGTCCTCTCTATTAACCTCCAGGGGGTGCATATTGAGTCACGCTAATGCAGATGGCAATCTCTATCTTTTTATATTGCTATATTTATGTATATGATTATGTAGATATAAGGAATCTTGTAGATGAGTGTCGGCATACAGTTCTATAAGGTTAAACTTCAGATAATTGACTGCCAAGAAAAAGATCATATCCAAAGTCAAAACCAGGCGCGGATCCAAGAGGGGGAGGTGGTGGGGGCGATCGCCCCCACCAAGAGGTTTGAGTTCAGGAAAATATACTCGATTTTGCCTCTTGTACTATAATTTATTCAAGAACTAGAGAGAGTAATAAATAATTCTTTACTCTTTTTTCTTAGCAAGCTACCTGTGTTCTTTAGTCCAGAGTCTTTGGCAAAATTTGTTAGACACATATATTTTTCGAAGGAATGGGTTTGATTTTATAATCAGAAATACTATAATAATGGACTATTTGGGCTTTGTCATAGGCGTCTGAAGGAGGTTTATTTTATCACTAAGTATGTATGGCATAGAATATTATTTCGGTAATAAACTTAAAATAATAAGTTTTTATGATTTCTTAATAATTCACATACATTAGAAAATATAGGAAATTTTGACATATTTAATACAAATTACAAGTGTATTTTTATAATTTTTAATTTTGACATAGAAATCATTTTAGGCTCATTCAGACTAAAACGTAGCCTTTTTCCCTCAAAAAAGTTATAATTTAAATACTTACAAAATACCCATTGTCAAAAACACAAGAAGTTAAGCATATATATAAAAAATAAATTCGTCCATATAATATTAAAAATTTTTTTGGGCTATCGGTCATTTTATTATTAATTAAAAATATTTTTAGGACATTTGACGTTTCAGTTTATTTATTTCTTAAACCATCTGCAGAATTACAATTAAACACCAAAAGGGGTTCAAATGTAATTAATTTTTATATGTTACAGAAAATTTAAATTATAAATTGTGTTTGTGCTGGTAAACATTACGTATCTAATTCGTAATCAAAGTCAGTGAAGCTATCTTCGCTCAAATAAATTATAATTGGTTCCTCTATCTCACCGATCATGAGATCGAGTTTCCACATTTTCTTTTATTTTTTAATTATATGGATTTTCCCGAATTTTCTGTAATAGCTTTATTCAAAAAATCTTTTAAAAGTTCAGCTAAATTACTAATTTTATAAATTGTATTATTTCCAGCAACTCTACCTTTTACTTGAGAGAGATATTTCCTTCTCCAACGGACCTTTTCCGGACGATCTATGAGAATAAATTTCCTATCTGGTTTTTCCGAGGAAAAATTAAGTTCTCTGAACAATTTCCAGAGCTCAGTTCTTTTAATTTCAGGTAAATCTCGATATTCATTGATTTTAGTTAGAATTTTGTCTCGTCGGTTGAGATCTGCTTCTCATAATAAAATGTATGTACAACTCCTGTTATTGCAGTTTACATCTCTTCTTCCAACGAGGTTTTTCGTCTGTCTGTAATTGAATGTGGCTTGGGAGTACTAAGAATTCAAGTCGTTGTTTTCTCCTTCAGTATTCGGTACATAGTAGATTTTCCAACTCCTGTCATGTTGGAACACATCTTCACAGAGCTTTTAACATTATTATCTAGATATTGATATCTGAAGGC
The DNA here is from genome assembly GCA_034092305.1 of Diaprepes abbreviatus. Lineage (NCBI taxonomy): Eukaryota > Metazoa > Arthropoda > Insecta > Coleoptera > Curculionidae > Diaprepes > Diaprepes abbreviatus. Next base: position 4,856,503 of record JASJET010000094.1, on the reverse strand, counting down.
ATCATAAACATTCATCGTAATAAGTTTTTCGTTGAGGAAAAAATGCCCTCGTTTAACGATTTTCGAATAAATATAGATGTGGAAGCCATATCTTTTGGGTATCTCACTAATCTCAAATAATATACAAAAACAAGCACAAACAAGATAAATAACTAAGGACACACTGTAAGGTGTACTTTTTTCACTGACAGAAATTAAATTGTACTATCAGAAATTTTTTTGTTGCAGTAAATCTATAAAAGCTTATAATATTTAAATATAATTACATATAATTAGATTTACGGCAGTCTTCAGGTACCTGCGGCACTGGAGCAGGTACGTTGGAGGTTTCGGTAACAGTTTTACTACTCTCTCTAGTTCTTGAATAGAGTATATGAATGTGTATGCTTGCGATCGCCCCTCCCCTCCCAAGAGCTTTGAGTACAGGGAAAAAGAACCGATATTGTCTTTTTTGTATTAGGAATGTTTATGCTGCTGGCACTCCTCCCCGTTGACAATTTATTTTTCTTGCGATAGTCCCCCCCCTCCCAAGAGCTTTGAATTCGGAAAAATAGGCCCGATTTTGTCTCTTATACTAGGAATGTGTATGCTGCTCGCATCTTCACCCCTATCGGCAACTTGTTTTTCTTGCGATCGCCCCCCACCTCTCCAAGAGCTTCAAACTCAGAAAAATTGACCCGATCCTGCCTTTTACACTAGAAATGGGAATGTTCCTGGTGTATCCCCCCCCCCCGTCGACAACTTGCTTTCGCTTGCCATACTGTACTTTTGTGATATCACCGCCCCCCCCCCAAAAAAAAAAAGAGGCTGGATGCGCCCCTGGTAAAAACATTATGATATTCATATTTTCAGATTTAAAAATATATGCACTCATTTAAACTAGATTTGACCTTAAGCCGACCTTGGACTTTGACCTTGAGTAAGAGGCAAAATTCGTCAGCGAAGAAAAAAATAAAAACCTTTCGCTCAATTATGTGTTTAACCTCAACAGACATCATTGTTCCGAACATCAAAAGGATTAGTGCAAATCTGACCTAGAGCGGACCTTGAATTTTGACTTTAAGGACGAGGTAAAGTTTGCCACCGAAGATAAAAAACTTGTTCTCGATCTTCTGAACAACATCGACAGAGATCATTCTTACGGACATAAAAAAAAGCTGCAGTAACATACGTACAGGCTTTCAAACACAAAATGGTTTAACTTCAGTTATTTATATCTTTGAACCATGAGTTTTTGGACTTAACGACCTTGGGCACTTTTGATCCACTAACTTAACCAGGTAGTGATTTCAAAGAGTTTGACAGAAAGCCATTTCCCATCAGATGTCTGGGGGGTCCTTTAATTTTAAATTATTGGGGTGTAGAAGGGATACCTCATTTATTTATCCTGCAAAATATAGTGCTTTGAAAAGCACTGTATTTTCTACTGAGACTAAATTCTAGGAATAATTATACTTCTTGCTATTATAGAGCAAATACAAATTTATACTTGAGTTCTCCAATATATTTAATATGTACAAAGCTTAATAAAATTTCCATGTCTTTGACATTTCAGCTGAACATCGCCAGAGCTAAAACGAACATCGATGCAATATCTCCTTTGAAAATAGTTAATTAGCGGAAGTTAATTTAACTTATTTTTTCCTTTTAACTGTCTAATAATAGCTCAGTTATAAATTGCTTTATGAAAGACTTCCGGTAAGGCTTTTGTACTAAATAAATAAATATTAATTAAAAAGATGAAATTAACAAAAAGAGTGAAAATGCAGAACAAAGCGGACCTAAACGAACAATAGTTTATATATTCGTGAATATAACCTTAATTAATTAATTTGATTACAGTTTAATGATGTTAGTTTTTTTTTAATATAGGTAAAGCTCGAAGACTAAGAACAAGTCTACATTTATGGTATCAAATACTTCAGTCAAATAAGCGAAAAAAAGACCTAGTTGGGGACACTCATTCATCCAGGCTGAGGCCTGGATTTTCGGGTAATATAGGCCTATAGAAATAAAACGCATATGTTCGCTGCACGAGATTTTGTGTCATAAATTTTTTGTAAACAACTAAAGGTCGAAAAATGCATTTTTATTGCACTTTTTTGCTTACGAGCAAAAAATAAAGAAATTTTTGGACAAAAAGGTCATCTTCTAGAGAATTGAAAAACTTACAAATTGTTTTTTTTTGTCGATCTCGATATTTTTACTTGTTGCTTAGAAAAATGCAAAACAAGGTCAAAATTGTTATAATTTTCAATTAAAAATAACTATTGCTAAATGCAATCTACGACTTTGTTGTTAAGTAAAAAGTTGGCTCTTTTAGTGCTTAATATGTAGTAAAAATTTCAGATCAATTCATCAAATAGTTTGTGCAAAATTTAATTTGTTTATCACAGGCGAGCTAATTTTGCAATAACATTCTAGCTCCATCGATGAAGGTACACCGATTTTGAGCACTCGTCTTCTATGAGAAGTATTACATGAAATTGAGGAAAATTAATTTTAAATTAATTTAAACTTCATTAGAAAACCTCTATCATTTTTACCTTGTAAACAAATTAAATAATTTTTTTGTTTTTGCCAATAAAAAAATCTGCTTTCATATTTGGGAAGCTGGCATTTTTAGACGAATTTAGAAAAAAAAAAACGGCTGCTACACTGGTATTTATTTGTAGGCGCAAAAAAGATAGAAACGCTGTCTTGAGCGAGCAGAGCAGAGTTGAAGCTAGAGTCGGCACCAGTTAGCTAACCCCTATGCCACAGAGTAGGGATGGGTATTTATTATAGGCACCACTGAGTTTTAGCCGGGTAAACTCGGAAACCCCCCACGTTGTTACTCGGACCTAGCATCCAACTCTATAACTTGCTGCACTAAAATAACAAGAAAAATAAAAATGATTAAATTAAATGAACACAACAAGAAGTAGTGGGATAAATGAAACTCAACGATGTTAAAAAGAAAGAAATTAATACTCTTAATCTTGATGATGGAGAAGTCCTGAGTTGTTGTTGATTTTGACTTCTTCTAGCTTCTATGGTGGAATTCAGCCAGAGGGTGGATTGCTTATGCCCCTAAGGGGGATTGCTTATGCCCCTAAGGGTGGACTGGCTTATACCCCTTAAGGGTGGACTGACTTATACCCCTAAGGGTAGACCTCGAATTTCTGGGGTCAGACTGATTCCTGATGATAATACCAAGGGGCCGACAAAATCCCTGTTTCCAGAGCGTACCTCGATAACTAGCCGAAAAAATACTAAATCACACAAATCACCACAACGCCATCGAGGCACGCAATACAAATTTTCCATCAAAACCCGCAGGATGGCAGCAATAAATCGGGATCGAAATTTATCGACTCCACAATACAAAATTTCACACGAAAAAGTAGACTTGACAGTTAAATTTTCGCCATTTTATAGGGAGCCCTAAACCTGCGCTGTATGAGCTTCTTTTTCCCTCGACAAAGGACACGAGACAAAGGGGGCCTTAAACAAGTTGCAATTCGACAAAATAGTGGGCTTAAATAGCATTGCTAACTAATAAGTCGTTGAAATTTCCGGTTCAAAATCAAATAGGACTTCATTGTTGATCCCTAAACCAGGAAATAAGCATTTTCCCTCAGCCATTAGCAACACGGTATTAGTTACTCACCCAAATTTCCTCCCAAAATGCAACGGCCTAAAAGAATGCAAATTTTCCTAAACGTCAACTGAAAAGGTCACATAACCTCAACAAAAAGTAAACAAATCCTTGAAAATACTACAAATAAAAATTCGGAAAACTGTTACCAAGATAGATAAATGTAACAATTTAATTTGAATTAATCAACCAAAAAAAAAAAAGATATCTTATAAAAAAAGTAAATAATAACATTCTATTTAAATATAAACAACCTAAAACAGTGACGTAGAGTTGCCGACCTAAAAATACAAGTTTTGAAAGAATTTTAATGTATTTCTTATAGACAAATTACTGAAAGATAAAGAAAATAATTAAGTTGGGAAGAAAATTTGCAAGGGAGTGAAATTTGGAATAGCTCGAAAAGCAATAGGACTCAAAAATGCAACGAATATTAGGCTGTTATACGAAGGAGAAATGAGAAATGCTTAATAACAATGATATAGTGCTGCCCAAAACGTGTATATTAGCAAAAAGAAGATAAAAGGAACCAAATTAACCATAGTAGATTTAAGATGAATTTTTAACCGTGACACGGCTTAGGTCAATATGCGCCAAAGCTAACAATTTTTTTTAAAATTCATTCCTATATTGTTAATAACAATTGAGAAACGAAACTAGCGCCATTTGAAAGCTTAGGAGTTTAGGTTTAGGTGTGAGTTGTCCGGAAAATGATAACACCAAACCAAAAGCTTCAGTGAAGTTTAAAAAATGTTATTTGGATAAGAGAGGACTCGGCAGGAAGATGAGTTACTAACAAATCCTCGCGTTAAAAAAATGAAACAGCAACTTCAAACTGCTACCATTAGTTATATCTCCGAAACTTGTTGACGGATTTTGATGATTCTTTTTTTAAATTGTGGTATGTTTCTGCGTACATTACAACTATGCATACCATTTATTCATTTGTTTTTAAATTAAACATTCAATTTGTTTAAACATTTTTTTCCACACAATTTTTTCATTAAAAATCAATAATTTTTGTGCTATTTTTATTGGCAAATATGGTTATAAGTCGGGAAAATTGAATAATTAAATTATTGTTATAAAACATTAACATTCGTTACATTGCATGTGAGAAAAAGCTGTATACATAAGCATTGTTTGCTACCGTAATATATACATGTTATATAACAATTTATGATACATTGAAAAATTAATATGTTTTTGAGATTTTCATAGTTAAACATAGTAATAAGTTTTGAAAGTAAATTATTTTAACGGCAATTAAAATTTCATATTTAAAATATCTGAATAAAGAGAAAGCTATGACCTTTAAACGTGCTATAATCATCTTAGTGGGGATACTCTTTATCTGTTTTGAAATTCAATGTAGGTAGAGAGAGGCGAGTGACAGATGCAACATTTTGGAATCGAGACGGTTGGACCAATATTTTTGAATATTTCGTGTACAGTGCCTTTGGCGCATATTGACTTAAGCCGTTTTTTTTTCCTAAATTCGTCTAAAAATGCCAGCTTCCCAAATATGAAAACAGAATTTTTTTATCGGCAAAATAAAAAAGTTATTTAATTTGTTTACAAGGTCAAAATGATAGTGGTTTTCTAATGAAGTTTAAACGAATTTAAAATTAATTTTCCCCAATTCCATGTAAAACTTCTCATAGAAGAAGAGTTCCTCTTTCATGAAATGTGCTCAGATTCGGTGTGCCTTCTTCGATGGAGCTAGAATATTATTGCAAAATTCGCTTGCCTGTGATAAACAAATTAAATTTTGCACAAACTATTTGATGAATCGATTTGAAATGTTTAGCATATATTAAACACTAAAAGACCCAACCTTTTACGTAGCAACAAAGTCGTAGATTGCATTTAGCAATAGTTATTGTTAATTGAATATTAAAACAATTTTGACCTAGTTTTGCATTTTTCTAAGCAACAAATAAAAATATCAAGATCGGTAAAAAACCAACTAGTCGGTTTTCCAATTTTCTAAAAGGTTTTCTACAACATTTTGTCCAAAAATTTCTTTAGTTTTTGCTCGTAAGCAAAAAAATGCATTTTTTGACTCTTAATTGTTTACAAAAGTTTATGACACAAAATCTCTTAGAGAGAACATATATGGTTTGTTTCTATAGGCCTATATTACCCGAAAACCCGAGTCTCTGCCTGGATGATTGAGTGTCCCGGCAAAATGCTTATTTAACTGATGTATAAAATGTCCTTAAATTAAAGTAATCTATAACCTTTAAAGATATCATAATTTTATTATTAAAATAATTATTTTTATATATCTATAGCCAAAGAACTTATAATGAATTGGGAATGAAGAGTGCCACCACACAATCCAAAAAAATCGTCCAATGGACCATTACTTTTTTTTTCGAAAATCTTGCAGATGAAATGATTATATTTCGTTATATTAATACAATGAGGTTAAAATACTTGGTTTTGATTATTTTTTTACTATTCTTTTTTTATGGTGACACATTGGACTCATGCGGCCCTCAACTTCTGCCTTATGAGTTCAATGTGTCACCATATAGAAAAATTTACAGTATCGATAAAGTAAAATATTACTATTATATAAGAGAAGCTCTCAACCAACTGAAAAAACCTTATACTATAAGGACAAACGTACTCTGTTCTAACACAGTTAGAGACAAAGCACTATCTCAGATTGCAAGAATACCAGGAAAGGGTGGAAGCCTTTCCTATGGTAGTGCACCGCCACCTGTAGACCGGTTTCGAACTGGTTAGTTCTCGTCAGTACAGAATAGGCTAGAGCACTAGAGCATCGAAAAGGTAAATTCTTTAAGCAGCTTATATAGGACAAAATATGAAATCTAAAACAAGTGGCGCCATCTCCCAGCATTCCACGCAATCTGAATATATAATCTCGTAGAGATCTGTATCTATAAACGAAAAGTGGATAATATACTTGCAGTTGGGTGTATAAAATACAATTATATAAGAGAAACTTAGCTTTCAACCAACTGAAAAAACCTTATATTATAAGGACAAACGTACTCTGTTCTAACACAGTTAGAGACAAAGCACTATCTCAGATTGCAAGAATACCAGGAAAGAGTGGAAGTCTTTCCTATGATAGTAAGGACAAACGTACTGTTCTAACACAGTTAGAGACAAAGCACTATCTCATATTGCAAGAATTTTGCTTATAGTATAAAGTTCAGTTGGTTGAGAGCTAAGTTTCTCTTATATAATTGTATTTTATACACCCAACTGTAAGTATATTATCCACTTTTGGTTTATAGATACAGATCTCTACGAGATTATATATTCAGATTGCGTGGAATGCTGGGAGATGGCGCCACTTGTATTAGATGCCATATTTTGTCTAATATAAGCTGCTTAAAGGATTTACCTTCGCGATGCTCAAGTGAGCTAACCTATTCTGTACTGACGAGAACTAACAAGTTCGAAACTGGTCTACAGATGGCGGTGCACTACCATAGGAAAGGCTTCCATCCTTTCCTGGTATTCTTGCAATCTGAGATAGTGCTTTGCCTCTAACTGTGTTAGAACAGAGTACGTATGTCCATATAGTATAAGGTTTTTCAGTTGGTTGAGAGCTAAGTTTCTCTTATATAATTGTATTTTATACACCCAACTGCCAGTATATTATTCACTTTTGGTTTATAAAACATTACTACAACCATGAAAGTCAAAAAATTGCTGGTGGCCAACAGTAAATCCCTGAAACCCGTTGCTGGAAAGCACGAAAAGCGTATAAGTAAACAAATAGCTTTAAAGTGTTTTGGAGCAAATTTTGGTGATAAAAATGCCCTCGCATGAGGAAAAAAACCAGGCTTATCTGCAAAAATTAATGCAATAATGTTTAGGAGACGAAGAATCAGCTGAGGATCCTTGTAAAAGCGACGCTTCAAACAATGAATATAAGCCAGATTCAGCTGCATATGATTCAGATTCATCTTATGAGGCTCAACAATCCAAGAAAAAGAAGAAGATAATTGAATCGAGACTATCTACCTCTTTTGAAAGTAACAGTGCTGAAGAAAATAAAAGCCTCCACTCTCTGTAGCGTCATCTAGTGAGAATACAAGAATGACGCAGCTTAATGATGATACTATTGAAAATGTTATTTGGGAAATGAAAAATTTTAATCCTGATGACGAGCGAGATGAAGTACCCCAAATGAATATTGATAATTCAAGGTGGGGTTCCGTAACAGGTCAACATCTAAAAAACTTCCAGTTTGCAGAAGAGTCATGGAGTTCGTGCAGTGTTGTATGAAGAGTTCGACAACAATGGTCATTATGATTTTTTAAAATTATTTGTCAACGATGAAATCATTAATTTCATTGTAAGTTTCCTTGTTTTTGTTTTCCGTTTTCGTCGGGTAATTATTTTACTGTTGTTTTTTTACAGGTTACTGAAACAAGTCAGTATGTTGGACAATATACGCAAAAAAATAACCCTCCCAAGGTCTGTATTATACACTGGAAATCAACAAATGCAGAATGAATCAAGAAATTTTTTACTATGGATGGGTTTATGTCCGTTTTCACAAATGCAGTCATACTTGGCGAAAAAAAATATATCTAAATTATATTCAACACGTCATGTTACGTAACCGATTTCAATTTTTGTTTCAACATATACACTTTAACGATAATACTGTAGTATCAGAGGACAGATTGAAAAAGCTGACACCTCTAATCGATAAATTATTAGTCGTTTCAACGGCCATTAATACCATCTGAGTACGTCAATATTGATGAGACACTTGGGCCCTTTTGGAGGAGGGTTAAAATTTTTAAAATATATATTCCACAAAAGACACAAATTTGGAATTAAATTGTTCAAATTGTGCCCTAAAAAAAATGCTACATATACGACTTCCAAGTTTACTACGGTCAATCAAAGGATGAAAAATTAAGCGTACATTTTAAAGATTGTTTTGCACAGACAATTATTATACTTCGGTAATATTGGAACAAGTCCTTCTACTACAAAAAACTTATTTAATCGGTACTTTAAGTGCCAACAGGAAACTAAATCCTAAACATGTTATAAAATAAAAATTGAGAACATATGAAACAACAGGAGCGGAATGTGAACAAGGGGTAATTGAAATAAGTAGGGTGCTGGCTTTTACTTGATGGAAATCCATATTCAACGATGAATAAAAGACGAATATTTGTCAAATTGCCACTATATTTAACTAAAAAACTTGACGCGTTTCACTAACACTGTAGCTTCATAAGAAGTTCTATTTTAAATGACAAAATATTTCGTTACTTGAAAAACTTATACCTAGATTTACAATAATGAATAAGTGCAATACCCTAATTTACATTTTATTGCCTATTATTTAAATTAATCCATACTGGTTTTTGTTAAAAGATATTTAGCAGGTTTGAGGTGTTGATATCTGTTTGGTCATTTCATAGATTATCTGTGTTCTTTAATCGATTTATTTCTATGGCTTCTAAGAAATTCAGTTTATAACCTTTCCTTTCTAAATCGAGAATTTCAAAATTATCCTCTAATTGATGATTTTGTTCTATTAAATGATTTGCGTATGAAGAACTGTTTTTTTTTGAGTAAAAAAATTATTTTTGTGTTCCTGAATCCTTTTTTTAAACGATCTGCCTGTTTGGCCCATATATACTTTTGGGCAACTTCCGCATGTACCAGCATATAATGTCTCAGCATTCCTAATAGATAAAATAAAACACTTTTGTAACTTTACACCAACATATAGTATAAAAAATTCAATGGAACTTTTCAACAAAATAAAAACCCTAACTTTACCAGACAATGCTAAATTAATATCTTTTGATGTTAAGAACTTATTCCCAAGTATTCCACCAAAAGAAACGCTCTCTTTAGTAGAAAATCTATTGAACAAAAATAAAGTAAACTTGATTATAAAAAACGATATTTTAAACTCATTAGAGGCTTGCCTTAACCAAAATTATTCTGCGTTTAATGATAAAGTCTACAAAAGCAAAGAAGGATTGATTATGGGTAGCCCTTTAAGCCCACGGTTAGCAGAGATTTTTATGGACAATATGGAAGAAATAATATTTAATAACCACATATGCCAACATTTTTTGTACTGGTACGGATATGTGGATGACATATTAGTGTGTTTCACAGGCACAGATCGACAACTTAATAAATTTTTAGATTTGATTAACTCAATCCACCAAAATATTCAATTTACTATGGAAAAAGAAGAAAACTAAAGTTTTAAATAAACACTCTTTTGGAATTTTTCACAAACACATACATACGGATACAACCATACATAGAACTTCATCTCACCCAGAACAACATAAATTAGCGGCTTACCATAGTTTCATTCATCGTCTTATTAGCATTCCCTTATCTGAAGAGAATTTTAATAAAAAATTAAATTGGGTTATACAAGTTGCAGTTAACAATGGTTACTTACCATCAATGGTCAACTCAATTTTAACAAAAAAAAAATTAAAAAAGAAAGCCACACAAGAAGTTTATCCTATAACACAAGAAAACAAAAAACGCAACTTTACCGCTTTAACATATTTCGGTAAATCATCAATTAAAATTAAAAAGTTTCTGAATAAAAGAGATATTGAGGTAGCCGTTAAAACAAATAATTCAATAGAAAAACGCTTAAAAAATTATAAAACAAAAACAAATAAAAATAACAAGTCTGGGGTATATAAACTTAAATGCGGAAGTTGCCCAAAAGTATATATAGGCCAAACAAGCAGATCGTTTAAAAAAAAAGGATTCAGGAACACAAAAATAATTTTTTACACAATAAAAACAGTTCTTCATACGCAAATCATTTAATAGAACACAATCATCAATTAGAGGATAATTTTGAAATTCTCCATGTAGAAAGGAAAGGTTATAAACTGAATTTCTTAGAAGCCATAGAAATAAATCGATTAAAGAACACAGGTAATCTATTAAATGACCAAACATATATCAACACCTCACCCCTGCTAAATATCTTTTAACAAAAACCAGTGTGGATTTTCCATAGACATAGTAGAGAATGGACCAGGCTAGTCATTCATGAATAGGAAATTTATAAGCGCCAACATGTTTGTAGGCCAGGGGTTAGAGGGGTGTCATAGCTCACAATCTATCATACGCCAGCGGCGTAACAAATTTAAAACGAATAAAAATATCAATTAATATTCTATGATGCTTTTATTTGCAGAATTGAAATAAATATTTTTTTATAAGAAATAGTTAATTACTCTATCTATATGTCGTGATACGGAAGTTGTTGTACTTGAACATAAATCAGTATTCAATATAAAAATAATTGTAATATTCATATCATTTATCTTTCACGACATTAATGATTTGAAATAAACTTTTTTATCCAAGCCACTAGTTATTATTTAAAACAGAGTACCATGTAAGAATTATCCAAGTCCAAAGTAAAAAATTGTGTAATATTTTGCCGGATTGTAGTTAAGTGGCTAATTAATGTCCACAATTTTAAAATCGGCAAAAACTTTGTTTCTTGAATATTACTGTGATTGAAATTTTTTTTCTAAATTTTATGGACTCGCTGTCTATTTTTATTATTCCTAACGTGTCTATGCCGTACAGACACTAGCATATGAAATTTAACGTCAGCCATGAACATCGTAAAAAAGTAGTCTTACCAAAGTTCTAATGTCTCAAATATTGAAGTGCAATAAATGTAACGACGTCGTGGTATGCAAATATGACTACTTTGACGTTTGGTTAGTATACCAATTATTTGTAAAAATAATAACACTTGTACAAAATTCCTAAACCGAGAAAATGGAGATATTTTTTGTAAGTTAATAAATGAAGCAAATCAAAAATGGAAATATTTTAAAAATATATATTCGACGGTGTATGTGTTCAGGAGAAAATAGAGTATTTACAACTTCATTTTCAAGAAATAACCTGTTAATATTTGTATATAATTTTAATTATGATTTGGAATATATATGATAGACTGTTTCAATTTAGGTATTAATCTGAAAGACTTGTTACAGTTAAACCTGTTTCACTAACAGTCCCCAAACTCCAATCATAAGAAATTGGTATTTAAAGAAATACAATAAAACAAATTAATAAAAATAAAAGTGTATATTACAAAAACAAATAACAATTAAATTTGTTTGCCCATCAGGTTTTGGCAGTACTATTGTTGAAAATTTTTAATATCTCGAATCGACAATCTGTCATGTGTTTCTAACGGAAATTATTTATTTTAATATGATTAGTGTATTTCTTGATTTTCACTGTTTCTAGTATCCTAAAATATTTATGACAAAATATACCGATAAGGAAATGTGTGGGATAAAAATAAGTATATGCTAATATTAAATCTATTACTTGTTGGTCATATTACAATTATATACATAAAACAGAATAACGTACAATAAAATATACTTTTTTTTCTTACTGACTGACATTATCTAATTTGTGTAAAGCAAATCTGAGACTATGTAACTATCGGACATCGAATAAAAATAAATAAACATTGCAGAAATTAAAGTTTCATTTCTGGACTTTTTACACATGGCAGTTATTAGGCAAGTCATATATTTATTTATAACGTTTATGAGCTTTTTTTTTCCAGATTTTGTAATATTTGGTTAAATGAAAATTTTACACTTTTACAAGTAATAGGGAAAACAAAAATTAAGGAAAAAATTGTAAAAAGATAGGAAAAACGGCACTATTTGGTGTAATATTACGAGGGAAATGTTAATGAAAAATAATAGAAAATGGTGGGCTTCTATTATGTTGGTCTCACTTTAAAACACGAACACCATCAAATCGATAATAGAAATCGTTTGGGCAAGATTGCGATATATCTTGTTGTCCTAATATATTAATCCAAAGGTCTCGGCGGTTAGAATCACTGGGAAACCTATAAAAAATCACTGATAACAAAATCTAAAATCCCAAATTACCCGCCTATGATACCAAACTTAACCTAAATTATGTCATTACCTGTGAAAAGTTAAATTTGGAAATAAATAGTCCAATTTTCGGCAAACTTGGCACTGATTGACCATTTTGTCACTAATGAATAATTAGTCACTTACAAAAACACTTTTGGAATTACAAAAAATTAAAAAACGATCCAAGACACACAATGTCAACCACAAAAATGTCATATGTCAAAATTTTTATGAATGGACCGGATTCAACCTTGATCGTAAGATAGCGTAAAAGAAATTTGCGAGGTTGCCAGATTTCATAGTTTATCACATTACTTAGAAATCTTGAATTCTCTGGGAGTTAAACTGAAGCATTATAAAGCATACTATTTTAAAGATATTAGTTTACTGTTGTAACAATAAATTTTTTATAAATATTATATGAAATATATTATCATAATAATATTTTTTTTTCATAAAAATTGGGTATTAACAAATTATATTGTTTTCCCTTATTTTTTTCCAAAACAGTTGGCAAATTACTACTGATTGTGACCCATTCGTGGCGTTTTGATTTTGTAAACATTCCATGTCCAGACGTCCATGGGATTTTCCAATAATTTAAATAATAGGCAATAAAATGGAAATTGGGGAATTGCACTTATTCATTATTGTAAATCTAGGTATAAGTTTTTCAAGTAACCAAATATTTTGTCATTTAAAATAGAACTTCTGATGAAGGTACAGTGTTAGCGAAACGCGTCAAGTTTTTTAGTTAAATATAGTGGAAATTTGACAAATATTCGTCTTTTATTCATCGTTGAAGGGGTAATTGTACAGAAATGGGCAATAAAATGTAAATTAGGGTATTGCACTTATTCATTATTGTAAATCTAGGTATAAGTTTAAATATAGTGGAAATTTGACAAATATTCGTCTCTTATTCATCATTGAAGGGGTAATTGTACAGAAATGGAAAGAGAGAAATTAGGAGGTACCTAACGGACATCCTGTATTTTCAGTTCTAAGTGTCTTAATATCGTTATGGGGAATCAAGAACTGTAAGCGAAACTACTAAAATATTGCCAAGCATCATTTCATTTTTATTTAAAATAAATCATTTATATTATTAGGTTACAATAAATTTGCCCTAGATTTCTAACGTCTTATTCGTCATTAACACTGTTTTCTCTCTTTTTTATGCGAATTGTCTCTTTTATGACGAGTTTATGATGGCTTCCACTCGTATTTGAAATTTTGGTATTTTTAAAATTAAATTCGTGTTTTATTTATTTGTGTTTATGTAAAGCTGTTGACGCGTTTTCGGTGTATTTGTTCCTATTTATTATGTTTTCCAAATACTGTGTAGTCATGCCTACGTATTTTTTGGGCCATTTAGGCAAGGTATTGCATATATTATGTTGGGTTTTTTCTTCGTTTTTCAGAAGTGTATATATACTGATTTCAGTAAATGGTGTAATTTATGACATACAAGTATGTTGTGCTTCCCCAAAATGTCTTTTAATTTCTGTGACAATAGACTCATATAGGGAATTGTAATGTATGCTTACTGTTCTGTGTTGTTTTTAACTAAGTTTTATATTGCTTTTGTTTTGTTATAATACAAACATGTCGGTTAATTTATTATTAACCGACTTCCAAAAGAATGAAGTTCTCAATTTGTCGACTTTGTATTTTTTTTATGTATGACACCGATTACTCGGGAATGGCGGTACCGATTTGAATGAAATCTTTTACGTTATGTTCAGTTAGTTGCTGCAATAGTCCCCTATTTTTTTGAATGAAATTGGTGCAGTAAAATTCAAGATGGCGCTGACAATATGGCGGTCAAAAAAATTATTTTTTTCTGATTTTCTCCAAAATTGGTAAGTGAGAATTTTCGAGGTCGTACATAACGAATCCGAAATGATTTTTAAATAATTCAATATGGCGGATCTAACATGGCGGACAAAAAAAAATTAATTTTGTCCAACTTTCTCCAAGATTAGAGTCAGGAAGTTTTCAGGGTCGCACATAACGACTTCAAAATGTTTTTTTTTTTAAATTCAAAGTGACGGATCCAATATAACGAACAAAAAAATCAATTTTGTCCGATTTTTTCCAAAATTGATACGGGGGAGTTTTCGAAGTCGGGCACAACTAATCTGAAATTATTTTTAAAAAATTTAATATCGCGGATTGAATATGGCGGACGAAAAAATCAATTTTGTCCGATTTTCTCTAAAATTGGTATGGGGGAGTTTTCGGGGTCATACATAACGAATCTGATATTATTTTTAAAAAATTAAATATGGAGTATCCAATATGCCGGATAAAAAATAAATTTTGTCCGATTTTTTTTCAAAATTGATGTGGGGAAGTTTTTAGTATCGCACATTACGAATCTGAAATTATTAAAAAAGAACTAAATATGGCGGATCCAAGATGGCGCATTAAAGATTCTATATCTCTCCATTTTGTCTAAAATCAGTATTAAGGGATATTTGTTGGTGTTAATAATGAATTTAGAATATTTTCTAAAAAAGTAAATCTGGCGGACTCAATATGGCGTTCTAAAAATTTTACATTTTTCGATTTGCTCCTAAACTGATATAGGGGGTTGTTCAGGATGTAAATTATGAATTTAAAAGGTTTTTTTCAGGATTCAATATATCAAATCCAATATAACGGACTAAAACTTTTACATTTTTCGATTTTGTTCAAAGGTGAGACTGAATCGTTTTTGAAGATGTAAATAACGAATATAAAATTATTTTAAGAAAATCTAATATGTCAGATGTAATATGATGGTCTAGAAATTTTAAATTTCCTAATTTCATCAGATTTGGTATTTGGAGGTTTTCGGGGTCGTGTATTACGAATATGAAGTTAATTTTTTACAACTATTAGGTTGATAAGATACAATATGAGAGAATGAAAATTTGACATTTTCTGATTTGGTCTAAAATTGGTATTGCGGGATTCTTGGGAAATATATAAATTCAATATGCAGTATAAAATATATAGAGCTAAAAAATTTACGTCTCAGGTTCTTGAAATATCGATAATGGAAAGTTTTGGAGCCTATATTACAAAGCTAAAGCTAATTTTAAATTTAAGAGCTCAGATTTACTATCACAAACTAAATATTTGTTTGATACAATTTCACTGGGGAACTCTAAGAATCAAAGAATTTTTAGTGGTTCGTTTTGGAGTGATTTACAACTTTGGATAAAATGGGTACTTCTTTGCCTCCTTGAAGTCATTACGAAGTAGTACTTAGTTCAAATATTTTATGAATATCATATTGAATTCAAAACTAAAAATCGAAAAATAAATTTGTATAAAAAAATTGCACCGACTTCTAAAAGTGCGCTCAAAAGTGAAAAATGACGATAAATTTTTATATGAAATTGAAATTTTTGAAGTTGGCGCCGAATTATTTCTAAATGAAATAAATAACTACTAATATATACAAATTATGATAAGAAAATAATTACAAATAAATTATTTTTAATCTGTTTATGCGAGTCACAATTTATCAGGTATTAGTTTGGCGCCGACTTCAAAAGTTTCAATTTCGTATAAAAATTTACAGTTATTTTTCATTTTTGAGCACACTTTTAGAAGTCGGTTCGATGTTTTTCTGTTTTAAATTTTATTTTGTTTATTAAATTTCAAGGGTAATGATTGGATATAAGAGTATTCCTGACATTTGAAGAACTTCAGCTCTAAATTAATATGTTAGTGCTATTGCTCTGTCCGCTAATACGATTATTATACTAATTTCGTTATGCGACCTGTGTGTGTTTTTGTATATCACTTGGTTATAATAGTGCTGTTGCTTAAATAACAAACAAACGTTATTAATAATCATAAAGTAGAAATTAGACACAAACAAGCAGAAACAAATACATTCCAAACAAATGTTTAAAAACAGACAACCAAGACTAGACATTTTATACAAATTTCAATTCTTTCACGTTCCAGTAATTTTATCATTTTCCTACAAAATTACAATAAAGTTAAATAAACGTTCAAAAACACTTGTCTCGCATACCAAGCACGTTAAACACTTATTTAAGATACAAAATGTTATTACAGGTGCGCAGGTGGAAGATCTTGAGAACTAAAGAAATTTTTCTTGACAATTTCGTTATGTAACCTACATTGATATTGACTTTGTCGTATGTATACTCTATTCAGGAACTAGAGAGAGTAATAAAACTGTCACAGAAACCTCCGACGTACCTGCTCCAGTACCGCAGGAAACTAAGGACTGCCATAAATCCAATTATATTTAAATATTATTAGCTTTATAAATTTTTTTCAACAATAAAATTGTTCATAGGTCAGTTTAACTTCTGTCAGTGATCAGAGAACATCTTACAGTATGTCCTCAGTAGTCTGTCTTGTTTGCGCTTGTTTTTATATATTATTTGAGATATGTTTTCCATCTTTATTCCAAAAACCGTTAAAACCAGGGCATTTCTCTCAAAGAAAAACTTATTACGATGACTGTTTACGATGCCTTACGACATCAATATCTGGATATTAATGTTGAAAGTTTTGTTGGGATATGTTCCAAAATGACGGGAGTTTGAAAATCTACTGTTTACAGAATGGTGAAGGAGAAAAGACAAATGGTACTGTTAGTGCTCCCCAGCCACATTCGGTCACAAGAAGATGAAAAATCCCGTTGGAAGAAGGGATGAAAACTGAAATAAGAAGAGTTATGCATAGAGTTTATTATTAGAAGTAGATCACTACCGTCGACAAAATTTTAACTAAAATCAATTAAGATAGAATTTACCTGAAATTAGTACAAGTGGACTCTGGAAATTACTTAGAAAATTTAATTTTTGCTGCGAAAAACCAGATAGGAAATTTATTCTTATAGATCGCCCAGAATCTGTCCGTTGGAGAAGAAAATATTTCCGAACAATTAAGCAACGTCGCGAATATGGAAGAGATACATATTACTTAGACGAAACATGGTTGAATGAAGGGCACACTGTACCGAAAGATGTTCAGAGCTATAAACAAGCCTCATTTGAAGGTTGCTCGACTGAACTAAATCAACCTACAGGAAAAGGCTGTAGGCTCATAATTACGCACATCGGTAGTTCCTAAGGGTCTATTAACTTTTCTGTCCAACAGAACAGAAATTTATCACGAGAATATGAACAGGAACGTCCGTGAGGAGAGTTTTCAACAAATGTTGGATGTTATATCAAAGGAATCATTAATAGTTATGGTAATGCCCCGTACCACTCGCGTAAAAATGCTAACAAATGCATAGAACAAAAAGGGATAAAACGATGGCTGCTTTTCAAGAATTTAGGTCATTTGGTTACAATTGACATATTCAAAAAAGAGCTTTTAGATATAGCAAATGTATAGAAAGATAAGTACAATAAATATATAATTGATGAAATGGCTGCATAAAAAAATATCTGTCATTCGTCTTCTACTGTACCATTGTGAGCTGAATCCAATTGGGTTGATATATAGGCTCAAGTTACAAAATTAGTGATTAACTGAACTTTTGAAAGATTCTTTGAATAAAGCTACTGCGGAAATTTGGAAAAAATGTGTGGACCAAATGATAAAATAGGAAAACAAAATGTGAAAACTCGATCACATGATCAGATAGCGGAATCAGTTATAATTAATTTTGGTGAAGATAGCTCCACTGACTCTACGAATTAGATAAGTAATGCTTACCAGTGTAAACACAATTTGTTATTTAAATTTTTGTTTTTGTTGTATTTTATTGTTTAATTTTTATTTTATTGTGTCTCACTCTTTAATTTTCTATATATTTAGTCCAATTACCCGTAATGTTTTTATTATCCTATCGGGGCTATTGGATTTCCATATAATAAAATAAATTAAATTAAGATGTCAGTGCAATAGAAATAAAAATAAGTAAGTCTAATTTTAACTATAACAGATAAAAAGTAATATATTTTCATCCCGTTTTAGTATTTAATTGTAATTCTGTAGATGGTTTAAAAAGTAAATAAACCAAAACGTCAAATGTCCTAAAAATGTTTTTATAATTAATAAAAAAATTACCGAGAGCCCAAAAAATATTAATATTATATGGATTTATTTGTTAACCGACTTCTAAAAGAAGGATGTTCTCAATTCGTCAACTATGTATGTTTTTTTATGTATGTACTTTGGAAGGGCGGCACCGATTTCAATGAAATTTTTTATGTTATATTCAGGAAGTTGCTGCGGTGGTCCCATATTTGTTTGGACGAAATTGGTGCAGTTAAGTCCAAGATGGCGCTGACAATATGGCGGCCAAAAAAATTAATTTTGTCCGATCTTCTTCAAAATTGGTATGGAGAAATTTTCAGGGTTGTGCCCAACGAATCTAAAGTTATTTTTAAAAAATATGGCGGATCCAATATGGCGGAAAAGAGAGTTTAATTTTGTCCGGTTTTCTCCAAAATTGGTGTGAGGGAGTTTTAGGGGTCGCATAAAACGAATCCAAAATATTTTTCAAAAATTCAATATGGCGGATCAAATATGGCGAACAAAAAAATCAATTTGTCCGATTTTCTCCAAAATTGGTACAGGGGAGTTTTCGGATCTATACATGACGCATCTGAAATCATTTTAAAAAAATTCAATAAGGCGTATCCAATATGGGGGATAAAAAATAATTTTCTCCGATTTTTTTCAAAATTGATATGGGGAGTTTTTGGGATCGCACATTCCGAATCTGAAATTATTAAAAAAAATAAATATGGAGGATCCAAGATGGCGGATTAAAGATTCTACATCTCTTGATTTTATCTAAAATCAGCTTTGGGGTTTTTTGTTAGTGCTAATTACTTAATTAATATTTAAAAAAACTCAATCTGACGGATTCAATATGGCGTCCTAATTTACATTTTTTGATTTTCTCTAAAACTTATATAGGGGTTTCTTGAGGATGTAAATTATTAATTTAAAAGTATTGTCTCATGATTCAATATGGCAAATCCAATACAGGGTGTCCAAGATAAGGATCCCAAGCATGGGGATCTCGGAAACAGTTGGAGATACGAGGTCGGTTAAATTAGAGAAAAGTTGCGCAATTTAGTGCTAAATTAAACGCAGTTAAAAAAATTTAAAAATTTCAAACACTTCCGGAGATTTCCGGAAAAAAACGAAATTTGGCAAAATCGTTTTTAATTTTTGCAGGCTTTATTTAAAGAGATATCAGAAAATAAAAGGTAGATTCTCATTGCCACTTTTTATTTTTTATAATATGGTCTAAACAAAATTTAAATCCGACGTTTCGTTTCTGAGATACCATCATGAACTTTCATTTTTTATATGGAACAAAAAAAAGTATCCCATGTATTTGATAGCATTTTTTATTACAAATTCAACGATGTATCACCCTTGCATATCGAATACGTAGTTCAAGTACTTTCCATAAGAGCTCCATGAGAGCGAGAGAGAAAGGTATATCAGTTTTATAAAAGCCAATGAACTACACACTTGATATGCAAGTGTGATACACCGTTGAATTTGTAATAAAAAATGCTATCAAATACATGGGATACTTTTTTTTGTTCCATATAAAAAATGAAAGTTCATGATGGTATCTCAGAAATGAAACGTCGGATTTAAATTTTGTTTAGACCAAATTATAAAAAATAAAAAGTGGCAATGAGAATCTACCTTTTATTTTCGGATATCTCTTTAAATAAAGCCTGCAAAAATTAAAAACGATTTTGCCAAATTTCGTTTTTTTCCGGAAATCTCCGGAAGTGTTTGAAATTTTTAAATTTTTTTAACTGCGTTTAATTTAGCACTAAATTGCGCAACTTTTCTCTAATTTAACCGACCTCGTATCTCCAACTGTTTCCGAGATCCCCATGCTTAGGATCCTTATCTTGGACACCCTGTATAGCGGGCTAAAAATTTTACATTTTTCGATTTTGTTCCAAGGTGGAACTGAATCGTTTTTGAGGACTTAAATAACGAATATAAAATTATTTTAAGAAAATCTAATATGTCAGATGCAATATGACGGTCTAGAAATTTTAAATATCCGGATTTCATCCAAAATTGGTACTAGAGAGCTTAGAAAGGTTTAGATTTAGATTAGATGAAGACGCTTGAAGTTCAATATGGCAGATCCAATATGGTGGGTTGAAAATTTTATCTTATTGGCATTTTTTCAGATTTTGTATTAGAGGATTTTCGGGGTCGTATATTACGAATATGAAGTTAAGTTTTTACAACCATTAGGTTGGTAAGATATATTATGAGAGACTGAAAATTTTACATTTTCCGATTTTGTGTTAAATTGATATTGCGGGGTTCTTGGGGCGTATACAAACTTAATACGCACTATAAAATATATCTAGCTAAGAAATTTATGTCTCAAATTTTTTAGATATTAGAGGGTTTTTGGGACTATATTACCAATCTAAAATTATATTTCACGGGTATTTCCAGAACTCTAAGAATCGAAGAATTTTTAGTGGTTTACAACTTTGGATAAAGTGGATACTTTTTTGTCACCTTTGAGTCATTGCGAGATATACTAATCTCGATTAGTATTTAGTTCAAATAATTTATGGATATCAAGATTAAAAATCGAAAAATAAAATTTCTATAAAAAAAATTGAACCGATTTCTAAAACTGCGCTAAAAAGTGAAAAATAACTATAAATTTTTATATGAGATTGAAATTTTTGAAATCGGCGCCAAATTATTTCTAAATGAAATAAATAACTAATATATACAAATTATGGTAAAAAAGAAATAGAAATTACAAATAAAATATTTTTAACCTGTTTATGCGAATTCTTTTTTGTCAAGTATTAGTTTGGCGTCGACTTCAGAAATTTCAATTTCATATAAAAATTTATAGTTATATTTCACTTTTTAGAGCACTTTTAGAAGTCGATTCAATTTTTTCTATAAAAATTTCATTACATTTTACACTTCCAAATGTTTATTGTTTTCCAACTCAAATGGCCCATTATTATAGACCGGTATTTCTGATTATAAAATTTCTGACCCATTCCTATGAAAAATATATATGTCTAACTATTTTTGACAAAGACACCGGACTAAAGAACACAGGTAGTTTGCGAAGAAAAAAGGGTGAAAAATGATTTATTACTCTCTCTAGTTCTTGAATGGACTATTAAAAAACGGGCTCTTTCTGATTCTGAAAAAAAGATGGTGTTTATAATTAAAAAAAATATCGGTTACGTCTTAGCTTCATCTTGAGTTCCCTGTATATTTCGGTACTTGGCAAAAAAACTCTAACCTGAAAATAAAATTGGACAGGTCCGAGCGTTCTTCCAAACATTTACTTTATATTCAATTTATTCGTTATTTTAAGAAAACACTAAATTAATCGTCTACAACTTTTATTTAATTTTTTTTTTATTTTTATAACAACGAAGTTATTATACTTTACCACATTATTGTTTACGTTGTTTTTAATAAAGGCGATTTAAAATAAAATCTAGCAGAAATAAGCCAAATGAAAAAAAAAATTAAATCAAATTTGTTTTTCTTCAGATATTTCCAAAGAAAAAACTTTATAAAAAAGGAACGGGTATATCATTACGCCCTACGTTGCACAACTTGTTTCTAATTTAACTATCTATCTTTTTTTATTTTGTATAATAACAATTTTGAAAATGATATCTACATCAAACTTCCAACGAAAGATATAATAATGATAAAACAATGAACAATCTGTTAACATATCGATAATTGCAACTCTTAACAGATAAGTTATCGATTATTTGATTCACCCGATTAAATCACATGTTGCTTATCATACAAAAATAATACCTTGTACTGAACAATAATTAATGAATTTTATTACTTACTATTGCACCAACTTTGACACAATTTAATTGAGATTTAAACAACAATCTCTCGTTTCTTTCTTTATTAATAATGTCTTTTATTAATTCAATAAAATTGCTTTATCCCCGATACAAAATATATATAAAATCGTAAAAATACGACCGTTTATCGCGTGCTTCCAGATGTTTTTCACACGTACGTTTTTCCCGCGTGGCAGTCGAGCACAGACAGAAGATCAGTGACGCGACGCCTGTTGAATGTTTTGCTAGGGCGTCGAGATGCCGGTTCAGGGCCGTAGTAGGATATATGAAGAAAGCACGATGCACATAATGTTTTGTAGTGTTGGAGCCGGTCGATAGAAAGTGAAATTTATTAATACACTCTTGTAACTTTTTCTGTGGCTTAATTATGTCGAGTCTATCACATTTTCTTTCTGTAAAAATTTTTAAATGAGGGCCGTTTAATCTCCCAATTTTTTGAGAGACGTAAATTTGGCATTGCACTGTAAAGGTGCGTATAAATATGGCGAGACGAGCGCGTGACGAGCTTGTAACGAGCTTGCAATGAACCTTTTTGATCTTTGCTGGTTCGAACCCTTATCTTCGACGCCCGGCGCCAAAAGAGATTTATAGCATCCGGGCGGTGTAAACCAATAAAAGGTAAAGAAAAAAAAATATTTAAGTTTTAGTTGAATTCCAGCACACCAAGCAAATTTTTGAAGAACGTTTTAGTTAATAGAAAATGAGCGTAGGAAGTAAACTTGCCCTGCCATATGTGACGACGAAGAACAAACGACAGCTATATTAATTTTATGCAGTGGGGTTTTGTTATCATCAAGTTTGTTAAATAAAAAACGAAAGCCTCGACGATCCTGCATACGGTCAGGATCAGAACTTTTAGCCAATTTTTATTTCCAACATAGACCACAGTAAAAAATTTTTATGTAAAATTACCATAACTTTCATTGGTAATATATTGCCTTGTGTATCTAGGTAAAAAATTACTTGCATTTTAATGTAAAAAATATTCATGAATCACTAAGTAATTTTCGTATTTACATCATGTAATTTTTGTTGTTTTTCCGTGTCGATTTACTTGTTGTTAGATGCAATGTAACTAACACATCATATAAAAATACGTATTCCACCATGTCAGATTACGGAAAAATACGTATTCCACCATTTGAGATTACGTGAAAATACATTATAATATATGTTAGAAAATTTAAGTCATCAAGTAAAAAAAGCCCCCCCCCCCCACACTCTTCTTATGAAAAAGTGACCCTGATTAAATAAATTTAATTTTTAATATGATGCAATTTATGTCATCCTGACTAAAAATTATCCTTGTCACAACTCGATAATTTTGATGTTTTCTCAAATAATCTTTAGACGACCAATATTAAAAAATACATATTTCACAAAAAATAGATCACGGAAAAATTCAGCCTGCTTCCGTACTGATTAAATGAGAAAATTCAATTTTATTTCTGGTAAGCGAGAACATGAGAACTACCCAGTATATTGAATTTTATCAGAAATAACTGAAAATAGGATATAAATTACATCATATTAAGAATTGAATACGTTTGACCAGGAATACTTAACCATAAAAAATGTACAAGGCTCCTTACCTATCTGTTGTTAAAAGAATTCGTGAATTAGACATATGGATACGTCAGTAGGAAAGGATTTTCATTCATCTTCTGAATAAAACAACGAACAGTTGCTGTTAACGAAGTTTTTATTATTGTAATGATCTGTATATAAATAAAGAAATAAAAGCTAACATAATAACGATTTATTTATATTGAAACAACTAACCAATATTTCGAAAAACAAATAGGTACATATTGTAGTTATTTTACAAGTACCAAACAAGACTGAGGCAGAACAAAAGTTAAACTTATACAGAAGGAGTCATGCTATAATGAGATTATTTAAATTCAAGTTTTTTCTTTAAATTTACATATTTATTGTACATTATATATAAGAACGTGGCTCACAAAAACTTATAACTAAAAATTTATTTATAACAAAAAAAAAACTTAGCAGCTCAGATTAATAATAACAGATACATTTAGACATAATTTTGTACGCATAGAGTGGGGATAAATTCAATGGATAATCAGAGAGATCCAATAGTCTATTTTATTTGTGACTCATGTACTTAGCAGGTTTTGTGATTAGGAGATTTTTACTAGCTTTTAAAATGAATTAAAGATTAAAGCTTTGTTAACTAAGCACTTCGTGCAACGCTGCTTATTATTTACTTTTAGGAATGGAGTACTTGGTCAAAAGGTTTATTTATTTCCCCCATGGCTACAACGTTTTCTTGATATTTTAGAAGTAATATTATAGAAAAAGTAAAGTACTACAAGGCATCCCCACTTATATATCTATTTTTTCGTATTACTATTTCAAACTTAAAAGATCTTGGCGCATCTCGATACAAAATTTTTGAATGAGATGCTTTATCTGCTTTGTTTTTTAATCTGAACTTTGCAGTCAGTTATATATTTCCTGTAATTATACTATATATATATATATATATATATATATATATATATATATATATATATATGTATATATATATATATATATATATATATATATATATATATATGTATATATATATATATATATATATATATATATATATATATATATATATATATATATATATATATATGTATATATATATATATATATATATATATATATATATATATATATGTATATATATATATATATATATATATATATATATGTTTATGCGGATTTCTCCGTGTAGATAGATAGATAGATAGATAAACTTATATTTACAAAAAAAATATTTCAGCTTATAATAACAAAAATCTTTCTTTAAAGTAAAGCCTTCAAAAATAAATGGCGCCATTTACATATTTTGTTAATAAAATTTATACCGTATTTTTCGAATTTCGTTTTTTAGATCTTGTTCCACTTTCAGGATGAATATTAAAAAAGTACCTTTAAGTAAATTCTCATATAGAACTTATTTCGTTTGGGTATTGTAAATTAAATACACAGTAATAACAAAAAATTGTTAGAAAAGCATCAGTAAATATTAAATAGTCCTCTGCTACCTCTCCTTTTCCATGCAAGTCTTAAACAATAAGTTTTCTTCAACATCTAAAAATTGAAAATTGTTGTACTAAATTTATAGATACAGCATTAATCTGTAATTTTACAGAACTTTTGCTATAAAAATAGTTTTAAATATTTCCATTTCAAATATGGCAATTTTAACTTCATGACTTCTTAAAGAAAAAAAGATATAGGGTAAATAATATTTTGGCCTTAAGTATACCAATTTAAAGAAAATAAAGGTTAAGAAAAATTGTCTCTGGTCACATTTTTGTTGTCTTAATTGTTTCGGCAACGCCAGTGGTGCACTTGGAAATAAATGTTTTTATTACTAAAAATCGTTTCAGATTTACACCTAAATGGACACTAAAATGTTTTTCTCGACTTACCAGCCAATATCCACTTGTTACCTATGCAGTTAGTATAAAAATAATGGCCGACTGCCACGTCTCGCTGCTGCTCTTGGGGATGAATGGGGGAAGCGTCATTATTTTACATTATTTTACATTATTGTATATTATTTTACATTATCTTACATTATTTTACATTATTTTACACTATTTTACATTGTTTTACCTTATTTTAAATTGTTTTACATTATTTTACATTATTTTATATTATTTTATATTATTTTACACTATTGCACATTAAATTGCTGTTTTTATGTAATCATACTTGAAAGCATATGTAATGGGAAAAAATACATTGTACACTTAGTAAAATTTCAATAGCAGTAAAAGTATTTAGATATAGATTTACATGCGTTTTTTACTGTGTAGCGGACAATACAAAAATTTTACCAAAATATCTCCTACCAATTTTGAATACTTATTAAACAAAATAGGACCAGTTATATCCGAAGAAAAAATTTTTTTCTAGCATAAGTTCAAAGGACTTTAATTAAGAGTGGCATGGTGGTGCTCGAAGCACAACATTTCCATGTTGTTTAGCCTATTCATCTATCATATGTTTCTTAAATTTTCTTTCTTTCTCATTCGCAATTTTCTTCACAGGTGTGCATACAATTGCCATACTTTGTCTGACAATGAAAAACAAACAACAGCTTTGTTACTTTTATGCATTTACCGTTTGAGGCTAACTGTAACAAACAATAATAAAAAATATAATTTAAAGCAAAGAAAAAATGTCAGTTGATAAATTGTACATAACAGGGTATCACTCGGTTTTACCTCGTACGGTTTTACCCCAAATGAGAAGGAAGGAAAATAAATAACCCAAAAACACGACGCAAAAAAAAATTAACTGGTGTTTATTTAACCTTAATTCATAATTAATCGTTGCTAAAAAACAAATTCTACTTACCTTGACTTGGGAATTATAATACATTTATGAAATCCGTCGCATATTAGATCAAACTTCCATAAAAATTGTTTCTTATTTATTTTCTATTAGCACGCATGTTGACCACTAATCAAGATGGCCGGCTACAGTAAGCGAACCGCGCGTAAATTTTAAATGCACTAAAAAGCAATAATACCTTGTCCAGATTTTACCCCCCGTACACGGTTTCGGACTAATATCCCCTATTTTGTTTTTAGAATTATAGCCCAATTTTTTTACTGGCTTGTCAAGAAAAGTCTGACTTGAATTTTTGGTTGATTTAATAATCATTTCCAATCTTGTAATAATAATAATAACCCCAATTTTGAAAAGGATATTATGACAATAAATGTTAAA
This sequence comes from Diaprepes abbreviatus, assembly GCA_034092305.1. Lineage (NCBI taxonomy): Eukaryota > Metazoa > Arthropoda > Insecta > Coleoptera > Curculionidae > Diaprepes > Diaprepes abbreviatus. Next base: position 4,829,285 of record JASJET010000094.1, on the reverse strand, counting down.
ACAATATTATAGTTTATACTAGATGAAGATTATAGCCGACCTAAATATTTTGTAAAGTAAATATTTGCCTTTCAAGCCAAAAATAATGACAATATGTTTGTTTGGGTCCCTGATGTCAACGTTAAATCAAATTTTAGGGCCGAGATCCTGTAACAAACATAAGAAATGACATTTTTTTTTCAACTAACAAATTTGTTATTATGTGAACCAGATCGGTTGCCAGTGGTTTGACACAACGCTTTGCTACAAGGAATGGAAACCAATTGAAGCTTATATGAAAAAATAACTAAACTGGAGATGTAGCTTTACCATAGAATTCTGAGATTTCCTTGGACGGAACGTGTATATAAAGAAAAAGTACTACGTAGAGAGAATAAAATTCAGAAATTATACCTACGATGAAGATACGAAAATTTGAATATTAAGTTAACATAGTTCTATAAAGAAAGAATTTCATGGTTGAAAACTTTCTAAACATGGTGTTCCTTATCAACAATGCTTTCCGAGTTGCAGTAAAAAAAGCGACGAAACTAGTTTATATATTCCCACTTTTTCTGGACTACCTACCCCTGTTACGTTTATATTAATTAAAACAAATAATAAATTGGGATATTTTTTCAATTACTTTGTTATTTTCGAGAAATATATATATATATATATATACGTGTTAGCGAGTTATAATTTATTTCTTCACTACCTACTCCTGGTTGATGTTTGGTAAGCAGGTGTTTCCACGCATTAGGCAACCACTGCCTGTCACCTCTGCTGTTTAAGTTGTTTGGGCCTCTAACCAATTTCGATAGCTTCCCTTATAATTCTTGTGGACAAATTTTCATATTTCGATATTATTTTTGTTCCTGAGCAGTTTATCTTATGTCCTGTGTTTAATAAGTGTTGGGCCCGTAAAGAAGAAATTGTTTTTTGCTTGACATCGTCTCTTCTGGCGCTTATTTTACAGTTGGTTTGACCTACATAAGATAAGCTGTATTCTCCGTACGGAATTTAATACACTCCCTGATTATCTAGAGGGATTTGTATTTAGGTGTTGGCAGAATATCCTTTCCTTTACAGTCTGTGGTGAAAATAGTTTCAATGTCGGTTCTCTTGAAAATTTTTATGAATTTTGTCTGTGGTGCCTCTGACATAAGGAAAAAAAGCTTTGAATTTTTTTTCTTGGCCAAGTGTTTGTTTTTTAGAGCCTTGTCTATATGTTTTTTTAATGACCATTTTTTGTAAGGGCGTCTTACAGTATGTTTATTTCTTTGTGGTAATTTTCTTGATTTGTAAGGGACTGAGATTGAAACGCAAGTGATTTCGCAATGGCAAATGTGATGTGAATCGGCATTGAGGTATATGTTGGTGTGAGTGGTTTTTTTTTTGTAGATAGAGTGTGAAAGCAAGCCATACTCTTTTCTTTTCAGTAGGATATCTAGAAAAGATATTTTTCTTTCCTGTTCTATTTCCATGGTGAATTTGATTTTTGGGTGTATACTGTTTATGTGATTTAGGAAATGATTGATCTTTTGCTTCTCCATGTCGCCAAATAACGAATGTGTCATCTACGTAACGCAGCCACAGTCGTGTTTTGTGTGAATAAGTCTCTAAATCTTTTGATTCGAAGTCTTCTATAAATAAATTAGCGATTACAGGAGATAGTGGCGAACCCATAGGGTCTCCCTCGACTTGTTTATATCGCTGATCTTCACAAGTAAAATAGGTGTTATCGAGACACAGTTTAGCTAATTCGATGATATATTTTGGTAGATTGTATTTGTTCTCCATTACACGGCCTTCTACGTTAAAAACTAGCAACCAACATATGTTTAGAAGAAAAAGATTTTCTAGTTAGTTTCGAGGTAACATCACTTTGCACGCAAATACGCCCATATATATATATATATATATATATATATATATATATATATATATATATATATATATATATATATATATATATATATATATATATATATATGGGCTACACTAGGTACTTATATACGGTTTTAAACACTTTCCCAAAATTAGTGAACATCCCTGTTGGTTTTATTGTTTTCAAAATGTTCTCTATGATGATCAATACATTCTGCATGCATTTGAACCAAACTGAAAAGCATTTTTTGTCAAGATGGTATTCCAAAAGCATAGTTGTTGAACGCATCAACCCATGCAGTTTGTTTTTCATGTGTGAAAATAAATCAGGGTTTTATGGTGAAAAACTCACCAGTTTCACATTTTGAGTGCTCAAAAACTCAATTGTTTGCGCCGATGTGTGAGAGCTCGCATTATTATAGTGGAAAATGGTTCTATTTTCTATTGCACAAAGAGCTTCTTTGACTCGTATTTGCGTGAAAAGTTATGTTACCTCGAAACTAACTAGAAAATCTTTTTCTTGTAAACATATGTTGGTTGCTAGAAGGCCGTGTAATGGAGAACAAATACATATATATATATATATAATATATATATATATATATATATATATATATATATATATATATATATATATATATATATATGTGCACTGGTATTTTTCCGGTTTTCAATCCGTTCGTCAATAGAGAAATCTTCACCACGTTTCGCCAACATCTCAGCATTTTCAAGTGATGCTTCCTCGACGGCTGTTTTTTTAAGTAGCAAGCTACTTTCACGGCTCACACTTTATTAATTTTAACAATTCTACAAATTATATATGCTTAAAATCTATCTTAAGGACAATCACAAACACCCAAGCCTGAACCGGGAATCAAATCAGGCATCTAGCATCTAAGTGATGCTATACCATTGCGATACTACTGCACCACCAGATAAGCATCCCAAAATATTTAATATTATTTTTTTAATACAACTAATACTTTAAAAATCATGTATTTTAAATTCCCTTTTAAATGTCATCTATCACGTGACCGCTGTGACATCACATGTTCCCAGAAATCGATAAATTGATAAGGTGATTTAAATTTTTTCCTGAAAAATTCTTTTTTTACGTTCCACGTGTGCCTACACAATTTAAAATGTATTTCTGTGAACATTATTTTGATGTAAGTTTTGATAATATTTATTTATTTTTCTTATATTAAAAGTTATTATTTTTCAACTTTTCAAAGATCGAAATTAGAATTTTGAGGTTAGAAATAAAGCAATCAAAATTAGGTAACAATGTTTTGTACTTGTTTAATTTTAGTTGCCGAATGATATGGAGAACTATAGAGAATATCATTTGATGGGCTCGGAAGCACAGGTTCGAATAAGAGCAGGTTCTTTTGCAACGAAATTTGGATATCAAACCGATAGAAAAAGACATGTTGGACGTGTGTGAAGTTGCTCTGTCTTGCTGGAACCATGTTCTTTGGTTATAGCCAGGAAAATTTTGCAGTTCAGGCACGAAGAAGTCGTCTAACATTTCCACATACCGCTCTGAAGTCACTGTTACTGTGCGTTCCCTTTCATCTTCAAAAAAGTACTGGCCGATAATTCCTCGCACCGACATCGCAGCCCATACAGTCACTTTCGGCGAATGTAGAGGTTTCTGATGTTTGTGTTTTGGATTGTTTGCACTCCAATAGCGGCAATTTTGCTTTGTTTACATGACCATTAAGATGAAAATGGGCTTCATCCGAAAAGAAGATGTTGGTAAACGTTGAAAAGCATTCAGTCATCTGGTTTACGAAGTCAAGCCTCTGACCAGCATCATGAGACTTCAATTCTTGCACCAACTGAATTTTATAGGGGTTCAGCTTTAAATCTTTTTGTAAAATGCGGAATAATGATGACCTATGCACATTTAAAGCAATAGCACGCTTACGAATCGAAACGTTTGGGTCGTCACGAACAGACTGAGTAACACTCTCTACGTTTTCGACCCTTCTCGAAGACCTCGGACGCCCGGATTTTGGTTTATCTAGTGTTGAACCGGTCTCTTCAAACTTCTGGACCCATTTTCCAATAAGCCGAGAGCTTGGCGCATCATTTAAGTGACGAATATATCGTAAATTGCAGAATTTACCGTTTTTGTAAAACTCATGTACGCACAAAGCACGATCCGCTCCCGAGAAATGCTCCATAGCGACTAAATTCCCAAGAGCCAGGTTACCTATTGACATACCCCCCGCGCCGCTCGGAATAGTTGCGTTCATGCAATAAGCAAAACAAATGTCTACTTTCTTTTGAGACACCCTGTACTATAGTTTATTCAAGAACTGTAGAGAGCGATAAATCATTTTTTACCTTTTTTTTTCTTCGGAAACTACCTGTGTTCTTTAGTCCGGTGTCTTTGGCAAAATCTGTTAGACACATATATTTTTCATAGGAATGGGTTAGAAATTATATAATCCAAAATACCGATCTATTATAATGGACTATTTGGGTTGGGTAATAATAGATATTTGGAAGTATGAAGTGTTAAAAGGATTTTAATCCTTGTCATAGGCGTTAGGAGGAGGTTTATTTTATCACTAAGTATTCATGGCATAGAATATTATTTCGGTAATAAACTAAAAATAAAATATTTTTTTACTTCTTAAAAAATTAGAAATTCACATACATTACAAAATATAGATAATTTTTCCATATTTAACATACACCATTTTTATTATTTTTAATTTTGGCATAGAAACAGTTTTAGGCACATTCAAACTAAAACGTAGCTTTACTCTCTCAAAGTTGTAATTTAAATACTTACAAAATACCCATTGTCAAAAATACAAGAAGTTAAACATATATAAAAAAAATACATTCGTCCATATGAAATTCAAATATTTTTGGGGCTATTGGTCATTTTATTATTAATTAAAAACATTTTAGGGCATTGGACGTTTCAGTTTATTTATTTCTTAAACCATCTGTAGAATTACAATTAAACACTAAAAAGGGATTCAAATGTAATTAGTTTTTATATGTTACAGTTAAAATTACACCTACTTATTTTTATTTCTCTTGTACTGATATCTTAATTTAATTTACTTTATTATATGGAAATCCGATAGCCCCAAAAAAACAAAATAAACATGTTAATTCTACACGCTTAAGAAAAAGACACAAATACAATAATAAAATAATAAAAAAATTACGGCTAATTGGAATTAAATATATATAAAATTAAAGAGTGGGACACACTAAAATAAAAATATTTAAAAAATATATAAACAACGTTAAACAATAAAATAAAACAGAAACAAAAATAAATAATAAATTGTGTTTACACTGGTAGACATTACGTATCTAATTCGTAATCAAAGTCAGTGAAGCTATCTTCGCTCAAATTAATTATAATTGGTTCCTCTAACTCACCGATCATAAGATCAAGTTCCCACATTTTGTTTTACTGGTTTATTATATGGATTTTTCCCAGTTTTCACAGTAACTTTGTTCAAAAAAAAAGCTTCCAAAAGTTGATATTTCCTTCTCCAACGGACAGTTTCCGGGTAATCTATAAGAACAGATTTCCTATTTGGTTTTTCCCAGCAAAAATTAAGTTTTCTGAGCAATTTCCAGAGCTCAGTTCTTTTAATTTCAGGTAAATCCCTATCTTCATTTATTTTAGTTAGAATTTTGTCCACGGTTGGGATCTGCTTCTATATAAAATGTATGTACAACTCCCCTTATTGTAGTTGTCGTTTGCCTGTGATCGAATGTAGCTTGGGAGTACAAACAATTCCAGTCGTTTTTTTCTCCTTCAATGTTGGAATACATCTCAACAGAACTTTTAACATTATTATTTAGATACTGATATCTTAAGGCATCATAAACATTCATCGTAACAAGTTTTTCGTTGAGGAAAAAATGTCCTGGTTTAACGATTTTTGAATAAATATGAAGGTGGAAGCCATATCTTTTGGGTATCTCACTCATCTCAAATAATCTATAAAAACAAGCACCAACAAGATAAATAACTAACGGCACACTGTAAGGTGTACTTTCCTCACTGACAGAAATTTTATTGTTGCAGTAAATGTATAAAAGCTTATAATATTTAAATATAATTAAACATAATTAGATTTACGGTAGGCCTTATTTACCTGCGGCACTGGAGCAGGTAAGTTGGACGTTTCGGTAAGAGTTTTATTACTGTCTCTAATGCTTGAATAGAGTATTGGAATGTGTATGCTTGCGAACGTCCTTCCTCCTCCCAAGAACTTTGAGTTCAGGAAAATAGACCCGATTCTGCCTCTTATACTAGGAATGTGGATGGTGCTGGCATCCTCCCCCCTGTCGGCAACTTGTTTTTTCTTGCGATCGCCCACCCCCTCTCCAAGAGCTTCAAATTCAGAAAAATAGACTCGATCTCACTTTTTACATTAGAAATGGGAATGTTGCTGATGTCTCCCTCCCCCCATCGACAACTTGCTTTCGCTTGCCATACTGTACTTTTGTGATATCACCCCCCCCCCCCCCACACACACACCAACGAGAAACTCTGGATCCACCCCTGAATCCGTATGAATAATTAAAAATTAAAATACCAATTAAACCTTTTCAAAACCTCAAATTACGGATTATAACATTCAAAATACTTTTAAAAATAACCCTTAAAACTCAAACACCATCAAGCAAAATATTATTTTAGTATATTTAGTACAAAAATACGTTTGTAATCCAAAAGACCTAATTAATAAAATGTTAATGAAATGCTAACGGCTAAATTTTTAATTCACCCTATTAAAGTTTACATTAAAAGGTTAAAAGACTCGTTAGTATAATTTTCTGTTAGCAGATTCTTAACCGAAAAAGAGCTGCAAAGAGGGTATCAGGATTCCCAGAAATAAATTAGGGTTTATGAACTCCCAGGGTGGCCGTAAATCTAATACTGAAATTGAATCTCTTCAAAGACCGGCCAGATCCGCATTTTTCGCATTTTACAATTAAAAACGTTTTAAATTTCGGTTTAGGATTTCAGCTTGCGGCTTGAATTCTGCAAGGAAATAATGTCAGGGATATTTTGATTAGAAATTTATTGTTACTTTCTTTTATTAAATTGCATCTTGAAAATTGTTGATAGTCTAAGCTAAAAATATTACTCTACCGTTGATATTTGAGGAATAACAACAAAAGCAAATATTTATAATTGAAAATGGTTTTATCGTTTTTAAAATATTTTCTATGGTGATTAACAAACTTCTGCTGCCATTTGAACCAACCTGAAAAGCATTTTTACAACTGTGAAGGAGGTATCCCGAATACATCAACCGCATCGCAGTGGGGCATTTTTCGCGTTCCGGTTAAAAATTTTTATTTCACTCGTATGATGAGGTATGGCTTTCCCAGGTAGTGGAACCTGAGGTTGAAGTAATAACCGACAAATTGTTTAACCATTTTTCCGTTTTTATCATCTCTAGTACCTTTAGCTTTGGGACAAATATGCGAGTTTTCACAAAAATCACAAAATTTCAAAAAAATTCCAGAACTCTTAATAGAAGATATTTTTATCGAAAATCATCATATAAATGCACCAATATAGTACTTCTTATGTATTTTGTCGGCCGAATACAATCCTGTAGTCAAATGAGCAAATTACAGTTTTACTATTTCTCAAAAAAATACCACAATTTAAGCAAAAATTTGAAAAATTACACTTTAAAAAACAGCATATACAAATGAATGTATAAATATATATATATATATATATATATATATATATATATATATATATATATATATATATATATATATATATGAAATAGAATGCGAAACAGTGAATGCAAACTTCGCTCCATCATATCCTTTCTGTGTTAGAGGTTGCACAGTTAGAATAAATTGTAATAAAATACAATTCATCCTATTCCACCACCATCGAGATGGTGGCCTACCTGTACCACCATACCGAGAAGAAAGTCAAACCTTACCCTCCCCGCCACAGTGATACGGCAGAGATACATGTTTCGTCTCTCACTAGACTCATCAGGGTACCGACATGCACCTGGCTGTGCAAAGGACAGATCAGAAGGAAGCATGGAACACTGAACGCGGCTTCGCCGACCTCTCGTCGGATGGCTTATATATGTTTATACGGCTCTCACGGATTCCTCCGTGTGAGATGCATTAGCAGTGGTTATATCCACATTATGCTGTTGTAGTGCTGAAATCACATTCAGCAAACGTACAACTATATGCAACTCCGTATGCAAATGAAATAGAATGCGAAACAGTGAATGCAAACTTCGCTCCATCATATCCTTTCTGTGTTAGAGGTTGCACAGTTAGAATAAATTGTAATAAAATACAATTCATCCTATTCCACCACCATCGAGATGGTGGCCTACCTGTACCACCATACCGAGAAGAAAGTCAAACCTTACCCTCCCCGCCACAGTGATACGGCAGAGATACATGTTTCGTCTCTCACTAGACTCACAGCCAGGTGCATGTCGGTACCCTGATGAGTCTAGTGAGAGACGAAACATGTATCTCTGCCGTATCACTGTGGCGGGGAGGGTAAGGTTTGACTTTCTTCTCGGTATGGTGGTACAGGTAGGCCACCATCTCGATGGTGGTGGAATAGGATGAATTGTATTTTATTACAATTTATTCTAACTGTGCAACCTCTAACACAGAAAGGATATGATGGAGCGAAGTTTGCATTCACTGTTTCGCATTCTATTTCATTTGCATACGGAGTTGCATATAGTTGTACGTTTGCTGAATGTGATTTCAGCACTACAACAGCATAATGTGGATATAACCACTGCTATTGCATCTCACACGGAGGAATCCGTGAAAGCCGTATAAACATATATATATATATATATATATATATATATATATATATATATATATATATATATATATATATATATATATATATATATATATACCACAATTTAAGCAAAAATTTGAAAAATTACACTTTAAAAAACAGCATATACAAATGAATGTATATATATATATATATATATATATATATATATATATATATATATATATATATATACATTCATTTGTATATGCTGTTTTTTAAAGTGTAATTTTTCAAATTTTTGCTTAAATTGTGGTATTTTTTTGTGAGAAATAGTAAAACTGTAATTTGCTCATTTGACTACAGGATTGTGTTCGGCCGACAAAATACATAAAAAGTACTATATTGGTGCATTTCTTTAACTAGAACGCTAATAGCATATGATTTTTTTGACGATCTCTTGTATATTAATGTTTAACGCTAATTACTTAAAATTGTTGTGAGGCTATTAGCACATATCTCGAAATCAACAGCAATACATTTTTTTCCTTCATATTTTTTCGACTTCCTGAATGAGTCTAATTTTATTTGCTATAGACAAAAACCTCTGCTTTCGCTTGAGGCATGTTTTCCTAAGGTAAAATTTAAAAATCTCAGACTTGAGACAAATGTATCTTTCCACACACCGTTTTATTTTTAAAGTAGCCAAGGTTACTTTATGGCTTTGGACCGATCGGCCATGCAGCCAGTCACAATTTATTTAATTAATCACTCTCAAATTATAAAATTGAAATCCAACTTAAATCTAATGAAAATAATAAATACCCAAGCCGAACCCGGGAATCGAATACGGCATCTAAGAGGTGCTAGACCACAACCATACCACTGCACCACCCAGATGGGCTCACATACCGTTTGACATCAACTTATTTTAAGTACAAAATAATTTTTATTATAAAATCCTTAAACGGTACTATAATTTTTAAAAAAAGGAAATCTTTTCCGTTTATAAATGTTATATAGTTCCATCTATAGAAGCACTAAATCATCTTATTATTTTAGAAATAATTACTGTTTAATATCCTCCCAAGAATTAGGTATTTTTATTTAGCCTTAAATAATAAGGTAGGAAATTCGTTACAAGTTTAAATATTTTAGCACCTTCAGAGAAAAACTTGTTTAATAGAATGTTTTTGTTAAAAAAACTTCATAAAAATTTGACACTAAATATAGACCATTTTTAAAAATAATTATGGTTTTTATGTATTCAATTTTTTAGTTTAATGTTTTTTTTGATGAAATGTTCTTTTTAAATATTTCTTTTAGAAGCTGCTAATGAATATTTAAATTTAAATATTACTTATCCTAGTTGGTTTGAGAGAGCGTTACTAGAAAGCCGATAAAACAGGGTTCTATATTAGATGGGGTAAGATTACCCACTTCACCAAGGAATGGCTTTGTGTGTCGATTCAGATACATTGTTGCAACACTTCTCTAACTTTCTTGGTCTTAAATTTTAATTTGGCCGGTTAAAATACACAAACAGCGGATATGGTTACAGCATTTTTGCTAACCGGTTAACAGATAGAGATTCATTCATGTAATTAATTCTTCTTCCATTAATTACATAAATCAGAAACCATTTGCTACTATGTTATGTGTTAAAGAGTTTCAGAAAATAGATGTATTATTTTTTATGAAATATGTATTTCGAAAAAATAACTTATTTGATTTAACTTGTCATAGGAAATAAGATAGAATTAAACAAATCAATTAATTAAATAAATATTTATTACCACACACTATACTTATTTACATTTAGAGCAGTTTGGTTTATAAAAATATTTACAAATTTTAATATTCCATTGCAAGGAAAATTGTTCATCATAAAAAAAAAATACAGCAAAGCATGATAATTCCACAATCTAAATTAAAATCGATTTGATTTTATAAAATTGCAAAAATTACAAAAAATAGGAATGCGTGAAATTTATTTTCCTGAATCGTGCCTATTACAAAAATATTTTAAATTAATCAAATATTCCTACCTAATAACTACAGTCCATATAATTATTATCTGTTATCGTAGCTGATAACATTCCTTGTATCACACAACAGCATTTCCATACAGGTCTGAGTTCTTGATTTGTAATAACAATATGTCACGAGCAATATAATACTGTCGTAGGTTTTTTATTTCACGCTCTCAATCCCAATCTTCACTTGTACACTGTTCACTTTTATTAAAAAATAGTTCCTTGAGTCTTTTTGATATTTTGTTAAGAACTTCTTTTGCTTCACTTGGTGTTTCTTCTTCCTCCAGTGCAACCAGTGTTCTCGGTTCTAAGGGTTCCAAGTGGCCAGTGATGATTATTTTTTTGTTCTTCTTATCCTTGTTTGGCTTGTTTGATTGTTTTTCAATGTATTTGCAAAATTCTGCGTATCCACCTTTTTCGACTTGAGCTGATTTGTGAGAATTACTATTTAAAGTTGATGTCCTATTGATCCTCTTTGTAAAATGTGGGTTTTTTACAAAACGCAGTTTCGAAAGATCTTCCGAAGACATGTTGAACGATTTTATTCCTTTCTACGGTTGAACTTCTATATCAGTGTTAACTCTTCGAGTGTTAAAGGAATACTAATAACAAATTTTATTCATCACAATCCATCTAAACTATTAGGGTAATTTTTATGATTCTCATTAGCCCTTAGTATATTCCATATAATTATACCATTTTCTAGTAGGAAGCAGGTCGTCAGTAGTTATCAGGTAAATGCTTTTATGTGCATCAGGTAAAATTATGTTATAATTTTCAAAGAATTGACAGTACCTATTGTTTATTTCTAATCTTTCTCTGGGTATAATTTAGAAAACGGGAAAGAATAATCTAGAAATAAATGCATAAGCTCTACGATTCTTAGATATTCTATATTCAGCGAATTGAATTTAAAGTATCCGTAAAAATTTTTGTTCAGGATGATTGATCGTTGGAACTATGGAGCTATTGAAAACCGATTCTGAAGGGGAAGAGTAGTAATTTAAGATGTCATATTGAGTTTCGTGAAGGAACCACCTAGCGCTGAAAAGCAACCTAAAATAGGGTATAAAATGCCGGCCTGTGTTATTTTTCGAAATATGAACCAACCATAATAAAACAAAATGAAAAACAAATTATTTATACAGAATGGTTCTAAACCCATTTTTAAATATTTTATATCCCTTTTAAATGATTTAATATATGTAATGGTTTAAATTGATACCGGTAGTTTGTCATACAATTTAATAAGTTTTAAACGTTCTTTTAAAATTAAAAAAATTTGTATGCTGAGTTTTGCAAATACATTAAAAAATAATTTAGTAAGCCCACAATGATAAAAATAACAAAAAATAATAATCTGTCGCCACTTGGAACACTTCGAACCAAAAATGTTGGTTATACTGAGAAAAGGGGGAGAATCGCCTACTTCGGCCAAAGTTTTTACCAAAATAATAAGAAGGCTCAGAAAGTTATGATTAATCGACTTTTAAAAAATGAGTTTCTAAATTATACTGTTATGTATGTACGTCAATTACTTCGAAACAGCGAAGTCGATTCGAATAAAACTTTTTGTGTTATATAAAGAACATTACTGCGGTGGTCCCATATCATTGTGGCCGAAATTGGTTCGGCAAAATCCAAGATGATGCTTATAATATAGTGCATAAAAAAATTAATTTTGTCCGATTTTCTCCAAAATTGGTACGGAGGAGTTTTCGAGGTCTCATATAACAAGTCTAAAATTATTTTCCAAAAATTCTACGTGTCGGATTTTTGAATTTGACATCCCTCGATTTTGTTCAAAATTGCCATTGGGGAATTTTGAGAGTATAGATTATGAAATTAAAATTAGCTTTGACATTGACATGGGAAATTTTGGAAGTGTACATTAACAATTTGAAATTATTTTTTAAAAATTCAATGTGGTGGATCGAACATGGCACATTAAGTTTTTATATCTCTCGATTTTTTGATATTTAGAGTTCTCCAAATACCAGTGAAATTGTGTCAAACAAATATTTAGTCTGTCACAGTAAATTCACTATTTTAAATTTAAAATTAATTTTAAATTTGTAACATAGGCAGCAAAATCTTCCAGGATGGATATTTAAAGAACTTGAGACGTAAATTTTTTTTAGCCCGAAATATTTCATTGTGCATATTGAGTTTGTATATGTCCCAAGAACCCTGCAATATCAATTTTAGACAACATCGGAAAATGTAAGATTTTCAATCCCCCATATTGTATCTTCTTAACGTAATAGCTGTAAAAAATTAACTTCATATTCGTAATGCACTGCACCGGAAACCCCTTAATCTCAAATCTGAAAAAATGCGAATAAAGTGAAATTTTCAACCCATCATATTGAATCCGCCATTGCATTCAAAAAAATAATTTTAACGTCTCATTCTAATCTAAATCTAAACCTTTCAAAGCCCCCTAATATCAATTTTGAATGAAATCCAGAAATTTAAAATTTCCAGGACGTCTTATTGCATCTGATATATTAGAGTTTGTTAAAATAATTTTATATTCGCTATTTACATCCTCAAAAACGATTCAGTCCCACTTTTGAACAAAATTGAAAAATTTAAAACTTTTGGTCCATTATATTGGATTTGCCATATTGAATCCTAAAAAAATACTTTTAAATTCATTGTTTATACTCTCAAGAACCCAATATATCAGCAATTTCCTGAACATAAAAAATGTCGATCAAATCAGTGCCGCCGTTCCGGAGTAATCGGTGTACCTGCATAAAAAAATACATAGTTGGCGAATTGAAAACCTTCTGACAGACTTTAAAATTGTTTATGTTTCATTTGTTTTTCAAAATTTTCGCTTCGCCTGTGTATATATATGTGTCATTTGAATGCTGGTATTTAATAGACTGGCATTATAAATTCCATTTATAAATATTATATAGTTCCAGCTATAGAAGCACTAAATCACCTTATTATTTTAGAAATATTTACTGTTTAAAATACTCCCAAGAATTAAGTATTTTTATTTAGTCTGAGATAATAAAATAGGATATTCCTTATAAATTTATATACTTTCGGAATCTTCCGAGAAAAACTTTTTTAATAGAATGTTTTGTTAAAAAACCTTCATTAAAGAATTGAAACTAAATATAGACTATTTTAAAAAAGAGTTATGGCTTTTATGTATTCAATTTTTTCGGTTTATTGTTTTTTTTTTGGGATGAAATATTCTTTTTAAATGTTTTTTTAGAGGCTGTTAATAAATATTTAAATTTAATTATTACTTTTCCTAGTTGGTTAATATCTAAGTCGATAAAACATATATTAAGTGTGGTGAAATTGTCCACTTTGCCAAGGAATGGCTTTGGGGGTCGATTCAGATACATTGTGGCAACACTTCTCCAACTTTCTTGGTCTGAAATTATAATATGACATGTTAAAATTCATGATAGATATTTTTTCACTTTTTTAAAAGTTATCTAACAATATTCAAACGGCGACTATGGTTATAGCATTTTGTCCTTATAGTATAAGGTTTTTTCAGTTGGTTGAGAGTTAAATTTCTCTTATGTATTTTTATAGCATTTTTGCTAACCGGTTGACAGATAGAGATTTATCCATGTAATTAATTCTTCTTCCGTTCATTAAATAAATCAAAAATCATTTGCTACTATGTTATGTTTTAAAGAGTTTCAGAAAATAGATTTTGTGTATTATTTTTTATGAAATATGTATTTTGAAAAAAATAACTCATCTGATTTAGCTTGTCATAGGACATAAGAAAAAATAAAACAAATCAATTAATTAATTAAATATATATTATCACATACTGTAACTATGTACATTTAAAGCAGTTTGGTTTTTAAAAATATTTACAAATTTTAACATTCCATTGCAAGGGAAATTGTTTATTATAAAATTTATTTCCTTGAATAGTGCCAATTACAAAAATAATTTAAATTAATGAAATATTCCTAAAGAATAACTACAGTCCATATAATTATTATCTGTTACCGTAGCTGATATCATTTCTTGTATCACACAACACCATTTCCATACAAGTCTGAGTTCTTGATTTGTAATAACAATATGTCACGAGCAATATAATACTGTCGTAGCTTTTTTATTTCACGCTCACAATCCCAATCTTCACTTGTACACTGTTCACTTTTATTAACAAATAGTTCCTTGAATCTTTTTGATATTTTGTTAAAAACTTCTTTTGCTTTACTTGGTGTTTCTTCTTCCTCCAGTGCAACCAGTGTTCTTGGTTCTAAGGGTTCCAAGTGGCCAGTGATGATTATTTTTTTGTTCTTCTTATCCTTGTTCGGCTTGTTTGATTGTTTTTCTATGTATTCGCAAAACTCTGCGTATCCACCTTTTTCGACTTGAGCTGATTTATGAGAATTCATATTTAAAGTCGATGTCCTACTGATCCTTCTTGTAAAATGAGGGTTTTTTTACAAAACGCAGTTTCGAAAGATCTTCCGAATACATGTTGAACGATTTTACTGTTTTCTTCGGTTGCACTTCTATATCACTATTAACTCTTCGAGTGTTAAGCAAATACTAATAACAAATTTTATTCGTCAAAACAATCCATCTAAACTATTAGGGTAATCTTTATGGTCCCCATTATCCCTTAGTTTATTTCAGATAATTATACCATTTTCTAGTAGGTAGGAGGTCGTCAGTAGTTATCAGGTAAACGCTTTTATGGGCATCAGGTAAAATTATGTTTTAATATTTTTCAAAGAATTGACAGTACCTATTGTATATTTCTAATTTTTCTTTGGGAAAAATTTAGAAAATGCGACAAAATAATCTATAAATAAATGCATAAGCTCCACGGTTGTCAGATTGATTTAAAAAAATAAAGATTTTATAAAAAAAAAATAGAACCAACTTCTAAAAGTTCACTAAAAAGTGAAAAATATCTATAAATTTTTATTTGAAATTGGAATTTTTGAAGTCGGCGCCAAACCAATACCTGACAAAATTTGATTCGCATAAACAGATTACCAATACTTTATTTGTAATTGCTTTCTTACAATAATTTATACATATTAGTGGTTATATATTTTATTTAGAAATAATTTGACGCCGACCTCGAATATTTCAATTTCTTATAAAAATTTATATTTACCTTTCATTTTTCAGCTTATTTTCAGAAGTCGATTCAATTTTTTTTTTAATTTCATTTTTCTATTTTTAGTTTTTAATTCATTAGGATATTCATAAATTATTTGAACTAAGCACTAATCGAGATTAGTGTACCTCGCAATGACTCTGAGGTGACAAAAAAGTACTCATTTTATCCAAAATTGTAAATTCCTCTAAAATAAACCACTAAAAATTTATTGATTTTTAAATTTCTCCAAATACCAGTGAAATTGTGTCAATCAAATATTTAGTCTGTCATAGTAAATCTACTATCTTAAAAGTCAAGTTAATTTTAGATTTGTAATATAGGCCTCAATACTATCCAGTATCGATATTTAAAGAACCTGAGACGTAAATTTTTGAGCCCGATATATTTGATAGTGCATATTGAGTTTGTATATGCCCCAAAAACCGATCGCAATATCAATTTTAGACAAAATCAGAAAATGAACGATTTTCAGTCCTCCATATTGTATCTTATCAATGTAGTAGTTGTAAAAAATTAACTTCATAAGCGTAATACACGGCCCTGAAAACTCCCTAATACCAAGTCTGAAAAAAAAAACGAATAAGGTATTTCACCTTATCAAATGAAATTTTCGACCCACCATATTAGATTCGCCGTATTGCGTTCCAAAAAAATAATTTTAATGTCTTAATCTAATCTAAATCTAAACCTTTCAAAGCCTCCTAATACCAATTTTGGATGAAATCCGGAAATTAAAAATTTCCAGACCGTCATATTGCATCTGATATAGTAGATTTTGCGGAGTAGTAGATATCTGTTGGACTTACATTGTCTTTATTTTTTTGAATATCACGACGTTTCAGCTAGTAGTTATCTCTAGACGTTTTCAAGTTTCCCTATAAATATTTGGTATCAATACTACACAACAAATTAAAACAAACACTGCAAATAAATTTTATTAGTGTACGATAGTGATTGACGATACACGAAAGACGCTCTTTAGTAGCCATCAGCTATAAATCTGACATTTACTCTGAAACTAAAGATAATTAAAAGTTAATTAAAGCATATACTGATATTTTTAAAGAATTAGTAAATTCAAAAGCTATTAGCAGTTACTCAGAAAACAGTTGTAAAACAAAATACTTATTTACAATCAAAAAATATTGTAAAAGGGTTTATGAGACGCCATAAAATCCTTTTATTCAAAGAACATAATAAAATCAGAGCTCATAGAGGTCGGCAAAAATCCAAATAACATCAAAGGCTTAACTAAAATAAAAACAATCGCCGACTTAATTTATTTTATTAACATAAATAAAAATAACACTTTTTCTTTAAATTTTAACTACGCAAATTAATTGACACAACAAAAACTGGAGTAAAATTTTCAAACTTTTCATTTACGATTAAAATTCCGACTTGGACAACTTCCGTTCAAGCCTTTTTAGCCACCATCATTAATTAAATAAAAACAAATAAGCCTCACGTGATTAAAAAATTTCTTGCAAATAGTTTTTCCATTTAAAAAAAATATTTTTGTACAGTTTTAAAAGCCCTTCTTAAAAAATATCTAATCTATTATCTATTTTGAAGTCCATGTTCAATCAGGCGGGTGACTTTCAAAGTTTCCCGGGTAGATACGGGGGGTCCTCTGCGTCGGTACTGACCGGCGCGCCAAGAGACACGGCATCTTTTCCAAACTTTAACCCTGAAGACTTAAATTACAATACTCATCGATACTTTTCGGTTCCGTAAAGAAATTAGGGAACTTCTTCCGATCCACTAATATTAATCAAAATTCATCTCTATTAGAAACAAATAACCTCACACGACCTTAGTTTAAAAACACTAGATTAGATAAAAATAATATAAGTAGTAATATGTACGACAGCGTGTAACGTCGTCGGCCGTTTCCCCGTATTAACAAATATTGTTGTCCGAACTCGGGAATTTTCAGAACCGAGATTTTTCAAATTAATCGGGGACCTCAAACGGGGTCTAACAGTTTAAAGGGAGAGCGGGTAAATGCAAGCGCCCGAGCAGAGGGTTCGCAAGCCATAAGAAATAAAACGGGCTATGGAAATTATACTATATATATATATATATATATATATATATATATATATATATATATATATATATATATACATATATATATATATATATATATATATATATATATATACATATATATATATATATATATATATATATATATATATATATATATATATATATATATATATCTTAAAAACTCTGAGGATGATCAGGAAACACGAAACGTTGCATTTTTTCCCTAAACTGAAACCCCTCGCTTAGACGACAACTCATTTCAAAAATTTTTATCGAACCAAGAGCGAACAGAGATCGTATCGAGTGAGGCACGATAGTGAGAATCAAGCCTTAGTTATCTGTAAAATTGCTTTCAAATAAATATAATGACTTTACCGTATTTACAAATCTAAAAAAGAATTATGAAAATGCACGGAATAAACATACTTTTTTGTCGCAGTCAAATAATGTGAGCAGCAATAGCTGCGGCTAATAAATTTTGAAAGAAATAAAAAATTATCGAGTTGCGTTATCTTATAAAATATTAAATCATTATATTTCTATTGCTGGAAAAATAATTGATTATCTTCTAAATTTAAATATAAAAACACATAACTTGTGATTTACGAATAATGTATTGAAAACCACTGGAAGTTTTTTCTTAAAGCCTACTATAGAAAAGAAAATACATTACGCATTTGCCTCAATAAAAAAGTCTGATCATTCCATATTTTCGGGAAGAACAGTGATGTGTTAGAAGCTAAAATAAGTATTATTCTGTCATATTTTATAACTTTTGTTAAAAAATGTTTTTTGGATGATAGTTTTCCTACAGAACTGAAACTTTCTAGAGTTACATCCATATTGAAAGGTGATGATGTTGAAAATACTAACAATTATCATCCTCTGAAAAAAAGCACTTTTGGGAAAATTATGCAAAAAGTGTTTGAAAATAGAAAGTATAAGTATTTTGAAAAAAAATATATTTATTGTGCTCAGGTTGGATCAGTTTGGATTCAGGGAAGGCTGTTTTACTACTCAGACAATCCGGAGTGTACAGGAATATGTAGTTCATAATCTGGAGTACATAGGGTCATTAGGTTGTGTTACTGTTCTTCCATACATTTGATCTTCAAGCTACAAATCTTTACCAAATAATAAAAAAAATATATATTAAAGATTTAATGTAAGATCTGCCAGTATCATTGATGGAGGTCTTCTGGCTGGCTTATGGTTTCGGTCCCTGGTCGTACACAGTTCCCTTATCATTGGTTTTCTTTCAAACTTAGTAGACAGGATAGGAAATTTTGCAGTAAGAGGCTGGATGTTTAGTGAATGCATACAATAATTGATTAGATTGTTTATGTAGTGAATTGCTAGGATGATGTCTTTTAGTCATACTACATAGAGCTGCGGTTTCCACCGTTTCAAAGTTTATCAGTGCTGGCTTCCTTCAATTACTATATGTAAAGAAGCATGTATTCGAATTAAAGTCAACATATTGCTTTGTATATATAAGTTGTTTTTCTTGATATGGCTTGATATTAGATTCCTAAGATATTTGGCTCTTTGTATATTTCTTTGTTAAACAGTTTGTAAGTGCCAATTTAAGATAATTTTGTAGTCTATATTTACAACTAAATAATTGACTGATGACTTGATGAATATTACTTGGTGGTTGTTAATCAATATAAAATAAATTTGTCTCAGGGAAAAACAAAAATTTTAATGACAATCAATAACTTCACAACAGTAACAACAACGGCTATATTTTAAAGATAATTATCAATTGATTAAAGTAAAAAAAGTGTAACTGATTACCTCATGTTCTTTTCAATATGCATATTCTTGTCCCTGAGTTGAAGTGATCACGATTACTTCAAGTGATAGAAGTGAAAGTAATAATGACTCAAAAGAATAGCCCTAATGACACTATTTTTATTTTTACTTTTAACGGGTAATTTGACGTGCCAAAACGTCACTTTCCTCAATATGACGCTAAACATACTCCGGATATTTTTCGTTTGACAGCTCCATGACAATCTGTCATACATTTTAATTTAGAAAATCCTACGGATTGGTTCAATATGACAATATCTTGTCTGATTGGATATGATGTCATGTTTAGCTAATAAGAATACTAATAGCGACCATATGTTCTCATAGTGATGATTATAGGAATATAAATATCTGCCAAAAAATTATTAACTTTCTTTTATAGAGTAACAAGTGAAATTTTTAGCGTTTTTTAATTACTCTTCTTATTTTAATCGTAATAGCAGGCTTTGTCAACGATAAATTTGACTTTTGCAAATTTAACTATTTTCTTTATAAATCTTGAGT
Organism: Diaprepes abbreviatus; assembly: GCA_034092305.1. NCBI lineage: Eukaryota > Metazoa > Arthropoda > Insecta > Coleoptera > Curculionidae > Diaprepes > Diaprepes abbreviatus. The sequence goes on along the minus strand of JASJET010000094.1, from coordinate 4,809,064 downwards.
AACTTTATGGGATGGGTGCTTGCCACTGACATCTACTAGTGCCTGCCCAGGTGGCAGCATGGTCTGGGTTCAAATCCAGGTGGATTAACAATGTTAATTTAAACCTATTGTCAATTCAGACTAGTATTAAATTCAGTTCACCTGAATGGATCAGAGTGTTCCTTTTTATTTGGATTACATTTTTTTTACAGATATTTATATTATAAATATAATTTGAACCCTGCTTGGTTCTAATGCTTAACTAGATTCAGCATTAATTTAGATTTAGTTATTTTGATTATTATTTAAGTAATATTAAAAAGGTAACTTTTGACACTTTGATGTTTAATATCTTTCCACATACCGTTTTATTTTTAAAGTAGCCAAGGCTACTTTATGGCTTTGGACCGATCGGCCATGTAGCCAGTCACAATTTATTTAATTAATCACTCAAATTATAAAATTAAAATCCAACTTAAATCTAATGACAATAATAAATACCCAAGCTGGACCCGGGAATCGAACACGGCATCTAAGTGGTGCTAGACCACAACCATACTACTGCACCACCCAGATGGACCCACATACCGTTTGATATCCACTTATTTTAAGTACAAAATAATATTTATTATAAATTCCTTAAACGGTAATATAATTCTTAAAAAGAGGAAATATTTTCCGTTCATAAAAGTTATATATTTGCAGCTATAGAAGCACTAAATCATTTTGTTATTTTAGAAATAATTACTGTTCAAATTCTTCCCAAGAACTAGGTATTTCTATTTAGCCTTAAATAATAAAGTAGGAAATTCGTTACAAGTTTGAATATTTTTAGCACCTTCAGAGAAAAACTTCATTAAAAAATTGACACTAAATATAGACCATTTTTAAAAATAATTATGGTTTTTATGTATTAAATTTTTTAGTTTAATGTTTTTTTTTTAATGAAATGTTCTTTTTAAATATTTTTTTTAGTAGCTGCTAATGAATATTTAAATTTAAAAATTACTTATCCTAGTTGGTTTGAGAGAACGTTACTATATAAGCCGCTAAAACAGGGTTCTATATTAGGTGTGGCGAGATTGCCCACTTCACCAAGGAATGGCTTTGTGTCTCGATTCAGATACATTGTTGCAACACTTCTCTAACTTCCTTGGTCTTAAATTTTAATTTGACAGGTTAAAATTCACTATACAGATGTTTTCACTTTTTTAAAATTTATCAAACAATATTCAAACAGCGGATATGGTTATAGCATTTTTGCTAACCGGTTAATTCTTCTTCCGTTCATTACATAAATCAGAAATCATTTGCTACTATATTATGTGTTAAAGAGTTTCAGAAAATAGATTTTGTGTATTATTTTTTATGAAATATGTATTTTGAAAAAATAACTTATTTGATTTAACTTGTCATAGGAAATAAGATAGAGTTAAACAAATCAATTAATTAAATAAATATTTATTACCACACACTATACTTATTTACATTTTTAGCAGTTTGGTTTATAAAAATATTTACAAATTTTAATATTCCATTGCAAGGAAAATTGTTTATCATAAAAAATTACAGTAAAACATGAAAATTCCACAATCTGCATTAAAATCGATTTGGTTTTATAAAATTGCAAAAATTACAAAAAATAAGAATGTGTGAAATTTATTTTCCTGAATCGTGCCTATTACAAAAATATTTTAAATCAATGAAATATTCCTACCGAATAACTACAGTCCATATAATTATTATCTGTTATCGTAGCTGATAACATTCCTTGTATCACACATCACCATTTCCATACAGGTCTGAGTTCTTGATTTGTAATAACAATATGTCACGAGCAATATAATACTGTCGTAGCTTTTTTATTTCACGGTCACAATCCCAATCTTTACTTGTACACTGTTCACTTTTATTAACAAATGGTTCCTTGAGTCTCTTAGATATTTTGTTAAGAACTTCTTTTGCTTTACTTGGTGTTTCTTCTTCCTCCAGTACAACCAGTGTTCTTGGTTCTAAGGGTTCCAAGTGGCCAGTGATGATTATTTTTTTGTTCTTCTTATCCTTGTTCGGCTTGTTTGATTGTTTTTCTATGTATTTGCAAAACTCTGCGTATCCACCTTTTTCGACTTGAGCTGATTTGTGAGAAGTCCTATTTAAAGTCGATGTCCTATTGATCCTCTTTGTAAAATGTGGGTTTTTTACAAAACGCAGTTTCGAAAGATCTTCCGAATACATGTTGAACGATTTTACTGTTTTCTTCGGTTGCACTTCTATATCAGTGTTAACTCTTCGAGTGTTAAGCGAATACTAATAACAAATTTTATTCATCCATCCATCTAAACTATTAGGGTAATCTTTATGATCCTTATTATCCCTTAGTTTATTCCAGATAATTATACCATTTTCTAGTAGGTAGCAGGTCGTCAGTAGTTATCAGGTAAAATTATGTTATAATTTTTAAAGAATTGACAGTACCTATTGTTTATTTCTAATCTTTCTCTGGGCATAGTTTAGAAAACGGGAAAGAATAATCTAGGAATAAATGCATAAGCTCTACGATTCTCAGATATTCTATATCCAGCGAATTGAATTTTAAAGTAGCCGTACAAATTTTTGTTCAGGATGATTGATCGTTGGAACTATGGAGCTATTGAAAACCGATTCTGAAGGGGAAGAGTAGTAATTTAAGATATCATATTGAGTTTCGTGAAGGAACCACCTAGCGCTGAAAAGTAACCTAAAATAGGGTATAAAATGCGGTTTTATTTTTCGAAATATGAACCAACCATAATAAAACAAAATGAAAAACAAATTATTTATGCCGAATGGTTCTAAACCCATTATTAAATATTTTATAGCCCCTTTAAATGATTTAACATATGTAATGGTTTTAATTGATACCGGTTATTTGTCATATAATTTAATAAGTTTAAGCGTTTTTACAAATCAGCTAAAATTCAAAAAAATTAGTATGCTGAGTTTTGTAAATACATTAAAAAATAATTTAATAAGCCCACAATGATAAAAATAACAAAAAATAACAATCTTTCGCCACTTGGAACACTTCGAACCAAAAATGTTGGTTACACTAAGAAAAGGAGGAGAATCACCGACTATGGCCAAAGTTTTTACCAAAATAATAAGAAGGCTCAGAAAGTTATGATTAATCGACTTTTAAAAAATGAGTTTCTAAATTATACTGTTATGTATGTACGTCAATTACTTTGAAACAGCGAAGTCGATTCGAATAAATTTTTTGTGTTATATAAAGAACATTACTGCGGTGGGCCCATATCATTGTGACCGAAATTGGTTCGGCAAAATCCAAGATGGTGCTTATAATATAGTGCATAAAAAAATTAATTTGGTCCGATTTTCTACAAAATTGGTACGGGGAGTTTTCGAGGTCTCATATAACAAGTCTAAAATTATTTTTCAAAAATTCTACGTGTCGGATTTTTGAATTTGACATCTCTCGATATTGTTCAAAATTGGTATTGGGGGGGTTTTTGAGAGTATAAATTATGAAATTAAAATTAGCTTTGAAAAATGCAATATGATGTCCAAAAATTTCACATCTCTCGATTTTGTCCAAAAATTGACATGGGAAATTTTGGAAGTGTACATTAACAATTTAAAATTATTTTTTAAAAATTCAATATTATGGATCGAATATGGTAAACTGAGTTTTTATATCTCTCGATTTTTTGATATTTAGAGTTCTCCAAATACCAGTGAAATTGTGTCAAACAAATATTTAGTCTGTCACAGTAAATCCACTATTTTAAATTTAAAATTAATTTTAAGTTTGTAACATAGGCAGCAAAATCTTCCAGGATCGATATTTGTGCATATTGAGTTTGTATATGCCCCAAGAACACCGCCATATCAATTTTAGACAGCATCGGAAAATGTAAGATTTTCAGTCACCTATAATGTATCTTCTTAACGTAATAGCTGTAAAAAATTAACTTCATATTCGTAATGCACTGCACCGGAAACTCCTTAATATCAAATCTAAAAAAATGCGAATAAAGTGAAATTTTCAACCCATCATATTGAATTCGCCATTGCATTCAAAAAAATAATTTTAACGTCTTATTCTAATCTAAATCTAAACCTTTCAAAGCCTCCTAATACCAATTTTGAATGAAATCCAGAAATTTAAAATTTCCAGAACGTCTTATTGCAACCGATATATTAGAGTTTGTTAAAATAATTTTATATTCGCTATTTACATCCTCAAAAACGATTCAGTCCCACTTTTGAACAAAATTGAAAAATGTAAAACTCTTGGTCCACTATATTGGATTCGCCATATTGAATCCTGAAAAAATAATTTTAAATTTATAGTTTACACCCTCAAGAACCCAATATATCTGTTTTGTAGGAAATCGAAAAATATAAAATTTTAGGACGCTATATTGAATCCGCCAGAGTAAGTTTTTCAGAAAATATTTTAAATTCGTAACTATCACTAACAAAAATCCCCCAATAATGATTATAGACAAAATCGATAAATGTAGAAACTTTGATCCGCCATATATCTTGTCGGTCATATATATATTTTTAATAATTTCAGATTCGTAATGTGCGGTCTCAAAACACCCTCATACCGATTTTCAAAAAAATCGGACAAAATTAATTTTTTTTCCGCCATATTAAATTTTTAAAAATAATTTTAGATTCGTTATGTGCGACCCCAAAATCTCCCCTATACCAATTTTGGAGAAAACCGGACAAAATTGATTTTTTCGTCCGCTGTATTGGATCCGCCACATTGAATTTTTTAAAAATAATTTCAGATTCGTTTTGTCTGATCTCGAAAACTCCCCTATTCCAATTTTAGAGAAAATTGGACATAATTGTTTTTTTTTGTGTGACATATTGAATTTCCTAACAAATATATTTTGAATTCGCTATGTACGACCCCGAAAACTCCCCCACACCAATTTTGGAAAAAATCGGACGAAATTAAATTTTTTTCAGCTATATTCGTCGTACTGAATTTTTTAAAAATAATTTCAGATTCGTTGTGTACGCCATATTGTCAGAGCCATCTTGGATTTTACTGCACCAATTTCGTCCAAAAAAATATGGGACCACCGCAGCAGTTTCCTGAACATACCGTTAAAAAGGTCATTCAAATCAGTGCCGCCGTTCCGGAATAATCGGTGTACATACATAAAAAATACATTGTCGATGAATTGAGAACTTTTTGACAGACTTTAAAATTGTTTATGTTTCATTTGTTTTCCAAAATTTTCACTTCGCCTGTGTATGTATGTGTGATTTGAATTTTGGTATTTAATAGACTGGCATCAAGACTTTCCATTTATAAATATTATATAGTTCCAGCTATAGAAGCACTAAATTATCTTATTATTTCAGTAATAATTACTGTTTAAAATACTCCCAAGAATGAAATATTTTTATTAAGTCTTAGATAATAAAATAGGATATTCCTTATAAATTTAAATACTTTTAGAACCTTCCGAGAAAAATTTGTTTGATAGAATGTTTTGTTAAAAAACCTTCATTAAAGAATTGAAACTAAATATAGACCATTTAAAAAAAGAGTTATGGTTTTTATGTCTTCAATTTTTTAGTTTATTGTTTTTTTTTGATGAAATATTCTTTTTAAATGTTTTTTTTAGAAGCTGCTAATAAATATTTAAATTTAAATATTACGTATCCTAGTTGATTAGAGAGAGCGTTAATATCTAAGTCGATAAAACAGGGTTATACAGGGTGATTCAAAAATCGATCACGAAACTTAAGGGGGTGATTCTACTTGACAAAATAAGGGTAGAGCTTCATATAATTTTTTTTCAAAATGTCATTCGTTTTCGAGTTACAAGCCGTCCAAGTTCAAGTTTTTATTTTTTGTTTTTTGAATTACTCGCTTACAGGAAAACCGATTTGACTAATATTTGAAAGATAGGCTAAGTCTTCTGCGCTTCATCATTTTAGTAACAATTCACATTGATTGTTTGCCGCTAGAGGGCACTTTACCTATATTGAAAATTGTTTTTTTGTCATAATTTTTTAGTGTTGACAGCTACAGTAGTTTTTGGCATAATTTCTGAAAGACTGATGCCAGGCCTTTAAAAAAGGTGCTCTTTATTTACATCGCTAAACCCAACGGTTTAGACGTAAATCACCCTTAAAAATTAAGTGGTAAATTTACTTTTCTCATTTCATTACCACCAGCTACCAGGTAAATAGCTATCAAAGTATACTAGAGCTGTCAGTTTAACATCAAATAAATTCGCTTTTTAAACTATTTAATTTATAATCTTAAAATAACTAATAATAGCTAATCACCAATATTCAAATATCGAATATTGTGATATCCATTTTTGTTATGGAAAAGCAAATGGTAATGCAGAGTTGGCAAGAAGATATTATATGGAGAGTTATCCGGAAAGAAATATCCCTCATGCTCAAACATTTTCCAGTGTGCACAGGAGGCTTGCGGAATGTGGTTCCTTTAAAAGTTATAATGGAAATAGGGGAAGATCTAGAACTGCTAGAAACGTGCAACAAGAAGAAAGAGTGCTTGAAATTATTGAAGATAATCCAGGTATTAGTACTAGAAAAATTGGGAATGAAGTGCGGCTCTGTCAGGCTAGTTCATGGAGGATACTAAGAGAAGAACAACTCTACCCGTTTCATTCAAAAAAGGTGCAGGCTCTTTATGACGATGATCGGCCGAGACGGTTGGAAATGTGCAATCAGATCCTAGCTAAGTATGAACACGATAATCGATTAATTGGCGTCATATTATTCACTGACGAAGCTGGTTTCACTCGTGATGGCATAACAAATCTACACAACATCCACACATATGCTTACGAGAACCCAAACATTGTGGTAGAAACGAAACATCAGCGTAGATTTTCACTAAATGTGTGGGCAGGGATAATAGGAGATTACCTTATTGGTCCTCATTTCTTTGATGGCCCATTAACTGGTGACGTATACTTAGATTTTATCCAAAATCGTCTCCCATTGTATCTGGAAGATGTGCCATTGGAAGTAAGGGCCAACATGTGGATCCTCCAAGACGGAGCTCCGCCCCACTTTAGTATACGTGTCCGACAGTATTTGAATGCAACGTATCCTGAGCGATAGATAGGACGAATTGGACCATTGGCATGGGCAGCGAGGTCACCAGACCTTAATCCTATGGATTTTTTCTTTTGGGGTCATTTGAAACAATTGGTATACGATATTCCAGTAATCAACGTCGAGGATCTTCGCTTCAGGATAATCGAAAAGTGCCAAATTATTAAAGAAACACCAGAAATTTTTCATCGAGTTAGGCGACATTTTTTGAAGAGTGTTAGGAAATGTATGGAAGAAAATGGGGGACATTTTGAGAATCTTTTTTAGTTTGTTTAGTACTGTTTCATTAATTTTTATCAATTAAATGTATATCGCAATAATCCATAATATGAATATTTACTGATTAGCCATTATTAGTTATTTTAAGATTATAAATTAAATAGTTTAAAAAGCGAATTTATTTGATGTTAAATTGACAGCTCTAGTATACTTTGATAGCTATTTACCTGGTAGCTGGTGGTAATGAAATGAGAAAAGTAAATTTACCACTTAATTTTTAAGGGTGATTTACGTCTAAACCGTTGGGTTTAGCGATGTAAATAAAGAGCACCTTTTTTAAAGGCCTGGCATCAGTCTTTCAGAAATTATGCCAAAAACTACTGTAGCTGTCAACACTAAAAAATTATGACAAAAAAATAATTTTCAATGTAGGTAAAGTGCCCTCTAGCGGCAAACAATCAATGTGAATTGTTACTAAAATGATGAAGCGCAGAAGACTTAGCCTATCTTTCAAATATTAGTCAAATCGGTTTTCCTGTAAGCGAGTAATTCAAAAAACAAAAAATAAAAACTTGAACTTGGACGGCTTGTAACTCGAAAACGAATGACATTTTGAAAAAAAAATTATATGAAGCTCTACCCTTATTTTGTCAAGTAGAATCACCCCCTTAAGTTTCGTGATCGATTTTTGAATCACCCTGTATATTAAGTGTGGTGAGATTGCCCACTTTACCAACGAATGGCCTTGGGTGTCGATTCTTCTTCAATTCATTAAATAAATCAGAAATAATTTGCTACTATGTTATGTTCTAAAGAGTTTCAGAAAATAGATTTTGTGTATTATTTTTTATGAAATATGTATTTTGAAAAAAATAACTGATCTAATTTAGCATGGGAAATAAGATAGAAAAAAACATATCTATTAATTAAATAAATATTTATTATCACATACTATAATTATGTACATTTAAAGCAGTTTGATTTTTAAAAATATTTACAAATTTTAATATTCCATTGCAAGGAAAATTGTTTATAACAAAATTTATTTTTTTGAATAGTGACCATTACAAAAAAAATTAAATTAATGAAATATTCCTACCGAATAACTACAGTCCATATAATTATTATCTGTTATCGTAGCTGATAACATTTCTTGTATCACACAACACCATTTCCATACAGGTCTGAGTTCTTGATTTGTAATAATAATTTTTCACGAGCAATATAACACTGTCGTAGCTTTTTTATTTCACGCTCACAATCCCAATCTTCAGTTGTACACTGTTCACTTTTATTAACAAATAGTTCCTTGAATCTTTTTGATATTTTGTTAAGAACTTCTTTTGTTTTACTTGGTGTTTCTTCTTCTTCCAGTGCAATCAGTGTTCTTGGTTCTAGGGGCTCCAAATGGCCAGTGACGATTATTTTTTTGTTCTTTTCATCCTTGTTTAACTTGTTTGATTGTTTTTCTATGTATTTGCAAAACTCTGCATATCCATCTTTTTCGACTTGAGCTGGTTTGTGAGAAGTCCTATTTAAAGTCGATGTCCTATTGATCCTTCTTGTAAAATGAGGGTTTTTTACAAAACGCAGTTTCGAAATATCTTCCGAATACATGTTGAACGATTTTACTCTTTTCTACGGTTGTACTTTTATATCAGTGTTAACTCTTCGAGTGTTAAACGAATACTAATAACAAATTTTATTCATCACAACAATCCATCTAAACTATTAA